>WOXC01005507.1:0-600000 GCA_011680675.1 Gymnobelideus leadbeateri | reverse complement strand
CAAGTACGCCATGCAAAAGTGTGACCTTCAAAAGGAGACAACACAAGGTCATGAAAAAACGCACAAGATTGGGGGTCTGGATTCAGGTTTGAGTGCCAACTCTGTACCACTGAGCTACCTTGAGCAAGTCATTTCAAAATGGGAGGGTTGGTCCAGACTCTAAACAACCCCCAAGGTCCCTGCCAATTCCAAATCCTAAAACATAGGAAAATAGAAACAACCATTCATCCTCTCTGAAAAAAAATATATTTTTGAAGTAGCTAGTATTAATGATAGAAGAAAAATCAATTTTAAAAATCACTTAGATCCTAAAGTGGATAAAACAATGCAAATAAAAATTTTTGAAAATGTTAACACTAAATACAGTTTGAAGGGCAGTGTCTACTTCTACTCATTCATAGAATCATAAGTAGGAACTAAAAGAGAACTTGGTGATTGTGGAGTCCAATACCCTAATCTTACAGTTGAGAAAACTGAGCCTGAGAGGTTAAGTAATTTGCTTAGGGTCAAAGAACTAAAGGTAGTATTTGAACCAGGGTGTTCCTGACTCCGAGCCCCATCCTCTAGCCATTATATTAGAACACCTCTTTGCAGCAAGATGGTAGAGATATCATTTTTCAAATCTATCACATAGTTAGCTTGTTCATCACACATGAAAATTAGGGAATGAATCACATTATTCTATTCTGAAGGGTCATGTTATTCTATTCCAATTGTATTCAAATATAATAAAAGTGGATTTTTGTTATATTTGAATATAGTTTGGCAGTCATGAAGCTCTTGGATTCATAAAATGGAAATCTCTATATCTTTGTGAAACTAATTGCTAAGATAATAACTGATGTATATAATAGTAATTTCAAATTTACAGAGAATTTCTCATAACAATCCTGTGAGATAGGAAGAATTATTAGACCTATTTTACAGATCAGGAAATTGAGGTTATGAGAGTTTAGCTTGTGATTTCCCTGGTGTCAAAAAACCAATAAGTAGGGGGCAGCTAGGTGGCACAGTGAATAGAGCACTGGCCCTGGAGTCAGGACGACCGGAGTTCAAATCCAGCCTCAGACACTTAACACAAAAACTAGCCATGTGATCTTGGGCAAGTCACTTAACACCAATTGCCCTCCCCCCCCCAAAAAAAAAACAATAAGTATCAGAGTCAGAACTCAAACATGCATCTTCTGGCTCTAAGACCAGGGCTCTTTCCTCCATACCAAACTAACAATAAGATATGTGAAAGTCTTCATGAAAAGAGGGGTATTTATGAGGACAGTAATGGAACAAAAGGAAAGGACTTAGCTTCTTGTCTTTAGAGGTGATCCAGCCCAGGAACAAATTATTGTCATACAAAGAAAACTTCCATAATAATTTATCCTTAAGGTATTTAAAATGAGGTGACAACCTGTTTTCCTTAGCAGGACTATGTTGAATCAGATGCCCTACTATTGACAACACAACATAGTGCAATTGTTTGCAGCCTTTCCAAATCTTTTCATATTTTTTATAAATTTATTTTAAATTTAAATGTAGAACTAGAAAATAAAGAACAAATATTGCCATGTACACAGTAGAACATAAGAGAAGATTCGATATAAAACAATAAATTTCCATTTCAATAAAACCTATATAATACCATACATTGTTTCCAAGGCTGCCCAGCTTTTCTTTGCTTCCTCGTAGGTTTTATTTTGTTCTCTGCTGTGCACTTTTTACTTTTTTTTCCTTTCACTCCCCCTTCCACCACCCTAAAGAAGGTAACAATTAAACATATATATGTATATCTACATATATACACACATGTATATATACACACATATATAAACATACACACATATACCTATATACTCATACAAATATATATATATATGTAAGACTGTACTATGCTTATATCCTCCTATCATTTGTTTCTCTGAAGATGGATAGTATCTTCCTTCATAAGTTCAAGTTTTTCTGTGCTTTTATAAATCAATCAGCTCATCATTTTCTACATTACAACAATATTCCAATCCAATCACATCCTATCTGAGAGATTTTCTATGAAACCTTTTCCCCAAATTTCTGCATTCTTTCTATTCTTGGCTATATGGGTTTCAAATCTTTTTAATGTAAAAAGGTTTTACAAACTCCTATATTGCTATTAAATAACAGCACTTTTAGTATTTGTTGGGAAAATATACAGGATATCAAAAAAACTACTATGATTTCAGTACTACCCGTAAATGAATTTGTATCTCATTAATCATAACCACATCTATATCCATTGAAAATATACATATATATGATAATACATGGCATAAAACAGATTTGTGGACATACTAGGGCTATTAATTTATTAGTCTCCATTGTAAAATCTTTTTCTCTAAAGTCTCTATGAATCCTTTACAATAACCATAGTCAAGGTGGAAAGAGCTCTGGGCCTGGGGTCAAGAGAGCTAGGTTCAGGTCTCAGCTCTGACACTAACTGTGTGATTCTAGGCAAGTCATATAACCTCTCCGTGCCTCAGTTTCCTCAGAAGTAAAATGGGGATAATCACATTTGTACTATTTATCTCACAAGATTTTACAGAAAACTTTCTGTAAACCCCCAAAGGTGCCAAGTCAATTAGAGTTCTTACTATCATGCCCTTCAAGATTGTTTCTAGCTCTATGGGCTTGACTATTATTTCCCCTTTCTCGAATTATTTAATTGTCTTGAATATGGGTCATATAAGCATTCAAAATATTTCTTGACACTGCTAATAATGTTGATGATGGTAGGGACTTACAGACAAGTCCCACAACTTTGAGAACTCTGTGACTCAAAGTAAAGAGGAAAAAAAGTGCCTCATGAGAGGAACACTGGGTTAATTGTTTTCGATTCTTCCCCCTTAAAGCTATCAAGTGGAGAGAGAAGAAAAATGTCTGGAGTAATAGGAAAAGGCAATTTAAGTAATGACATGCTGAAAAATTCAACAGTATTCAAATCCAAAAACTGAATCTATACTAGAATCTGACCATGTTAGAGTTGGAAAGGACCTCAGAGGTCCAACCTCCTCATTTTACAGATAAGGAAACGGCATCCCAAGAGATCAGAAACGTCTTGGCCAAACTAAGTCACAGCAGAGCCAAAGCAAGGACCAGGCATCCTAAGCCCCTGGGCCAGGGCTCTTTCTTCTAAACTATGTGGACAGGACATAGCTAACTCCAAAACAACTTCTCTGCCTGAATCATACTACCCATTATTTCCAAGAACATGGAAGAAGTTTATGCCAGTAACTTTAGAATGTCACAGTGGAGGGGTGGAGCTAGGATGGCGGAGTAGAAACAGCACTTTCAAGGTGCTCTGCCCCACACCACCTCCAAACAATGTGAAAGGGGAATCTGAACAACTTCTGGAGCCCCAGCACCCACAGAACGACACAGAGAAGCTAACCTCCTGCTGAGGATAGCCCAGCAGCCCTGCAGGGAGCAACCAGAGCAGAGCTCTGAGAGAGGGCAGCACACTGTGCAGGGAACCGACATCGCAGTGCTCTGGGAGCCAAGCCCAGACCCGCTTGCTTCGGTTTTAGCCCCAGGGTGGCTGGGCCAGCAGCCGGCTGGAGGGACCCCAGAACACCAGCAGCTATGGCGATTCCAGAACTATCAGCACAGATATGCCTAGGACAAAGTGAGAGGTTAGTGCCCTATGGACTTTGGGATCAGTATTTGGGGAACACATTGGCTTCCTCCCCTGGGGGAGAAAAGCTGCTGAGCAAACACGGCACAAAGGCCATTTTGCAGCGTCAGTGGCAGCTCCAGCTCCTGGTCTGCGAACTGTAGAGAGATCCAGCAATCAGTCTGGGAGTTAATCGCTCTTGCTTTAACCTTCTTGGATCTGGATTGTGGTCTGGGGTGGACGTTTGGGGTTAGTATCCAGCTTGCCAGAGCGTGTGGAGGCTTTACAGAGGCCACCCAACCTGCGGAAGTTGTGAAGACCCCATGTTTAGGATGGAAGCTCTCCTGTCTGGTGGCAGAGTTCTACTGTGGCAACAAGCCCCAAAATCAAGTAATTAAGTGGCAATTTGCCCAGGCAAAGGAAAGAAAATAAACAGAAAAATGCAACTTTAGACTCCTATTTTGGGGGCAAAGAGGATCAAAGCATGGAACAGGAAGAGGACTGTGAGGTCAGAACTCCTGCACCAAAAGCCCCAAATGAAAACACAAGCTGGCTACAGGCCATAGAGGACCTTAAGAAGCAGATAAGAGAAGTGGGGGGAAAATTGGGAAGAGAAATGAGAAAGATGCAAGAAAAGTATGAAATGACAGTCAACAGCATGACTGAAGAAAACAACATCTTAAAAATTAGACTAACTCAAGTGGCAAAAGAGGCCCAGAAAGGCACTGAGGAGAAGAATGCCTTAAAAAGCCGAATTTGCCAGATGGAAAAAGAATCTCAAAAGCTCACTGAGGAGAATCACTCCTTCAGAATTAGACTGGAGCAAATAGAAGCTAATGACTTTATGAGAAATCAAGATGCTGTTAAGCAGATCCAAACAAATGAAAGAATAGAAGGCAATGTGAAATATCTCATGGGAAAAACCACTGACCTGGAAAATAGATCCAGGAGAGATAATTTAAAAATTATTGGACTACCTGAAAGTCATGATCAAAGAAAGAACCTAGAAATCATCCTTCAAGAAATTCTGAAGGAAAATTGCCCTGATGTTTTAGACCCAAAGGGCAAAATAGAGGTTGAAAGAATCCACTGATCGCTTCCTGAAAAGGATCACAAAAAGAAAACTCCTAGGAATATTATAGCCAGGTTCTAGAACTCCCAGATCAAGGAGAAAATACTCCAAGCAGCCAGGAAGAAACAATTCCAATATTGTGGAAACACAATCAGAATAGCACAGGACCTGGCAGCTTCTACACTGAGGGATCAAAGGGCATGGAATATGATATTCCAGAGGACAAAAGAGCTGGGATTGAAGCCAAGGGTCACCTACCCAGCAAAACTGAGTATCTTGTTTCAGGGGAAAATATGATCATTCAGTGGAATAGAGGACTTTCAAGCATTCTTGAGGAAAAAACCAGAGTTGAATAGAAAATTTGACATTCAAACACAAGAAGCAAGAGATGCTTGAGATGGTAATCAGGGAAAAGAAATCAAAAGGAACTTATCAAAGTTGAACTATTAACATTCCTACATGGAAAAACTATAACTGTGTCTAATGAAACCTTTCTTGTTATGAAAATAATTGAAGAAGGGTATATGGACATATGAATACATATGTGGATGTGTGTATATATGTTTACAGGTATACATGGATAGAGGGCACAGGTTGAATTTGGTGGGAAGGGATGATACTTAAGGGGTGAAGTTAAGAGGTGAGAAAGGAAAGTGACAAGAGGGGATGGGGAGAGATAGGGTAGGGTAAACTATCTCATGTAGAAGAGGCAAGGGGAAGTAATCACAGGGGAGGGGAAGAACAGGAAGGCAAAAAAGCAAAACCCTATTCTCATTGAATTTGGCTCAGGGAGAGAATCACATACATAATCTCACCCTGCAGGAGAGTAGGGGGAAGGGAGATGATAGGGGGATGATGGAGGGGAGGGCATTCTAGGGGGAGGGGAGGTTGGAAGTACCCACTCTTGAAGAGGGACAGGATCAAAGTAGGGAATGGAACAGGTGGGGGTGGGATGGATGGGAGGGAAATATAAGCAGTCTTTTACAATATATCTACTATGGTAATGTTTTGCATAGCTATACATGTACAACACATACTGAATTGCTTATCTTCCCAGAGGGAGTGGGTGACAAGGGAGAAAGGGAATGGATTTGAAATTCAAAGTCTTAAAATTAAATGCTTCAAATGTATATAAATGCTATTATTAATACTATTCTGCATGTAATTGAGAGATAAGGTGTGCAGGCATTGGGCACAGAGATTCACCTTGCCATAATGGCAAAGTCGAAGGGGGTATGGGAGAAGATAAGGGAGAGAGCAGATGGGATGAGGGGATATCTAGTGGGACTGCTATTCTGGGGTGGTGGGTAGGGAAAAAATGGGGAAAAAATTGTAACTCAAAATCTGGTGGAAATGAATGATGTAAACCAGAAGTTAATAAAGCATTTGTTAAAAAAAAAAAAAAAGAATGTCACAGTGGAAGTTGGCAAAAAGAAAGGTACCCTATTTCCTTCAAGTATACTCATATATATATGAGTATACACATACAAATATGTGCATATTCTGTATATATACATATGTATATTGTAGATATATATAGTATATTTATAAATGTGTGTATATGTGTGTATACATACACATATACTGAATACAGTAGTTTCACCAATCCCCTCATCCCAGAGAAGTTCACAAACTCCTGACAGGGAAGCTGAGACCCCCTGTTAGAGTAAGATTAGCCATAGTAGACCAAACTCCCTTTTGTCACCAGTAGGGAGTTTGTATATCAACTAGCCCCAAAAGTCTTTTCTCCTCCCAACTAGCATGAATCAGAATCAGTCCTCAGGCTCTTTGCCTGGATCTAAATCCTATGAGACCATACTGGTTGAGGAGAGGGTGTCCCATTCCCTCCAGGACCCCAATTCCCTCTGGTTTTGTTTCCATTATTCTTCTTATTGTAATTTGTTTTGAATCTTCTGTCACTGGCTAGCTTTACTATCTTTGTTGTGAGCTCCATGTTTTCTTGTACAGTATTATTTGTATTCTGAGCCTCCCTCTGAATTTGTTGTAAGTCACCAGGCCCTGAGAATAAGATTACAAGAGAGACAGATGAGTCAACGGTGCCTGACAAGCATTTTGTTCATTATCATCAAACTTCATGCCTGCCTCATTTGATGGAATGCACTCATTAAAGATGCTGAAAAGCAGAATTTCAAGAAGTTTTTCAGGACCCAAAGCAACCCAAAGAGCTGTATTTCATAGGGTCCTCTCCATAAAAATCAATGAGGATAATGTTAATAGGACATCCATCATTACATCCGAGGGTTTTCTGAGGCCCAGAAACTCTTACTTCAGGCCTTTGACATTTACACCTTAACATCCCTATAATCGACATTTAGCAGCACTAAAGACAGAACACCAACTCATCACCTTCATTTCTTGTTTCAATTTTGTCTATTCCTCCAAACCATGCTTTTAGCTACCAATAATCCATCCCCAAAACCATGCTAGTAATTTTTTTAACTAATAAATATTTTAATATCCCATCTAAATAAAACCATTTATTTCACAGAAATTTTTATGGCAAAATATTTCCAGTCAAGACAGGGAAAAGTACTTCTGGATATTCACATCTGTAGAGTGGGTACCATTACAAGAAGTTAATATCACTAGCAGCTGAATCAACCCATTGTATAATTGACTTATATTTTCAATGCATATGTAATTTAAAACCACAAGGCTCATTCCTTTAAGGACTTTGAAACCTATTTTTTTCTTTCTTTCCTGTGACTAGGAATTTGTACTAGCTACTGTAACAGAAAGGAAAAACACATGCAATACTATCAGTCAGTTAATAAGTATTTAAGTGTATACTACTAGACTAAACGATGAAGGTACAAAGAAAGACAAAAGTCATCTTGTCCTGAAGTGCTTTATATTATAACAGGGAGACAACATGTAAATAATTAGGTACCTACATATAGAGGAGGCAGAAGGTAATCTGAAAAGGAAAGGCACTAAGACAGAGAGGGAAGAGGAGGTGGAAAAGGCCTCCTGAAGAAGATGAAATGAGTTTTGGAGAAAGTCAGTGAAAGTAAGAGACAGAGATAGTGAAAGAGAGAGGGAGATGCCAAGGAAAAGGGCTCTTAGATAAGAGAGGGCAAATGCTGTAAGATATTCATGGTTATCAGGCCTCACTTAGATGTAGATCCCATAAAGAATACTAAAAAGGAACAGTCAATAGACTGGAGGAGAACCAGGAGAAGGTAAGCCCCAAAAAACTAGAGAGAAGAGAGTGAGCAAAGGCAGCAAAGGCTTCCAAGAAGTCAAGTAGGATGACTGGGAAAAGGCCATTGGATTCGGTGATTAGGAGATCACTGTAGTAGTTTCAATGAACTGATAAGGTCAAAAACTAGACTGTAGAGCGTTAAGAAAAGAATGAGAAAAGAGGAAGTGGAGGCACCTGATTGGTTTCATAATCACTAATGAAACCTATAATACACTTATAATAATATACGTATAACAGAAAAATTATTTTAAATGATTATTAAAATCTTTGATATAAAATACTTAGGAAGTAAGCTACCAAATTATATACAAGATCTACATAGAGACATCAACAAAAACAACTTTAAGTGAAATAAAAACTATCTCCTATCTCTGTGCCTTTGGCCAGGCAATCTACCACATCTGGATTATATAGCTCCTCTCCTCTTCCTCACAGAATCCATCTCTTCCTTCAAGATGCTTCTCAAATACCACCTTTTACATGAAGCCTTTCCCGAACCCCTCAACTAACAGCGCCCTCCCTCTCAAACTATTTTGTATTTAACAGTTTTGTTTTGTTTGTACTTATTCTATTTATATTTGTTATCATTCCCATTGTATATTTGAACACACACACACACACACACACACACACATATATATATATTTGTTTATATATGTATATAACTGCTGTCTCTCCCACTGTACTCTAAGCTCCATGTAATGATTGTTTTGATTCATTGAATCTGTGTTCCCATAGTTTGGCATGCATAGTGAGTGTTTAATAAATACCTGTTGGTTGATTGAACCAAATATTTTGGAGAGATATCCAATGTATATGCATACATTTGTTTATGCATACATATGTTTATGTCAAATTAATATAATAAAGATGACAAAAGTGCTAAAAAAATCACTTTATAGATTTAATGTAATATCAATCAAAATGTCAATGGGCTAAAATATAGAACTAGATAAAATTCAAAGAGAATGATATTCACATAAGAATAACATGATTAGTTATGAAAAGGTGGAAGAAGAATTTATACTCTCATATTTCAAGTTATTCTATAAAGCAGTAATTATCAAAACTGGCACTATGTGTAAAATATAAAATCTGATTAAAGGTGCCAAAGAGAATTATTCAATATTAGAACCAAAAGCACTCAATGGACCTGTATTTTATATTCTCAAGCCCATAAAACAATGAGGAAGGGAAATATTAATCCATACAGTTATGAAAATTGCATCTCAGTGTGGCAAAAAAAAAATGAGTTAGAACCATAACTTATACCACATACTACAAAGAACTCCAAATGAATGAATAATCACACATTTTTAAAATAATAAAAACGGAAAAATTCAGTCATATCTGTTGCATTTATGGAAAAGTAGAAAATCCATCTATTTAATAAAGAGAAGAAATGATGGGAAACAAAATAGATTCTGTTGTGCAAAAATGACACTCTACACAACAACAAAAAAATGCATCCAGAACAAATGCAAAAAAAGAAAGAAAAAGAAAGAAACAAAACAACTACTTCAGACTAAAACTCTGATATCCAAGATCCGCAAAAAATCCCATTCCCTAGAGGACAAGTAATCAAAGAAAATAAATATGCAATTTTCAAAAGAAAACAACAGAATTTGTCGATAATAACTATCTAAACGCCTTAAAATATCTCAACTGGAGAAATACGAATTCAGAATTCTGAAATATTATTTTACATGCAATTTAATAACAGAGTTTTAAAATGGTAAAATGCAATGTTGGTAATACAGAGGAAAAACTAGCACACTATGAAATGCTATTTGAAGTGTGCATTGGTTATTTTTATAGCCTTAAAAAGGATTCCATTATTAGACCTTTACCTTAAGGATGTTATTGAAGAGGGGAAGGGGAGAACTATTTGTAAAAAAATATTCAAAGTACCACTTTTCATAATAGCAAAAGTCTGCCAGTACTTGGGATCTGGCTGAACAAAATGAGATACATGAAAACAACAGAATATTACTGTACCGTAATTAATGCAAATGGTGAAGGAAACAAGGAAGTATAGGGAGATATATGAAGTGATACAGAGTGAAGAAAATGACACAGGACAAAAATATAAACCCTGACTACACCTATGGGACAATAATAACAATAGCAACAAATGGGGGGGGGAAGGGAGGGATGCACAGAAGAAAAGGAGTTTGGAAGGACAGAGGAAGCAAGCAGGTCCTTTTGTTACCTTGGTAAGGCTCTATGAAGCTTGCAATGGGCTCCACTGTGGTTGTCTGCATTTTCTCCTTTTAGTGGAATGAGATTTCTAGCAAATATCCAAAGAGTTGAGGTCTCCCTGTCACTACTATACTTTGCCTCCAAGCCAGTTTTGGGATCTGAATCAGGATTCCATTATCCACTAGGTTTTCCTCATCTATAAAATGTTTCTAAACTTCCTTCTAGTCTTAAATCCCATGATTTGAGTTCTGTCATGGTCTATGGTAGAAACTGTTATCCTTCCATAAACTTCCCTAAGGATAGGGGATGAGCTTAATTGTGAAGAACCCATCATAATCACTCAGGTCCCTCCTTGCACGTACAGATTTTCCAGATAAATCTGACGTAACAGAATTATCAGCATGGTAATATCAAATCCACATTCCCCATGATTTCCTCCTTCCCTAATCTGGGGACTAGGAGCTTCTTCACCTAGGGGCAGGTAGAAAGGCAAGTCTTACCAGCAACAGTGGTCCCCAGCCAGAGTCTTTGGAAAGTATGCTCAATTAACCCCTAACACAGAGATTCTTAACCTGGGGTCCATGAACTTCTTTTTAATGTAGTTTGATCATTGCATTTCAATATAATTGGTTTCTCTTCTGTTTACTTTCTTTTATTCTATTAAAAACATTGTTCTGAGGGGGTGTGGATAGACTTAATCAGACCAGCAAAAGGGATACATGACACAAAAAAAGTTAAGAAATCCTGCCCTAATATCCACATTCAGAGAAAAGAACTACAAAGTCTGAATGCTGATTGAAGCAAATTACTTGCTCTTTCTCTTTTGTGTTTTGTTTTGTTTCATTCCCTCTTTCTCATTGTTTACTCCATTGGTTATAACTCTTCTTTACAATTTGACTAATGTTTAATGCAAAGGTATTTGTAGAACCTATATCAGATTGCAAGCTGCCATGGGAGGGAGAAGAGGGGAGGAGAAAATTTGGAATTTAAGGGATAGTGGAAGTGAATGTTGTAAAAGTAAATAAATACATTTTTTTTAAAAAGTCCTGCCTTAAAGTTTCCACAGCTTGTGAAAAATCAACTATACTACCTTAGAGTTCACTCTGATCAAGGAGGGCAACATTGGGGATAATCAGATACATGTCTTATACTTCAAAAGAGATTTCAAGGTGGCTAGGTGGTGTAGTGAGTAAGAGCACCAGCCCCCAGAGTCTGGAGGACCCTGTTTCGGTTCCAGCCTCATTAGCATCTACACATAAATAATGACTGGCTGTGTTTCCTCCATGTATTAGGGCTTCAGAATCATTGTCCATTTTTCATGCCAAAGGAAAATTGTATTTGTTTGATTTAGCTTTTAAATTATAACATCATGTGAGAACCAAATCGTCCCAGGGCGTCCTTCCTGGGAATAATAATAAAGAAGACTGGAAATGCATTGTCCTTGGGATTAAGAAAGTAAAAACTAATGAAAACACTATTGCATGTTTGCTAGCAAATCCAGGGAGCCCAAGCATCCAGATTCCCAGTGTTCTGGGTTTTGTTTTGTTTTGTTTTTTACCTCAAGTGTGGACATAAAAGGATGTTGATGGGGTCTGAAAACACTATTGGATTTTCTCCTTATCTCTTGATTTTGCTCTAACCAACCCAAAAAGATAATTTTTCTACCCTTATCTCAAAAATAAAGACAAAAGACTCAAAAAGAATATGCTCCTTTCTCCCTTTGATACTTTGGTCTTTGTAGCATTTAGAGTCAAGAATGTGCTCTTTAGCCTTTGTGAACTATACTCAGCTTGGGACTTTGTTCTATCAATATCTACACACATGCATGCATACATACAAGCATGTATAGACAGGGAATAAGCATTTATTTAGTGCTTACTATGTGACAGGCACTGTGCTTGACATTTTACAAATATTATCTCATTGATCCTCACAAGCTCCCTAGAATTAAGTGCTATCATTATCCCCATTTTTCAAAATTAATTTATTTAATTTTAGTTTTCAACATTCGATTTAATAAGATTTTGAGTTTCAAATTTTCTCCCCTTCGTTCTCTCCCCCAAGACAGCACTTGATCTGATATAGGATCTGCTTCTATATTCATATTAAATATATTTTCTCATTAGTCATGTTGCAAAGAAGAATTCAAACTATTGGAATAAACCAAAAGAAAAGAAACAAAACAAACCAACAAAAGAAAAGAAGGGCAAATAGGTTTCCATCTGCATTCAGACTCCCAAGTTCTTTGCTGGATATGGATCACATTTTCCATCATAAGTCTTTTGGAGTTGTCTTAGATCCTCTCATTGCTGAAAAGAGGTGTGTCGAGGCCAGTCATCACACAGTGTGGTTGTTACCATGTACAATGTTCTCTGGGTTCTGCTCACTTCACTCAGCATCATTTCATATAGGTCCTTCCAGATTTTTCTGAAGTTGGCTTATTTACCATTTCTTATGGCACAATAGTGTTCCATTTAGAGCATGTTTTTCATATGATTATACAAGGCTTAAATTTCCTCATCTGAAAACTGTCTGTTCATATTCTTTGACAATTTATCAATTGGGGAACAATTTGTATTTTTATAAATGGGACTCACTTATCTATATATGTGAGAGATGAAGCCTTTATCAGAAACATTGGTTGTAAAATTTCTTTCCTAGTTTTTTGCTTCCTTCCTAATCTTGGTTCCATTGGCTGTGTTTGTGCAATTTTTTTTCAATTTAATGCAATCAAAATTATCCATTTTGCATTTCGTAATGTTCTCTATCTCTTGTTTGGTCATAAATTCCATAAATCTGACAAGTAAACTATTTCTTGCTCTCAGAGTTTGTTTATAGTATCAGGCTAAACTGTATACTATCCCCATTTTACAGATGGGAAAACTGAGATAAACATGTTCAATGACTGCCCAGGGTCACAGAGCTAGGCCAGATTTGAACTCAGGTCTTTGTGATCCTGTGCCCAGTGCTATACACCCCAAGAATTGTGTTGTTACTAGCTACCCAGACAGATAACACATTGTTTAAATACATAGTCTCTGCTGAAATGTGGGAATCCAAGCATATTTGATAGACCCAATCCATTGTGATAGAATCTCAGAGTTGTAGGATCTTAGCATTTGAAGTCAACTCGGAGGCTAATTAGTCCAACTGTTACCTGAGCAAGAATCACTTCTATAACATATAAATCACTCATACAGGCATTGTTTGAAGACCTTATATTATCATAATATCTAAGCTGGAAGGGTTGTTAGAGGTCCCCACATCCAACCCCGTCATTTAACAGATGAGGAATGTGAGGAACAGAATGAGGAATTGGCTAGCCCTGAGTCACACAACTGGGAACTGTCTGAATCAAGATTTGGACCTGGATCTTCTTGGCCTCAAATCCACCACTCAATCTACTGTAGCCACAATGTTTTACCAAATGCGCCTCATTGAGAGTTAGTCAACTATAATCAACTCCAGAGACATCTCATCCTACTTTGTATAACTGAGAGTAAATTGTCATGTTGTGCTTGTTTTCTCCTTGGACCAAACCTCAATTTGCCTGTTTGTATTTTCTATGCATTCACCTTTTGCTCTTTCCTTTGGGGTCAGGAAGACCAAGCATAATCCCTCTTCCAAGTAAGACTTCTCCAAATACTTTAAAATATCTCACATCTCCCTTCTGAGTCTTTCCTTTTAACTTTATGCTGTGTCGGACATGAGATCTGAGCTCTCCTTGTCTGTCTGAAGATCCTGCGCTTATTTCCAGTACCATATACAGCATCTGCAAGTTCTCTTTACCAATCACCTATTACATTACCAGGGTTTTGAGGAAATAATGGATGTTTTCTCTGGTTACAGACATCCTGAAGCAACCAATAGTTTCTTTTTTTTTCTTTTATTCTAATCACTAATTATTCAATTTGGGCAGCTTGGCATTGAATCCTCTTTATCACTAAGTTTTCTTTCCCAAAATAATGTCTTTGGGTTTTTTATTTTATGCCATATGAGAAACTGGAATATTTAGCCTGGAGGAGGAGACTCTGGCACACCCAATAGCTTTCTTCACATATTTAAAAGACTGTCGAAGGGAAAAAAAGATGAGAATTGTTCTGTTTGGTCCCAGATGGTAGCATCAGGAGCAGTAGGTGTGTGTTGCAAAGCCTGAAGCATACTCGAACCATGATTTCATCAAAGAATTTCCTAATGATTAGAACTTTCCAAAAGTGGAGTAGACTTCCTCTGAAGGTGGTGCATTCCTCCTCACTGGAGGCCTTCAAAAAAAAGTCTCATTTAGACAAGCTGGTAGATACACTGTCTTTGGCAGGGGTCGAGTATCTTCAGCCTTGAGGCCATATGTGGTTTTCTAGGTCCTTGTGTATGACCTTTTGACTGAATCCAAGTTTTACAGAACAAATCCTTTTATTAAGGGATTTGTTCTGTGAAGATTGGATTCAGTCAAAGGCTTATGGCCTTGAGGCTGAAGGTTTCCCACCTCTGGTTGTGGGGCTTGTTTTGAGTATAGGTTGGATTTGTAGACTTAGGAGGTCCCATACACTAAAAAAAAATAAATCAACAATTTCTATAATTGCATTTTCAAAGGAATATGTGCGTCCTTGTCTCACCTTCTACTGTGGTTATCTACAATCTCAAAATTGAAACCCACAATATAGCAAAATTTTAATGTTACAATTAAAAAAATTGAAAAACACTATTTTTGTCTCTTCAAGACTAGTAAAATACAAATATGTAAGTAATGCTTTCTCTGTATCCCTATTTTAACCCAGAACTGAAACTAACTGAAATCTACAATCAGTAAAACATGCTTTAATATTAATTCCACATACTATCCCAAGATGGATTTTTTTTTGGAAGGGGAAAGGTAGGAAATCAATTGACTGATCTCCATGTCCGTGAAATCTCCTTACCCTCTGGTAAATATCTAACAGAAGAAATGATTCATTGTTTTTTCAGTAAAAGATTTAGATGTCTGGCTTCAAAATAGCTCTTGTCAAGGTCTGAATATCTGTCACTAAGTCAATTGCTCCTTTATATGATAAAAAGCTGATGTATTTCACTCGGTACAAAAGAGGAAGCAAAAAGAGGAAGGATGATGGCCTCCCTCCTCCACTCCACTCTAATTGTAGATTGTAAGTCCATATTGCAATAGAATCATTTACATTCTCTCCTTCCTTTCTATTCAGGAGAAGGATGGAAACCCCAGTGACCCTACGAATCAGATAAAATTTTTACATAATTGAGACAACTAATACTGCATTTTAAATGGCCATCTTGAAGGCTACTGGTAAGAAAGTAGGAAGTGTGGA
Source organism: Gymnobelideus leadbeateri (assembly GCA_011680675.1). NCBI lineage: Eukaryota > Metazoa > Chordata > Mammalia > Diprotodontia > Petauridae > Gymnobelideus > Gymnobelideus leadbeateri. The sequence continues at coordinate 584,548 of WOXC01005507.1, read as the reverse complement.
AATTTTCACAACAAACCAAGATTTCATTTGGGCAATGTTCACTTCCAATTCAGAAATGTTTGTGAAGAGATGTTAATATGTAATTCACAAAAGAAAAAAAGTTCCAAGTAAGGTGACATTGTATTGAGTATTGTGACAGAAACAGCAGAAAAGAGAACATAAATTGAGGAAAATTGGCTTCCTTGGTGATGTTTGAAGGTATATGCCAGGGAGGCTTAATAATGAAGGGAGGAGGGGCACCACTCTAAAATGGTACTTCCTTAAGGGATCTAGATAATGAGTAGTTAAAGTTAATTGGCACTTACTTCCCTGCCTGAAAACATGAATTTCATGTTATTTCGTGTATTTTAGGTAGAACAAGGTATCGTAAGATTAAAGAGTATATGAGACTGAGACTCTTCCTTGTCCAATTTAACCACATCAAGTCAGAAGGGACATAAGAGCCATAGCCACACCCACTGAAACTGGATTCACCACACAATGTCAGCATGGGAGATGACCAACCCACACCAGAACAAGAACGTACTCTCTAGTTTTCCTGATAAGTGGCCTTCCAGTTGCTGCTTAAATATCTCCAGGGAAGGATAACTTATTCCCCGTTGGGACAGCTCCAATAGTTTGGAAGTTTACTTACTGTTAGGGACATCCAGATAGCCCAATGGAAGGAACACAAGACTTGGAGTCAGAAATAAAAGACCTGAATTCAAATCCAATCTTAGGCACTTACTAGGTATGTGATGGTGGGCAATTCATTTAACCTATGTTTATCTTAGTTTGATCATCTGTAAAATGTGCATGATAATAATACCTGCTGCTAGGGGGTTGTAAGAATCAAATGAGAGATTTCTAAAGTGCTTTCCTTTCCTATCTGCCTCAAAGCAGGCATTAGAGCAATGGCATTTAGGAAGAAGGTGATGCCTCAGTTTGATCCTTTGCAGATTCCAGCCAGTGCTTTGGTTTCTGTTTTATGGAACTGAACAGAATAAACCCCTTCTTTCTTCCAAATACCAGGATTTTTTTCAAATATTTGATGACATATCTCAAGTTTCAACATCTTTGAGTCTTCTCTTCTTCAGGCTAATCATTCTTAATACGTTTAAGCCATGATTATATATTTCACAAATGTAAAGGCCTTAACCTAGTTGCCTTCCTCTGGATACTTTCCAACTTGTCAATGCCTTCCCTGACAAGTGATGCCTAGAATTGAACTTGCTGTCGCAGAGGTGGTTTGACAAGGACAGATGACAGTACAAATATACCATCACTGGTTCTGGACACTGACTTTCTTTTAAAGAGATCTAAAATGCCGTTGGCTTTCATGACTGCCTTATCATGCTGCTGACTCCCATTGAGTTTGAACTCCCCTAAACCCCCCATATCTTCTTCAGAAAAGTGATAGTCTAGGCCCCGATTTGTTGGCACTGATATCCCACATTTCCAGGATCATTACGGGTTAAAAGACTAATCTTGGTCAAAGAATGGATGGGATGTACCTTATCTTTAGGAGCATTAAACTAATTCTAGCTAGCCACAACAGTCATTTGCAGAACACCTTTGGAGGCTTTCAAAGACCTTTTGTACATTTTGTGCACAATCATCCTGAGACGGGGGCAGAATAAATACCCTCCTTGCTATTTTATAGAGAAGGAAAATATTGTTCTAAGAAAGTGAATATAAGCTGAGAAACTTGCCCAGAGTCTGAAGTAGCTGGTTGTAGCTAGGACTTGAACTCATATCTCCTGACCTCAAGATCGATACAGTTTCCACCATTTTATGTCAGCAAGCCATAGATAGATGCTGAGTGCCTTCTTTATGTGTCCATTGCAATGTGCACATCAGTTCTGGACATAGGCTAGGCTGTGTTTGGAGAGGTATGCTGTAGAAAAGACAAAACAACAACAGCAACAACCATGCTAAGCCAAAAAAAGATATAATCAGTATACCGGTGTGTACGGTGTTATTTCCAGAGAATCCTGGGTTTACAAAATCATAAGTCAAAATTCAATGCATTTTTTGAATGATTTTCATAAAATGTTTTGTGAAAAATTCCAGGCTTCGGTTGGGCATTGGTAACATGACTCATATACTCATACACTTTAAAATTTCCATAGATGTGTGACTGTGAGGCATCCATACCTTCTCATCTTATCTGCTCTTTGTATACAACCTCCCCCAAATCCCACACATGGTATACACCCATCATGCCAGCTCCATTTCTCTAGACATCCTGACATTCTATGGCTAGCAGCAGCATATGCTGACTGATATTCAGTTATACCTTTTCCTTACTAAGTGGGCTGATGGTCGATTTTTGCAGCCATACACTTACCCAATTTTATTCATAGATCGATAAGCATTTATTCAGCACCTGGTATATCTCAGGCTCTCTGCAAGGTGATTTTTTTCTTAAGTAAACTTTCACAGAGCTTGATTTCTCTTAGGGAAACAATGTGTACACATCCTACACATACACCTCAATACAAACTTTTATTTCTTCCACTCTCCCAACTCTAATTTTGTCAGTATAAGGAGCTATACCAGTAAGGAATCAGCACTGTTTCTGGAACTTATAGTAGCCTGGGGCACTGAAAGATTTCATGACTTGCTCAGTTGTGTATTATATAGACAGAATTTATCAGAAGCATAATTTGAATCCAGTGGTTTCCAAAGTCAAGGGAGGCCCTCATCTCATTCAGAAGGTATCACCAATTAACCATCTAAACAAGTATGTATTTAAAGGTGTTACAAAATATGAATCACACAGTCAAAGACTCTGCAGACTAGGAAAGACCTCAGACGAAGCACTGCATCTATCACTGAATGATAATCTCAGGGCACACGTAGCTTTGCTGTAAGGAAAACCTTTCTATAGTGAGTAGAATTATTCCAAAAGGGAGGGCAGCCTCAAGGAAATTGGAGTTCTTTGACTTTGGGGTCTTAAAAACAAAAGAGTGTGTTGGACTGAATTCTAGAGGGGTCTCATGTGTGTATAAGATAAAGTAGATGCCCTCTGAGATCCCTTCCAGGTATAAAATTAACTGATTCTGAGACCCTCCACAAAATCCTCTGTAAGTGATCTTTGAGCCTGTCATGCAAAAACTTCAGTGAAGGGAAATTCCTACCTTCCAAGGAAAGCCATTTTACATTAAGGTAACTAAAATCATTAGGAATATTTTTCCTACATATGTTCGGTAATTTCCATATATTGCTCCTACTTCTACCCACTCAAATGCAGATTTCTTTTTAACTGGAAAAAAGGAAATAACATCATAATTCTACTTGCTCATAACAATCGTTCAAGTACTTGAAGAAAGCTCTCAGATTTGCCATAGATTTTTTGATTTCTATGTTAAGCATCTTTGATTATCTTGGAATAATTTGGGATTGTCTCATGACCTTTCAATAGCGTAGTTGTCCTCTATCCAGATGTTCATTGGATTATTAATATTTTTATGTCATTCCCTACATGTGATTGGGAGCTTCTTGAGGGCAGGAACCATGTTTTTGCTTTTCTTTGTTTCCTTAGTCCTTAGCACCACTCCTGAAATATCATAACTATTTAATCAGAGCTCATTGTCTGACTCTCTATCAAGTGCCTCTTATGCTTAGACCGGCAGATATGGCCAGACCATGGTACAATAGAGTGGAGTAGTACCCTCTTGAGTCTCAGACACTGTTCTTGTATTAATATACTCTAATAATATGTTAGTTTTTGGGATTCCCACAAAATACCATGAAATAATGTTGGGCTTTCATTTGACTAAAACTCCTCAATCCTTCTCATATTGTTTGTCCATCATCTTTTCTTCTTCCTGCAATTTTATAGTTGATATTTATTCCCCAAGGCTAGGAATTTTCATCTATCCTTTAAATTTAAGTCTTATTCAAATTGGTATCATTATAGTCTTTTGAGTTCCTTTGGAACCTTCTGTCATCATAAACACATCATCCATATCTCCCCATTCTGTCACCCATAAATTTGCTAGCTCTGCCATAGATTCTCTCAGCTGAGACACTGATAAAAATGGTAGGCAGACAGAGGACAATAACAGATACTTGGGAAATTCTACTGAAACCTTTCTCCAAAATGACAAACTCGTTCATGACTCATCTTTATAAAGCTAGCTCCAATCCATCTGTCTCATTGTCTATGACAAAGAAAGGGGGGGCACACTTATTAAGCATCTGCTTTGTGCCAGGTACTGTACTAAGCATTTGAGAAATATTATCTTATTTGTTAGCCTGGCTGGTGCTTATCTATGATATCTTTTTAGTCATTATTCAATCAGTCTATTGGAATTCTACCCATTCTTCAAGTCTTGACTCAAATCTCCCCTTCTCCCTGAACATCACATTCTTGTAGTTTAGTATTTGAAATATATTGAACCCTGTTCACAGTCATCCTGTTCCTCTCCATCCTGTTCCTGGTTTTCCAGCTACCATAAACTATCAGGAGCAAAAATAGAAATGTAACCAGAATACATCAAGTCTTTGATTTTTCAACCTAGGGTAGTGCTTTATTCTCTTTGATGTTCATAGTTAACAGTAAAGAAAACAAAACAACTCCTGCCCTCAGTGAACCTACCTTCAAGTTGAGATATCCCTCAAGGAGAAAGGATGAGAAGAAAGGGAGAAATATGGGAGATTAGGATAGGAAATTGACAAAACAGTCCTGTATCTTAGGCCTTTGGGTTACTTTCCACTAGCTCCTGGGCTCCTCCATGGGTTACCATATTAGCCTCTGTTTATTCCTCAGTAATAGAGAAACAAGTCATGGGATTATGAAGGTGATACAGCAGAGAGATCACTGACTCTAGAGTCAAAGAACTTATGTGCAAATCTGTCTCTGAAACTTATTACCTACATGACCTAGGACAAGTCATTTAAAGTCATTAAGCCTCAGTTTCCATATCTGTAAAACAAGGCTGTTGGACTAGATAGCCTCTGATCCCCTTTATAGAACTTAAATCTATTATCCTTTGATCTAGAGTGGAAAGGGACATTTGAATCCATCTGACCCAAACCCCTCTTGTTACAGATGTAGAAACTAAGGCCCCAAGGTGTTAAATTACTTGGTCAAGGTCATGAAGATTAGAAGTATCAGAGGTGGGAATTTGGACCTAAGTATCTACATGGCCAAGACAAAGTTCATCTTCATATGCCACATGACCCCCCCCCAAAAAAAGCAAACATTTAGTATTAAAGAATCACTGTCCTCATAAGATATAAACTTATGTAATATTAGCAACTAGGACAAACAAAAGTGAATTCAATCAACTTCAGAGAAGAGAAAAATGAAGTCGAGGAGTCAGCAGGTTTATTCGAGGCACACCTTGTATTGTGGAGAGACATGATAATTGCTATCCTTGAAAAGAGAGAGTGGGGAAATGATAATGCACTGCAGGTGCCAGCATGGCCCTGGCATCATGCACATCTATTCAAAGGATGATAAGGCAGCCTGATGTAGCACAGTGAGAATGCCAGACTTGAAAGGTCAGGCATAGTTACCTGCACTAAGTAAAACTAATACATGCTGCCCCATGTGCCAAAAGAAAGGATTGAATGGGAAGGGAAGACAGGACTCACTACTAGGCAATAGTGTGCTTCGGAGTCCTCACCACAAAATGCTAATGGCAAGGAATGTGCTGGCCTCTTTGGCAACAGCAGTGACTTGAAAAAATGTCTTCTTTCTCTTTCTATTATTGTATTGGGTTCCTATACCCAAAGAATTTTGGAATTCATGAAAAGATAAATGTCTGGCTTGCATTTTGAGGTGGTTCTCCTTTGCATTCTATTACTTTCTCTTGTCCTTTACTTATCTATATAATGATCAAATTTATACACTTAAATAGTCTTATTTTAAGGGCTCAGATGCAGCAGTATCCAAGCACTCAGCCAATATTAGAAATCGACCACCAGAGGAAAGGTGATTTCCTGGTCTCAGGCCCAAAGGAGTTGGAATGTGGAGACTAAATAGCAACCAAGATGAGAATTTATAAGTCTTGAACGATCTGATAACCAGTTGAGTGGAAGGACAAGATTTAACTGGCATTTTGGAATGCAGTTTTATTGAGAATAAAGCACTACCCTAGGTTGAAAAATCAAAGACTTGATGTATTCTGGTTACATTTCTATTTTTGCTCCTGATAGTTTATTGTAGCTGGAAAACCAGGTTTATGGGCAAGGTTTATCACGTTAAATCTGTGTGATTAGTTTCAGATTGCTTCTCACCCAGATGATATAAAACATTTTAGCAAAAACCGAACTCAGTGGGCTTACAACCAGGAATGAACTTTTCTTTCTTCACTTATCCATTGCAGACAATGCCTTCATATTTAGTAAGGCTGCTTGGCTTGAGGTTTGCATTGAGACCTGATTTTTCCTCTATTTTCTTACCCATCAAGAAAGCCATCTTTTGCTCCTGTGCCACGTTTAAAGAGTTGAATTATCTTCCTTGAATACTTCAATATCACAATGACCTATTATTTCATTGATGTAGGTAATTTCTTTTACCAAATCAGATTGGAAACCCCTGCTTAGTGAAGGGTCTTTATAAATTGCTATGATTGAAAACATTCATCACCCTATGTCCACCTTGAAATCAAACTCCTTAAAAATATCTGCACAAGTACTCTTGTGAGAAGCATGGTGTCTACCAATGGATTCGCACTTGAAGATTTTTTTTTTTAACTTTTGTTCTGACATAGACTGGTTGTGGAAGAAGCCAGAACCCTGGGTCATCACCATGCCATAGCAAGACTTCACTGTAGATATTTATTCAATGCTATTCACAAGACAAAATGCCACAATTCAATTAAATAAACATTTCTTAGGTATTTAACATTTGAAAGGTATTGAGATAGGCATTTTTGGTGTCCAGATGACTAAAACAATTCAGTCCCTGCCCTCGTTCTATTTGGGTGATTAATACAAAATGCCCAAGGATAGATAAATGTTAAATAATTTGAGGAAGGAGCTACAGCTTCCTGACACCAAGGTCAGTGATCTACCCACTAAGCCATACTGCCTTGGGTTTTGTAGGAGGGAGTCCTATTGAGGTCTACATTGGACTAAATGATCTCTGAGGGCTCTACCCTCTCTAAAATCTCATGAGAAAAGTTAACTAGACAGATGCTCTCCGGCATTTGACTAAAGGTCAGTCACTTTTACTGATATTTATAGGAGTTCTACCCTTTAGAGAAATTATCTCATGGCACAGTGCTGTTCTAAAATCATGCTAAGTATGCCAGAGTTTAGTATGAGCTGAAGCTGGCAAAGCAAATGGACAAGAAAAAAGACTTTGTATTTGTGGTTTGTTTCTGTGTTTTGGTGTATTAGAGAAAAGACCAGAATCACCGAAGGATTTTTTTTTGCTTTTTTTTTTTTTTGGAGGGGGAAGGCAGGGCTATTGGGGTTAAGTGACTTGCCCAAGGTCACATGGTAGTTTTTGTGTTAAGTGTCTGAGGCCAAGTGTCTCGGGTCCTCCTGACTCCAGGGCTGCTGCTCTATTCACTGTGCCACTTAGCTACCCCAACACAGAAGGAATTTAGCCACTGCTCACAATGAATTTGATGCAATCAAGCCAATGTGTGTGTCTACTCTGTGCCATGCACTGTTTAAGCATCATTTTACTTAGAAAATACTAATAAAGCAACAAAGATTCATTTTGTCTGGATGATTAGACTGGTAGGTCAGAGAAATCCCCTAGTCAGTTATTCTGCCATGTCTCTTGGGTTGTTCTTGTGTTCGAGATAAATGTGGGCTAGATGATAGAAAATTAACTAGGTTTAGAAGTGACTGAGTCGTTAGTGTAGGAATCCTTACTGGTATGATAATGACTGGAATCTGAACGTGGCCTGTATTATGTGTTGTCTTTTTTTTCCATTTTCAAAGAAGGAACAGCTAGTAGGCTTATCTGTTTCGCAGATGATGTAAAATTGAGAGGGAGAATTACATTAGGTGACAGTGTATGCATCAAAAAGGTGTTGAAAAGAAATACTCTTGGGATGACTGTAGGAAGACAAAGTTTCAAAACGATTAATATAGTCAGACAAGAGTTCCCAAAATAAATTGTACATAGTAAGATGCACAATACACTGAGAATCGTGAAAAATATCTGGAAACTTTGTGGACTAAGAGTACAATGTGAGTTAACATTAGGATTTGTTCTCTATCTAAACCAGTATCACCTTCCACTTCCAACACTAAGTTCTACTGTATCCCAGTCTGATTACATCTGGAGTTTGGGGTTCCATTCTGGGAGATATATTTTAGGAAGAGAACTAATAGGCAAGAGGCTGTTCAGAGCAGAGTGACCAAAATGTTGAAATGCCCCAATTTCAGGCCAAATGGTGATTAGTTGAAAAGGATCTGAGGATGTTTAATTTCAAGTTTAGCTTCAAGAAGAGAACTCATATGGGAAACACAACATTTTCCCCCAAGTATTTAAATGGTTGTCTTCTTGTAAAGGGAATAGACTGTCAGAAACCCATGAAAAGCAGAACAGGCAAGGCTGAGATTTTTTTCCCCTCTCCTAAGGGATGCCTTCTCTGAGGTGGTTCTCTCCCCTCTTTACCACCAGACATTCCAAACTCTAAGGTTTTGAACTGGTCAGCCATTTCACCTAAGTTCCATAGCAGAGTAAACAGGCCCTCAGCCAATCAAAATAGAATACCTGTTCTATCTAAATAAATATCTCCTCCTTGATCCCCAGGCCTTCTTAATACATGATTCACCCTTTTATTGACTGATTCAATTGTCATGTGAGTTCTCCCCTTTCAAAAGTTAGCCAGCAATTACTTGGCTAGAGAGGAGTAATTCTCCCAGGTGGCCAACCCTTACTCCAATTGACATTAGTATTCTTATACTCCTCTGTGGTCCAGCTATTCTTCACACACAAAGCTCCTTCTCTTCTTCTTGCCTTTATAGTCTCCATTCTTCCATGGTTAGAATCTTTGCTCTCCTCACCAGCCCTTCTTAGAATTCCTAGTTTCCTTCAAACTCCCTCCAAAGCCCAACTTCTGTAGGAGTTCTTCCCCTGGGACAGCAGCTGGGGAGGTGGGGGCTCATCCTCGGAGATGTGATATTTTGAATGTATGGTATGGACCTGCTGTTTACCTGTTGTGTCCCCTACTGCCATGTGAGGTCTTTGAGGGCAGGGCTCCTTCACTCTCACTTTTTATCCAAACTGCTCAGCATTGCGATTAAAATGTTTATTGGCTAATGCATTTATTTGAAACAAACTAAAAGTAACAAGTGAAAATAAATAAACAAATAAAATGACAAAAACAAAGGGACAAATAAAAGAAGGAATGGCTAGATAGATAGATAAATGAAAAAGTCTATTTCTATTTCTAGAATTGTCCAAAAGTGGAATAAGTTGCCCCGCTAAGAGTCTTCCAAGACTAGCCAAAGAATAAAGTCTTTATTAAGTGCTCACCACACAACAAGCAGTGTGCTAAGCTAATGTCTACTTGTCTGCCATATCCTAGAGCAGGATCTCTGCTTTGGTAGGGCCTTGGATGTCTCAGCTCTGAGAGGCACTTCTGTCATGTGCTATTTGCTTCTTACAGTCCTGGCTCCACAGACTCATAGTCAGATGTCATCAGCCTCTGGAGTGCCACTGATCAAACTGAGGAAGTAGCTAGGGACATGCTATTGAACTGTAAATTACATATTGAAAAGCCAATGTGCTTGCCTTTGTTTTCATGACCCTAGAAGTATCAGATACAAAGGAAGGGAAATAGCCAGTGGGAAGATAGTTCCTGACTTCAAATACCTGAGCTTTTCTCTGAGTGGTGATGCCCTTCACTGGTACAGATCACTGTATTCTATGTAGTTAGCGCCCAGTTTGATGATTTCCAAGAGTCCTTGTCCCCAAAGGACCTCATCACCTCTTAACAACGACTTGAATGATGAAGACACTAGTGAACTAATTGACTTTTGCCGTGACCAATGTGCACTGTGCTGCCAAGTGTGCTGCGACCACTGGCCTGACCTTCAGGAGCCTAGGCTCACCTTCAAGCAGTCCTGACTCACTGAAGGCAGACTTTAGTAAAGGTCAGTGAAAATTGTCTTTATTGAAATGTGTTTTTAATATCAAAAAGTAGTCCTCCTTTTTTGAGCATCAAAATGCTTGCAAAAAGATATCCTCTGTAATTTAGAGAATCAGGGAATTTATTAGTGTCAAATATGTCATTACTGATAGAAATCATCATCTAGAGTAGCTGCAATTTTGCCTTTTTGTACCACTGTGCTTAACACTGGGCTTGACATATAGTAGGTGCTTAATAAATGCTTGTTGACATGTAACTGAGCTATGATGAAGGGCTAATCAAATTTTAAGAAAATACATTTCCAAAAGAAGTGAGCATTTTTTGGTCACCTAAATGCTTTATCAGGCTATCTACTCGGAGCCTTTTTGACATGCATGGCTACTGCTAGACGTCCTTTAGGCCATGTTGATCATCGTTGGGAGGCTGTGTCGCATCACTGAGGACTGGCCTTGGTACCTGCTGGCCTTGGTACAAGATTAGCACTATGCACAACATATGCCCCAGAATAAACACTGAACACATGCTTGGTGAATGGTCACTGACTGATCCCAGTCCTGCCTCTGAAATCATATGGCTGTAGGATCTTGGGTAATTCACTTACTCTCTCATTTCAACAAGTCACTCTCTGAAAGTAGAAATCGAAAGGAAATCTGGTCCAGCTTCATTGGAGGTAGTTTCCTGGAACTGGAAGCACCTATTCCAGTGAAATTTCAGGTCCATCCCCTTTCCCTATCCCTTAAATACACTGGTTCATTGGAACCTCATGGTAATCCTGGGAGGCAGGCAGAGCAGAAATCATTTGTCCCATTTTACAGAGCAGGGTTCTGAGGATAATCAAGGTTAAGTGATATGGTCAGGGTCACAGAGAAGAGGTCTTTCTAAATTCCATCCCATTACTCTTCCTCATACAATGTGTTTCCTCCCTCTGATGCGGTCTTCTTTGAGGATGCTCTAAGGGGAATTTGTAAACAGGACTAAATTCTCCATTCCTGTACCCCACTCCAGGGTGTCTTTGGTCATTACCTCACAATGGAATTTTTTCAGAGTCTACAATCCCATAGGAATATCTGTCTAAGTTAATAGCACACCCCCTCCAGTTCTATGGAATCTTGGAACCACAATAAGTCAGCATTGAGTAAACCTCTAAAGTCCAGCTCCATTTTGCAGTCTTCTTATACATCTTGACAATCTAAGCCATCTATGATGCAGTCATCCTGCCATTAACTTTGTTCTATACAAACGACACTCCATCTCCCATCTCCAGAACTTTGCACTGGCTGATACCATGCCTAGAATATATTATCTTAGCATCATCACCTTATTGAATATTATGTTTTCTTTGAAAACTTCATTCAAGTGCCACCTTCTAACCTTTTCTAATCCATCAAACTGCCTCAGCCAAATAAACATTTTACACATTTTGTGTATTTATAAAAACTGGGGTTCTGTCCCCTCAAAAATTAATGTAATTCAAGATGGCCAGATACTTAATTTGAATGAATCAATTACATTTGAAAATTAGGTATATTTTTTAAAGGTATACTGCTCTGAAACCTGGATAAAATCAGAAGGTACCAGCCAGGTAACATTTTTTTTTGTTGAGCTGAAAGAATTAGAATTACTTTGTGGCCTATGTATAAAAATAGGTTTCAGTTAAGTTATGTGTCAGACAAGTGACAGACCAGTCTTATAGTGGAGGACTCTTATTTGAGAGTTCTGATGGAGTCAAACCTATGAGAAGGAATTGTTTTGCTCTGCCTCCCAGTAGAAGAATGTCAGCTATAGACTCAAGAAAGGACTTCTAGGCCATGAAACACCATCAGCTGTGAATGAAGTTTTATAAAATACGTATGTCACCATTGGTGTATTTTATGTGTGCCTCACCAACATCATACTCATTAATCCCATTCTTTCCATGGACCTGAGTTTATTTAAGAGAGAACATGTATCAGACTTTTCAGAGTAGTATTGTTATATTGATTAAACTTATTATATCATATTAATAAATTCATTCGTTAAAAACCAATTGAGCCTATCGACTGGTTGTCAAAGAGGAGTACATTAATGGGGGCTTGTGAGCAACTATATCAGAAACATATCACCTAAGGATTACCCCCAGGAGCCCAGATAAAGAAATAGCCATCTTCTCTCTGAGGATGTGTCCGAAGTAGAATTGGGTAATTAGTACCAGGAGGGCTCCTGCATAATTATGTATGTGGTCCTCATTATACCACAAACCTGTTGAGAGCAGGGGCTACTTCACTTCTGTGCCTAACACATAACAGACACAATACCTTTGGGTTTTAATTATTGATCTAATACCACCAAGACTTGACCCAAGAATCCCTTGTACAATATTGCAGTTTGAATGGGGGTGACTGAGAGATATTTAAGGGACACTGCATGAGCTGGGATTGGACTTTGGATGCTGTCAGCAAACACTCTCCTGATGATTGACTGACTTGTGGTCTGGGACTAACAAAAGCTCATCTGGGAACTTTTTCAATGTCAAAATCTGAAACTAAGTATTTCAATCAAATGTGAAATTTTTCCTTCCTTCCTCCCTTCTTTCCTCCCTCCCTTACTTCCTTTCTCTCTCCCTCCCTTCCTTCCTTCCTTCCTCCCTCCCTTCCTTCCTCCTTCCCTTCCTTCTTTCCTTTTTCCCTTCCTTCCTCCCTTCCTTCCTCCCTTCCTTCCTTCCTTCCTTCCTTCCTTCCTTCCTTCCTTCCTTCCTCCATTCCTCCCTCCCTTCCTTCCTTCCTTCCTTCCTCCCTTCCTCCCTCCCTTCCTTCCTTCTTTCCTTCCTTCTTTCCTCCATTCCTCCCTCCCTTCTTTCCTTCCTTCCTTCCTCCCTCCCTTCCTTCTTTCCTTCCTTCCTCCCTTCCTTCTTTCCTTCCTTCCTTCCTTCCTCCCTCCCTTCCTTCCTTCCTTCCTTTCTTTTTTCTTCTTTCCTTCCTTCCCTCTTTCCTCCCTTCCTCCCTTCTTTTCTTCTTCCCTCTTTCCCTTCCTTCCTTCCTTCTTTCCTTCTTTCTTTCCTTCCTTCCTTCCTCCCTTCCTTCCTCTCTCTTTCTTTGCTTCCTCCCTTTCTTTTTCTTTCTTTTTATAATAGAAATTCATCACCTCATTTACAAAGAGCACTCAGAGTGAATTAGAGAGGAAGGGATAGATTCAGTTCAATTCAATCAGCATGCTTTTCATTAAGCCCTTACTATGTGCAGTGTGTTGTACCAGAGGATGGGGAGAGGGAAAGATTTCCTAAGACGTGATCTCTGTTTGTAAGCAGCTTACAGTCTAGTTGTCTGGTGCTTCAATCACTTCATAAACTGGATCCTTCTGTCTTGCCAGTTTTCTTACTCCTTATTCTCCTCCCCCCACTCTACAAATCATTTAAACTGCCTTAATCAATTCCCAATTCCTTGAACACAATATTCCCACCACTAAAATTTGCACTGGCTGTTGCCTACTCTTAGCATGCCATACTGCTTACCTCCACCTCTTCATTCCTTTGCTTCCTTGAAGATTCAACTCAGAGCCTACATACTTCAGGAAAACTTTTTTTTTTCCTCTCCCCTTCCCTAATGGGTTCCCCTTCCAGATTTCCTCCCAGCTAGTCTGCCTTCCTCTAGGGACCTGGATTTCATGCTCCTCCCTTGTTAGAATATGAGCTTATTGAGATCAGGGATTTCTTTACATTTGCTATTTACTCCCCACATCTAGCACAGTGGTTTCTATATACTCGCTACTAAATAAATATCATTTGTTTTGAATTGAGTAGAGATGTCAATCTGAAGAGTCAATGCTCTAACATTTCAAAAGTTCATGGGCTTATTACCGTGGGGCTCCCTCCACCAATAGGGGCCCAACCCTCTCTCTTTCTGTCTCTTGTTCATTTGTCATCTACACCATGTATATTAACACTGAGTTTAGGTCAAGACTTGGTCCTCAGCCCTCTCCTTCTACCTTCTCACTCGGCAATCTGACCAGTTCCATTGAGTTCAATGATCATCTTTATGCCCATGATTCCTAGAGCTCTGTATCTCTCCCTAATCTCTCTTCTTAGTTATGGTCATATAACATCCGGGGAGATGGGAATGAGCCTGGGGCCAAGGTCCAGGCCAGGTAGGCCCTCACTGCAGCCTTCCTACACTTTACCTAGAAACAGAATCTGCTTTCTTAGCAGATATGACTTTGCCTCCTTCTCACAGGTGACACGTCAATCCTGGTGGTATATGGCCCAGCAGAGATCAGAGTCAACAAGGGGATCTTCAATAAGGCTGCACAAGAGTTGGTTCTGAAGGCTAAGGAAGGTCTGCCAGGAGTGGCAGAGCAGAGCTGGGAGCAGCTGGCCTGGAATACACATGAAGCTGCCTTGCTAGGACCCCTGCACTCCTGCACCTAGGTCACCATAGCACTGCCATGGTCATAGCCACTGCCTGTGCCTGGGGCTCTGGGTAGTCACCTGTTCCTCCACTCAAAGGATATCTCGTCCTATACCCCACAGTCCATCAGGAGAAGGAGGCTTGGGCCATCTTTCCCTTTCCCTTGGACAGCACAGAACAGTTCTTGATATCCACCAGTAGCAGGCCCTTGTTACTATGCAGTATGTTTCTTGTCACATCGCCCTCTTATTCTGAGACTCCAGCAAAAATACTATAAGAGAATTGCAGCTGGAGCTAGAGCTGAAGACCCTCCCAAATGTCCCAAGTTAGTTCCTAGCTGTATTACTTTAGGCAAGATGCTTGATCTCTGTGGGACTGAGTTCCCTCCACCATTAAAGGAGTGGGTAGGACAAGGTTAACAATAAAGTATTTTTCCAGTGTTGAATATTGTGTTCCCTCTCTTAGCCCACAGTTCTCCTCTGCATCCCATGGAACAGTTCTAGAATAAACTCATTTGGGGAAAACACACACACGTATCTATGCATGCATGCATGTATGCATGTATATGTGTATGTGTATATGTGTGTGATATATATGGATATGGAGATAGATTGATGCACATATGCACATGCATATATACATGTATATATATATATGTGTCTATGTATATGTATATCACTGATATACATATAAGGCATTGAGTTATACCATTCCCTTGAAAAGAATATTAAACAGATACTTCATTCCATGGAAATTTTCCCCAGTGACATTAAAATATTATTTGGGCTTGATGGCTGTAAAATTCTTAATGTATGTTAATAAGAAAAGAGATTGAGGACTTTGAGAATCCACCTAGAGGGAAATTGTGTGAAGGTGATAAATATAAATACCTTGATTTTCTTGAGGCAAGACACATTGGACATGAATTCATGAAAGACATTCTCATGTTAAGAGACTGACTGGCATCCTGACATCAGTGCTGAAAGGGAACAATGCATTTAGAGCAATCACACTATACAGTATATTGAGCACATCCTTTTGCCAAGCTAGAATGAGTAACAGGCCTTAAATGCATCAGTATAAAAATCAAAAAATGGTGAGAAAACACAGGACTCATTAAGAGAATACAATCATAGAAAGATCAACACATTCTAATCAAAAAGGAGGATCTATGGATGATTTCAGAGCACATGAAAAATTTTAAAAATTCAGAAAAGAAAATGCTTTGGGAATAAACAGACCTTACTTCCCTGAACCAAAGAAAAAACTGGCAAAAATATATGTACCTCTAGATGCATTGAATGTAATTGAAAGTGGTTTATCTCTAACCAGAACCTATGAAATAGCTGAATCAAGAAGAGAATTAAAAGACCCTCCACGGGCATTATCTGTATGACCTCAACTAACAATATAACAACAAAGATGCTGGAGATTCCAGAAAAGCCTAAATTTATTGATCAATATATATTATTCAGTGAAATGATGGATGCTGTAATTTATCCCTGCATGTTGCCAAATTTTATCATCCACTGGGGTTTTAAAAAGACATGACCACTCAGCTTTAATTACATGCTGGAAGCTAAATTATCATGCTACAAATACAAACCCCAGAATATCCTTGAGAATTTAGAAAACAAAACAACAGTCCTGTTCTGAAGCTAGCATCATTACAGATAGAATTATTGCTCGTGACTGCTCAGACATAGCAGCAATCCATAAAAAATGTTTAAAACTATAGTTTTAATAGCTGCCACAATATCGAATTTATGATTTCCAAATTGCATAGAATGAAAAACTTGCAAAATAGGGAGTTCTATTGGAAGAAATTACAACCATGTGGGAAGAGGACAAGCAGCATGACATCACTGTAGTCCTGCCTGAAACAAAAGTTTTCCTGAAGATGCATTAGGGCATCTACAGGAGATAGCCTTAAATTCTAATGTTCCTATAGAATTCCGAGGTGAAATCATTTTTTTAATCTGGGCAATAAAAATTATCAGGACTAATCCTTAACTTGCTTTGATGTGAACCCCATCAAAAAATAAATAAAAAGAATGAATTAAGTGATGATGATGATGTTGATGATGACAAAAATGATTATGAAGAAGGTAGGGGAGCATTATTTCCTAGAACTTAACTTTGTCAAAGCAATGATGAGTAGAATAAGGACAATGATAATGACTGAAATATCAATAATGCCTTAAGGTTTCCAAAGACTTCACAGAGATTATATCTAAGTATCACAAGCAACCCTGGAAAGGTCTAGGCTATTATAAATTTACCCATTTTCTGCTTCAGATAAATTAATTGGCTTGACTAGGGTCACACAGCGATTAACTGCCTGATGGAATATTTGAACCTTCATCCACTATCATTTATTTTTTTCTTCTTTCCTTCCTGAGTTTGTAATAAAGCACAGACCATGAGATGAGCATTTTTAAGACTAAAGCTTTCTTCCACCCCAGATTTCCCCCACTCCCAGACTGGGTTTGATCTGAAGCTTTTCTGTACAAGGTACAATTCAAGGCCTTTCTTAAATAAGCAAAGGACTATAAAAACATACTTGTCACAGAAAATTTGTCTCATACTCCCCAAAAAACTGATCATTACCTGCTGGCACAAAACCAATGGTCTCAGCTCATGGGAGCAAGAATGAGAGATCTGGTGGGAGTCGGTATTCATGAAGTCCCTCTATTAAATCCAGCATTTTCTCTCCTTTCCCCTAAGTACCCCTTTTTTATTCCTTATCTTATTTCCTCCACTATGCTACTGACTGATATTATTTTTATTCTCTTTAAAAGTTCAGTAAAGCCTTTGGCTCTTCAGGAGTGAGTGTGATGTCAAGCTGTAGAATAAATAATATATTGAGCCAGCTTTGCTATATTTCCACTCTATCTGGGCAAGAGACATTTGAAATTTTAATAAAAATGTGGCAGAGGAGAGTAAAAAAGAAGCAAGCATTTGGAACAAGGGAGATTGAGGATAGGAAATGTACTCAAATGTGTCAAATTCTGAAGAAACCAAAATGCTTTGTAAAACTTCAGACACTGTATAATTGTTGCTGATAGAAGTATTAATATCAGTAGTAGTAGTAGTAGTAGTAGTAGTAGTAGTAGTAGTAGTAGTAGTAGTAGTAGTACCTGTTGTTGTTGTTATTTGTTCTTTTTTCTGGAAGCACAATACAGTCCAACAGTGCATGTTAACTAAGCAAATGCTGACTCAATAATGGCCATCTGCATGCTTGTCCTATTAAAGAGGTCCATGGAAACAAAAGGGGTATATATAATAAGAGCAGCTTCCTGCTGCCCTTTGAGCCTAAACAGATCCATCATCATTTTCAGCTAAAGCATTATCCTCCCCCCCCTTTCCAAAGGTCAGGAGCCTTTTCTAAGCAAGTCAGTATTAAAATGAAGATTCAGCTGCCCTTTAAATCCAGATTCAACCTCCAAAGCCATAAAATCAATGCCCTAATGCAGTGCAGTCTATGAATCGGCTATGTGTTTCCACGTGAAATGAACATAAAGGGAAGATTCAATTGCACACATTAAAGCGGAGGGGTTATAGATGTTAGTTATATCTGCAAGCACAAGAGCAGGCCTTTTCGGTAATGCAAATGTGATAGATCTTTGGGAAGTGACAGATATAAAAATCAGCTTCTTTTCTTCTAAAATCAGCAGTTCTCCTGCACCAGACCTATTCCTACTAACTAGTTGGGGGCAACAAGAACCAACAAACACTAAAGAGCTAATCATTTCTTAAAATCTGATTTCTTTGATTTCTTGGACTTAAAAGTCCATGTGAAAGAATATTATGCAAAAAGATTTCATCATGGGAAAATATCAACCAAACCAGGATCCCTGATACAAAATGTGAGTCATGACAAATTCATATTCAATGTTGAAATTCAATGGAATACCAATGGTGCCTAAAAACAAAAAAATAAAAACACTGTAACTGATGAGGATGGTGAATAGTCTTCTAGGTTTCCATATAGTTCCAGACATGATCTGTTAAAATTTCTTACAATTGGAATAGGGATAGGAATGGGGATTTCATTAGTGGAGGGAACTGCTGGTGGGGAAATTCCTTATCTTGACAAAGGTCAAGAGATTCTCTGAAATTTAGTCTAGGAAAAAAGAGCAGACAGTTTAAGCGGTTAGTCCCCAGGGTTGTACTCTCCTCTGATAATCACCTCCTACTGTCCAGTCCTATGGAATTTACCTTTTTAACGTTTTTAGTCTATCCCCCCTTTTCTCTATGGACCTGCCATAACCCTGGCCCCAGCCTTTAGCACTTGATGCCTGGCCTATCTCAATAGTCTGATGGTCAGCTTCTCTGACTCATCTCTCCCCACCCTGCACATCACTCAGTTGTCCGACTGATTGTTATTACTAAAGTACAAGTACTCTCACCCTATTATTTACCATACCCCAATGGCTTCCTACATAACCTCCAGGATCAAATAAAAAATCTTCTGTTTGACATTCAAAGACCAAAACATGGCGCTCTCCTACCTTCCCAATGTACTCTCCGCCATGTACCCTGTGAGCTAGTGACTCTTGCCTCCTACACAATCTCCTGCATCTCCCAATTGCATTTTCCCTGGCTGTGCCCCATGCCTGGAAGATTTTCCGTCCTCCTCCAGAGCTCTTGGCTTCCCTGGCTTCCTTCAAGGCTCAGTCAAAATTCAGTTTTCTACAGGGAACTGTTCCAGGTCCATGTTAAAGTGACTGTCCTCCCTTTAGTGATTGTCTCCAACTGATCTTCTTTAAGTTGTGATGGTACACGGTTGCTTTCATGTTGTCTCTGCCCTTAGACCATATGCTTCTCCAGAGCTTGCCGTTGGGTCATTTCAGACATGTCCTGATTTTGTGGCCCCATTTGGGGCTTTCTTGGCAAAAGTACTGGAGCAATTCAACATTCCCTTCTCCAGCTCATTTTATAGATGAGGAAAATGAGGCAAACACTGTTAAGTGATTTGTCCAGGGTCACATAGTCTTTGAGACGAGATTTGAACTCAGGAAGATTGATTTTCCTGCTTCCAAGCCCAATGCTCTAGCCACTGCACCCCCTAGCTGCCCCTAAGGAGCAGGAACCAGCTTTTCCCTTCCTGCGTATCCCCAACGCTAAGGCTAGTGCCTGGAACAGACCAGGTGCCTGATAAAACTTGGTTGGCTGAGTGACTGACAGCCAGTATGAGGCAGCCTCTGTGCACTGTCCACTGCCTGCCTCTGTGTTACTCGACAGCTCTGAAGCTCGAGCCAGAAAACGTGCTATCAGCTGACACTGTTTTATGATTATTTATCAAAAAAGGGACGTTGCTAAGGACATACCATATATGAAAACCATATGTCAGTGTCGGGTTCTTGGAAGAACATTGCTGTAATGATTGTTTGGGGCAAGTCCAGTTTGGCTCTACCCACTTCTGTGGAGCTGTGAAATAGTGAATTTGCTAATGAAATTGTTCTGGTCCCCACAAGGCAATTCTTTTCTTTACCCAGAAAGAAAGGAGTTGTTTTTTTTTTCTTTATTTTTCTATTGCCATCACTTATTAACAAAAATGTTAGCTTTAATTAACAACATTCCTCTAGTATCCATGACTATGAGCCACGGTAGACACAGAACAGTTCTCTGTCTTTGTAAACCAGGAAAATCCTACAAATCTCTGTCTCTCTGTCTCTGTCTCTGTCTGTCTGTCTGTCTGTGTGTGTGTCTCATAGGATAGGGGCACTCAATAGCAGCATGCAGAAATAAATGTTGCATGATATATCCTATAAGAGCATTCCACATGTTAGTAACAAAAAGCCAGAAATGGATTTCTATAAAATAGGTCTCCCTCCCTCTCCCTTTTCCTTCCCTCCCCCTTCCCCTCTCCTCCCCCTTTCCACTCCTCCCTCCCTTCCCCATTTCTCTTCCCTTTCCCTTCCCCCTCCCTCCCCTCCTTGGTGTCATTGCCATGAATAATAATAAAGGCAATCACAATCAATGGAACTTTAGTCACTATTTTTTTAACTGCAATTATATGCCAGGCAGCTAGGTGGCTTCTGGGTGTATTCTGGGGTCAGAAAGACCTGAGTTCAAATCCAGCCTCAGATCCTTCGTAGCTGTGTGGCTTTGCACATGTCATTTCTCCCTGTGGGCCTCACTTTCCTCTTTTCTAAAATGAGTTGGAGAAGGAAACAGGAAATCACTGCAATATCTTTGCCAAGAAAACCCTGCCCAGGGTCACGAAGACTGGGACATAACTGAAAACCACAATGTGCCACCCACTAGGGGAAATGCTGGAGATAAAAAGAAAAAGACATCCCTTGCCCTCACAGCTCATACCCTAATGAATGGGATCTAATGCAGTAGAGAGCTTCCTGAACTTGGAGTTGGCAAGACTGGAACTGGAATCCTGCCCAAGACACATGACCATAGGCATGACCCTACCTGCCTGAGTACAGTGGAAATGTGATTAGCACCTCCCTCCCTGTGCTGGTATGATGGTCAAAGCAGATAATCAAGCCAAAGTGCTTTGCAAATCTTAAATATTAACTGTGAAGATGAGGAGGAGGAGGAGACTATTAGTGAGAAGCTTATATTCAGCTACAAAGGTGGCAATTTCACCTGCAGATTAGAGCCCTAGGCACAACCAGCAAAGAACACCAATATCAGGCCTTGTCACAAGACCATTTCCTTTTGAATCCTCTACACAATCTGAGAGCAAGATGATGATGGTGACCTCCCAACCAAACACTCGATCCATCAGTTTTCACTTGGAGAAGGCTCCTCACAGAATTCGCATCCTCTGGGAGCTCCATTTTCTGAAACACTTTCAAGCTACTGAGATGCCTCTCCCCTCCCCCTCCTATTCATTCCCAGTTTTATCCAGAATATACTCCCAGTGAGTCTACAGAAGATAAGTTCGTATAACCAAACTCGTATTCAGTCATTTTATTCACCTGTACAATAATCTATAGAACATGAAATAGTAAAGAATAAAAGCCTGACAGCAAGCACAAGAATCCCTCCCAAGTCATGTTTTGTGATAGGAAATTTGGCTTGCCCAGCATCACAAAGTGAGTAAGAGCCAGAAGCAGGAGTTGAATTCAGATCTTTGGGCTACAAGGAAGACCTATTGCTTCCCTATGAAGAGAATAATGATAACTGACATTTATGTGATGCTCTCAGGTTTATAAAGCACTTAACCTCTAGGACCTTGTTAGCCTCCGTATTATGCTGTAAGTTAAGTGCTGCAGGTATTAATGCACCCATTTCATAGATATGAAATCTGAGTCTCAGAAAGATTAAATAATTAAATCCAAGCAACTAATAAACATTGCAGTCCATGTTTAAACTCGGTGCTTTCTTAAGCTAAGTGCAGTTCACTCCACCCTCCACCAAACTGATCTCTAATCCACCACAGAGAAAGGTGAGAATATAGGCACGATGCACTTCACTGCCAACAATAACAAGTCTTTGCTAATCCTTGCATTCCCCTCCTCCAGCCCTTCTGTTAAAGCCTGCCAAAGTACCAATGAGAAAAGAAATCGATTTCTGCTCTCCAGCGGCGTCATCTTTGGAATCCAATTTTCCCCTTTGTTTTCTATGGCACTTCCTTTGGATAATCAAGGATCTCAGCAGGATGGTGGGGCCTTTGTCCCTCTCCCTACACCTGGCAGAGCTACATGGAATCTCTGTGGGAGAGAGTTGGTGAAATTCATTAGCTGTAAAATCACTCTGAGGTGAGGTAGCTATTTCAGAGAGTTGAGACCACTTTTTAAACATGTTCTTTCTGTGGTCATTTCATAAAAATTGCAAACAATCAGGATCAGTGAGTGTTCTAAGCCATTTGGAGATAACACCCTCATTCTGTTATGTTGGGCCCCCAAATACATCTCCACATGTTCCCTTGGTTACATTTGTATATGACGCTCCAATCCAGTTGCCATATCACTGCCAAATTAAAACTTTCTAGAGCACAAAGCAGACCAGGTCACTGCCTCCCTCCAGAGCCTTCAGCTGGTCACTGTTACCTCTTGGAAATAATATAAGCTCTAAAGAACTTGCTTCCAACCCCATTTGCTGGGTGTTTTTATGACTACCCTTCCCTTACTCCACTTTCTAGTCCAACTGACTTACTTAGCAGTTTCTCGGACTTAGCATCCCTGCTCCTGCTGTCACTTTCTGTACACTTCCCCTCCCCTGACAAAAGTGCAGTCTTGCACCATCTTGCTTATACTGAGATGTGCTTGTGTTGTCTCCTCCATTAGTCTGAGCTCCAGGGAACTTTTATTCCTCTGTCTTTTGCCTGTATTTGCATTCCCAGTGCTTAACACAGTGCCTGGTACAGGGTAAACACTGAATAAATGCTTATGGATCAACTACTGACCTGCTCTGGCCTTCCTGATTCCACTAACTGCTAGTTTTCTGTTTCTTCTCACAGTATCATGCATATTCTTCTCTTTGCAGCTGTTCCTTCTAATAATAGGATTTGGGGAGGGCAGAGACGATTTTTCATTCCATCACTAGAGTCTCTTCACCAATCCCAGTGTCTGACACAATTAATGTTCAATAAACGCTACTTGGATGGGTCAGGCTGGGTTCAGATGGTTGCAGCCCATACATTTAATCCTCAAGATGCCATAACAGATGTGGTAAGGAGCTTGGGATCAGGAAGAGCTGGATTCTATTCTCCCTTCCCATTGTCCTGGATTTATGTTTTTGAGCAATCATTTCACTCCCTCAGTCTCAGTTTCTTCATCCTTAAAATGGGGATGGTAATATTTGTAGTTCCTATATAATAGGGGTCTCATTAGGACTAAATGTTTGTAAAGCTCTGTGAAAACTTTAAAGCATTCTTTCCATGTTAGTCATGGCTCTCATCAGAATAAGCATTGCTATACGAGGTTCCACCCTGTTTTTATGAAGAAGAAGCAAGCCCAGGGTTGCCTCCACTACAACCCATTGAAAAATAGGTTTCTGCCAAATATAAACTTTCATAGTGAAAATCAGGAAAGTAGCAGGATATGAATATCCACATATCTGTACAACAAAGCTCCACTCTACATGTAATGGGAAGCATTGTGGACATGGACATTTTATTCACAGACCTTGAGGTAAGCAAAGTGTATTTGTGAGAGTTTTATCAGTATACTACCACCATCACTGTGGGGAAGATAGGTAGATAGATAGATAGATAGATAGATAGATAGATAGATAGATAGATAAATGGATGGATGGGTAGATAGATAGGTAGATAGGTAGATAGATAGATAGATAAATGGATGGATGGGTAGATAGATAGGTAGATAGATAGATAGATAGATAGATAGATAGATAGATAGATAGATAGATAGACAGATGGTTAGATAGATGGATAGAGGTATATAGATATAGATACATAGATATATAGAGACATATAGATATAGCGTTGTATATATGTGCATGCACACACAGACACACACACAAACACAAACACACTTTGAATTCCAAGAGTCTTTGAATTCTCATGAGTCTTGGACAGACGTATACTAGTTCTGTATAGGGAGGTGATAATCTTGCTGTCCTCTGTCCTGATCAGGCCTCAGCTGGGTTACTGTGCTCAGTTCTGGGCACCACAATTTTAGAAGGGTATTGATGACCTGGAGTGCATCCAACAGAAGCCAACCACAATAGTGTCAGGCATTGAGTTTATTGGAGAACTGATGGAAAGGATTGGGGATATTTAACCTGGAGAAGAGAAGACCGAGGAGGACATGGTAACTATCTTTCAGAATGGGAAGTTCTCACATGTGGAAGAGGGTTTAGCTTTTTCCTGCTTGGCCCCCAGAGTGGAAAACTCTCATCAGCTGTTAACTTTTCCAACTCTGCAAGGCAAGGTGATGGGGGGAGGGGCGGCGTTTGCTTGCTTTTCCTTCAGCCTGTGACTCTACAGTCTGTGTTTCTTCTCTTTACAAATCTCATTCTCAGAATTCTGAAATATGCCTTTTTCCAGCCTGACTCATCTCCATCACAAAAGCCATCTCCTTCATTCCTCATCCATTTACCAATTTTGTCAGAAAGGATTTTCCATTTTGAAAATTGCATTGACTGGTTTGGATTTTTTTTTATTAGATTTTGTTTCTAACCAAATTTTGTCCTTTCTCTCTTTTTTTCTCTAAAACATTGCCTTGTGTCTCAGTGGTTGGGTTGTATCCCACAATTCTCAGGGCTGGTTTCTGATCATGAAACACAGTTTCCTGCCACATTCTTACCATTTTGAAAGTATTCAGAATTCTTTTATTCTCCCTATTAGCATTTGTTAAACTATTATCAACACATTTCAAGACTGATCACAGAAAAATAGCTATCCCATTCTACTAATCTCTAACTCTTTGATGCCCACACTTTGACCTCAAGCTTCTGACTAGTGAGAGTTTACCTTCCCTACAGTCACCCATACCCACCCTGCCTTTCCATGGGCTTCCTATCCTATAGGCCATTTATATTACCCTTCTTGCCTTTCCATCCTGCTTTTTTTCCCACCAGCCCTAGAGAGTTATCAAATCTACACTAGCATCCCTTTAAAGGAGGCATTAATCAATTGCCATATGTCACTTACCATTCCTGTGACCTCCCTCTCTGGCCACCTATCTGCTGTAGCCATTGCCTTCCCCTGTTATAATATGAACTCCTCAAGGGCAAGAGACTGCCTTGCTTTTTTGTTTCTTTTTGCATTTATATCTCTTATATTTAGCACAATGCCTCACATATAGCAATAGGTTTTTTTCATTCATTTATTCACTCACTCCTTCATTTCTCCCCAAGAATGAGTAATGCCCAACTATTGATAGAAGCATTAGGAGCTGCCTATCTCCTTGCCTCCACACTTGACTTCTCTAACTCCTTAAGCCTGCTTACAGCAGAGTGTGCTCCCTTCCAGCCCCAAACCTGGGGTCCCATGGGATTCCTGGACCTGAGAAAAGAGAAGGGAGTGAGCACCTCTTATTAGGAGCTGGCTTGTTATTAACACCAATGTTGATTCTTTTGAGCCCTGTCCCCATCCTTCATTTCTCTTTATGGAGGTTAGAGACAATGCCCTGTTGACCCTTGTGGTCCCTCAGCATCTAAGATAGCATTTTGTACACAATAGGTACATTAGAAATGTTCTTTGAAGGAATGAATGCATTTATCACATCATTTCTGCTGGGCCCTCACTGGCATGAGGCGATTCTTTTTCATCTCCTATAGACATTTCAACTTCAATATATCCATCATCTCTCCCAGTCAGTCAGCCAATCTATTAGTAAGCATTTAGGTGCCTACTACGGGCCAAGCGCTGGGGAAACAAACCAACCCCCAAATAATCCCCTCTTCCAAACTTCCCAATTGCTGTGGAGGGAGTCGCCATCTTCTGAATTATACAGAGATTTGGTGCCATCCTTGAATTCCCGCACCTGTGGCCAGGCCTGGTCATTTCTACCTAATCATGGAAATGATAGGTACCATCTCTATAGAGCTCACTGTGTCCCCGGCAGCAGAATTGCTTTGCAACTCTGATCTCAGCTGATCCTCACGGCCTCCCTGGGCAGTAGGTGCTAGTAGCATCTCCAGCTCCACGGATGGGCAAACTGAGACAGGCAGAGGTTATGGAGGTTATGTGATTTGCTCAGTTACACAGCTTATGAGGGTCTGAGGCTGGATTTGAACTCAGGTCTTCCTGATAGCAGGCCTAGGGCTCTATCCACTACAACTTAGCTTCACTCATGAAATGACACCTTGGCATCAGCCCTTATCCCTTCTCACCTGGGCCATGGCCCTGGCCTCACGTTGGTCTTACTGCCTCAGGCCTCTTCCTTCTCTGATATCTCCTCTACTCATCTGAGTAGCTCACCGCTATGCTCAGTAAATGGCAGGGTCAGCTATGGAGCTTCCCTTCCCCACCTGGCCCCCCTCCCACTTTCTAGTCTTCTTATCCTTTCTTCCCGTCTTCATAGCCGGCCATTCAGAAGCTCAGGCTTGGGACTCCCAGGCTGTACACTGGCTGGCTGTCCCCCAGCCCTGAAATGCTGCCTTTTCCCTTCTGCCTCTGGGCTTCCTAGGCCCTCATAAACACTCCATTCAATTCATGCCTCCTGCAGAATACCTTTCCTCACCCTCTCTGCAGCTTGTGGCTTTCCTTTATGAGTTCTTTTTATTCTCTGTTTATTGCATATATATACATTTTCCCCTAGGGGTACATGTCTTCCTCATTAGAATGTGAGCCCCCTGAGGGCAGGAAGTCCATAATTGCTTTCTTTGTATCTGCTATGCTTAGCACAGTGCCTGGCACTTAGAAAACCCTCAATTAATCTGTTTTGACTGAATAAAGTGAAAGTATGCCAGGTCTCTCTTTCATTCAGCTCTTCTCCAGCTGCCATGGGCTAGCCAGCTGGCCTCTGCCCTATTGTCCCGCTGCTGTGGAGCAGCTTCTACCCAGATGCTATGCCCAGTTACTACTTCTTTCTTTCAAGTTTCCCCTTCCCCTCCCCCAAACTGCCTGAACTCCCAGGTTCCACTGTCACTGTCCACCTGGATCAAGTGATTTTCCAGGACCAGGTTACATATGAACTCCTGGGCCTGGCCAGTGTACTCAGCTACTTTTGGCTCTGTGAGTGTCAACCTTGGCCAATTTATTTAAATTCCATTTTTTTTTTTTAA
Source organism: Gymnobelideus leadbeateri (assembly GCA_011680675.1). Lineage (NCBI taxonomy): Eukaryota > Metazoa > Chordata > Mammalia > Diprotodontia > Petauridae > Gymnobelideus > Gymnobelideus leadbeateri. The sequence continues at coordinate 557,451 of WOXC01005507.1, read as the reverse complement.
TTTCTGTTTTAGTCTGTAGTTCTAGACGCTAATCTTAGCTTCTTCAAGGTACTTAGCATCCTACCACACCCTTCTCCAGATTGATTGCCTCTCTCTCAGTCTCTGCATTCTGATATCCTGAGGAGGCCACTGGCCCTGACCCAATCTCAATATCTGGTGTATTCCAGCTCAAGCTCATCACTCCAATCACACTAGACTGCCCTTGCACCACATAGATCATGGTTTTTGAGATACAACATGGAACACAGGCCACTGTGCTGGACCTCAATTGAGGAGGAATCTGACTGTGAATCCTGGCTTTGAGATCAGCTGTAGATGTGACTGTGGACAAGTCACTTATTTCTACTGAATCTCATACTTCTCATCTGAAAACCGAAAAGGATGCCTGGTTCTAAGGCTTCTCCAGATTCTCAGGAGAGGACAGTAGAAGCATCATGTTAGTATTAGAAAGTGGTCCACATTGAAGTCCTCAAGGAACCTGACCCAGGCCTGGGATGATGGTGGTGGTCTTCTTCTCTTCCTCTTCTTCTTCCTCCTCCTCCTCCTCCTATTCCCCCTCTTTCTCCTTCTCCTGTCTCTTTTTATCAATGAACAATGACAACAGCAAAGCAAATTCTCAATTTTCCAAATCAGTTTATATAAGACCTCATCTTCCTGTAAGGTCAGCACACATATTGATGGATGAGGAAAAAGGGGCTTCAATGATGTGCCAATGGCCTCATCAAGGTGTGGATGGGATGTCTGGCAAATTTGCAACTGGTTCTATTTTCTTCCTCTATTATTTGTAGTGCTAGAGCACTTTAGATGGATTATATATTTTATTGTTACAACCCTGGGCAGTGGATGCTGTTATCATTCCCAATTTTACAGATACAGAAACAGAGTCTAAGAGAGACCCAGTGATTTCTACAGGGTCAAACAGCTGGCAAGTGACTGGAATCAGAAACAGGAGAACTATGCTTGACATAAATGGGACATGAAGGGAGGAATTTCCTCCCATCAGAACTGACCCCAAGTGGAATGGGCTGCTTCTGGAAGAAAATGGGTTCTCCATCATCTCCATCCAGCAGGTCTTCAAAGAGAGGTTGAATAAAATTTTATAGGGATGTTGTGGCAGGAAATTTGTTCAATGACGAACTAGAATAAATGATCTGTGGGATTCCCACCAAGTCTTGCCTTCTGTGATTCTGCTTCTTCCTCCTGGTCTTTCCTCATATTGTTTCCACTACCTAGAAAGCCATCTACCTTCCTCGCCATTTAACCACATCTTACCTTGGAGAGCTGGTCCAAATCCTGTTTTGTCCATGAGGCTGTCCTTGATGACAGGGATATACCAACTGTTATTAATCCCACCAATATCTCTTCACAACAGTATTGTCAATTCATTACAGCCAAACCATGCTGTGGCATTTTTTGGCCAACCACCTGTTTGTGACGTTTATTATTTTGCCCCCGTGTAACTAGCCTATAATGTTATTTCACTCAACATCATGTTTGAGTTGAGAACCCATTAACATTAGGCTGAAGATAACTATGGAAGGCTACTCTATTCTCCCTCATCTCTGCACATCCAGAGCATTAAATGTCTGCACCATGAAGCTAAGCCTTTTGATGATTGATGGCCCTGCTTCATTGCTAATTGTTCCTTGGGCTGAAATCTTGTTTCCCTGACTTCACGTGGAGCCTCTTGAGGGCAATGATCTTGACCAGATGTAATTCCTATGGCCATCCACAAAGTGCTTCTCACAATAATGTTCAATAAGTATTTGTTGATGCTTATAATATACATATTTAAATTTATCATTAAGCTTCTTTTATGTTTTGTTTCTTTTCTGTAATCTCTGGTGCAATTTCTTCAAGCGACATTTATTTTCTTGATATCTTTTACCAAATTTTCTATCACTAGTTGGTTGGCTAGATAGATGTGTCTGTGTGTGTGCATGTATATGTCGTACATGTGGGGGAAATGGGGTGGATATTACTGATACCATTCATTTGTAGGAACTCTTGGTGCACAGTCAACAAGCATTTATCAAGCACTTACTGTGTACCAGGCCCTACTCTGGCAGAAATATAAGCAAATAAGCAAAATAAATGGTGGAAATACAAGCAAAATGTAAGATAGTCCTTGTACCCAAGAAGTTACCATTGTAGTGAGAAGAGATAGCAAGTGGAGTGGAACAGGGAAGTGGCAGGAGCAGGCAGATATCCAGGGCAGGCAGGCATTATGGGAAAAGCCCAGGAGAGTCAGGTGTTCAACCTGGAATAAAACCATGGCTGGTCTGGCCATCTTCTTGACACTGGAGGTACTAGGAGGAATGAGTCAATCAAGAGGAGAGGCTCCAGGTGGAAGAGAATTTCTCTGTATGAGGCCTGGGCTTGGAGGAGTTTCCAGGGTGAAGAGCTTTCTGGATCATTGGAGAGAATGTCAGGTGTGGGAGATGTGGTCACAACATAGAGAAGAATGCAGAAACTCCCTCCACTGATGCAGGCCATAGGATCACCAGTTTGAAGCTGGAGGGGAGATGAGTCCAATTCCTTTTATTTTACCGATGCAGAACCTAAGGCTCAGAAGGATGGGGAGACTGACCTATGGTCACACAGCTAATGTGTCAATGGTAGGATCTGAACCCTGAGCTTCTGGGCTCCCAACCCAGCTGTCTTTCTGAACAAGTTAATGTACCTTATACTCGCCAGACTAGTCTAGAGGCACTGAGAGGTATAGGAATGCATCACGGTTCTTCCTGCTGCCTCAGAGGGCCCTCTATCCATCACGCCAGGGCCAAATTCCTATTACAATGTCCAAATGAGATAACGTATGTAAAGGACTGTGTAAACTGCAAAGCCAATAAATGCCAAATTGCAGTATTATTATTACTGTTGATGTTGTTACCGTTGCCATGTTTATCATGCCAGTCATTTACAGAGCTGCTGGGCACGATGAATCCAGCACTCAGCAAAGTACTTCATGTCCAATAGACAAAAAAAGATTATTTGATTAATTTTATAGAAGACATTATTAGTTCAATTAAAGTCAGAAGGTTATGGAAAGTGGGCAAACTGAAAACGAGGAAAACCTTGAAGAAAAAAAGGATGTGGGCGTTATTAAGCAGGAGCAGTTACCGATGATAATATATAGCCCAATTCTCCTTCACCTAGTATGGATAATCAAACTCTAGCCTCAGCTCACAGCCAGTCCCCAGTTAGAGCTATTGATGGGGCCACAGGGAGAGAACAAGACCAGGTACTGAGATGCTTCCACCTCTGGCTGAGGCACCCCCTGGCAGAGGCTAGGGTTTCGTAGGCACTGGAGCTCTCTAAGGGGCCATAATTTAGAATTCTCCAGGTGGATGTGATGGAAACCTGGCCCTAGAAGTCATGTAGTGACTTCTCCATCACAGCAGATTTATGAGTGATATGGGTAGACAAGGGGCAGGTGTATTTCTCCTCCCTCACCATTCCTGTTCCCAATTCTCAACAGGTATAAAAAATACTCCATTACTTCATGATTACCTGTCAGTGAATGCAAACCCCTGAGAGCCAGTATTTTACAAAAGCCTGGAAGACACTTTGGGTAACAGCAATATCCTGCAATAAGACCCACCTAAGCCCTTCCCCTAAGTTTTTGACAGTAGTTTTGATAACTCGAGGCTGTTGTGATTCATTATCCCATGGCCTCTACCTGCCTCAGTGCCCAGGAGCTTTCTTTTGCCAATTCCTCAGTCCACATGCCCTTTCTGAAGATAGCATTTCTGTTGATATTTTTCAACCTGGACTGATGACAGCCTGAGGAACCTGGGCATCTGTGGAGCAGTAAGCCCTGTGCTGCTGGAGAGATAAAGCCAGCTCTTCTATCACCGCTGAGTGGCAGGGATATTGATCTCAGCAGAGGCGGGATTATTATCCCTTTCAAGACACAAAGCAAATAGTACAAGCAGGGCCCCAATCCAAGGCTGATTAGGAAGTGGACCAAAAGGAAAGAGGAGAAAATGGATGGCAAGAACCAGTCCCAGAATTGTGCAAGGAGAATAACACCAGGACAGGATAGCCCCAGTGCCCTTTACTTCTGGGGCATTTCCTCTAGAAAGGAAGCCTTTGGAGGGTCTAGAACAATTCTCTTGTGAGAAGTCCCTTCTTATATCATAAGCTGAGGGTTATGTAAGAGTTCATACATTTAGAGCTGGATGAGCCTTGGAATTCAGTGAGTCCAGCCCCAACATTTACAGATAAAGAAACAGAGGCCCAGGAAGTGATTTGTTAGAGGCGCCCCAGGTAATGAACAAGGAGCCAAGATTCAAACCCAGATCCTCCCATCAAATCCAGAGCTCATTCCAGTTGGCTGCTGATAGTGAGCATTGAGGTTGGTGCCTTTCATGCTAAACCTTTGACTTCACATTTGTAAAATCTAATGATCTTTTCTTTAATCAATCTTCATTCTTCTCAAGCTCCTTGTGGATAAAATCACCTTTTCTTCCTGGATATTCTCTCCAATGTAGATCCTCATGACATTGTTCCCTCTTAGTCCTGCTCTTCCCTGTTTGACCACTCGTCCATCTCCTTTGATGAATCTTCCCATATAGCAGGCCTATGAACTCCAACTATCCCTTGACCCTCTAGCCTCCACTATTTTTCTTTCTCCTTCAGTGCTATCTTGCTTACTGATCTCTACAGTTCCCATTGGTTGAATGATCATTTCTACACACATGATTCCCAGATCCAAATATCCAGCCTGCTCTCTTCCTGAGAGCCAGTCTCACGTCACCAATTCTTTCTTAAGCATCCAGAGATGGATGGCCCATAGGCATCTTGATCCCAATGTGGACAAATGATAACTCATTGTGTTTTGCCCTCACCACTCCAAGCCTCTCTTTTTCTGATTATTGTCAGAATAATTATTGTCAAGTTCTGACATATTCACAGTCTCCCAGGCTCAAGCTAATTCCTCAGATTAATTCCTCTTTCCTCACACTCAGTTCACCTATTTAATCCATTGCCAAATCCTTTTGGTTCAGCTTTACAAGACTTCTTGCATATGTCCCCTTCTCTCCACTCAATACAACCACTGCTTCAGTTCAGTTCCTCTTCACCTTTCATTCAGATCATTACAATAGGGCAGGATGAGCTTTAAATTATATTACATCTGCCCACATTAAAACATCTTGGGAGGGGTAGAGGACTTCATTGAAAAGCAAAGGAAAAAAAGGAAATCATGTAATGGGGATGGAATTGATGATTCGATGATATGGCACAGAAAATGATGGCAAAGAGAGGAAAGGTTTCATTGACCTAAGTCCAGAAAGGCAGCCAGAGGACATTTAGTCCAACTCCTTTTCACAAGTGAGGAACTGAGGCTTGACATCTTTAAGATTAACTAGGGAGCAAATGACAAAACTGTAATTTGAATGCGGACCCTCTGTCTCTAAATCTAGTGCTCTGAAGCCGGGAAGGTCATATCCAACAATATGTCAGAGGTCTACACCAACAAATGGCTGGTTGACTGGACGATCATTCTATTAGAGACGTAAGGACTGGAAGAAATGCCTGTGAGAAGCTACCAGAGAAAACTGATAGATAATATTGCAGAGAAAGAGAGAAAAGGCATCCAACCAAAATTTAAAAATGGTTGTTGTGAAACACATTAATGGAAAATACAAATGATGTTCAAATAATCTGTACAATAATAGAGCCTATGAAGACTTACTTTGATATTTCTATATAATTTCATCAGTGCAGGCTGCAATACATCCATGTTCTCTTGTCTTGTATGTTTCTTGCTCTTGACTTCCTAGAAATCAACCACACCAGGTCTGGGCACTGTCTTGGGTGGGGAGAAGGGTTTCATTGATATGGCCTAGATACCAATCAACTAAACAGAGAATATATAGACTATGCATTGGTTAGGTCTTGTTTATGAGTACACAAAAATAGCCCCTCATTTTGTATTTAAAGATATCTATGATGATATCCTTACATAACTTACCTTATAGGGAATTGGGTTAGTAGTGTGGTATTCCTATCTGTGCTTATGGCATGCTCTGTCACTGCCCTTCAGAAGATCTTCAGCTTTAGCTATTTTGTGGTAGTGGTCTTCTCCCTCCCTTCCTCCCCCCCCCACCCTTGCCCTCACTCTCTTGCTCCCTCTGTCTGTCTTTATTGTAAATAATGAATCCCATGAAGGGCCCATATTGTTCCAGTTGCACTGTGTATTTCCACTGGAAGGGCACCAATCTCCATATTTTATATAATTATCATTTCAAATGGTATGAAGTTAAATCCACAGGGCTCTTCATGGGACTCATTATTTGTAGTAATTGGGGCCCAAATGTGTGTATACATGCAAATATGCATATATACAAACAAAATAGGAAAGGTAGAGTGAATAAACGTTTATGTGGTTCAAAGCACTGAATTCCTTGGACTATTTTTAAATAAAATAATCTGATATAGAAGGTGAAATATAGAACTATTAGCTTTGCAGTGGATCGGCAAACTGACTTGATGAGAGATGATGTTGGCAATGTTGATCCTGTATTCCACAATTCTTAGAAGAGATATTTCCTGGGTTCATTATTCTCTCTTTTGTTTCTGCTTGTTTGGTTTGTTTGGCAAAGATGCATGTGTTTGGTCGATGAGCAATAAAATCTTGGTCACCATATCCCACCATTTCCTTTCAAAAGTTCCATGTTTCCCTCCAAGTGGATTTGGTGCTATGCCCCCTTACTTGCTGAAAAGAATTTCCCCAGGTATGATTTGAGATGAAGGGACAAGAGATCCAAGTCTTTTGAACTTTTGAAGGAGAAATATTGGGCACTTCTCCAGAAGACTTTTCACGGAAGGTGTCTGGCGAGGAGGACATCTTTGCGAAGCTGTCAACATTTCTTGTTTTATGCCTTCTGAAAAGAACACACTTTCCAAAACCATTTGCAGTGTCAATGGTTTACTTCTAAATGTGCAAGCCCTTTGCATTCTTGATTCCCCCATCCTGTTATGCTATAAATAAATTACCACTTTTTATCTAATCTGACTTGTATCCACCTGTTACAATTTGGAAAGGATATTGTAGTGCTGGCTGATATCCTCTCTCGGGAGCCTCTGAGACTCTTCTAAGCAAAAGTGATCATTTGAACTGTTAAATTGCTCCAAAGAAGGAATCCAAATGAAAGCAAGTATCTCTATTGTTATAGAGTTCACTTTCAGAATGATTTGTCAAATCACCAGGATCAGACCAGCTTTCTGCCTCTAACTCCCCTCTACACTCCTGCCCACATCAGTTTTTCCTTTATCTTATTCCTCTCACCCAGTCTCTGTATTACTGCCTGCCTTTGATGGATATGGTAGTGACAAGAGTGAATCCTGGTCTCTGGCAGTAAAGGAAGGATATTCTTTCACATTAAATCTAAGCCTGACCCAAGTTAAAGCTGGGAAATGGAACTCATCACCAACATATGTCTGCCTCCACCGTTTGACCCCCAGTTCCTCTCTCATCTTCCCATTGTCCACACATTCAAGGTTTTTATACTGACCTCCAAATGCCAAGGCCTACTGACAGCGGCAACTTCATCCCCGTTGGTCCTGCCTAGAAGCATCCCTGGTTCCAGAGCCTTATTAGCACCCTCACCTACATCAGAATGCCTTCCCCCCCCAAAAAAAAATAATAATCTGTCTCACAATGTACCTCTCAGCTCAGGGACAGCTAGCTAATTCAATTAATGAATGGATGTTAACACAGTAATGCTTTATGATTAGGTATATCTCCCACATACCACACCTATATACTGACAAGTGTATTCAGGACAATGCCTTGAGTCTAAAGTTACTCTCCAGTTAGCTCACAGGGCAGGCCAGTGAGTGGGCATTCTGGAGAGGGGAACATTTCAGTACCTTTCATATCACACCATGTGTTTTCTATTAGACAATGAGCTCCTTGAAAACAGAGATTGTTTTTGTTTGTTTGTTTTTACCTTTCCTTGTATCTCAAGTACTTGGCACAGTGCCTGGCATATAGATGACTCAATAAAAACGTGTTTACTGACTAACTGAATCACGTATTTAAAGGACTATAGAACCTACAATGGTTCAGTTACTCTGGAATGAAATATGATCATAAAACCATAAAACGGTTTACATGTGCAAGGAAGCTACAAGCTGATCTAATGTAGAAGTAGCCTAGATCGCTTTAGCAGTATGGGAAAGCTAATTGGTTCCTTTCTCAAAACACGATTTTTAAACATAGAAAATAAAATACATAGGTTTACAAAGGAAGATAGTTCTAGCGAATTGTAGTTATCAATATGCATATATATTTAATTATACCCAGACTCCAGGTAAAGAATCTAAGATAGAGACCCCTCATTTTACAGAAGTGGAAACTGAGGTCTCTAAGTTTTAATGAGTGACAGGACTGAGAAAAGTGTCTTTGTAGAATAGACATCTAGTAAATACATGTATATTGGTTGTATAAGATGGACGAGTTGTAAGCAGCTGACGCAGGATCTGAAGCCAGCTCCTCTGCCTAGAAGCTAATGTTCTTTCCCCTCCTTGCTAAGCAGAAAGTGGAAAAGCTATTTCTCTCTCTCTCTCTCTCTCTCTCTCTCTCTCTCTCTCTCTCTGAGAAGAGGATGCAGTGATCTGCAACTAGGAAGGGGTAACTCACTTTACTTGGGGCTTGACAGTTGGGGGCTTGATTGAAAGGGCATTGATCACACTGGCAGCCTTTCTGCACATTTCTCCCATTTCTACCCCTGCCCCATTGCCCACACAGGGCCCCTATTGTACAGTCTCTGCCTTCTCCTTATCCACCACTTGACAGAAATTGTCTTTCATTTAAGTTTGCCTAAGGCATTTCTGGTGCTTGCCCAGGGCTCAAAAATCCCAGTTATGGCTCTGGGCTATGCTCTCTTCCTCACATGTGTGGCGAGTGCATCTTGATATTGTAATCATTTCTGCAGAAATTATAAAAAACATCTATTCCTCTTGTCTAGAAGGAAAAAAAGGAAAATCCTTTGGCAAAACACCCTAGGTGAGGGATTCTTAACCATTTCTTGTGTTATATATCCCTTTGAAAGTCTGATAAAGTTTATATACCCCTTCTGAGAATAGTATTTTTCTCCAATACATAAAATAAAATATTTAGGGTTACAGGGGAAATAAACCTTTGTCTTTCTCCTCCCCCTTCCCCTTCCTCTTCCTCTTCCTCCTCTTCCTCTTACTCTTCGTTTACATTTACTATATCAAGGCTTTACCTAGAGAGACCCAAGGCCACTGTCAGTCAATATACTAGATAATAAACTTTGGTTAAATACCTACTATATTCCAGGCATTGCGGTAAATGATGGAGATACAAAAAAGAGCAAAAAACCAAAAGCAAAACCCAAAGTCCTCTATATACAGACAATACACACAAATCTCCATACATATGAATATGTCTGTGTCATCTAGCTAGTAAGTGTCTGAGACTGGATTTGCAGAAACATGAGTCTTCCTGACTCCAGGCCCAGCACTCTGTCCATTGCACCATCTAGCTGTCAGTGTATATCTATATATTTTTTATCTATATATCTATATCTGTCTGTTTGTGAGACCCTAGGCAAGTCACTTCACCCTGTTTACCTCAGTTTCCTCATTTGTAAAATGAGCCACAAAAGAACATGGCAAACCAGGGGCAGCTAGATGGCACAGTGAATAAAGCACTAGCCCTCGAGTCAGGAGAAACTGAGTTCAAATCCAGCCTCAGACACTTGACACTAGCTGTGTGGCTTTGGGCAAGTTGCTAAGCCCCAGTTGCCCTGCCTTACCCTCTCAAAAAAAAAAAGAAAAGAAAATTGCAAACCATTACAGTATCTTTTCCAAGAAAACCCCAGATGGGGTCATGAAGATTTAGACATGACTGAAATGACTGAACAACAACAGGAAAGTCAGGGGGCAGAGACAAAGAGGGAGAGAGAACTCCAGTTATGGGAAACAGGCAATGAAAGTTGAGAGATTCAGTATCTTGTGTCAGGAATATAGAGAGGAAGATCAGAGTGCCCTTGAGTGGGGGCAGAGATGTAATAAGACTGGAAGGAGGAGGTTGGTTCTGAGAGGCTTCGAGTGTCAGACAGAGGGCAGGGGAAGCTTACTCTGGCAGAATCATAATTATTCCTTCTGCATTTTTAAGACCAATGATGTCACAGTGGAGTCAGGGAACAGTATGTTTGGCTGTAGCTAATCAGCCCAACAGGAGTTGGGAAGGCAATACTACAGATCAGGCCCAAGTGATCCATCAGTATATTGAGGTAGAGGTGGGTCTGGATTTGCCCAGCTCACATTTCCTTTGTCTTTCTTTGATTCTGCTTTGCTCAGGATCACAGCACCTTTTTTGATGCAGGCATGCCATGCTGGACTATCTTGGGCCAGCATTTCCCATGTCTCATAGTCAATATTAAAGTTTTTTTTCAGAGAGACCTTGAGAGTGTCCTAGTTCCACTTCTGACCACTATGTGAGTGGTTACTTTGTACAAATTCTCTGTCTTTTGAACAAGTGTGTCCTTGGCATTTGGGCTATATGGTCAGCCCATGGGAGTTGTACACTCTACAATATAGTAGGATATAGTAGGACATGGATCAGAGATAGACAGAATGAGGACCCATGTTTGAGCTGGAATCTATATCATGGTCTGGAGCTTCTTCATGAAAGGATCTGGATCCACTGAAGTGTTCTACTTCAGACTATATATGTCAGTTGCTCATTGGGAAAGAAAGTAGGGAATCAAATTAAATGTTGGAACAATTTGAATTTATTCCATGAGAATAATAGAAGGTATATTATTGCTACTATTTTGTAGGTGGGAAACAGAAGAGCAAAGGAGATGTCAAGTCAACAAAAAATTAAGTGCCTTCTGTGTGTGAGGGTCTATGCTAAGTGCTGAGATTAAAAAAAAATGACAAGCAAGCAAAAGAAGTCCTACCTTAAAGGAGCTCAAAGTTTAATGGTGGAGAAAAATGTAAATAACTCTATACAATCTGTATTTTGAGTAAATTAAAGATGATCTCAGGTGAAAGACACGATAATTAAGGAAGACTGGGAAAGACTGATGATAGAGGTTGGATTTGGCTGAAACTTGAAGAAAAGTCAAGGAGGTAGAAAGATGGAGGGAGATAGATCCAAGCATGGGGGCCAAGGGAAAAACAGAGATCAGAGAGATGTGGTGTCTTGTGGGAACAACAGCAAGAAGGTGAGCATGCCCAAAAGCAGGAGTTCCAAGTGCATGGAGGGAGCATGAGATGATAAAGACAAGGGTGAGAAGAGACCAGGTGATAAAGGACTTAGAGGAAAAATAGGAGCCTTCCCAGAGTATTTCCAGTTGAGCGTTCAGTATCCAAGGTCTCATGGCTGGGAGAGATGACCATCTTAGATGATCACCTGTGTAAAAGAGAAGCCTTGGTTACAGCATGGGGCTTCAATTTGGAACCTTGTTATGCTTCATGCAAAGTTAGCCAACAGCACAGGTCTCTGCTCAGAGTGAGAGTGAATATACACACACACACACACACATATGTTTTTTCTCCCAGAAATGGATTCAATGTAGTTACAGTGGAACAGAGATGCAGCTGAGCATGTAAACCACATTCTTCTCCTCTATGGACACTTTCTTTGCATAATTTATCCCTCCTGCAGGAGGTGGGGAAACCAGCCTGGCACAATATTAACATATGAGGTGCAACCTAAAGCCATCTCTTTTGTTGGTGGTTTTCAGGCAGAATTGGGGGGGGGGAGAGTCTTTTTGGAAGAAATGAGAGGTAATAATTAATAATGGTCTCATTAGTAATGATCTCACTAATAATTAGTAATTAGGTCACAGAGTCAGGGAGACCTGAGTTCAAGTCCCTGTCATAACACAACCTGGCTGTATAACAATGGAACAGTGATTTAGGCCAAGGACATAGGCACCTATATGGCTGTAATGTTAATTGGATATCAGATCTCACCCATTCATTAATAAGCCTTATGAGGAGCCCATTAAGGGAAACTTGCTCAGGGGAGGCTTGCTTGTAGGAAGGCTTTCACACCTTTTGTTAATTTCTAATTATGCCCTTAGTCATGAGGGTTGTGATGCCCTCTGGCTCTAATGAGGGTATATATACTATGAGGTTAGCATTTTGCTTTGGGGCTCACTCATTGGAAGAGTGTTCTTGTGATTTGACCAGATGAGATTCTGGGTAGCCGTTAAGGAGTGCCCTGTTTTGAAAAACCCAGATGTTGGTGCTTCTCTCTCTGGTAGTAATGCATGTATTGCCTTGGTCAGACAGTTGGATCTGTTTGTTGATCTGTGGTAATTTCTCAGACAGTTAGAAGCCCTGTCTGTTGGTCTTTGTTTCTCTGCTTGTATTTCCTCTATTTTCTTTGTTTGTATTTTCTCTGAAGTTCAGGGTGCTTACGTTTCTCCTAAACTAGTGAATGTAATTAAAAAAAGATTGTCGACCCCTTAAATAACTAGCTTTCCTAGTAAAGAAGATCTAAGAACTTGTGCTAGCAGTCATCCTGGAGCATTCAGTGGCACAATGGATAGAATGCTAGGCTTGGATTCAAAAAGACCCAAGCTCAAATCTGGGGTCAGTCTGTGTGATCAGGTAAATCTAATACAAACATTTACCCTCTATCTGACACAGTTTCCTAATTTGGAAAATGGAGATAACAGTAGTACCTACTCACAGAATTATTGTGAATATTTGGAAAGTGCTTTGCAAACCTTAAAGCTCCATACAAACGTTATTTGTTATTATTTAAACTGTTAGTACTTTAGGTGGCTCTCTAAGACTATAAGCCTCATAGGAGGGCCCAGCAGGCTCTGGTAATGGGAGTGTCCTCCTTTTGAAGTCCCAGTATAAAGAAATAACCAGTTTGATCCCTATTCTTTCAGGGAGGAAATAATTTGAGGGTCTCTTTATTATTTTTTAATAGATGAAACTCCTTCATGAAAAGCAACACATTTCATCCAGGGCATATAAGATTCATGACTCTTTTTTAAATTTTTTAAAATTATTTTTAATTTTCAAACTTTCATGTTTATAAGATCTCAAGTTCCAGATTTTTCCTTCCTTCCCTCTTCCCCAATAGTTTCTTGAAAGAGAAGAAGACGGGAAGGAAGAGGAAAGAAACCTTTTGTCCTTTCACATGATTGTAGATTTAGAACTGGAAGGACCACTGAGAAAACTTCATTTAGCAAAGCCCTCTCAAACCCACCACCATGTGGCAGTCATCTCTACAACTTGGGCCAGACAAAATGAGACAAAAGTGGTGGAATAAGGGGAAACAAGTGAAGACAGTATTTCACTGGGGCTTATTCTGGTTATCAACACTGATTCACTTCCTATTAGGGACAGGGAAACCTCCTGGAGAGAGAAACTCCTCTTCCTGAAAATGTCAGAATCTTCTTTGTAACTTCAAGTCCCAGACTATCAGTAGACTATTGAATGATCAAATGAATTGCCCAGTCACATAGTCAGATGTGTCACAGGAAGGCCTTGAACCTAGTCCTTCCTGGCTTTAAATTCAAAATTCTATCATCATCCATCTATCTATTCATCCATCCACCCACCCATCCATCCATCCATCCATCCACCCATCTATCCATCCATCTATCTATCTATCTATCTATCTATCTATCTATCTATCTATCTATCTATCCATCTATCCATCCATCCATCTATCTATCTATCTATCTATCTATCTATCTATCTATCTATCTATCTATTTGTCTGTCTATCTACCTATCTGTTTTGCCCTGCTAATCAGAAATTCCTAGTATGTGCAACAATAATAACATGTCCAGAATTGATGTATCTTGGGCCAGAGGAATTGGAATTTTGATCCCCTCTCAAATAAGGCATTTGTCTGGGCCCATGTGGGAATGGCCTGGCCTCTGGTGTTAGGCAGCATCTTTTCTCCCAATTATTTACTCATTAAGTAATCACTACCCTGGGGATAACATTAACTGTGGTAAATGAGATTATGACTGTAAGTCTGAGGACCCCAAAGAGGGGAACAAAAGAAATAATCTGTCAACATGAATTTTATGTGGACCAGGGCATTTATTGCTACATAGATCCTATGATGGAAGAAACACAAAATATATTAACAGAATTATAAAGATTAACAGGAGTCAGTCGCTTAAATTTTAAATATGGTACAATCCCCTGGAAAGTCAATATTTTGTGTTCTCATCAGAACATTAAAAGGAATTTGTGAGACTCTAATTAGGTGTTTTATATTTCATCTTGGAACTGCTCTATTCAATCAACCCCCAAGGACCCCTTCAATGATGGTTCACTGGATTGGGTAAAAGCAGTTCTCAAAGACTGACAGACCTTTCCAACCAACAAGGTCACCTATATACAGGGGGTGAAAATTTCACCTCAAATAAATGAATGGATGAATGGGTAGATGAGTGAATAGACTTAAGTGAACAAATAACTGAACAAAAAGCTATATGATAGGTGGATAGATAAAGAAGGAAAGAAGGAAGGAAGGAAAGAAGAGAAGGAAGAAGGAAGGGAGGAAGAGAGAAAGGGAGGGAGGGAGGAAAGAAAGAAGGGAGTGAGGGAAGAAGAAAGGAAGGAAGGGAGGGAAGGAAGGAGGAGAGAGCTGGAAATAGAAAGACAAGAAAGAGGAGAGACACAGAGAGAGACAGAGAGAGAGAGAAAGAGACAGAGAGACAGAGACAGAGACAGAGAGAAAGGGAAGGAGGAAGGAAGGTCTTAGTAAACTACTCTGAACAGATTCAAGGAGAGGGAGAATGTTTTGGGATGAAGCAATTTGTTTAGGTTTGAGGAAGAACTGGAAGGCCAAATTAAAAATGTTGCCACAAAGACAAGGGACTTATGTGCTCCTCACTTCTCAAAGAGCAAACCTTGCTGTGGCTGTAAAGGAGATTTAGGGAGACAGACATAACTAGAACCAGATATTGACAGATGTCGGTGCCATAATAATACCCTGACCCTTCAGCCCCTTGCTTTGTCACTGTTGTCATTGTTATTCATTTTGTTTTGTTTAAAGGGTGTGTGTGCTTTCATGACTTTTCTTGAAAAGTCCTAACCCTATGATGAGTCATGAGAGTAAAATTCTTACCTCTTTAAGATGAACTGACTATCACAGGACATTGGTCAGTGATTTATAGTTAATGCTATAACTTTATTTTAATTCTCCAATTGTCTGAACTTTTACACATTGGAAAAATACAAATCAATTGTTGGGATAAAAAGCCTTCTTTTTTTTCTAGGACAAGCATCTAGTAGTTCTATAAACTGAGATCAATATGGAACAAATATCCAGTCCTGTATGTTGCTTCTAAAAGACCTTCAGCCTTTTAACAGCTTCAGCTCCATTTCCTCTAGGAGAAAATCAAACTCCTCGAGCTGGTTTTTAAGAGCTTCCATATGATGATTCCATCCAACCTTTCTGATGCAGTGACACCATCCACCTTCTGGGCACCTTGGCTGACTCTACAAGTCCCAGTTTCATCTCATTCATTTGCACAAGGCTGAAACCTCTTCTTCCTCATCTCTATCCCCACAAGTCCTGATCTTCCTTCAAGATTCAGCTCATGTGTCACCTTTTCTGGGACTTATAGCTATGTCTATGCATGTTACCTGCCCCTTCCCCCCATAAAATGTGGTCGCCTCGAGGCTGAGATTATCATAGGTTCAGTCTTTGTATCTCTAATGCCCCATATGACACCTGAAATATATATAGCAAGCAATCACTAAACATGAATGTATTAAATGGTTACTATAAATAGGTTACCATGCTAATTCTTAGGGAGAAAAAGTCACTGCCTCCAGGGAGATTATATTTTAATGGGGGAGATAAATGTATATACATATCATATAGGTGTTTATTAGAGATCATCTGATACTTTGTAAAGCATTTTCTATTCATTCTCTCATTTGATCCTATCAACAACTCAGTGAGGTAGGTGCTAGTATTACCTTCATCTTACAGATGAGGACACTGAAGCTGAGAATTTAAGTGACTTGTCCAGGGTCACACAGATAGTAAGCATCTGGAGGCTGGATTTGAACACAGGTTCTCCTGACTTCAGGACTTGCACTCTTTCCATTGTGCTGTGTAGCTGCCCATATCAATGCCCTGAGGCAAAGTCTAGATCATCCCATTACTATTCACAGAAGTTCTAAGTCATTCCTTTTCCATTTCTTATCATCTTCATGTTAGCCAATTACTACACTTTCAATTCGAGACATTTCTTCCCAATATAGTGTATGCCAAAAGTCTTTGGTGGCTTTGTTTAGTAGGTAAAGCCACCCAAAAACTTTGGGGACACTCTATCTCTTGAAGCTCTCTATACTCTGTGCCAGTTTTACAGTCCTTATTGCTATTATATCTCTTCTGATGTTAATACTCCAAAAGAACACAGAGTTCATCTTTAGAGTCCTCTTCCCTTGATGTGGCTCAGAATGCCACCATGTCTTTAGGGTTGCCAATGTCAGGTTCTGCTGTGTCTACAATCAGCCTTGGCAGTCTACTTCTGTTGCTAAGCCTTTCTCTGTGTTAGTAGTCTAATAGAGAGTAAGCTCCCCGAGGGCAAGGATACTCTCACTTTTGTTCTTTTATTGACAGCACCTAACCCAATATCTGGCATAAAGTAGGTACTTACTAAATGCTTGTTGAGTGGTGCTGAGGCAACTGCCCACACACACACACCCCTTACTCCATACCTGGAGCATGGCATAGCTGGCATTAGGACCTCTGCCTGCTTAGCTTTTAGGGACCAAGAGTAGTTTCCTCTACGCTACAAAAAAAAAAAAACAGAAGAATTCATGTCATACTGATGTGGATACAAAGGTGCCCCAAGGGTTAATATTAAGGGTTGCTTTTCTAGTAGAAATGATGTGGACATGAGGGTTAAAATTAATAAGGGCTGCTTTTCCAGTACTTTGGGAAGCCCCTAGTTTATTCTCTAACTTGAAAGCATCCTAAAGTCTCTTCCCTTATCTTGAAATGCCATAAAAGTTTCCCCTTGTCCTGGACCATGGAATTCCTTTTCTCCCCCATCCCAGGTCATAAAATTTCCCCTATCTCCCTTATCTTGTGTCATCCATCTTCCTCATCCTGTCCCTAAATCTCCAACCCCCATAAGAAACCTTAAAATTATAACATTATCCTTTAGGCTGTATAGCTTGCTGTCTATATAAATCTGGTCCTTTTCCTATAGCAGTGCCTTTGTTTGACTCTTTGCTAAGTCTCCGTCCCACATGCTTTTGTGTTAATAAAGCTCCCATTGGCTAAAGAAGTCTAATTGAATTCTTTAAAAAAGCTGAACCAGCTCTTCCAACTCTGACCTCAGCAATATGATTTAGAGAGATATGTATATATACATATATATGTGTATGTGTGTGTGTGTTTGTGTATGTGTGTGAGTGTGTGTATGTATGTACCCTTCTATTACTTAGTAGAGGAGGGCTTTACAGAGAGTTCTCCAATGTCCTCCTCTACTAAGTCATAGTAGGGTTGTGAACTACATGGGAAGAGGGATTGTACCTATTGACAAAAATCACAGCTCCTTCCAACACCAGAGTGTTCTTAGATGTTTGAGGGGCCTTTGGTCTTTCAGAGAGCTCAAGGCAGTTGACAGCAACTTTTAAATCTCAAGTGTATTCGATTGCAAAGTTGAAAAGTGGCAAAGGAGGAAAAAAACCTGAAAGGGGATGGGTAGAGAAAGCACAGGACATCAATAGTAGGTAATACAAAGAGGTGATTTTAAAATCTGGCTTCAAGAAGTCCAAAGTATTGGGGCCAAGTCTTTGAAGAATCTCATAGCCGCAGGGGCTGCTCATGGATTTTCAGGATGCTCTACTTTGAACAATTATGACAGTGTCCATTGAAAGTCTTTGCACACAGGAGCACTCTCCACTCAACATTCTTGTCATTTGCATTCCCACATCCCTCCTCCCTGGCCACTATCCCGCTGTATGTGTTATCTTCCCTTATTATACGGATCCTTCAGCATTTTTTGAATGTTATGAACCCCTCTGGTTCTGGTAGAGCCTATAAACCTCTTCTTAAAATAATGCTTTAAATAATTGAAGGAAAAAATAAATTTTTGTTAGACATCAGTGAAAATAAAATGCTTATGTTTTCCCATTCAAGTTCAACGACCCTTGGAGATCTATACAGTGTCAAGAGTTTCTAAGTTTCAGGTTAGCAGCCACTCCTGTGTTAGGAGGAAAACTCCCTGAAGAAAGGGTCTCCCTTGCCTTTTTTATTTGTATACCAAGATCTTGGCACAGTGGTTGGTCCATAGTAAGAACTTAAATGATTTTCATTCATTCATCTATCCATTCTTTCATACAATCAATTTGTCAATCAATAAGGATGTATTTGTCATCTCCTATGGGCTAGGTCCTGGAGACACAAGTAAATACAATGAAACATTGCCTCATTGCAATGAAGTTGTCTTCAGTCTTTTATTTGTTCAGAGGAAATTTACACCACCTTCTTTCCTCTGATACTTCCCCTGGCATGGGCTCTCATTGCCTCATTCGTGGGCCATTGCAGTAACCATTTGCTGAGCTTCCCTGACTCACCTCCCTGCCCTAGTCCATCCTTTACTCAGTTAGAAAAACAATCTGCCTAAAGCACAGGCCTAACTCTGTCATTCTCCTTTCAATAAAATTCAGAGACTCCCTGTTACCTACAGGATCAAACATAAAATCCTTTCTTTGGTTTTTAAAGCCTTTTTTAGCCTGGCTTCTTCCTACCCTTCCAGTTTTCTTATACTCCATGCCTCCCCCCATATTCTCTGATCAGGTGAAACCAGCATTCCTGCTCTCCCAAGATACTCCATCCCTCAGATCTGGGAATTTTCACTGACACTTTCCCATGACTGGGATTCTCTGCCTCCTAACTTCCTTCC
This sequence comes from Gymnobelideus leadbeateri, assembly GCA_011680675.1. NCBI lineage: Eukaryota > Metazoa > Chordata > Mammalia > Diprotodontia > Petauridae > Gymnobelideus > Gymnobelideus leadbeateri. Next base: position 538,540 of record WOXC01005507.1, on the reverse strand, counting down.
AATCTCACCTAAAATCTCTCCTTCTACCAAAAGTCTTTCCCAAGCCATCCTAATTCTATACCCTTCCTCCCATTGGTTATTTTCTATTTATCCCACAAATAGCTTGTTTATACATACTTGTTGATATGTCTTTGCAATTGGACTGCGAGCCCTGTGAGGCCAGGGATAATTTACACCTTTCTTTTTATTCCCAGTGCTTAACACATGGTAGGAACTAATGCAGGATGTTCCAGAAATCTTTCCTTGTCTGGGGAATCCCAGGCAAGAAAACTCCCTCTCCCAATATAGAGTTGCCTAGAGCCCTGACAGGTCAGTAACTTCTGCAGACTCACTTGTCCATTAAATGTCAGAGTTAGAACCTGCTGCATCCTTCCTGGGTCCAAGGCTAGCCCTCTGTCTGCTACACCAAGATGTCTCTCATCAAGAAACAGTGCAGGGAAGTTTCCTTGTGGGGAGTTAGATATAGAAAGGCAGTGAAGCGTGGCAGCTTCTCTCTTTCTTCTCTGTCCCTCCTTAGTGTGGACATTTCTCATCTTGATTTGGACCATTTCAAACTGTGAAAAAATGTGATTTAACTGGCCTGATAGAGTACAGTAAAATGATCAAACGAGCTTGCTGGTTATCTAAGCCAAGCCAGGCCCCCATAAGAAGCATGGCAAGTGGTGATCCAGCCTTTGTTTCAAGGTCTCCAGGGATCAGAAGACCCCCAGCTCCTCACAGGGTCGTAGAGTTAAAACTGGGAAAGACCTTCGAGGTTATCTTGGAAGGCCCTCATTTAACTAGTGAGGAAACGGGAGCCCAGAGAGGCTGGGTCACTGGCCCAGGGTCACACAGCTAGTAAATGTCTGAAGCAGGATTTAAACCCAGATCTAGGGGTCATGAGTGTCTAACATGCTAGAGTCAGGATCAAGAAGACTTTAACTCAAACATCCCTCAAACTCTTGTCTGAGTGAGCCTGGGCAAATTGCCTAACCTCTCTGGGCCTCAATCTCCGCATCAGTGAAATGGTGATAATATCACCTACTTCGTAGGACTGGGCATATGAAAATATCTAGATAGATAGATAGATAGATAGATAGATAGATAGATAGATAGATAGACAGACAGACAGATATAGCTATCACATCACATATAAGCTGGGTATATACATGTTGGCTAATGTTATAATAACCTATTATCATCTTGATACTAAGGTTTATGTTTTATGGGAAGGTCAGTTCCCTTCATCACATCCCACATCAATCCTAAATATTCTTCTTTGTATTTTATCATTATGACTTAAAACCTGAGTAGCACTGTGCATTTTCTAGAAAAAAAAAAGATAAAACTCATTTAGATGAACTATTCTAAGTTATCCCTAATACAAGCCATCATGTTCCCTATAAGCTCCAAGGTTATTGAACTCAATCACCAAAACAAACATACCCAGCTCCATTTGGTATGTGCCAAAGGAAGGGGAACAGAATCAATTTTGGAGGAAGCCGAGTGTATTCCCTTTCCAGGGAAAGTCATTACAGGAGCTCCCTCATCAGCTCATGTGGCTGGCAGTGCCATTGTTTTCCCTTTTGGATGGTCTCTGAACAAAGGATTAAATAATTACTCCCAGTTTCATTTGAAGTCGCACATAAACAATCTTAGGAAAAGTCACAAAATGATTATTTTCCTGGAATGAATCTTCCTCTAGGGCTCACAATTAAACACACTGTAATTGGCTTTTTTTGTTTGTTTTTTTCCCTCCCATTGTAGCAAAACCATTTGAAAGCGGGCAATATTTGGACATCTACGGCATCACAAGAGACCAGGCCGGGGAATACGAGTGCGGGGCTCAGAATGACGTGTCGTTCCCAGATGTGAAAAAAGTTAAAATCGTCGTGAACTGTAAGTCCCATTCCTTATAATCACAAGAAAAGAAAGAGAAAAAGAAAACTTCAGAGATGATAAAACATCTAAGGGAAACGTGCCTGAAGTGGTGCATTTGGTGTTTGGCTTATCATCCCATCTGTGGGTAAAATGAACCCACTGGGAGCAAAGATGTGAGGCCCTTGCTGTTGCACATCCTCAGGCCATGGTCTTAGTGTATCATTCACTGTCCAGGTCATCCTTGAATAACTCAGGTCAATGGAGAGTCCAGAATGTTTCCCATGGCCTCCTGACCCTGTGCTCCCTACATCATGGCACCCTATCTCTGAAGCACTGTGGACATAGGGAAACTTTGTCTGTTTTGTGGCCTTTCCCTTCCTGCACTTTGACTAGATGGAAGGATTGAAATGTAACTCCCTATCGACCCTGATGGAAGTCATGCCTTTGGGAAATAAAGCCTTTTAATCCAAGAGTGACCAGAGCTTTCCCTCTAGTAGTTAGGAGATTTAACTGTTTAGATGTGGGAGCCACAGCAAACAAGGGAAATGATTCCTGCAAGGTTCATGCTTCGAATTGTACACTACAGTAGCTGGGTGAGCCTGCTGGGATAGTATATTGGAAGGTCTCTATGATTGCCCTGGATACCCAGGTCAGTGCAGTAGAGCAGAAACTCCTTGAGCTCAGGGGAAATGTTGTTCTGGCAACATAGAACAGTTTCTTGATGATTTTAGATTATCCTGATTTCAGAGGAAAGAACTTTCTTTGTGAATGCAGACCAGGACCTTGCCTGAAACTTAGAGTCTGAGGGTTCCTGGGATGGTGAATAAATAAGTATCTTGTCCAGGGTCACACAGACAGCACAGCTGCAAAAGCAGGCCTTGAACCTTGATTCCGTGGCCAGCCAGCTCCCTAGTGACCACGTCAGGCTCTTGGACCCTGGCACCAGAAAGTGCTGAATTCATGTTTGTTGAGTGAATGGAAATGCATGTGAGAGACACTTAAATGTTTTGTGGAGCAGAATCCCCTTCTTTGGTAAACAGTGCAGTACAAATTTCATGATCCCAGCAGCAGGCTGAGAATCAGCCTGGCCCACTATGCAACTATTCAATGTACTTTTTCTGTAAGGTTCCTCATTATCTCAATTCCTTAATATGAAAAATATTCTGAACAGGAGCAAAATCCTTAGAACCAAACCATATTGTAGAATCTGTCTTCATGTTGTACCATGACCATTGTTTACAGCCTTTGGCTCAGTCCTGTTCAAAAGAGCATTTTCTGCATATTGCCATCATTTATTTGTTTTTAAGTACTTGAAGTGAAATGTAAGTTCAGACTGTATCGCCTCCCCAAAGAAACCTTCTCATTTATATCTATGTAACAGTGGCCATGCTAAACGGTGCTTTGAGTTCCATCCATCTGACATACTTAGTGCTCCCCAAACACAGCCTGGAATCCCCCTTCTCCTGCCTTTACATAGGCTGTCCTTCATGCCTGGAGTCCACCTATGTCCTTAGCTTTGCATCCTCAGCTTTCTTCAAAGTGTGCCTTCTGCAGGAAGCCGGGCCTGGCCTCTGCCCCCAACCCTGCCCATGTGCTTGTGTACCTCCTCTGAAATACTTCTGTATGAGTTTTGTATTTAATTTTCCATAGGCGTAGACATGTTGATTTGCCTTGATAGAATGTAGGCTCTTGGAAAACAAACTTTCATTTTTATTTTTACATTTATAGCACAGAACAAAGTAGTAGGAATATAGTTTGTACATTAAAAAATATTGTCGAATGAATGAATGAATGAATGAGCGAATGCATGTAGAAGGAAGGCAGTGAGGTGTTCAGTTGATAAACAATGATTAAGTACCTACTGTTTCCTGCACTGTGCTGAGAGATGGAGGGTCAAAAAGAGGCAGAAGACAGTCCCAGCCTGAAGGAGCTCACAGAGCCAGGAGTTCTGGATCGCCATGATGGTTGGGTTGTTGAATGGGGCTGGTTCGGGAATCAGTCCTTACATTCAAACCTCACCTTGGCTACTTACCATCTCCCTGACTTTGGCAGCCACTCCCTTGTGCTGGGCCTCAGTTTTCTCACCTGTAAAATGAACCGCTCAGATGATGTCACCTTGAAAGTCTCTGCAAGCTCTAAATCCCTCATTTTCTGAAGTGCTATAATTCCAGGATGTATAGTAATATACATGAATTCAGGATGATGGGCCTTTAGATGGTGTAGTGAGCAGAGTGCAGGGCCTCGAATCAAGAGGACTCCCCTTCCTGACTTCAAATCTGGCCTCAGACACTTGCTATGTGACCCTGGGCAAGTCACTTCACCCTGTATGCTCAGTCTACTCATATGGAAAATCAGTCCAGAATCCTTGCCAAGAAAACCCCAGATGGGGGCATGAAGAGTGGGGCATAACTGAAGAGCAGCTCACTAACAACTCAGGTGGATGGAACAACGGTCAATGTGCATCTTTCTCTAACTCCCATTTGATGCCCCCTCAGAGCATTCAGGTTTGGGCTGCTTTTAGGAAGTGGGCTAGTACATTCCATGCCCACTTTGCATGTGACAGGGACTCAAGGGATTGGCATTATGGCTTTTCCTTCCATGGCTCTCTAAGGCAGTGCTTCTTGACCTTTTGGGTCTTGGGACTCCTTTGTACTCTCAAAGGATTGAGGATCCCTTGAAGAGCTTTGGCAGATATGGGTGATATCAATCTATCCTGATCATATTAGAAATTAAACTTTCTTAGAATTATTATGAAAATAATTTTGACCTTTTAGGCCCCCTGAAAGGACTTCAGAGACTCCAAGTGGTTCCCAGAACACACTTCGAGGACCACTGCTCAAAGGGAACAAAAGATGTGGGTCAGGAGAGGGAGCCATGCATGTGTGGAGATGCTTCTGACTGGAGGGCTGGGGTAGACACCAAGCATTGGCAGAGGGAGATGGGCCATTGCTTGGAATCTGCTTGGTCCAGGGTCAGTAGACTAAGGACAGAGGAGGAGAGTAAGATATAGGGCACAAGACAGATGAGAAAAGTGTCAAGCAGAAGAGCATAAGGGTAAACTTAGATAAATCTATGAGGCATGAATTTAGGGTTGGAAGGTCATTTATATAGAGGCCATTTAGTGCAACCCCCATTTTACAAATGAGGAAACTGAGACCCTGAAAAGTGCAGTCTCTTTACCAGGGTTTGATGTATACTTATAACAAAGATATGCCCAGAGAAAGCCCAGGACTCTTGTCCTGAAGGCCTATGAAGCAGATATACTCCCTGGCCTTTTGGGGAACAACCCTAGGCCCCCCTCCTCAGGGTGAGGGAATTGGGGAGCAAAAGGGCCCATCACATAAATCCGGGGCCTCTTGAGGTCAGCTAGACCAGATTGCTTATGTCTGGGGTCAGCTAGTCAGGGTCTAAAGCCCCTCTTCGTACCTTCCTTTCTTCTTTCCTTCTTTCCTTTTTTCCTTCCTTCCTTCCTTCCTTCCTTCCTTCCTTCCTTCCTTCCTTCCTTCTTTCCCTTCTTTCTGTTTATTTATATTTAAGTGTACAGGAGCCTTTGTTAGGCAATTCACTCACTTCCTCTGATTTCTAAAAACACAAGCACAAAGATGCACAAATGCCTTTCAAAGTTTTATTTCAGGTCACCGAAGCCCAGCCCAAGTATCCGCTGAGCGCCTCATCAGTGATGAGTAGCTGGCTAGGCACTGGAGGAACAGAGATATAAACTGTGCTCCCTGCCCAAGTCTGACACTCTCTTGGGAGAAACAAGTGCACATCTAATCATAGATAGCCCATACACAAGATGATTTCAAAGGGAGACCATAAACAAGGGGAGTTACAAGTGGCCGCATTGTTGGTGACATGGGCCTCATTTCCTCATGTTAAAAAAATAGCAAGGTCACATTTTATGAAGTATTCCGTTTAAAGCCTCTCATACAGGCACCAAAACATGGAACCTCTCAAAGCTCTCAAAGTTTTCCCCCTGGAATAAGGGAACTTCCTCTAACAGTGTCCTAACAATCAGCCCAATGGCCTGCTCTAAGAGTGGTGGGTTCCTCTTCACTTGAAGTCTTCAAGTCTGAATGAACAGAGATGAGTAGATAGAGTTGGAGCAACAAGCTGCTAAACTGCCGTCCAAGTCACAAATTCTATTTCTGTGGTTCTATAATCATGCTACCTCGGTATAGATCAGCCACAGGTTACCAGTGACATGACATGCACTAGAATTTAAATCCATTCTTAGAAACAATCTCTGAGGAGCATCCAAATGTACCAAGATTGTTCTGCTACATGTCTTAGAGCAGAGGGGATCTCAGGGGTCTTAGAGTCCGTTTTCCAAGTTTTATTTTAAGGCATCTTTCCAATATTTGACAACCAATGATTGATTATTTCCAGTAATGGAGAGCTCACATCATAAGACAGTTCACTCTTTCAATGCCTTTACTTTTTAGAAAGTTCTCTCTCTCATTGAGCCAACTGGTCTGGCCTATAATTTGAATTTATGGATTCTAATTCTACTATCTAGAATTCTGCATGATTGTCTATCATCAACAGGCAGATAGGTAGCTCAGTGAATAGAGAGCACTGGACCTGGATTCAGGAAGACCTGAATTCAAATCTGACCTCAGACATTTACTAGGTGTGAGACCCTGGGCAAGTGACTTAACTCTGTTTGCCTCAGTTTCCTCATCTATAAAATGAGCTGGAGGAGGAAATGGCAAATCACCGCAGTGTCTTTGCCAAGAAAACTCCAAATGGTCTCACAAAGAGTAGGAGATGGCTGAAAGACTGGACAAGAGTCTACTGCTCCCACCCTCTTCTGATCCCCTTTTAGTCAGAGTTCTGATCTTGTCATTCTAAGGAAACTGCTTGCTTTAATGTTATCAATTATCTCTTAATTACTAAACCCAATGGACTTTTCTTGGCTCTGCAACCTTGGCCACACTGCTGAACACCCTCTTCTCATTGACGCTCTCTCCACTCTAGGTTTTCGAGACATCCCTCTCTCCTGGTTGTCCTCCTACCTATCTAACCTCTCCTTTTCAACCCTCTTCACTGGTTCCTCTTTCAGATCACATCCTTTAGATGTGGTTGTCCTTCAGGGTTCTTTCCTGAACCCTCTTTTCTTTCTTTATGCTATTCCATGATCTACCCAACTGGGATAACTTTAATTGCCATCTGTATGATGAACAATCCTCAAATCTACTTTTCCTGCCCTAACGTCTACCTGACTGTCCCTCAGGGATATCAATTTAGATATCCCGTAGATAACTTGAACTAAGCCTGTCCAAATCAGAACCCATTGTCTTTCTCCCTAAAGCAGTCTTCACCCCAATCTAATTGCCATTTAGTTTCCACAGTGATTTTCCTAAAAGTTCAGGTCACCACACACACACACACACACACACACACACACACACACACACACACACACAGTATTCCAGTGGCTTCCTATCACCTTCAAGATCAAATACAAAATTCACTCCTTGGCATTCAAAGCTCTTTGTACTTTACCCCCTCTTTCCTTTCCAGTCTTCTTTCATGTGCCATGTCAGGTACTTAATAAATGTTCGTTGATTGGTTGACTGATTACATTATGTAAAATAGCCCTATTCTAACTGGAGCAGTATATAATGTCCTAGATTTGGAATCAAGAAGACTTTAGTTTAGGGGCAGCTAGGTGTCACAATGAATAAAGCACTGTCCCTAGAGTCAGGAGTTCCTGAGTTCAAATCCCACTTCAGATACTTAACACTTACTGGCCTGTGACCTTGGGCAAGTCACTTAACCCCATCTGCCCTGCTTTCCCCCCCTGCAAAAGAAGAAGAAGAAGGCCTTAGTTTAAGCATGGCCTTGGACATTTGCTGGCTCTGCAACCCTGGGCCAGTTACTTAACGTCCTTCTACCTTGGATTCCCTATATATAAAAGGTAGTTGTGAGGATAAGAACATTCATAAAGTGCTTTAAAGGTTAGAGTCCTTTATCGTCATCTTCAGCACCGTCATCATCACTCTTCCTATGGACAGCTCTGCCAGCATTTGAAGTCATTTGTCCCCTGAGTGGTCCCTTTTCCATGGTGAACATCTGACGTGCCTTCCAATCATTGTCTTATGATGTGGCTTCTTAAGTGTCTTCATCATTGCAGGCAAAAGGTATGTTCAATCTAATTCTTTTAAATGGACACCCAGAATTGATCAAAAGAAGTCAGACATGATTGTCTCTATTCAAGAGGTCAGCATCCAGAATCTCCATCTAGTCTCCCATGTCAATCCTAAAAAGATCTGATCCTGCTTAGTTTTACTTTAGATCATTCCAGATCGTTCATGTTTTGCTTTGGCCTTAGGCATTATTGTGATGTTATATTTTTATTGTGATTAATATTTATTGAGAATTCATTGTGTTTTCTGGCTCTGGCATAGACTCCATGTGACTTACACATTACTATGAAGAAAAACAATACAAAACAAAACTGTTTCACCCCTTAAAAAAACAAAGCAGGCTAACTGCTGATAACTAATTATATGTAGATCTAGAGTACAGTTTTATTGGGATTCTGGGTGATAAAGAAAATCTTCCCTAACTCAACTGGTAGATCAATTGCCAATAGTGAAATCATCTCTGAAAGCCGCAGGTTGCTGATTCAGCTCTAGACTGAAGGAATGGCCCATATCTCAGAACAACGTACATTTTCATGAAAAGATTTTTGTCTACTGCTTCTTACCTGACTGACCTTCAGGAAGTTTCTTTGCCCCTTTGGGCTTCATTCTCCTCACCCTAATGAAAGAGTTGGGTCAGATGGCATCTAAGGGACTCAGGAGTCATAAAATCAGTGATGAAGTCATAGATATGAAATATGGGTATAGAAGGCTACAAGAGCCTTTGAAAATGAATTCTGTCAAATAATTTTCCAGTTTAATGAAATGACTCATTTATTGTCTACTTGTTCTTTGGAATTAGTTTGGCCAATAAGTTGTCTGAATTGACTGAATGATTTGAGCAGAATTAGGTAGAGAGAATCATGGAGGAGAAAGGGCCCTCATGTTAGATACCTCCTGAATTTCTCCTCCAACATTCCTGCAAAGTGCTCATTCAGTCTCCTGTTGAAGAGTTCTAATGAGAGTATCCCACAATCCCCCAAAGTGGCCCATTTTGTTTCTGCCCAGATCTAATTCTTGACAAGTTTTTATCTTATGTTGAATCTAAAGATGTAATTTGGGATCAAAGGATCGTAGATTCATGAATGGAAGAGACCTTCACTGACTAGCTCAAGGTCATGCAGGTAGTAGTAGATAGCAGAGCTCAGCTCCTAACCTGCAAATTCTGACCCCAAATTCATTTGCCTCCTCACCCCAGCACCACCACAAATAGAATTAGGTTGTAGGACCCAATTCCTCATAACAAACCTTCAAAAGCTTGAAGAGAGTGATCACATGACTCCCTCAGCTCCCAGGTCATATCACACCCAGAAACATCCTCAATTCCTCCAACCTCTGCCAGCCAGAGGAATTAGTTAAACTCCCCTTTCTTGATGTTACTGGTCATTTGGGGTTTACTTGGAAGAGATATTGGAGGGGTTTGCCATTTCCTTTTCCAGATCACTTTACAGATGAGGAAACTGAGGTAAACTGATGAAATGATTTTCCTAGGGTCACACTGCTAATAAGTATTTGAGACCATATTTGAACTCAAGAAGAGGAGTCTTCCTGACTCCAGGCCCAGTGCCCCAGGCACTGAGTCACTTAGCTGCCTTTAAGCTTCCTACACAATTACATTTCCTCTGTCAAGTCTATAAGTGATATATTAATGATCTCTAATGGACTTCATTTGCCTCAAAAGTTATGCAATGACATGCCTAAAATTGGGGGGCTAATTTATACACTTTCCTTCTTTCCATACATGTTGCTTATGATGTAGTTAGCTCTAAGTGGAAGATGGATCTAAACTGGAGATGCTATTGGAGGCTGGGCAGCAGAAGATCAAGGACCCTCACTGACTCTAGATTTGGTGGACCTTGGTTCGAATCTCATCTGTCACACTCCCAGGATGACCTTGGGGAAACCACTTTCCAGGGCCTCAGTTTCTTCATTAGTATTCAGTTGGTCTAGATAACCTCAGAGATCTCTCATCCAAATCTAGACCTATAATGCTGCATAAAGAAACTGGACTTAATATTAGAGGCAGAGTGATACAGTAGAAAGGATGCTGGCTGTGTATATGTAGACCTGTGTTCAAATCCTGCTCCTGTTATTTGTAATGTGCCCTGAGTAAGTCACATCACTCCCCTGGGACTCAGTTTCTTCACCTGTAAAAAGACATGTCTGTACTAGATGCCCATGGAGGTCCTCTCCCTCCCTCCAGCTCTATTCCTAGGACATTTGGGATCAGCACAATGCCTAGCACATCATGGGCACTTAATAAATGTTTATTGGCTTGACTTGAGTCATGATGGGAAGTCCAGACATAATGCTGGGGAGCCAATGAAGGCAACCACATAGCTATATTTCCATTTCAAATGGTAGTCAGAAAAATGGGCGTGCAGGACCAGTTTTTGCTAATATAGAAAAAAGCAGGGCTTTTCCCTGTGTACTCAAAGCAGAAGATGTCTAAGGTATATTCTTAAGTAAGTCTAGGAGATGTTTTCCAGCAAAGCTGGGGCACTGATTTACATATTGTTTTGCATCAAATGCATATTCATTTATGTAAATGTATATTTTATATTCTAGAATATAACTAATTCCAAATATGTGGACTAGAATATCCTAATTAGTGACACCTAATGCAATTGTACTGAAGCCTGTGACTGACACCTCAAGGGAGAGGCTGGAGCCAGGCATAGCCTACAGCACCATTGTCAGGGTCTCTTCCCTACTTGTCCTCCTCACCCTGAAGGAGGTTTCAGTGATAATCTTGCTCAGTGATGGCAGAAAACAGGGTGCTTCTTTTCATAGCAAAGTCTAAAGAGCACAGGATATGGAGCCAGAAAATGTGGGTTCAAGTCTCAGCCTTTCCCCTTAGAACCTGTGGGACCTTGGGAAAGTCACTGAATATCTTAAGATCTCTGCTTCCTCATCTGTAAGGTATAAAAAATAACCTCTAAACTTCCAGTTATAAATCTGGGATCCCATGATTTCTTCATTACATCCATGCTTCAATTAATGATTAATGTAAGAACTAGTGTGTGTGTGTGTGTGTGTGTGTGTGTGTGTGTGTGTGTGTGTGTGTGTTTTAGACAGGGGTACGAAGGCACATGGTTTCCCATTGGTACTGATAGGGTATTCATTCCACATACCTCCCAAATTTCTTTGTGGCAGTCAGAAGAACTAATAAATTCTGGAATTGTCTTAATGATGGTGTCCCTTTCCAAAAAGTAGAGACAGCAACACAAGGAGCTGATCTTCCAGACCTGGTTGTGAATAAAAAGGAAGAGATGGTGTCCAACCTAGTCAAGATCATAGCACTAAAAGGAAATGGCAGTGCCATCTTAGAGTCAATTATAGATATGAAACTTCTGGGCAGAGTCAGGCATGCAGCTTAGATTAGGGAATGGCAGGCTTTAGAAAATCCTGAGCTACCATAGGTAGGAAGAGATGGTCTTTAGCATTAGAGAGAAAGTTAACAGAAGGGGAACAGGATGCTGTCAAGATCAACAAGCTGATGCCAGATGCACAAAACATTATAAAACAAAGAAAAGCCAGAGTTAGCACAAAGAACAGTCAGTGTGTATACACAGGGAGCTTATCTACCAAATTAAATTTTAAAAAAAAGGCTGCAACTCTTTGATTCGTGTGGTTGGGAACTGGTCTTAACAATTGTGGGAAACAATTTGGAATTAGGATAAAGATGTGATAAATGTCTAAGCCATCTGACCCAGGGATCTCACTGCTAGTCATGTATCTAAGCAAGCAAAAGATAGCAAGAAAGGTACACCAAAATATCCACAGCCATGCTTTCTATAAAAGTGAAGATTTGGCAACGAAATAGGGCGCTTTTAGTCAGAGAATAATTAGATTGTGACATGAATAGAACAGAACATTGCAGTGCTATGAGAAATAACAAATATAAAAATTTTAAGAAGTGCGGCATGGCATATAAAATAATACAGAGTGAAGTAAGCAGCTCCAAGAAACAATTTACTCAATGGCTACAACAATGTAAGTGGAAAGACAAAGAATTCAAGCAGGACTGGCAAGTGATTTGAAAGACCAAGCTTGGGCACAGAATTGAATTGAGAAAATGCACCTCCTTCCCTTTACCAATAAGGTCAGGGGCTATGACTGGGGAATATCATATACATTGTCAAACAAAAGTTCTCTCCTTTTCCTCTATTTTAATCTGTGTTACTGATAGAGTAAAGGGGGACAAAATGATACATACAGTAACATGAATGAAAAAAAGAGAGAAAGCATATATAAGCATTCTTTGAAAAAATGTTTAATGCGGATGTACATTAGACAAAAGGACAAGTAACTGATGAGAAAAAAAAAGGCAGTACCTTTGTCTGAAAGGATTAAATCTCAAAAGAAGTAGAGACTGAAAGTCAAAAAGAGTGGGACTCAAGAGGACTTTTTCAGGCAGAAGGAAAGCCAGAGTCATGCCCTTCTCATGGATGTACTTGGAAGCCTGCCCTATGGGAGTAAGATCACATTAGTTCAACCTGAACCAAGAAAGAAGAAATAGGGACAAGGAATGTTTGGGAGAAAGATAGATTTTTACTCAGCTTGAGGACATTTTGATGAAAGGGGAAGCTTCCTGCCCATTCCAGTTATTCAGATATTTTGCGTCCCCCCTCTCCAAACCCGGAGTCTTAGTGTCAAGGTTGGCTGGCCATTTCTTGTGGAAACTGTTGAAGGGATTCTTGACTGGGGTCCTTTTAAGCTATATACTGCTCGGCAGCCTTACTGTTCAAGGGTTTTGAGATTTTGTGAGCCAACACTACACATGTTAACACAAATATGTACTCCAAATCCTTTTGTCTAGGCTGGCTAGTAGTTATCAGTTGACATGCCTGTGTGTGATTCCACTCCCGCCCCTGAATAAGGCATTTTGCTGAAGGAAAATAAAAACCCATCTGAAGCAGCTCTCTCTATATTCTCTTTTATTACTTTTCCCCCTAAAAATAAAAGCTAAGCTGATTTCCTGCTCTAAGTATATAAGAAATATATCTTCTTCTATGAAAGATTATATTGACTTTATATCTTTTTATTTATAGTCATTGCTATCTTGGCATTTGCCAATTGAAACACAAAATACTTCAAGTGAAAGGTGAAATAGTCTGACATTTGGTGGTCTGTTGGTATCAGGAAAACAAGGCTTAGCTACCTGGCTTGAAAACATCCCCTCTCTGCCCCAAAGTTTCCTTCTTTTCTATCGGACCACCCTAAGCACTTCCTATATTTTAACTGGGGTTATGGAGGGTAAATATACCCTATCATTCAGCTAGATTGAAAGCATCATGAAAGCAAAGGATAGACTGTTTTAATCTTCATCTCTCCCTGTTGGCTGTATCTACCATAGCACCTGATACATAGAAGATACTCCAAACAAACAACAAAAAAGAATGCAATTGGGCAGAGGGAGAAACCTTCATTTTCGTTTACACACATTTCCATCATCCTACTGGATTTTAAGGTGGGGATATCTATTTTATCTGTCCATCTAACATCTATCTCTCTATATCTATCTCTAGAGCTAATCTCTCTCTCTCAATACAGAGAAATATAGATAAAAAACCATGCATGCACACATATACATACACTGTGTATCTGTCTAGAATTATATATGTTTGTGCACATATATACATATGTGTGAGCATATGGAGAGACAGACAGACAGAGACAGGGAGAAAGGAGAGAGAGAGAAAGAGGAGGGGGAGGGAGAGAGAGAGGATTGAACAGAGGAAGCACCATTGGCTCTTTCTATTTTATCATCCTCTTTACTTGGAAGCTCACATCATTTTTGTGCTTAGATTGGGCGTCTTCTCCACCCTGAAGACTACAGACTTGCCCTCTGGTTGGCTGGCTCCTCCCAGAGCCTCTCTCCCCTGATTTCACTCTGGATCCTCCTGCACTTTCTCTTTAAAGCCTCCAGCCTGGCACCTTGATCTGCACTGCTTCCCCTTAGCATTTGTTTTTCTTTGTTGTCTTCCCACATTAGAACATAAAGTCTGGGAGTAAGACTTACTCTTTCTGCTTATATTTGTATTCCCTACAATTAGTACAGTGCCTGGCATACAGTAAGCACTTAATCAATGCTTGTCAACCTCCCTTGACCATTAGATTATAAACTATAGGAAGACAGATACTTTTTTTTTCATCTTTACATACATCCAGTACCTAGTTTTTTTAAAGATTTGAACTGGACAGAAATGTTGGTCATTACATACATTTTTTTCATCTTATTATTCAGCATGGGAGGGCAGGGAAACTTTTTTTTTTTTGCAGCACCCAAGATGATAAGTGACACACAGAACCTACCTAACTAACTTGATTGTTTTTATTGTTGTGTTTTGATCATTTGGTCAGAAGGAGAATGATTGTAGACACTTAATGAAATGCTTGTGGATTGATCCATTGCTTTAGATCAGGTCTTAAAGGATTCTGGAGATGACCTAGCCCACACTCATTTTAAAGATTATGAAAATAAGGTGCACAGGCTGAATCGCCTTGCCCCAAAGTCACAAGCGGCAGATTTGGTATTCCAATGCAGGTGTCTCTTTTCCCCTCACTCCCCAACTGTGCACACAATGTTTCTGTGAAGAAATCACTGAGAGATAACGGGATACAGCAGAAAAAGGGCTTCATTTAAACTCAGGATCCTAGGCGCCTAGTCTCAGATCTGGAAAGGACCTTAGGCAACATCTAATCTAACCTCCTCACTTCATAGATGAGGAAATAATGAGGTGACTGCAGAATCATACAGAATTCCAAATCCAGCAGTTCACTTTTCATTAATCCCACTATTGTTTGCTATTGATGTCTGTTAAGCACCGGTCTTCATCTGGAAAATAAAGGGATTCAATTTAGGACCTCAGAAGTCATTTCCAATTGTAGATATCAGGGTCCTAACACTCTGTCCTTCACCTATGGAGCCCTAAGAGTACATTAAACCCATTATTGATCCTCACATTCCTCCAATAAAACAAAAACCAGCCATAACATAGACATTGCAGTTCAAATCAGATTTTGAGGTCCCTTCATGGAATAGGACTTAGCAGTGAATTCATCCATCTTTGTGGCAGTGCACACAGTTTTGTGATGTGAATTTCCCAGAATCTTCCATGCTTCCTAGATTTTTTTTGGTGGGGGGGAGGGCAGAGATCAAGAAATTTAAATGTAATATTCTTTTTTGTTTGCTTGTTCTTGTTTTTGGAGGCGGGAAGGCAAGGCAATTGGGGTCAAGTGACTTACCCAAAGTCCCACAGCTAGTAAGTGTGTCAAGTGTCTCAGGCTAGATTTGAACTCAGGTCCTCCTGACTCCAGGGCTGGTTCTCTATTCATTGTGTAACCCAGCTGCCCTAGATCTAATATACTTATTGACGGTGGGGCAAGTTGAAGTTTTGCTTGTTTTTTTAAGTACAGTGAGTGCTAAACTAAGAATTCTGGACATTGTGCAATTAGAATCCCCATCTTCAGCCCCCTTTAACCACTATTACATATTTTTTTTAACCCTCTCATTCTCTTCTGCTATCATTATATAAGACAGAACCAGGAGACAGAAAAGTTTTTCTATTCCCAGATCTTCCACTTACTAGCTATGGAAATTCCACTTCCCTGGGGCCTCAGTTTCCTCCTCTGTCCAGTGAGGAGGTTGGGCTGAAGACTTTCTAATGTTTCTCTATGATTCTATAATGTCTCTGTGACTGACCCTTCCATGCTTTTTAGAGGCTGTTTGGGAGGCACTTACTTCTCTGACTTTCTAGCATTAGATTTGACCTTCTCATGTCGATTCATTTTAGGGAAGCTTTATTCTTTGTTTTGCTTTGTGATTCTGACAAAAAGAAAATCTCTTCCTATAGACTGAGCTGCACTGAACTGTGTGTGTGTTATTTTTGGTCCCTGGAGATCACAGAGTATCTTCCCTAGTAGATAGCTTAGGAGTTGTCATTAACTGTTTCTTTAGGGATTCTTATTAGAGCTAGCAACTAGATCCATGATTTCATTAATATAGGGAATGCCCAGATGTGGTCACTCCCTCTACCAGCACAGACAAGCCCCTTCTCATCAATTTGTAATCGTGGAGTTTTGCCAAGAACGCAGCAAGACTGGGGGCTCAGCCAAGGTCCTACAGCCAGCAAATGCAAAAGGTGACATGTGAACATTGTTCTTTGAGGTCCAAAACCAGTTCTCAAGTCCATTTCCCAGGCTGCCTCTCTTCCTGTTGGCAGAGCAGGATTTTTAAGAACTGAAGAGGAAATATTTAGAAAGCCCTTCTGTTTGGACAGAGTAGAAAGGAGAAATGATATAGAGAGGAGGGAAGGAAGACAGTGGGGTAAAAAGAAAAGAAGACAAATTGTGGTGATCTGGGATCAAGAAAAGAAGCTGTTTATAAAGGTGGGGGAAATGAACTCCCAGCAGCCCCGGCTGGCCCTCAGCCCAGGATGTCCTCTTCATCTTCTTCCTTCTGTGTCTTCCCTTTAGCCCCCATGTCTTCTTACTTTTCTTCCAAAGTCTTTCTACCAAAGAAATCCTGAAATTATATTGGTTCTATATTGAGGCATCTAGTTGGTTCAATGGATAGAAGTCAGAAGATCTGAGTTCAAATCTGGCCTCAAACATTGATCAGCTGTGTGACCTTGGGCAAACCATTTCACCTCTGTCTGCCTCAGGTCCCTCATTTGTAAAACAAAGATAATAAATGCACCCACCTTTTGGGGCTGTGTCAAGGATCAGATGAGACAGTAATTATGAAGCACTTAGCCCAGTATCAGTCACACAGTGGACACTTAACATACACTTCTTTCTTGCCTCCTCCTTCCCTTCCCTCTTTCTTCTTTCCCTCTCTCACTCTTTTCTTCCTTCCTTCCTCCCTCTCTCCTTCCTTCCTTCCTTTCTTCCTTCCTTCCTCCCTTCCTCCCTTTCTTCTTTCCTTCCTTCCTCCTTCTTCCCTCTGTCTCTCCTTCTTTCCTTCCTTCTTCCCTTTCTTCTTTCCTTCCTTCCTTCCTTCCTTCCTCCCTTCCTTCCTTCCTTCCTCCCTCTCTTCCTCCCTTCCTTCCTTCCTTCCTTCCTCCCTTCCTTCCTTCCTTCCTCCCTCTCTTCCTCCCTTCCTTCCTTCCTTCCTTCCTCCCTTCCTCCCTTCTTTCCTTCCTTCCTTCCTTCCTTCCTCCCTTTCTTCTTTCCTTCCTTCCTTCCTTCCCATATATCCACTTGGGTATGTTTCATTTCTCCAGTAGAATGTCAGGTTCTAAAGGCAGTGGCTAATGGGGCTTTTTGTCGCTGTTTTTGTATCCCAGGGCCCAGTATAGTACCTGGTAAAGATTAAGCACTTATAAATGCTTGTTAATTAACAAACGATTGATGATCAAGTAATTGGTAAGTGTTTCCTCTGGCCTCTGGGCCAAATGTTTACAAATACATTTTTCTTGAGTAGGAGCATACATCAGGGTTTATAATTTATCATATAAAATGTTCATGAGCTATGTGCTAGGCTCCTGGGCACAGCTCTGTGTTCCTGTTATCATGGCACTCCAATCAAAACTGGGCTGGCGTCTCTAAAATTGGATCTAGTATCTATAAATGGATCTGAAGCCCATTTTGGAGCCATAATAGCTCAGACCCCAGGCTGGAACACCCAGCTGCTTTGACTCCCCCAGCCTTTAGAGTGACAAGCTGGGAAAGCTGACCCCTCTTTCCTAGCTGCTGCTGAACTGAAGCATCGAAGGCCTCTCAAGGTTTGGGTACCTGTGTACTGGTTCTGTGCCTGTCCTATGGCAGGCAAGCTCTACTTCTGCTTCTGTTTGGGGAGGAAAGTGCGGGAAATGTGTCAGTGAGGTGCAACTTGACGCACAGCAATGAGGTCTTTATAACATCCCAAGAGGTTATTTTGGAACCTCAGCTGCTCTAAGGAAAATTAGAAAAACTAGAGAAGAGCAAGCCCAGGAAGGCTTCAGTACTCAACACCAAGAACATGGCACCTCCTTGTTGCTGTTCAGTCCTGTCTGACTCTATATGACCCCATTGGGGTTTTCTTGGCAGAGATACTGTAGTCGTTTGCTGTTTCCTTCTCCAGCTCATTTTACAAATGAGGAAACTGAGGCACACAGGGTGAAGTGACTTGCCCAGGGTCACACAGCAAGTAAGTACCTGAGATTGGATTTGAACTCAGGTCTTCCTGATTCCAGGCCCAGTGCTGTACCCCCCAGTGCCATGTAGCTGCCCAAAGTATGCTGCCGACCCCTAGGGCTATAGTAAAATCTTGGGATTAGAAGGGATATTAGAAATTATTTTGTAGAAACATGATGTAGATTAAACTTTTTGTTTTGACAGTTCATTGTTAAATATTTGTCATCACATGCCTCTCTGGATTCCTCCACAAAATGGAGGCTCCAGGAGCAGCCCATCCCTGGGTGGGTGGAGCAGGAAGGGGGTAGGCCTTGCAGAGGGATAGTCCAGGGGGAGAAGCTAGCAGAGATTGCTGACCATTCTTCACAGAGGAGGCCCTGGCTGTGGAGAGAAGTTCCAGTATATACAGCAAGAGAGGGGATTTGGTTTGGAAATCCAGGAAGGCCCGAACAAGGCAGGAAGGAGGAGCAAAGCCATCCCATGCACATTTCCATGGCTTTCCTTTAGCATAAAACCTTCTACAGCCTGCCCCCCATTCCCTTCTGTCATAGGCTCCTGTCAGGTTACCATAGGCCTGAGAAGCATTTCTGTATTTTTGTAATGCACCCACTCAGCAGTATTTTAAAATTCAAGTTCGGCATTTTGCATGAAATATGCTGCACATGCTAAGTTTTTTATGTAAGGCAAAGTAATAGTATAACGTGCATTAACAGTGTTGTCGCCTGTGATAACTCATACCTCTACTGAGTCAGAATAAGTAAGTTCTGGGGAGAGTAGAACAGATGTTGAAAGCATTTCTGCATTGAGGCCACCTGGCTACTGGGCATCTCCATCACAGGCTGGAGAGAAATGCCTCCCTGATTAGCTGACTCCTGCAAACGGCCCATGTGCTAAAGCATGTGGCCACAGTGCCTTTACAGTGCCGATGTCAAAGGGCTTTGAGATTCAGCAGATTACATGTGCAGAGGCTCTCCCTGGTAAAGCACTCCCAGGACTGTCTAGGGACCAAAGAAAAGACAGAGGGAGGTGCTTAGGGGGGTTGGACACTTGGGAATTACTTCCCTGGATCTGTGTCTTCTCTCCTTGACTCCCCAAGACAAATACAGGCTCCCTAAAGACAGGGCTCACATGCTGTGGTTGTGGTTGTTTTAATCATTGTATCCCAGGGCCTAGGAAAGAATCTAGCGTTTTATAGATGCTTGTTGATGGACTTGCACTGGAGACTAATTTGGTAAGAGAGCAAAATTAAAGCTAAAAGCAGAATATCCAAATAAACTCTTTAAAAAGTTTTCTTTTTTATTGTTAGCAAACAGAAGCCTTCCAACCTACAGAAACAAACAAGAAGGGGGCTCGTATGAGTAATTGTGGAAAGCCAACCTCTGTTATATGTGGGTCTTTTGTTTGTTCTATCCATATGGACCCCAAGTCCCCTTGCATGTTTCACAGCTCTCTACCCCATCATTACTACGTAAATCTGGCTTTTAAGAGGCTGGGCCAGAAAATTCAATGAGAGGAGTTGGAAACAGGGACCCCTCCCAGTGCTCATGTCAAGGATGCTTTGCCATGGCCCTCTCTGAATTGGCTAAAATCCTTATAAGAAAGTCCCCCCCCTCCGAAAGTTGCCCAGAATGATCTGTCAGGGGAGGGATAGACATCAAACCTAGTAATTGGCCAACAAGATGGTGTAGAAAATACATCCCCACTGCGTTGTCTGAGTTGGTCTCCAGCCACCCAGGGCATAAACAGCTATGTTTGCAGGCCTTATGTAGGACACCAAGCAAAAATGCACCTGGGCCCAGATGTCCCCCAGCATCTGGGGCTCCCTCATCAGAAATGAGAGGCCAAATAAGCCTCATGAAATGTGGCTGGGCTTCTGGCACCTGGAACCCTCAGCAGGAGCAGCCAGACTGGTGCTTCCAGAGCCTGCCTGCTGCCCCCAAGTCCAGACTGTTCCCTAAAACTCTCAGAGCTAAGGTCAAGCCATAGGACTCTAGGGTCTACAGCTATCCCAGACATTGGAGATGGTCTTGTCCATAGCTCACATTTCAGAGGGGCAGTGCAGCCTGGTGGATAGACCTTGGAACTTGGAGTCAGGGGAACCTGGATTTAAGTACTTTTTCTGACATTTGTGGTTACATCTAGGTTACTAGGGACTAATCACCTCATCTCTGCAAGCCTCATCTGTAAAAAGGGTAATAATTACTGTGGCCTCCATGTCACAGGGTTATTGTGAAGGTAGGAGGGGTGGGGAGAAAGGAGAATCCACATTTATGAAGTGTCTGTGCTGGGCTGGGCCTGTGCGAGGCATTTCAGCAATATTGTCGCCTCTGAACATGTTTCTGAGGCTGAAGCACAATCCTCCGTCTTGATCTGGGAAGGTCCTTAGTGTCGGCCAATGTATCCCTGAAATTTTGCAGATGATGGCTTGCTTCCTCAGCTCTCTTGCCACCCCAGTCAGCACCATCATTTTACAGACAAGAGACTGAGACCCAGAGATGTTCAGTGACAGGTGAAAAGGAGCAGTCAGAATTGGAGCCCAGCACTTCTGATTCAAACTCAACATTTATAACTAGACCATGCAGTTTCTACTAACAATTTATGGCAGCACTTTCCAAAATTTAAAGGGCTTTATAAATGCTTCATAGCTCTTCCATAGTCAGAACTCTATACCATGGCCTAGAAGACTTTGCACCCTGAAGTTGCCTCTGCCGTCCTCTTCTTTGATTGGCAGGTTTCTTCCTCACCCTCTTTTTGGGGGGGGAGGGCAGGGCAATTGGGGTTAAGTGACTTGCCCAAGATCAAATCACTTAACCCCAATTGCCCTGCCCAAGGTCACACGACTAGTAAGTGTTAAATGTCTGTGACCGAATTTGAACTCAAGTCCTCCTGACTGGAGGGTTGGTGCGCCACCTAGCCTCCCCTTGGCCCTCCATTTTGAGGAAGTACCTAGACCAACCAAGCTTATTCCTTCACCTCTCTGACCTACTCTATTGTGCCCCCATGTAGGTACCTTCTCTGCCCCTCTCCCATCCTCAGCTTACTATCATGGGTTGCCTTCCTTCCCTTTGAATGTAAGCTCCTAGAGGGCAGGGAGTATCTTTCTCTCTTCTTTATTTGTATTCCCAGTACAGAGCCTGCCATGTAGAAATTGTTCAATAAAAGCTTGTTGATGTGTATGTATCAGTATTATTGCTGTGATGATGATGATGGTGGTGGTGGTGGTGGTGGTGGTGGTGGTGGTGGTGGTGGTGGTGGTGGTGATGGTGGTGGTGGTGGTGGTGGTGGTGGTGGTGGTGGTGGTGATGGTGGTGGTGGTGGTGGTGGTGGTGGTGGTGGTGATGATGCCAAGAGAGACAAGATTCTAAGCTAGACAGCCTCTGACTTAAAAACTGTACCGTTTACTCTTTTGGAGAAAACCCAATATTGCTTTCTTGCTTGTTTCTTGCTGCCTTCCCTCCTTCTTTCCTTCTTCCTTTCTCCTCCCTTCTCTCCCTTTCCCTTCCCTCTTTCTAAGCATGCCAACATGCCAAAAGAGCTCTCATATTCAACAGAAGAAGTACACTGTTATTTTTCAAATGTGATCATGTCCCTAGCCTTGACATCGTTATGGCTCACTCTGTCTTCTGGGGTCAAGCAGCACTAATGGCCAGGAGGACAAAGGACTGGACTTGGAGAAAAGAAGATGAGTTTTGAGCCTTGCCTCCAACACGTTATTTCCACTCTCTGGACTGGAGTTACCTCTCTTTTAAATGGTTGAGCTGGACTTGGCCCTTCTAATGTTTGTTGTTTCCTCCCAGTTCTAAATCTCTGATCCTGTGCTTGGATCTCTTTCAGGAGCTGGTGCTTAAAAGTATGTGAAGTTAGCCCCTAGGCCCCATTCTCCCAATCTGAAATTTTCCAGGCTAAGCATTCTTAGTTGCTTCAACTGATCCATTTGTGAAATAGGCCCCGGGCCCTTCCTCATCCTGCTTGCTCTCCCTCAAATGCCCTCTCAGTCCTCCATGATCTTCCCACACAGTGGCCCCTAGACCTGAACCCCACACTCCAGCTGGGCTCTGCCAAGGGCAGGGGTCAGTGCTGCCATGACCTCCTCATTCCCTGGACTTTGATTTATGTTCTAACTTCCAGCTTCATGTTAATTCATCAGGAGTGTCACTGAATCCACCTGGGTTAAAATCCAATCAGCAGGCTCAGTCTGTATCTGTGCATTTCAAGACAAATTCCAAATAAACATCTCATTACTGCAGGCTGCCTAGCTAGCTAACAGTGAAGTGTGCCTTTGGCATGCCATCTATGTGACTGATGAAACAGACCCTGAGATTCAATGGAGCTGAGTCAAGAGGAAAGGTTTTTAGCATGGAATTTGACTTACTATACATCATAGCTGTTTGACATTCCGCAGGAGAACCAGGAAATTATCTGGTTTCCATTACTTTTAGCCCCTTTTGATCTCATCCAACTAGACATAATCAACCAGCGCCCGTCTATCCCTTTAGCTCATGTCTATTATTCTTGATTCTGTTATTGTTGCTGTGGAGGGAGGTACATTCTCTTGGCCTTCCCTCTTCCAGACCTATCACTGTTGGCGTGTGCGTGAGGAAATGTAATAAGATCTCCTTCAGAGGTTGCAGGCTGCCTGTGCCCTGGTTTCAAAGACAGTAGTCTATTTCCAAATTGACTTAAGATAGATAAGATGTAATCCAATTTTACTTTACCAGTAAATCTTATTAACATTTTCCATTACCAGTTCTAAGCAAATACTGATTTATGTGTTGGTAATCTTGATCCCCCCTTCACAACCCGAGCCTCAGATTAACAAGATTATAATGTGTCATAGAAAGACAGCCTGCAAAGTTCCAGGGGCATTGACTATAGCTTCACTAACTTTTCCATTTTGCAAATGATAGGCCGGGCCATTTCTAAACACTAGTATTGGTGTGGTCATGCTGAGACATTGACAGATGAACACATACACCGTGAAACAGGCTTTTATTTTAATTTATGTTAAATTGTCAAATCCCCAAATTAATGAATAGCAAATGTGTGACTCTAAATAGGTCCATGCGGCAGTATTTCTATTTGGGGTAATCTCTGTAAATTACATTAGGGCTAGACTCTTTTGTCACTCCAAAGTAAATACGTTAACTTCCCACCCCGGCAAAGCGGGCACTTCATGAGAGTTGAGAAGGTGTCCCCTAAAAGCAGTCAGGCACTGAAATGGAAGTTCAATACCATTAATTTAATTAGAGGGCATAATCTTCTGACTCTGCTGCAGGAGGAATTAAGAAGATGATACTATAATTGATTGTTAATCATTAAAGTGTATTCGATGGAGATAATGTGTCCTGGGCACTGGGGTGGGGAGTCTTCACTTTAGCAGTTGACAAACAATTTATGATAGTGAGTGAGCCCAATGGATTTCCAGTGAAGGGCCACAAGTCTTGAGGGTTGTGGGGATGGGAAACTGAGTCTGCCTCTGCAGGGTCCTGACAAATCTCTTTATCTTCTTTTCATTCATTATATTTGCTTCAGCACCTCATAGAGGGTGTGGGACAAAGGAGACAATAAAGAAATGTTTGTAGTTTTGTTTGACTTGGTTTTAAATTGATTAGAAATTTAGGAATTATTCACACTTAACCTCATTCCTTAAAGAGACCCATACTTTTATATATGGTGACTCTTCCCACCAGTGCAGATTATAGCCTCGTTAGGCGACAAGTTTGATGAATTTCTAGGGCCAAAATGATTGGTCAGTTGGTGGCTGCCATTCTAAAGATGTCTGATCCTCCTCTTCCTCATCCTTCCTTCCCTCTGTCCACATGGGGAGTCATTACCTTACATCTATGTGCCCTATCTAAAAGAATATAAATTTCTATCACATACTTTTTTAGAATATTCTGGGTTCTGGAGTCTAGATTAAAATATATATATATATATATATATATATATATATATATATATACATATATATATATATATATATATATTTCTTCCCTACTTATTTTTCGATTATTGTGTTCTTGATTTTTTAAACTAAGACAACTCACTCTTTTCTCTCCTGTAGTTTCCATTTATGATTTCTTAAAATAAAGCTGTGAAAAACCAGGCTTTTGCGATTCAAATGGAGCTCCTTTACTATGCCTTTAAACCAAAATCACTCTGGCTTTCACTGATTGGTCAATAATAGTGTAGTAAGGCCAAGCCTTACTCATTCTTTGTTTGGGTTTTGATGGCTCAGGGTGAGTCTAAACAGCAATTATTTTGTTCTGACCAGAAACCTTAAGAATCTTCCTCTCCCAGACTGATTCTTTTGTGGAGACAAACTAGACCGTCTTTTGCCTCAATTCTTGCCTAGCCTTTAATTAATGAATGGGCATTGCCTCAGAAAAACTGAGAGCTGGGAAAGACCTTACCTGAAAAAGACCAGGTCTCCCAGGCATCCTGGGCCATAGCCAGTCATCCCAACCTGTGTCTTGCCACTGGACTACAATGATTCTAGAGGAGAGGGTGAGGCTGATGTCTTTGCACAGACCTGCCTCACTTAAATCCAATTCACTTGCAAATCAATATATCACCCTCCTGATGTAATTGGTCCCTCTTCCAGAAAGGATAAACAACTAGAGTGGCTTGATATTTCTTTCTCTGGCTCATTTTACAGATGAGGAAACTGAGGCAAACAAGATTAAGTGACTTGGCCAAGGTCACACAGTTAAGAAGTGTTTGAGGTCACATTTGAATTCAGGTCTTCCTGACTCCAGGCCCAGTGTTCTACCCACTTTACCATCTAGCTGCCTTCCTATTAAATTAACATTTCACAAAAATCTAAAGATATGTTTCTGACAAAATGGCATCTCTAGGCACCGTGCCTTATCCATCTTGGTCCAGCAAAGATGATGATTTGGAACTGATGGATAAGACTTAATCCTACTATATTTCATCTTATTAGATTGGGCCCATATTCTGTCTGTCAGGATCCATTGAGGCCCTAATTCTTTCATCCAATATGTTAACTGTTTCTCCTCATTTTATGCCTTTTAGAAATAGGGTAAGTGAGCCATCTGTTCCATTATCCAAAAGTGATGAATAATTCAGATCCCTTTGGTACTCCACTGGAGACTTGCTTCCAAGATAATATTCCAGAAACAGGATAACATTCATTCAAATCACATGTAAGCACACACATCCAGCTATAATACCAGTTGGCATCTGTGCTTTGATGGGTCATGATCTCAGGCAGCTGTATGGGCATGGGTACAGGTTATTTAAAAGGAAGCCCACTTATATTTAATTATGTACTTCAGCACACTTAAAATCAATTTGAAAAAAGGAAAAACACTTTTAAATAAGGGCCTCGGAAGAAACCATTCTCTGCTTCTCTCTGTATACCAACCCCCACCCTCCCCCCGCCCACCATCTTGTCTGCAAGCCAAACGTGAAGGAGATGCTTTGCAAAAGGTCCTTGACAACTGGCCATGTCCTTCCTGAACGTAATTCTCTTTTGTTTGGTTTGTTTTCTCATCCCAGAAGGATGGCCCCTGCTTCAATCTGAAAGTATACTTCAGGGCCATACTAGTTGGAGGTCTGCGCTCAGAGTCAGGAGGATCTGAGTTCCAATTGTACTTGCTAGTGTGCCACCCTTCAGAAGTCACACTTCATCACTCATCCAGCTTCCTCATCTATAAAATGGGGATAATTATGGCATCTATCAGTTTGTTTCTTTGGGGCTTTTAGGACAAAATAAGATTATGTCTATGAATTAATGAAGCTATAGATATTACTCTACAAACCATGAAGATTCACATGAATATTATTATAACTACTAATGATATTATGGTCAAAGGGCTATGAAGCTCTGCATGCCCTTTGACCCAGCAATAACCCTTCTAGGGCTATATCCCAGAGAGATCATACAAGTGGGAAAAGGACCCATATGTACAAAAATATTTATAGCAGCTCTTTTTGTGGTAGTCAAGAACTAGAAATTGAGGGGATGCCCATCAATTGGGGAATGGCTGAACAAGTTTAGCATATGAATGTAACTTAATACTATTGTGCTATAAGAAATGAGGAACAGGTAGACAGCAGAGAACCCTGGAAAGACTTGTATGAACTGATGCTGAGTTAGGGGAGAAGAACCAGGAAACCAATGTATACAGTAACAATCACAGTTTTTGAGGACTGACTTTGATAGACTTGACTCTTCTCAGCAATGAAAGGTTCTAAGACAACTCCAAAAAGTTTTTGGTAGAAAATGCTATCACATAAGAGAAAGAATTACAGAGTCTGAATATAGATTGAAGCAGACTATTTGCTCTATCATTTTTTTTGTTTTGTTTTGTTTTATTTCTTCTTTCTTGTGGTCCATTTTATTGGTTATAATTCTTCTTTGCTACATGACTGATGTGAAAACATATTTAATGTAAATGTATGTGTAGAGCCTATATCGGATTGCATACTGTTTTGGGGTGGGGAGAGGACAGGGAGGGGGAGAAATATGGAACTCAAAATCTTGTGGAACTGAATGTTGTAAACCAAAAATAAATAATTTTTAAGTCAAAGATGAACTAAAAAAATAATATTAAGAGTATTCTATTACTTTTATCACTGCTGTAAAGGAAGGAAAGAAGAACTGCTTAAGTGCCCACTAGATGTAAATATTTTATCCTCACAGTACCCCCAGGAAGGCAGGTGCTATCATTATCCCCATTTTACAGCTGAGAAAACCAAGGCAGAGAGAGGTTAAGAAATTTTCTGGGATTACACAGTAAGTGCCTGAGGTCAGGTATTAATTCGAGTCTCCCAGAAACCAAGGCAGAGCTCTATCCATGGGGACACCTGACTGCCTTATAGCTAATGGGCACTCAATTTGGGGATCTCCAAGAAGGTTATGGTAGCAGACATTCCCCTCAATTACCGACATGGCTCTTCCATGACATCTCACCCCCACTGCTCTTTAAGGGTCATTAACACATCCTTGCGGTATACTGTCAAGGCTAATATTTTTGTACATATGGGTCCTTTTCCCACTTGTATGATCTCTCTGGGATATAGCCCTAGAAGGGGTATTGCTGGGTCAAAGGGCATGCAGAGTTTCATAGCCCTTTGTCCATAATATCATTAGTAGTTATAATAATATTTATGTGGGTCTTCATGGTTTGTAGGGTAATATCAATACTCTACCATGGCTTCCCCACCAACTCCAGAAACCACTGCTACAGTTGTTCCCAAAATATTGGAATGTCTCTCTAGGATAAGATGGGAGCATAGATCTTGAAGCCAAAGGGACTTGGAGGCCATCTGTTTCAATGTTCTCATTTTACCATTAAGGAAAGGAGGTAAGTTAAAGTGACTTGCCCAGGGCCATTCAGGCAGATTTTGAACCTGAGTCTCCTGACATCTTTCCAGTGCATTCGTTGACTTATCCATCAGACAGCTGAAAACCCTCACTTGCCTATGAATAGTGTTAGTGACCCTCTACCCAAGAGGATGACTTGGGTGGTCAGTGGGACCTTCCACACAGATTAAGATTTTTCTGAGTAGCTCCTCATTCCATGACTCCACTGGACTAAGGTAACCTCCAGTGCAAACTCCCATCACCTCAAGCCTTGTGCTAGTGAAGATGCAGCTGGTGGCTCTGCCTTCCCCAAGCATCTCCCCACTCCAAACCGTCCTTCCTTAAGTTGATTTTTCTAAAACACAAGTTCGCCAAGCTCTTCCTACTAAATCCGGGCCCCTCCAATGGCCACCAAGATCAAATACAGAACCCTCTGCTTGATGTTCAAAGACCACATCTGGGTCTGCTGGACTTCTTCCATCTCTGGTAACTTAACAGTTTGATATTAGAGGGTGACAGGGCTTTGAGAGATGACATTATCAATGTGAAAAAGCATCCTTTCATGGGATGAGAACATTCAGAGAGGCTTTTTAGAGTTGCTTCCTCAAGGAAGCAGCATCAGGGAGATGGAATTACCTACCAAGTGTAGAGGGGGCCTCCACACTGGTCATAGCCCTCCTGACTTTTCCCCATTCAGAAGAGTCATGGGACTTCTGCCTACTGTTCATATAGTAATATAGGACGTAGTTCCAATCAACCTAGATATAAAATCAGTAGTAATTGCTGGATCCACATGGAAAAAATATGTAAGATATTTCTTTTCATGAAATTAAGAAATCTGAATTAGACATGTGAGAACTGTGGTCTTTACTATTTCATCCCATGTTATAGTTTAATTTTAATGATGCCCCAACACCACCTGCTTGGGGAAATCTTTCAAAGTTGTGCCTTCGAGCAGTTTACTTTTTACAAGATGCCTTAATTCAAGGGCCAATACAGACCTGCTTTGGCAACCGTGATAGTTGGTTGCATTTGAATGCTAATGTCATTCTAATTTTATTTTTAAATATAGTGCAGGACTATAATTCTAAATTAATTACATAGCTATCATGGGAGAAACAATGCAATTATAACATTTATGGAGAGACAACGTATTTTATTGGAAAAAAAAGGTGAGGCTGGAAGTTTAGAGATGTGCATTCAAATCCCACCTGGGTGGGGAGGGGGCCACCCAGGCCATGTCCCTTGAACTCTCTGGCCTTACCCTTATTTTCACATGTACGAAAGGAGAGACAGGACTCTCTGGCATCTAAGATCCCTGCCCTGATACTTTCTGAGCTGTATGATGTCATTCATCCTGAGCCTCAGTCTCCTTATCTGAAAAATGGGACTGACATGAATACGGTCAGTAGCGACCTTTCTGGGTGTTCGTGAGACACACATGAGATGCTGTTCTTAAAGTTCTTCATGCAAGTCCAGAGTAGAGCTCACCCCTGGAGGGCAGAGGCTCTGTTTCCACCTTTCCTGGCATCCCCAGGGCCTAGCACACAGTGTAAGCCCTTCATAAATGCTGTTTGCCCTGACCTGACTGGCAATAATACATTGAGAGGATGGCTGTTAAATAAAACTCCATAGAAAGTAGCTTTAAAATTCCCCAGAATTGATTACAATTTTTTCCATTAGCCACTGGTGACTGAAAAAGTCCCATGACCCCTCTTGCCTTAGCTGCTTCACTCTTAAATAACAGGGTTCCTGTGCAAAGGCTCCAAGGACCTTCCCAGTTCCAAAGGTATCCATACAGTCAAGTGAAATCCCTTTTGTACAAAATGGGGAAAATAGTAACACCAAGATTGTAGAACTATCATGAGGGTCAAATGAGCTTCCATAAAAGCAACGTTTCACAAACATTTGCAAGTGGTCTTTAAGTAACTGATGGCTTTGGTATTATTATTGGTTAAGATTCTCTGAGTTGAGGGTGGCCAGGTGGCAGTGGTGCAGTGAATAGAGCACTGACCCTGGAGTCAGGAGGACCTGAGTTCAAATCTGGCTTCAGACTTTAACACCTACTAGCCGTGTGACCTTGAGCAAGTCACTTAACCCCAATTGCCCTGCCTTCCCCCCCTCCAAAAAGCAAAAAAAAAAAAAAAAATGATTCTCTGGGCTGAAGTAAGACTTTTCCCTCACATAGTACCAAGTGCCTGCCTTTGTCCTAACCCACTGTTGTTTCTTTCCTCATACAGATTGCTATGTACAGAGTAGGACCAATGATTCATTCATCCCAGTTGAAAGGCACACAGTCATATAATTAAAAATGTTAAATACTAGACCAAATATTTGTCTACACCAAAAGACAGATGGCTTCTGACTTCTGGAAACTGATTTATTAGATATGGAGTTCTGCTGGCCTCCCCCATGGGATCTGGTCTGTGGGGAGTAATAGAATGACTTGGGCGGGAATGGGGCTTGTAATGCAATGTAAGGAAGACATTTCTGAAATGGTGCCTTAAAGGATGATGAAATGCAAAACGGCCAAGTCTCCACTCCAAACATTAGTAGCCTCCATGCCTGACTAAACATGGAAAGTAATAACAAGAACTAAACTTTAGCATAAATTAAAAATGAAAACAAAAAGAGCCTTTACAACCAGGTCGGGAGATTGTGAGCTGGAAACTACATTCTAAAGCTAGGTGTGATTGCAGCTGGGGTGGGAAATAATGCACTGGGGGTATCATGATTATGTCTCTGGCTAGCCTGGATGGCAAGCCCATGGAATTAAAGTGTCTGAAGTCCCTGGCTCAGGGTGGCTTGGCAGGGGCTTCATTTTTAATGCTGATTGAGTGTTTTGGCCTCAGCTAATAACAGAACATACTATACAATCTCATGTTTAATTCCCTTTGTAATCAGTGCTGGACAATGAAAACCCTCCAGGGGATATTCTTAGCACTAGGGCTTGGGCAGTGAAATTATTTATGGTTTGGAACCAAAGCTTTTTAAGAGCAAGAGAGCTCCCCTGAGGGACCAACCCTAGACTAAAGAAGCTTTAGAAAAAAAAAAAAGCTTCAGAATAAGGACATGGACTGGGGGGGAGATGTGTCGAGTAAACAGAGAATGGAGAGAAACTGCTCAAATACTGTTTTTCTTCTTTCCACTTCACTAAGGAAAATGACTTTCAAATGGCCCAGGATGCTCACATTAAGAAGTCAAGCTCTTTGGGATTTCATTTTGGTGGAGCATTCACTCCATTGATTTGGATCCACAGACCTTCTCCTCTTCCATGGCCTTCCTAAGTAGCTGTGGCAGTAACTAAAGGCAGAGATAAACAGAACAACAAACAATAGGCCCCAGCTCCCTCCTATGCAAAATGATTGTGTTGGAGCCCATGACCTCTGAAGTTCATTCCGTTCTGGACTTGTGATGCTCCACGCCCTGTGATCCTGCCTGCTATCCACGCTCCTGTCTATCCTGCTGGCTGCCCTTTCCAGGGTTCACAAACTGTTGATTTCATCACCTTCTTTGGAATTTTACCCAGCTTAGAATTTATGTCAATCTCACTTACCTAGTATCTGCAGGATCCTACCTGCTTGAAAGTTGTCGATGTTTGCCTTTTTCCAAATTCCGTCATCTAGACTCTTTCCCATGACCATACCTTTTCCTTGATCGTTTCAATATATAGGGAAATGATTCACTTGGGCAGGTGAGTTGAATTCAGTGAGAGTGGGTGTCTATATTCTTCTAAAGACTTTATGTATCTTGGATTTCAATGAAATGATAAATATTTAAGTTCTATCCAAAGATCATTCTCCTTGAAAAAAGAAAGTGTGAAGAAGAGAAGAGTTAAAAAAAGGAAAACCTTAGGGTCAACACACACTTTATTAAGCACCAACTATGCACCATGTGTTGGGCTAAGTGCTGGGGAATACAAAGAAAGCAAGCAAGAAAGCAAATCACTTCTCTGTACTCTCTTGTCATTGGTCCATCTAACTGGAGAGAGAAACCATTCCTTCCATCTGCTGCTTGGGCCACACACAGAAAGCTCTCTTTTGTCCCCTCAGAAAGCCTTAGCTCATTTTGGATTCTTTTCTTATGGTAACAATCCAGTCTCACACTTCTTAGTTTCAGGTCTATGCTTCCCCCATTTATACATATCCCTTTGATAGCTGAGTTCACTGGGAAGCAGCTCCTGTAGGCAATTGTTTTCTCTGCTCCGCCTTCCTTTCTCCTTCATTGGAATTACACATGCCAACATAATTGATGGCAAGCAGAATGGCCTAAAGTATACAGAGCCAGCCCTGGACTCGGAGCCACCTGATTTGAAGTCCTATCTCTGACATACACTGGCTGCGTGACTGGGAAAAGCCCTGGCACCTCTGCTTTCCACAGAAAGCTCTCTATGACGAGAAATTGCAGAATAGCTACCGACTAACTTCAGTTGAATGGGTTTCCTTACAAATTGTTCCCTAACCCAATGAAATCCCAAGTACGGACTAAAATCAAACAAAAAACAGAAGTTAAGGGTATCCCATTCCTTTTAAAAGTTATTGGCATCCTTTGTTTTATAGAACTAACATTTCCCATGTTATTTTTTTAACTTCTTTCCTTAATAAATACCCGCTACAATGAGCTCTTCCATATGTACTGTAGTATAACAAATCAGGATTATATATAACATGAAGAGACTCTATTCTGGACAGTTTGCTGTCATTATTTTTTAAGAATCCACATGTCTTCCAAGACTTAAGTTTTAATAGGTTAAAACTACACTAAGACTTTTGGAACATTGGATATTAAATTGACTATGTCACCTTCAAAGGGGTCCTGCATACCTTTATCACATTTCTTACTGCATTCCACCTCCACTTCTCCAAGAGAACCATACCCTGTAATAAAGATTAAAAAAAAAAAAGAAAGAAGTCAGCAAAATTGATTTATATATCAAAAAAAGTCTAATCTACAGTATTCCATTCCCGTATTCCACTATTTCTCCTTTGAGACTAAGCTTGGTCAGTATAATTCTGCAGTGTTCACTTTGTATTGGTTTATTGTTCTTTACACTCCTATTCTTGTAACTATCAACTATATTGTTTATCTGCTCATAGGACACTGTCTATCAATTCCTGTGTGTACTCAGGCTTCTTCAAAAATGATCATATTTATCATTTTTAATGGTCTACTATCATTGCCTTTCATCCATGAACCAGAACTTGTCTGACTATTTCTGTTTGGTGGGTGACCACTTCCTTTCCTGTTCTTTGCAACCACAAAAAGTGAGGCTATAAATATTTTGATGTACACAAGATTTTTCTTTTCTGAAATGGTCTTCCTTGGGATTACTGCCTAGCAGTGATAGCCCTGGGACAAACAGAAGGGTGTTTTTTCTCACTCTCTTCAAATAATTTCAGATACTTTCCCATAATACAGTGTTCTGCCTGTCTTTCCACAATCCCTCCAGCATTCATTAGTCCTATGTTTGTCCTTTTCCCCCCAGTTTTCTGGACATAAATTGAAATCCCAGGATTGTTTTGATTCACACTTTACTTAATATTGATGATTTGATGTGTTTTATATGGTTGCTAATAACCTATAATTATTCTTTTGAGAACTTCTTGCTGTTTTCCATGAATCTGGTGGGGAATGGATTTGGTCATATTATGTGTTTCTGTTATTTTACTATGTAGCATGGATATAAGAACCTGATCAGACATATTTGATATGAGAACATTTTTCCCCAGTCTTATCCCCTTCTCAACCAAGATGCATTCATTTTGCTTGTATAAAAACTTTTCAACTCCATGTAATTGCAACTGTTTTAACTTTTGTAATTATGTCTTTCTCATATTTTATCAATAATTCTTTATCTACCCATAGATATAAAAGGTATGTGATTTGTTTTTCTTTGTATGGTATTATCTTTAATCTTCAGGTCACACATGCATCCATTTGGAAACTGTGTCTTACATGCTGTAAGACTGGGGTTAAGCCAAACTTCTTCCCTATTGCTTCCCAGGTTTCTCTTCAATTCTTGTCAAATAAAGAATTTTTTCATAGCTAAATTATGTTTAAGTGTTTCTCAAAACACTAGTTTATGGGGTTCAGTTAGGTCTGATTTTTCCTTTGTCCAGCCTGTCTTATCTTTTTAATCTATAGTTTGAAATAGCAACAATTGGTTTTCCTCATTACTGCTTTATAATATAGTAAGAAATCTAGAAGTTATAGTCTTCCTACATTCCTACTTTTATTTCCTATTATCTCCTTCAATATTCTAGATCCTTTCCTCCTAGAATAGAAGTTTGATATTATTTTGTCTAGAGCTGGATTTTACTATTATTGTATATAGATGCTATTGAGTTTGTTGGCATATTAGTAGGTAACCTACAGCTTTACTAAGTGGTCTCAATTAGTTTCTTTACTGATACCCTAGGATTGTCTAAGTAAACCATTATTTCCTCACTGAGAGCTTTTTTCTTTCTCCTCTTTCTCTATATTTATCTGTTTAATTTCTTTCTCTTATCTCCCTTTGCTTTGTTCTTTTCATTAATTCTCTTCCCTCCTGTCTCTTCTGAAATTTTATTTTCTGATTCATGATCTATATCCTTATTTATTCAGTCTTTAATATCTTTGTGGTGTTTGTGGCCCACAAGTTTCCGAATAACAAATTTCTATGGTATCAATATTTTAATCTTAGCTCATCATCTTTTTTGTTTCCAAGTATATCTCACTTCTGGAAATATCAATTTGTGAGGCAATGTGGATAGAAATGGCAGGGTATGGTGAAATCACTCTAACAAGTCATATCATCCAATTCTAACCCCTGCCTCCTCTTAATTGTTCTTCTTCTCATTGGCTATACTAGCTCATCTCTTGATCCATGTCCCACAGCCCCTCCTCATAACTTCCCTTCTGGCTTCATATGGCCCTTTGGGAATGTTGAGATACACCTTCTCCTGGAGCATGTCGTCCATAAAGGCAGAGTACTTTCAGAGAAGTGGCCATGCATTGCCTAAACTTCCTCTGCCACCTAATATTACACCCATCATGGAACTGCCATATTCCACCAAAGGGATAGCCTTCCGTGGGACCATCTTCAGTGGACTGTCTCTTTCCCTTCTTCCCCCAACACTGTTCATTGACCCCCTTCATTCTCCAAGTTTGAATCCCTTGCTTTTTCCCTCTCTTCCATTCTCCCTAGATCCCACATACTCACAAAACCTCTTCTGCTCTTGCTCTTGAGCTGACTAAACACATGTAAAGCTTAATAAAAGCTTCTTGACTGGTTTGGGCACTAGGTTTGCTTTTAGACTTTTGGATAATTGAATATTATCACTTCTCTCCACAGTTTTGGAATCTCTTTCCTAAAATCCAAAATTCTTATAATACTACACTCAGAATTCTTCTCTATTTCTATTATAAACTTGAAAATGACATGGTTACTTCCTTCCAAATTTCGCAT
This sequence comes from Gymnobelideus leadbeateri, assembly GCA_011680675.1. Lineage (NCBI taxonomy): Eukaryota > Metazoa > Chordata > Mammalia > Diprotodontia > Petauridae > Gymnobelideus > Gymnobelideus leadbeateri. The sequence goes on along the minus strand of WOXC01005507.1, from coordinate 503,628 downwards.
CATTACACTTTAAGCATCAGTTTCTTTTTATTGGCAGGGATTGGGTCCAGAAGCACCTTTCTTCCTTGGGGATCAATCACTTTCCTTATCTTTGAAAGATGAATTAACCAAGAAAATGTAAAGCCTCTTAGGTGCTCTGCTTGTAGCTGAAAGATCTCCACCTGATTAGTCATCAAGTATTTCTAAAATACATATTATGTGTCAGGCTCTGTAAAACAAAGGCAGAAATAACTACACATGTATAACCTATATTGAATTGCTTGTCTTCCCAGTGGGGGTGGGTGAGGAGGGAGGAAGGGAGAGAATCTGGAACTCAAAGTTTAAAAAATATATATTAAAACATTGTTGTTACATGCAACTGGGAAATAAGATGTACAGGCAATGGGGTCTAGGAATTCATCTTGCCCTACAAGGAAGTAAGGGGAAAGGGAGTAAAGGGAGGGATAAGAAGTAGTATATGAGAAGGCAGACTGGGGGAAGTAGTAATCAGTATGCTTGCTATCTTGGGGTTGGAGATAGGGGAGAGACAGGGAGAAAATTTGGTACTCAAAATCTTGTAGAAATGAATGTTGATAACTAACAATAGATAAATAAATTCTGACAAAAAAATTAAAAAGCAGAAAAGGAAACTGACTGCTCTGATAGAGTGCTCATTTTCATCCTAGGCAACATCATGTATGGGAAAGAAATCCCAAGAGAACTACGGCAGGGAAGGAAAGGACCTCACAACTGAGAGAGTCTGCAAAGGCTTTATGTTGAAGGTAGCTCTTGAGCTGAGGTTTGTAGCAGAGTACAGACTTAAAGAGGTACAGAAAAGGAAGGAGTGCATCCCTAGCATGTAGGTCCAGCCAGCATAAAGGCATGGAGAGATGGGAGGGCACTGACTATATGGAAATGACAACATGCCCAATGCAGATTCACCATAGAATATGTGAATGGAAATTATCTATGACTAGGATGGAAAGTAAGGTTGGAGCCATTTTGCTATGGACTTGACATGCCAAACAGAGGATCCAAGAGGTAGAAGAGAGCCACTGAAGGTGTGAGACATAGAGCTAGGTCAATATCATGAGGGAAATGAAGAGAAAAAGCATTATATAAGACCTACTATGTGCAAGACATGGTGCTAAGCCCTTTCACAAATACTATCTCATTTTATCTTCGCAACAACTTTATGAGATTGATGCAATAGTTGGCTCCATTTTATTCTTGAAAAAACTAAGGTGAACAGAAGTTAAGTGACTTGCCCAGGGTCATATAAGTAGTAAGCAACTGAGGTTAGATTTGAACTCAGGTCATCCTGAGTCTAGACCCAGAGCTCTGTTCATTGAACCATCACCTGCCTCTATCAGAATTTTATCCTGGCCTCATAGGAAAGTTTGGATCTGCACCAGCTCATCATTTGCTTCCTTCATGTAACCATGGGAGGGGCTCATGGCCCTGCTTCAATCTCCTTCCTTTTAGCCTCTCATTCATTGTTTTTGTTGCATATATCTTTGGGATTTACAGTGTTTCCCTACCTTATCTTATATCTAATTTATTTCTTATGACTAGAATATGTGTCTTTGTTTTATCTCCATCTCAAATTCTACCCTGTACCAAACCTTAGTGATGCCAACAAGGTTATGCTTATGGCCTTATGCTAAGCTCACAAGTTCCCATGGTTTCCAAAGTACATCCATTATTGCAGAAATGTGAAGTCTTGTGTTTTTTCCCTCCTTCCAAGTTATTTTTCCCAGTCGATGTCTCAGTACTATATCTATTCCATCCATTTTTTAGCTTGAAGTGATAGCTGGCTAAATGCTGGACTCCCTTTCCTAGGACATTGTGCAGGAGAGTGAGGCCCATCTCGGCAAGGCTGCCATAAAGAGAAGTTCTATGCTGGATGGGAAATTGATCTCTGTGGCTTCTAACATCCTTTCTAACTCTAGATCTATGAATGCATAAAAACTAAATCCCACGCTATCAATCTCAGCACAATTAAAAATTCATGCTGCATTTAAATGTTGGAAATGCTTTGAGATGAAGGTAAATAAGCTTTACATTCCAGTGCTGCCATTTCTCTTTCTAGTCTGTACATCTGATCTGTTGCGAGGCCTCATTGACTTCAGACGTTTTGAAATCAAAGGACAAGCCTTGAAGTTAAGAACCAGAGTGAGAAAAGACTTGACCAGAATGCAAAGACAGATGGGAATGGGCTGGGTTTAAAGGAAGCCAGTCTTAGTAGAGGAGCTTGATTCATTACTGACTCGTGGACGTTTACTTTCAAGCACATGCTCATTTTTCACATGAAAGTTAGCCTACTTGAAATTACTTAATATATTTTCATGAATGATTTAACTTTGCAAATAGCTTTGGTAAATATTTGATATGCTGTTATTAAATTTTCTTTTACTGACCTAACCTTTTGACAGTTATTTTAGCTTGGCCTAATCTTGCTGGATTTCAGAAGTTTCTACATTTTTCTAGTCATACCCAAGAAAGGTTTGATGGGAAATCCATGTTTCTGTCTTCTTAGCAAAGGTTATCTCCTTCAAAAATGGACATTTTCTGAGTAAAGTGAGTCCAAAGAAAAAGTTTTAACAGAATCAAATAAGAGAAGGAATAAAGAGAGGGTCTAAAACAATAACGGTTATGGTTAATGAGTCCTTACCTGGCAAGATATGATTCACTTCCCCTGTAATAGACCAAATAACTTAAGTAAACATCTTAAGTGGCAGTGAGGAAGGAAATCACCATGTCTCAGAGGCCACTGAGACCAACCAGAAGTGCCATTCCCCCTGTATTATAACTAATATGATTCCACATTCTGCAGGAAGCCTTTTCTATTCCCTTCACCATCGATGCCTATGTATCATATAGATGTACCACACAAAATACATGTATGCATACATACATATATGCATATGATTTGGTGGGCCTCTCCAAAAAATGGAAACAATTTAAATATGCAGAGAGGTTAAGCTAATGGGATCATGCATGCATATATACCTATACATACAAGATAGATAGATAGATAAAGAGATAGGTGACAGATAGAGAGAGGGATATCTATATATACATACATGCTTATACATACTATATATAGCTAGATTATATGTACATGTAATACATGTGATACATACATATAACATATGAATGTATGTATGTTTATACATATAGTATATGCATATGTATGCACAAACACATATATATGTATTGCTTATGTATATGCATGCATACAATCTTATAGACTGCCAGGTCCTTGAAGGCAGGGCCTGTCTTTGGTGTTCATTGTATCCCCCATGATTAGATAATGAGATAATGTTGGGTACAAAATGAGCTCTTACAAAATGTAAGAATTAAAAATTGACTGACTGATTGACTGCATGAAGCCTTCTGTGGGGCTACAAACACTTGGCTCTGAGGTGCCCTATTGGACTTTGGGACGACTTGGATCCTTACAAATTTCTTCTGTTCATAAGAGGAAACACGACATAGTGGTTAGCCTAGAGTGAAGGGGATTTAGGTCTGCAGGGCACCCTGGGCACTTTCCAGTTGCATGATTATGATTATGTCCGTACAATTTTATACTTAAACTCATTGACTCTCATTTTCCTCATCTATAAAAGGAGATTGGTGATACCTGACACACCAACTCCACAGGCTCATTGTGAGGCTCAAATGAGGTAAATATTCCATCAGATTTCATGGAGAAGATAGAGAAAGAGCGAGATGGATGAAGAGATGGACGGAGAGCCAGCCAGACAGACAGAGTTTCCTAAAGATCGTCGTGCAGTTTTAAGCAAGTAAAGCTTCAAATTTATTCATAGCACATCTTTAGAATATGTTTGTCAAATAAAATATTTTAAATTCTTAGGTCAAAAATCCAAAACTGCACATCAGTGCATTCTCAACATCACCTCCAATGTAACTGATATTGGTAGTTGAATCATCATTTATCTTTACCCTCTTTTGTCTTTTGGATAATTAAGGCCTATGGTGATTTCAAACAACGAAATCAGAATTAGGCACATTAAAGGATCTTTTTTTTTTTTAATGCTATGTAACCTGTGACTCAGCAGCTCCCCTTCTATACATAGATCGACTGTTTCCAGTCTTGGAGTAGGCCCCCCAAATCATAAATTATTTGAATATTTTACCCCCCTTAAGTTTTCCCCTAAGAAATTTCAGGGTATGGTTCCTGTCTGATAATTCCTAGATCAAGATAGGGATAAAAAGACTTATTTTTGTCCTACAAAAAAAAAAAAGCAGAAAATGCAAAAAATTCACAGAGGCTTCTAAAGAATGAATACAATTCCATTCCCTTTCTAGTAAGTCCCATTGCCCCCAGGGCAGTATATTCTTCTAATTCAAATAGTGGCTACCTTTGCTCTGGACCTCCCTAACCAACCCTTTTATGTGCGTATCAATGTACTCAACTGACCAAATTCCCATTTCACATCAAGTAACCCACCTCATCAAAAAAAGTGGATTGGCACAAAGAAAAGTGGATTCATTCTGATGTGAATGAGCCAAACTTTTAGTTTTAGAATGTTACAACCTGTGTCAATAGTGTTGAAAGTCATTAGATTAGTTAAAGTTTCTTTGAAAGAGTGGAAGACCAGTGTGTGATGAACAGAGTTCTGGATTTGGGAACACAAAGGTTTAGAATAACTACATGATGGGGGGCTAGTCACTTCTCTTGATTTCAGTTGAGTCATCTGGAGAAGGAGAAGCTGAATGAGATGACTTCTAATGAACTTCTCAGCTCTATATCTATGATCCTGTGAAATATATTAAAGGTCTGTATTTCTCATATTTCCCTTGGCTAACATGACTTGTGGAGGATAATGATTTTGAAAGTGGTGGATTTTCATAGGTCTAATTCCTAAAGTTTTGCAAAAATGCTATCATTATTATTATTTTACTGTTGTTGTTGCTAATTTTTTTTTGGAGGTGGGAAGGCAGGGAATTTTGGGTTAAGTGATTTGCCCAATGTCACACAGCTAGTAAGTATTAAGTATCTGAGACTGGATTAGAACTCAGGTCCTCCTGACTCTAAGGCCAGTGCTCTATTCACTGTGCCACCTACCCACCCTTGTCAGTAATATTCTTAGTAGTATTATCTGTTCCATATTAGGCACTATATAAGGTATCAGAGATATAAAGACCATGGTGAAACAGTCCCTTTCTTCAAGCAGTGAAGTTGACTCCTATTTTAAAATCTGAATGATTTGGAGAATGGTGGGGTCCTAGACAGAATGTGCAATTTGGGTTGAGAACAGAGTTTTGAGGAAGAGGTAATGAGTTTAGATTTAGACTGCCATGTTCGAGATGCCTGTAGGACTTCGAGGTGGACACATCCACCTGAACATGCCAGTTGGCCACAATTGGAGTTTAAAAAAAATAAACGTAAGGACTGGGTATGTCTGTTTGGGAGTTATCTAATAGAGATGAGAATGAAAGCTATCAGAGCTAATGTGATCACTGGGAGGAGGCTGAGCAAGAAGAGAAGTTGGCCTGGGATAGGCCATTCTAGGGCCCAAAGAAGGCATTGAAGGGGTGTGGCTCAAGATGCTAACAGGACTCCCAGGAAGGCTGGAGCAGACAAGTGGAGGAGCTGCACTGGTGGGGATTTTCAAGGACAGCCTGGGTTGCATTTTTTTTTCTTTAATAAAGGAATGCATTGGGGTAAATGACTTCTCCTGACCCTTCCAAATCTGACATTCTGCAGCTCGCCATTTTGCCATCTTTTCTATCTCCCTTCATTAAGTACATTTTCATATCTCTTGTTCACACTCTGGTATCCATTAAGTATCAGCTTAGGTAGTATGCTCTGAGATAACAGGCTCAAATGGCTGAGCCTTTGGATAATCATTCAGAAGGTCCATAATAGAGGAATAGGTTAGAGAAGAGGGACACATCAGATTTTCTGAACTGTTTTTAAAAATCAAATAAAACACTTCTCACAGTGCCTGGAACATAGGAATAGCTTAATTATGTGTTATTCTATTGGCTGCAATATTTAAAACCAAAGCAAAGTTGGCTGGGGAAGGGGAAAGGGAAGACTTCTGTCTGCACAAACTGCTCACCCCAAGCTGCAAACCCTTCCCCTGATCTCCTACATGAGGTCAATAATTCTTCAGACATTTTCTTGTTCAGTCATTTATGACCCCATTTGGGGTTTTCTTGGCAGAAATACTGGGTTGGTTTGCCATTTCCTTCTCCAACTCATTTTACATATGGGGAAACTGAGGCAAACAGGGTTGAAGAAACCCTTCCTACTAAGAAATGTCATTAACTGTTCTAGAAGGACCATTCCATGTTTGTCTTTTGACCCACGGCACCCAGCAAGGTATATGGCACAGAGAAGGTACTTGATAAATGTTTGTTTGTGGATTAAAATGACTTGTCCAAAGTCACACCAGTGGCAAGTGATAAAATAAGGATCTGGACTCAGGTCCCCTGACTTCAAGGGACAAGGTTCTTACCATAGCATTGTTGGCCTCACAATTGACAAGTTAGAGGACCACTTGTCATTTTCAAGGATTTTTCTTCTGGTTAACATTGGAAATAATAAATCATTGAGGCACCTCGCATCCCTGCTCCTCCATGATGCTGTGGAACCTTTCCTTCTTTTGAATGTTCTGATTTGATTCCCAGATTAATTCATTATAATTTAAGATTGGACTGGAAATGCCAGAAAAATAAGGTCTTAATTGTCAAAGTATCATGGGATGGAAGGAAAAAAGAAGAGTACAGCAAATTATTCTGAAAGACGGTGACTTGTATCAAAAGGTCTGCCTTCAAATTTCTCCTCTTACAGTACCTGACTCAACCCCTGGGGCTCAACTTCCCCACCTGGAAGATGAGGAAGAGGTTCTTGAAGAGCCCAATTTTAGGCTAAAAGGCAAGGAAGCCTGGATTCAGATCCTGCCTCTGACACTAACTGGCTGTTTGATCCTAGCCAGGTTACTTCACATCGCAGGACTCAGTTTACTCATCTGAAAAATGAGGGGGTTGAATTAAATGGGCTCTAAGTTTCTTCCAACTGGAGAGCTACTATCCTTTGAGTTAAGTAAGTAAGAGGAAGTTAGGAGGGCTACTGCAATAATTTCTGCAAGAGGAAGAAGTCAAACATCAGACATGAGCACATGGGCCATATTAATGGACTGGAATGTGAGGTCTGGCATGTTTACAGGCACTTTGTGCACAATATTGAAAACCACTCATCTCCAAATCGCTCAATAGAAGAAAAAGTGGAGCAGATTCTGGTCCACAATAGATCATAATTGTGGCCAAATTAATGAAAGAAAAATTGTGTTTATGGAACAGAAAGAAACATCATTTTATTAAGAGCTTAATCATGGGGCCATTTCTTTCTTTTCTCAAATTTTTGTCATTATCTGCCTGATGATTCTTTTGCCTTTAATTATTTCCATTTGTCTAATTAACATGTTTTATGGGTCATAGAGAGGAGAGATGTTGTCACATTTCAAGCTGCATTAGTTAAAGCAGATGTAGCCCGTTTCTAGAGTTAGTGATAGGCTTCCCTGTTTGCCAAGCAGATTCTACATTTGCCCCTGGGGAGCCTTTAGACCAACTTGGGATGGGAAATGATTTTTATCTTGGTCAACTCCAATCGCACATAGTGCCTATAAATATGTCTCCAAATTCACTAGAGAAAGAGTTTTGAGAGTTGGAACTCATGATTATTTAGTCCTCTCTCCACCTAAAATATGAGCCATGACAGTGACATCCCCAATAAGGCACTGGTCTAGCTCCCCTGAGAGGATCATGGGTCTAAAGCTAGAAGGAAACTCCAAGGTCATCCAGTCTGACGCCTTCATTTACAAATGAGGAAATCTGTAGAACCATAATAATGGGTGAGCTTTTCATTCCATTGGGGGCAGCTTTAAATGTGTCAAGGCAGGATGGCTTGATGGGTAAAGCCCAGGACAGATGTAGAAAGACCTGGGCTCAATCTCCTCTCAGACACTTGTTAGTCATGTGACAGGTGTAGGATCGACTCACAAGATTAAATTCAGTGGTTCTATAAAATGCCCTGGGTGCAACCTTTAGGAGTGGCCCCACATGGTATTATTGTTGTTAATCCAATGACCATCAGCTATCACATTTTCATCTCCTTGATTCATTATCACTTTCTTCACATCTTTATCTCAGTGAGGCTAAAATGGAAGTGAATGTGTGCATGAAGGGGGGGGGGGGCAATATTAATTAAGTGTTCATTATATGTTGAGAATTTGGATTGCAAATCCAAAGGCAGAGGGCTCCTTCCCTCAAGGAGCTTACATTCTATTAGGAAGCATCAGTGTATAGTGTGGAGTGATGGCCTAAGAGGATTTTTAAAACTTTATTTTATTCTGAACTTTAAAAATATAACAAGTGAGAGTAGGGGGGAAGGGGATGAGAGGGGGGGATGATGGAAGAGAGGGCAGGCTGTGGCAGGGGAGGGAAGTTGGAAGCACTGACTTTTGAAAAGAGACAGGATCAAAGTAGAGAATAGAACAAGTGGGAGGTGGGATAGGAAGGAGGGAAATAAAGTCAGTCTTTTACAATATATCCACTATGGAAATGTTTTGCATAGCTACACATGTACAACCTATACTGAATTGCTTATCATCCTAGTAAGGGTAGGTGACAAGGGAGGAAGGGAATGAATCTGAAACTCAAAGATTTAAAACCAAATGTTTAAATATACATACTATCAATAATACTATTTTACATGTAATTGGAAAATAAGATATACAGGCACTGAGACATAGAGATTGACCATGCCCTACTAGAAAAGTCAAAGGGGGTATGGGAGAAGATATGGGAGAGAGCAGATTGGAGGATGGGATATCCTGTGGGACCGCTATTTTGGGGCAGTGGGCAGGGGGAAAACAGGGAGTAAATTTGTAACTCAAAATCTAGTGGAAATGAATTATTTAAACCAGAAGCTAATAAAGCATTTAAAAATATATATATAACAAGCATTTGCACAACATGGTAGGATAAAAAAAAAGATGATTATGAATGAAATTTCCTTTTTTGAGAGGTAAATGGATGGGGATTGGCGTACTCTTTCTAGTAGGAATGTCAGTATCAGTTTGATCAAGAGTCTAAAACTGGAAAGGAAAGCAGATGATACTAATAGATTTTATTATCCTTGTTTTTGTTGTTCTGTTTTGTTTTTATTGTTAAGCAGCTGATGTAGCAAATATTAAAATCTGCCTTTCAGTTTTCTGTTATAGAGATGCTTTGCAAGCTTTAAAAAGATATATTTGCTGGGCCACCTAGGTGATGCAGTTAGATAGAGCACTGGCCCTGGAGTCTGGAGGACCTGAGTTCAAATCTAGCCTGAGACAAAAGACGCTTACTAACTGTGTGACCCTGGGCAAGTCACTTAACCCCAATTATCTCACCAGAGAAGAAAAAGATATTTGCTGGTGTCTTGTACTTTCTTAATGTATTTTATTCAGTTCTATATGAACTCATTAGTAAGTTCATTAATGACCTATGCCTAGGACAGTAGGAGCTTAGAGATATGTGGGTGGCTGAGGTTAAGGCTGTTGATCCAGAAATCCTGGACTAGCCATCTATATTACCCCACACTTGAAAAAGCCTCTGCTCACAGCATAATCAATGAGTAATTGTTCAGCATTTGCTCGAAGACATCCTGCAATGAAGACTATGTCAGCTCCTTAGGCAGGCTGATTATGGAATCGAAGCATTAGAGCATCCTGGCTGATTGGCATCAGTGAGTGTGTGTGAGCCCCCAGACTGGCAAGGCAGCCCCTTCCATCCCCATCTCACCAGCTCTAATTACTAGCAGTTCCCAGCACCAAACCAAAATCTACCTCTTTTCAGAAGAGCACATGATGAAAAAAGTGAGAGGATCACAGAGTTAAAAACGACAGTGACAAGAATTGAAGGGAAAAATAACTGGAGAAAAATATTTGCTGCAAGTTTATTGGATAAAGGTCTCATTCCCAAAGATATAGAAACAGATTCAAATTTGGAAGAATAAATGCCACTTTCCACTTGTCAAATGGCCTATGGATAGGAATAAGTGGTTCTGGAGGATAACAGAACTCTATGGACACGATTTTTTAATCAGTTATAATTTGGAAAATTAAAATTTCTACCCATTCTTGCTTGTTCTGTCCCCCTGGGACCAAGCAGAAAATGGCTAATTTTCCTTGCACAGGGCCATCACGCATCTGCTCAAGGACAGCTACCATGCCCCTTGAAGTTTTTATTGTTCCTACTAAAAAATTTATTATATATTAACTATATTATTAACTAGGATGTGTGTTCTAATTCTAACCTCACCTTACTGTGCAGACTTAGGAAAATCCCTGAGCCTCTGTTATTTTCATTCGTAAGATAACAGGGTTGGACTAAATGCTTTCAAAGATGCATTTACATTCTAAACTTCCATGATGTTCTGACTTTATTGAAGCCGGCTTCTAAAATTCGGAATGATCTCTTCACTATCTTTAACCTCCTCTGGCTTGTTTCTTCATTTACTCCCCAGCCCCCATTTGGAAACATCTTCTCTGAACCCCTCCTTGTTCTTGTCAAATATAATAATGAACACAAAGTACTTCCTAATCTTTAATGTATTTATAAGTTTAGTTAGGATGATCATCATCTTCTTCACTATCGTGAATATTATTAAAACTTGCTCTCAGCAAAGGACCTTTGGGGCAGGGGAAGATAAGTGAGCTATTTTTGCTTATGAAAACAAAACTTACTGAATATTTGGCTTTAAAAATGGAAACAAGACACTGATGTATTTATATGATAAGTGATAAATCATGATGTAAAGTCATGTTTTCTCCTAATTTATTAGTGGAATGCCCAGAGCTCCACTATAAATCTGTTTCTCAAAATGGTTGCCGACAGCTCTTGAGTCTTCTTTTCCTCCTTGATCTGGAGGCTCTTCCTCAATTACTTCTTAGGATTTTTTGTAAAGGTCAAGATGGAGTCGCTTTGAACCATTGTCAGTCTCCTTCCTCAGTTGTGTCTCCTGGGAAGAAACATGAGATTTCTGCTGCCTTGCTTTAAGAATCCACTGGTCTTTTGTGCTATTGTGATTCCCAGCCTGTGTGTAAAGCTATTTAAAGACACTCTTTGTGGCCTGCTCCCTCAGATCCTCTTCATGAAATAGTTTCAGCTCAGGGGCTACTTTGCTGAATCCATTTTAAACATGTAACTAAGGCTAGTTCATTTTAGAACCTAAATGGTCTCTTTAGATGTCTCTACAACAGCAATGCTAAACCTGACCCATTTGTATACCTTAGCTGAGATAGCTAAGGTCTAACCCAGGATGGTATAACCTGGGGTGGTCTAACCTGGGATGGTATAACCTGGGGTGGTCTAACCTGGGATGATCTATCCTGGTTAAAAAGAGCACAGGATTTTGAGTCAGAGAGCAGGACTCAAGTTCTCACTTGGGAAATTAACAGCCTTGGTGTCCTTGGTGAAGTCATTTGCCTTCTTTGGACCTCAATTTCCTGATTTCTAAGACAAGGCGAGCATATTAAATGACCTTTAAAGTCCCTCCTAGTGTCTTATTTTTTCCCCTTTTTGTGAGGCAGTTTGTGTGAAGTGACTTGGCCAGGGTCACACAGCTAGGTACTTTCCTATTTCAATCTATGATCCTATGAATTTGAATAAGTGAGACTTTTATTGTACTCATTTAAGTTATCTACACAGTCAGTGAATGAATGAATGAAAAAGCTATGTTAAGTACTTATTTGTGAGAGTATTATTCTAAGTACTGGGGATACAACAACCCAAAATAAAAGTCTCCACCCTCAAGCAATGTATATTCTAATAGGAAGAAAAAACAAAGACCCTAAGAGAGGTAAGTTTATTAGGAAAATCACAAGGACATTGCATAGAACCTCAGAGTGGTAGACTGCCATAACTCTTTCTCAGTAGCTATGGTGATATTGATTTGACTGTGCTTCCAGTAATTGGGAAGGGAGGGACAGAATAAGAAGGCAATGGGAGGGCGCTATGACAGAGCTCATGCAAAGGCAAGGAGGCAGGCAAGGAGATGGCCTAGGAGGACAATGATTTTGAACATGTTGAGGAATTTCCAGTTAAGTTCAAGAACTTCCCATGTGAAATCCTAGAACTTTTGGAAAAGATATAGGTTTAGGGAAGAGGCAACAGAAATGTTTGCTCAAGAATTTCCACCAAAGAAAGGTTTCATTGGAATATTCATTAGCAAGGTGTGGGGAGAAGGCTGAGTAGAGAAATCCTTTAATGGTTTGAGGTCTCCCCCACCCCCAGAGAAATAGGTGTTGCTGTTTAATTTGCAGACCCCAAATCACTTGCAGATGACTTCATTGAAATATAGTGTTGGAAGGGTCTTCACGGATCATGAGGCAAAAGCCCACATTTTACAGACAAAGGAACCAAGACAACACTTTGGGCAAAGTCACAAAGCTAGTTAGTGGCCAAGCTGCAACAAGAAGTCCAGGTAGCAACTTCTGGTCTAGCATTTTCTCTTCTTTCTTGAATTTTTTTTCTAATTAGAAAATGAGTGATCACGATGAGCACACATATTCCAAAGATACCAAGAACAGGGAAGTTTTATCTGATTTTCTCTAAGAAATAAGTGCCCGTCTGGCCCTATATTTCACTGGCAAAAAGAACTTCGAGGTAAGGAAACACCCTCCACAAAAGCAGGTTAGCAGCTTCTCAGCCACTTTTCTTGGAATTATGCCTAGACTAAAGAGATGATAAGTGACTTGCCCAGATTCACACAGCCAGTTAAAGGTGGCACTTGAAACCATTTTTCTTGGGTCCTCTGCCTGGTGCCTCACATAACTAGACCACATACCTCATATACACATAGTTATCTTTGTGCATATGTTTTACAAGGTTTGGGCAAAATCTGTATTAGGGTCCCTTTCTGGTTTTAAGGGGTGTTTTATTTGTGAGCATTTAAAAAAAAAACATTTTATTGTTGCTCTTTTTTCTATAGTTTCATTGCCACTCATCACCTTTCCTCTTCAAAAATGAAGGAAGAACAAGAATGTATTTGCCCGTCACATTAAGTTAGTATTTCTTCATTTGGTTTTGTTTTGGTTTTCCCTCTGTTTTATTTTAAACAAGTGATAATCACCCATTACAAAAAGGGTGGCAGGTATACTGCAGACTAGAACTTGACTGCTCTGGACTGGACTTGTCCTTTCCAGGCCACACCTCATAGATTTGCAAAGACAGTCAGCTTCCCTGGCTGTAATTTCCCTCAATTCCTACCTTGGAGTCCATAGCTCGTTACTGGCTTTCATCTGACATTGACTCCATCTTCTCTGTCTTTCTCTCATACCTCCATAGTTACGTCCATGTTGTCTCCCCATTAGAATGGGAATTCCTAGAGAACAGGGGGTGCTTTTGTCTTCCTCAGTTTCTCCAAGGTATATCCCAGTGCCTGGCACTGAGTAACCTCTAGACCGATGCTCAGTGACTAACTCATAGACACCCTTGCCTTTTCATCACAGTCCTGCCCAGACCTGCTCTGCCCTTCCCTACAGGATCCACCTTCATCTTCCTCAGAACAAAGAACAGGCAGCCTCCCAGACACAGTAGCTCTTCTCACAATAGTTCTTCTCCAATAACATTTTTTTCCTTTTCCCTGAATCCTCCTAACTCCTTTCAAAATTAGGTGTTCTTTTGTTCCTCATGGCTTCCACTCTATTTCTCTCCATCCATCCTTCTGTCATTTTGATAAATGTACCTAGTCTGAAACGTTGGAGCCTTCCCAGAACAAAGTTGTCTTAAGACCACAGGTAGAAGCTCAGACCAGTGCCTTAGGCTTGGGTCCAAGACAAAGATGCTCTGTACCCTGGCATAGACCCAGAGTATGAACATAGAAGCTTAGAGTATTAGGCTTCATGAAGAGGAAAGTATTCCCCACATTCTGATTCTAACTCATCCTATACAATTTTAGGTCTCAAATGTCTTACAGGAAGGTAGGCAAAGAAGAGTATGAAGCTTCTATTTTCTCATTCTTCCCTGACCCTGGCACCTTCTTCCTAGGCTCTTTCCTATCTTTTCTCCCTTTTTCTATTTTGGCATTGAGATCCACTGTGCCCAAAGGGTTAATCATTACTGGTTTTAATAGAACTTCTCACTTCCCAGGAAACTCTGCCAAAAGCATTCTTCCTGACATACTGGGTGAGCTCAGATTCTAGAGCCAGAGCCAGATACACTATATTTCCATTCAGGGCTCCAGTGATAACCCCAAGGGCTTGGCCATCAGGGATAATTTTTCTACTGGCATGAGAGCAGGCCTCCCCCTGCAGGTTCCCTCTGAGTTGTTAGGTTCAGTAACTGGAAAGCCAGTTCAATTAACCACTTAATACCATTTCCATTTTACAAACACACATTTCCTTCAAAGATATAGAAAAGCATAAACAAAGATTTCTCCAAAAACCCCAAGGGCATATTCTCCCTCATATTCAGAAGCAGCATAAGTGGGTCCCCCTGCTAGACTGAGGACCCAGAGGCCCCTCCCAAAGACAGCCCCTTGGTCCTCAGGGCTATAAAACCTGCCTTTCTACTCCCTGAGTCCTGTGACTCTTTCTCCAAACCTTTGATATTCCAAAGGTCAAAGATTGTATCCCCCCTCCCCCCAGCCCCCATCCTAGAATGAAAGAGAGCCAATAAAAGGGTCAAGAACCAAGGCCTGCTTCTCTTGCTCATATGACCTCAGAGGGGCAATGACTGCAAGCCACTGAGTGAATCAGAGAGCTAGCCCTGTAGGCCCTTTGTAAATCCCTCTGAGGCACATGCCCTCAAGAGCACAGGCATGTGCATTTGTGTCAACTTGTGTATATGTCTCTATGTGCTTGTATGCATGTGTACATATGGGCATAGTGGGCATGCATATACATGTATGTGCATGTAAGTGTGTATTTGCATTGTAATGCATTATGTGCTTGGTACAAACGTGTGTGAATATGTATGTATGTGTACATGCACATGCATATATAGACACATCTGATGAGAGTAAGAGATCTAAGGTGCTCTGAGAAGGGGGGGGGGGGTGTGAGCTGGGAGACTTTACTTGAGTAGAATAGTTCTACACTGTCATGCTGCTGCTACTGCTGCTCCCTGTCCTTTGTTCTCCAAGAGGACCATGACTGCAGGGAGGCTGTGACAGGACAGCTGAGTGAATTGGATTCCAACCCCTCACTTTCTCCTCTGGGGTCATCTGGGTCCAGTGACCAGATTTGGATCAGGATGACTGGACATGGTCCCAGATGCATTATCGGGGACCTTAGTCCTTTCAACCTCAGGTCTTTAGCAGATCTCAGTTTGACTGAGGCAGCACCCATTCAGTGATTAAGGCTTAATAAGAATGAGGCAAAGGATGACCTTTAAAACAAAATCTGGGAGGGGAAGACCCTGAGGGATTCTGACTAAAACAGGAACAAAATGCACTCAGTGCATTTGCTTTTTGGTAGAAAGGTGGGGGCCTACTAGGACGGAATGTTGTATGCACTTCCAGATTCAATCCTCTATCTGGTATATTTGCTTCATTTTAGTTTTCTTATAAGGAAGGTGAAGTCCCTTCCAACTCTACAATTCAATGAAATCACCTGCAAAGGAAGGCTCATCACCAAAGAATGTGATAGAATATTATTAGAAATAATTATGATGAACAAGGCATCAATGATACATGTTTTAAAGAAAAATCCTGGGTGATTTTTTTCCCAGAAAATGTTTGCCCAAATATCATCAGGAAGTTTTCATATTAAATATCACAATACAGAAAATGTCAATAATCATAGCACATCACATAATAAAGTTGATGACTCTATGTAAAACTGACTTTGATCCTGAAGGCAACCCTCTAAGTCAGATATCACAGGTCTTATTATGCCATGTAATACTATTATGCAGCTTAGGAAACTGAGACTCCAAGCGCCTAAGTGATTTTTTTGACAAAGCCTTTCAGACTTTGGGAATAATAGGGAGAGAGGCATGTTGGATGAAGTATGGAGATTGACTGGTGGAAGAGCCAGGCTCTAAAAGGAGTCATCAAGGTCAATGTCCACAGATGCCCCAAAGTAGAATGGGCTGACTTGGAAAAGGAGTGGATGCCTGTAGTGTCAAGCACCCCAGCATGCCCAGGGTGGCTGCCAACACAGGTTCTTAGATCTGCTTCTCTAAAGGAAAGCAACTCAAAATGGGTTAATGGTCTTGCTTTAATCAATCAAATATATCATTTACCTTGTTCAGGGGAAAAAGTCAGCACCCCAAGCTTCAGAGTATACAGACAGAAACATTTCAAGCAGACAGACCTCCAGCTGTCCAACCATTATCAATACCAAATCACAGTTACCAGAGAGGGAAGCATCAACATCTGGGTTTTCAAAGCCGGGGGGCTCTCAACGGCTGCCCAGAGTCTCGTCTGGTTAAATCACACAACACTTCTCAAAGTGAGCCCCAAAACAAAGTCTCACATCAGGGTTTATGTAGCCTTCTCCTGGCTCAGAGAATGTAACAACCCTCTTGACCCACTGCCCAATCACAAATCACCAAGGTGTGGGCATTCCTGAAAAACAAGCCTCCCGCCACAGGCTCCAGGTGCACTTAACCTTGGGGCAGGGAAGATCTTAAAAATTTATATTCCTATAACAGTGCCCCTCACTTGAATCCAAAATCCCAGAACTAGAAAGAATCTTTGAGGTGATTGAGTCTAATCCCCTCTTACAGAGAAGGAAACTGAGACTAGATGAGGTAAAGTGAATTGCTAAAAATCACACAGGCAGCTAGTGTGAGCCACAGGACTCGAACTCTAATCTGTGCTCATCACATTATAGTCAGCTCCCTTGCTGGTGCACCACACTTCAAGAGAAGGCTACTTACCATTTGTTGGGGAGGTGGATTCTCAGGAGGATCAGGATCCTCTGAGGATCCTTTTGACTTTGACACTGTGGTTTTGGTATTCTTTTAATCTGTCCAAGGCCACCTAGCTAGAAAGCAAGATTCACAGAATTACAGGATGAAGGCTTAGAAGATGATTCATATACATGGCATAACATGTGTAAGATAGGTTCTGTATTCAAACCCAGGCCTTCTGGGCCCATTTCACAGTACCAGGCTCCCTTTGTCCATTCACCACTCAGCTAGGGAATTCTTTTCCATTGGTGTTCCATGCCTGATCCCATGTGTTAGACAGTCCTCTCCCAAATTTATGTATTCTTTGGGAACAAGCATGAGTAATGTCAAAAATTGTATTTATACCTTGAGTGTACCCACTTGCCTTTAAAGTATCACTTGTCTTTTCTGTCAGAGTAAGTTCAGAAATTATCTATCATTGACCTGTTTGGTATTAACCTATAATTAATCCTCAGCCTTTCTCATAGCTAGCCCTACCTTTGCACAAGCCATTGAACACACTCACTGTGGAGGCTGTCTACTTTTTATAAACCTTTATAATGTAGACTCATTGTCTTGTGAAGGGAGCCAGAGACTTATTTCCAGAGAAATGGAGAAAGACAATTCCAGCTGAATAAGCTAGTTATTACATTTTTAAAAGACGATGTTTTCTGTCTCTTCTCCATTATCTAAGGTTCACCAGTTGCCAGGCCTACAAGAAAGCTGCCTTCTCTATGATAAATGCTCTCCATTAATAAATATGGGTTTGTTTTGTAAATGCCGCTTGACCAAAATGTGATGTGACTAGGAATCAGGTAAATGCATAAAATCTATTGAGAAAGCCACAAGAGGTGGGAAAATCAGACAATTGAGGAAATAAGCATTCATTAATTAAAAGTACAAAAAGTCTTAATGGGGAGGAGTCTCTATGATAAAATAGCATGGTGAATACAATTTTAAATTAAACTCTGGAAGATCTGGGTTCAGATCTTGCCTCAGATACTTAGTAGCTCCAAGACCCAAGGCAAGTCCCAGGGTCTCTTGGCACTAAGGTCATTTCTAGGCTGTTGGTCCTTAAGATCATTTCTAGCTCTGTATCTCTGATCCTAAGGTCTATCTAGTCAAACCAAAATCTGAATAAGGAACTTGTCTACTGTACCCCCAATAAATGGACTTCTCGCCTTTCTTGAAGACACCCAACAAAATGGATTTAACCATCTTCCCATTTGAGCAATCAAAAAGCATTTATTAGGCACCTGCTATGTGCAAGGCGCTGTGTTAGACAATGAATGTACAAATATAAAATCTGCACAGCTCCTGGAGAGCTCTTGTTGTTAGAAGGTAATTCCCTCCCTCATACTGAGGCCAAATTTACCTCGTTGAAATTTCTATCCTTTGCCCAAACATCTGCCATTTGAGGTCAAACAGAACTAAGCAAATCCCTTCATATTCTCCCGCATCTGGAATGGACATTTTGAATTAGAAAATTGCTTATGTCTAGAATGTAAATTTTTCACATTTAGGAAAGATGTGGTGGGAGCCAGGATCAGAACATTGCAGGCCCCTTTCAAAGTTACTTGGTACATACAAGGTATAAGGAATTGCAATGGATCTTCATGGAAATGTCTGTGCATTACCAAAAGAACACGGAGCCAACCATTTGAAAAGGCTTATCTGGCTCCACACCCCTGACTGTGTTCTGTGGTATGAAGCATGGTCTTTCCTTCTCTTAGGGCTCTTTGTTAATAGTTATAATGGCCTGGAAGCTAAAGGAATAAAGGTCTCAAATGGAGAAAAAAAGAATCTGTCCTTGGAGAAGAGTGAGAAATGCTCATGAATAAAAATATTGGATGGACTTGGTCATGTAGTTTCATGTCACTCAGGACTTAGAAAGTGCTTTTTTTTAATTGTTGCCTAGGTGAATTGATTTTATGCAAGAATGATAATGAATTCATGTTCTCTGATGATGCATTTAAAGTGTTGAGTTCACGAAGAATGAGGTGAGTTTTGTAAGACAGAACAATGAGCTAAAAAATACCATGTTGCCTTAGAGAAAAGAGAAAGGGAAAGTCATTTATCAGGAAAAATTTATGAATTCCACCACTTGAATTGAAATGGTTAATCAAATTATATACCTCAAGAGTTAGATTGATAAAATCACAGTGGAGAAAATGCTCAAGCTTAATAGACTGGTATAGCACAAATGCCAATGGATTATAAATGAAAGAAGGTTCTGGAAGATGGGTCTTACCACGGAAGGAAACACAAGCTTAGGTTAATAGGCCAGAAAGTTGAAGCAGCATCCTTCATGGACATTGAGGGAAACAGGGACACAAAAAACTGGCAATGAGCTAAGTGTGGACATAGCAGGGACATTGAGATCAGGGTCAAACAGGGCCTAACTTAACCTAATTGTCTTGTTGTTCAGTCACAATTTAGTCATGTCAGACTCTTCATGACCCTGTTTGGGGTTTTCTTGGAAAAGATACAGGAGGGATTTGCCATTTCTTTTTCTAGTTCATTTTACAGATGAGGAAACTGAGGCAAACAGTGACTTGTCCAGGGTCACACAGATAATAAGTGTCTGAGGCTGATTTGAACTCATCTTCCTGACTCCAGGTCCAGGGCTCTATCTACTGAAATGTGCTATCACTGTACTATCTTCCTCTTCCTTCCCTCACTCTCTACCTGATCACCAATTCTTACCTTTTCTTTCTTGTCATTTGACTTCTCATTCTAGATCTATCATTCAAAATTTGTTTATTTGATTTGTGACTAGTCCTTCAACTTTGCCTTCCTTTTTAAAGCTTTCAGTCTCACCTTCCCTTTCCTAGCTGTTTCCTGTTAAGTTTAACAAATTTGTACACCAAACTTCATGTGTTTAAATGTCTATGTTTAGCCCTCTTTTGTCCAATTCAAATGATAGTGAGGACTTCATCATGCCTGCTCAATGTCTGAGTATTCCCTTTTTGCAACCTGATTATGAGAAAAGGCAAGTTCTTCCCACTCCCTCCTCATTTCTTCCCTGGTGTATTTCTTTCTCCCTCCCTCTTCTTTCCCTTCACAACATCATCAAAATAGAGCAAAACCACACCAGATTCTATGGGCTCATTTACTTCCTTTTGTGTTCCTTGAAGACATTAGAATTCTTTAGGGAGAATTATTCCTTTTCTTCCCCCTAGAAGGTAAGGACTTCAGTTTTATTTAGCCCCATTCACCTACACAAATGTCTTTACCTTTCTTGGTTTCTCTTTTGCTGTTCATATTTTCATATTTCTTTTCCAATATGGCATTTTGATTCGGAATGGTTAAAATTAATCTAATTCCATTAAAGGTCAATTTTCCCACCTTCCCCTTCCTGCCTCCAGGATTATACACAGTTTTGAAGGATGTTAGTCTTGGAAATTTTTCTAAAGGGGGTTACCAATATTACAAAATTTTCTCTAATCTATATTAATTAGTAGGTCAGTCTTATTTGGTTCTGATGATGGCTCCCTGGTATATGACTATTTCTTTCTGGGTGCTTGAATAAGTGGGGGGGTTTGTTTATTTATCTATTTTTGTTTTTGGTTTTTTACCTGTAGGCTTTGGATTCTGACTGTGACATCTGAGAATTTTTCATTTTGGCATTTTGATGACTGGTGAATTTCCCTACCCTGTTTTCATTTAGTTCTTTGGTTTTTAATAAATCTGGATAGCTTTTATTTATAATTTTTGAAAGATACTATTCAGATTCTATGGACAAAATGTTCATCTTTCCTTGACCTGTTTTCAAAGTGAGAAACTTGCTAGTTGTGAGACTGTAATGGGAATCTGAAGATCTTCCCTGCCCCTAGGCCCCTTGATAGGCTTAAGTGAATCAGAGAACCTTCCCTGACTTGAAAATATACTCTGCCCCCTAATAGGCTGAATTTGGTGGTAGGAGGCTTGTTTTTCAGGAACGACTACACCTTGTTACTTTGTGAATGAGAAGTGGGTCAAGAGGGTTGTGACATTTTCTGACCCAGGAGAGGGCTATATATACCCTGATGTGAGGTTTTGCTTTGGGGTTCACTTTGGAAAGAGTTGTGTGATTAGGCCAGAGGAGACTCTGGGTAGCCATTGAGCCCCACAGCTTTGAAAACCCAGATGTTGGTGCTTCCCGCTCCGGTAACTAACTAGGTATGGATGTAATAGTCAGACAGCTAGAAGCCCTGTCTGATAAATTGTATTATTTTCTGTTGTAACTTCTGTTTGTATTGTCTGAAGTTCAGGTTGCTGACTTCTTCCCATGAACTAGGTAAATGATATATGTTTGATTAATTAAAGTAAGATTGTTTACCCATTTTGAGTTGCATTACTTTAGAAAAGCAGATCTAAGAACCTATGCTAGCAGCCATCCAGGATATGCTAGCCTGCTTGCTGCTACAATGACCTTGGACAAGTCACTTAACTCTGTCTTGGTTTCCTCATCTCTAAGACGAGCCAGAGAAGGAAATGATAAAACATTTCAGTATCTTTGCCCAGAAAACCCCAAATGTGGTCACAAAGAGTTAGATGCACTGGAATGACTGAATGATAACGATGTGTTGATCATGTTCCTTTTCATCACCTTTTTTGTAAAGTGAGGACCTGAGGTACAAAAACAGGAAAAAGCACAACAGAATGTCACTGAAGGAAACATACAAGTAACAATGACAACCATAAACTAGAACAGGCTCAATCAACAAGGATTTACTAGGCAGTTACTAGACTAGCAGCAAACATAAAAACCTTAACTAAATGCAAGAACAGAAATTCTGAAAATCAAAAAGAGCAATAAAGAAAATTTAAAAATTGTATGGATAGGTATAAGTAGGAACTGTCTTTTGAATAGAAAAATAAAACTATTGCTAAATGGATCATCTGATTTTAAGAGATAGAAAAAAATGACTTGCCCATGCTGATGTAACCAAAATGATAACATTTGTTCATGTATTTACTTTGTGCCCCAGCAAAATACCAAAAACAATTCCTTATAGAGCAAAACAAAAAAGTAACAAAGTTCAGAAGGATGGGGAAAAGATCACCAATATCACAGGAATGATGAGAAAATGTAGGAAGGGAGACCAGGTGGACTAGATCTCCAACACTACTAAAAAGCAATAATCACCAAAAGTATTTGGGGTCAACTAATAAACATTCATGATGATCAGTAGGGTTCAGTGCAGAGAGGCCCACTTGATTCAGAAGCAAGTAATCACAGTGACGGGATCTGATAAATCCAAAGACCCCCAAGTACTAGGGTAAGGACTAAGCATGTGACTTTAAGAAAAATACTACAAAAACTAAAAATAATTTGGAAGAAATTTGATTCAGGCCAATGTCTCATCTTTTAGCACGATAATCTCTAAACACATTGCATAGATAGGAAATGTCAGAGCAAAAGCAAATTTAAGGAGCAGGGGAGGAAATACTATGCATACCTATACAAAGGACCAAGAAAAAGATAGGGAATACCACAAAAATAACAGTCTTTATTTCATATAACAGAATAGTTTTTGCACAAACAAAATTGATGAAACCAACTAGGGGAAAAATAGTTAATAGCACTGCCTTGGACATTTCTAGCTGTATCACCCTGAACCAGTCACTTAACTACTCAGTCTCAGTTTGCTTACCTGTAATAATAGCACTTACTTCCCAGCATCACTGTGAAAATCAAATGAGAAGATAGACAGAGAGATAGATAGATAGATTAATGGATAGGCAGAGATAGATGTTACACATATACAGATATATATATATATATATACATATACACACATACTACATTTATAATAAAGATATATACATATAAAATCTAATCTTAAAGCATTATATATAATAAGTATATGTGTGTATATACATATATACACATATGTATACATATATATATATAATGCTTTAAGAGTTAAGCCGTTGTAGTTGTTATGGTTAATTGGGGGAAAGGCTAAAAACAAATTTCTCTGATAAATATCTACTAACCTAGCTTCATATGAAAAAAAAAAGCATTCCCCTCAATAGATAAATGGTTATAGGGTATAAACAGGCTACAGCAGCTGGGTGGTATGCTAGACAGAGTGCCAGGCCTAAAGTCAGGAAGATATCTTCAGGAGTTCAAATGTAGCTGCAGACGCTTCCTAGCCATGTGACCCTGGCCAAGTCACTTAGCTGTTTTCCTCAGTTTCCTCATCTGTCAAATGAGCTGGAGAAGGAAGTGGCAAACCACTCCAGAGTCTCTTCCAAGAAAATCCCAAATAGGGTCAGGAAGAGTCTGACAGACTGAAACAATTGAACAACAAAATTACCAGGCAGTTCTCAGGAGAAAAGCCACCATCAACATTTAAAATCCAACTTCTAAATTCCTACTAATGGGAGAAATTCCTATCAGGGCAGCTAGGTGTCCCAGAGGGTAGACCTGGGCCTGGAGTTGGGAAAGCCTGACTTCAGAGCCAGCCTCAGACACTTACCAGCTGCAGGACTTTGGACAAGGCACTTAACTGCCTGTCTGCCTCGGTTTCTTCAGCTATAATATAGGGTTAATAAGATCTGCCTCCCAGGGCTGTCATAAGGACCAAAGGAGATTATAACTGCACACCCCCTGACCTTGTTCATCATCATCATCATCATCATCATCATCTTCCTATTCTGTTAAGGCCAGTGTGCAGTTCCTTCACACCCCCATTACATTGTCAAAGATACCAAAGAGGAATGTGGCAGCTGTTGGAGAAGGTCCCCGAGTGGGGACGGGGGGAGGAGTAGGTACAAAACTGCCATGGTGATCAGGCCCTCCTTGGGCTGCATGCTGCCCAGGGCATGCTGGGTCAGCCTCTGTCTGGAGGAGGCTGGCCAACTGGACTAGAACACTGAATGTCCATAGAAAAGCCATGGAACATTGCTGGATGGTGGTATGGGACGAGATCCCTAAAGGCTTTCAATGCCCATCAGAGGAGTTCTCATTTTGCACAGGAGGCAGCTGGGAGCCACAAAAGCTCCTTGAGGAGAGGAGGGGCTGGGGTTGATCTGTGCTTTAGGAATATTCACTTGGCAGCTCTGAGAAAGATGAATCAATGAAAAGCAATCACCAGCCATTTATTAATGCCTCCCAGAGACAAATGGTTTGCAGGCACTCCATCCCTGCCTTCTGAAGCAGGAATTAAATCTTCAAAACTATTTTTTGGTCCTGAGGGAGGAGAATATTAGACTAACATTAAAATTTCTCATGGAGGGAGCTCATTGCTTTTTAATATGTCTTTAACCTAGTGATGGGAAATGACACCATATTTGGAGATGAGGAAAAGAAAACTGGTCACCAAAACAACCACCAGAAAGAAAAATGAGCCTTGGGAATATTTGATTTTCCTGCCTTTCAAAGACTTTCTTTTCCTTTTGCACTAAAAATAGCATTTTGCTCTCTGAGCATTTGACTATATCTTTATGTTCCTTAAGAGAAATACATTTTTTAAAACACCAAGCTAAAAGCTAGAGCGTTATTGGTGACTCAGGAATCAGGGGAGACGAATGGAGGAAGAAGAAAGCCATATGTGATGTTGCTTTTGTTGTTGACATTTCCTTCAACAACAGACAAAGACAAATGGGAAATGTTTTAGAACAAGCGAGAGAACTAAGTTTTGAAAATTTTACATTGCTGCCTTTAAATCTTCTCAGGAAAAAAAAAAACCATGCCAGATGCACATTGTTTTAAGCATGCTTTTTACTTGAGGCAGATTTGCGTGTTAATGACTACACTGAGGCCGACTGGCAGGAAAGGGTGGGTTCAAATCCCATGAACGAGCTGGCAGGCTGGGTGGCCCTGGGCACATCCCATGAGCCCTCGGGGCCTCAGGCAGCTCTGCTAAGGCAGAGAGACAGTTTTTGCTCTGGTTGGCAGCTTCCAATCTGGGAGTCCTTCAATCTGAGGCAACCTCAGAGCTTCACATGCCCTCATGGATGCTCAGCAGAGTGAAAACCTTGAGAGAAAGATGGAGCCTCATGGGGGACTTGGGGAGAGATTGGGAAGATGCATTCTGAAAAAAACTAGGAATCAAAGGAACAAGTTCACTGATGACATCACAGGCCTCGGAGATGCTTTAAAGGCCACCTGGGGCAAAGGGTCTTATGCTTTCCATCAGACACCCTTTTGCACACTGGCAAATCCTGCAGCCCTCATCTTAGAAGAGTAGAATAATTGGTGGAAATGCTAAATTCCCGTTAGAGGTTAGTGTACATAAAGATGGAAATATTCTAACTCTCTCCAAGTTCATAGAGCCCCTTGAATTGAACCAGTCTTTTAGTCTGTGGAGTCCAGGGTAACCAATTCTGATCTATACAAAACCCTCATTTCTGAGACCAGGAGCCTGAGGCTCAAGTGTCCATAGGATCCTTGAATCTCAGATCCAGAGCTGCAAGGGATCTCAGAAGTCATCTATGCCAACATCCTGTGTTATAGAGGAGGAAGCTAAAGCCAAGTGAAGTGACCCATCTAAGGTTAACCATGCTGTGAGCACTAGAAATGAGATTTCATCCCAGCTCTTCTGAATCTAGAGGCAGTCATTATTCCATGTTAGTGCCCTGCTCCCCAGCTAATACAAATAACGACCACTGGCACAAAGCTGTGACAGGTTTTATAAAGCACTTGGAAGTCAGTCAGTAAATAAGTATTTATTAATCACTTACTATGTACCAGGCATTATCCTACATACTTTAAACACATCATTTCACTTGATATAACAATCCTTTAAGGCTGTGACTATTGGGATAATTTTCCCAATCTTACAGAAAAGAAAATGAGCTTGAAGAGGTTAAATGACTTTACCAGAGTCACACAACCAGGAGGGATTTGATAGAGAACTTTGCTAATCGAGCAGCCCCTAAACAGAGCTCAGGTCTCATGATTACTGATCTGTTTGCTCAGTGGGTATTCTAATGTTTGGTGTCTTGATTGTAAAACCTGAGAGAATAGTTTCTTTCAGATATGAGGTCAATTGCTACTCAAAACATATATGTTCCATGCTGCCCTAATATTAGGATGAACATTTTTATATATGTACATATGCACATGTGCACATATGTGTGTGTGTATCGTCTACATGTAAATAAACTGATTGTACCACTTGCTTTATATATTTTTTCAGGATATCTGAGTAATACTTTCTTCCCTACAGTCAGATATTTCAGCTAAATGATTTTTTTTAAATAGACTTTTCTCCACAAAATTGCTTCTGGGCTAAGATGAAATATGAGATATTTCAGCACCCAAAGTATTATTTTAAGAACATTATAAGCCACTGGAAATAGGAACAGTACAAGCTGACCACATATTTTTCTGACTCTAGGGAAAGCAGGTGAGAGGCAAAATATATTCTGAATCCCTGGAATAAAAGATTCCCCCACTCTTGTCTTCTCCTGTCTTTTTCCACATTCTGCCTTTAATTACTGTGTATTTTGACCCAGGCCTTGAAGTAATCTCATGTTAAGTGCAGGAAAATGATGAAAAGAAAAATGGTTGAACCAAAGAATGGCTTGGTCCAAATGAAATTCATTCATTACTGCCCACATCTTTGAAAGATTTTCCTGACAATCTATAGTTCAACTTGTACTCTTCCTCCTGTCTTAGCCAATACCCACTCACTGTTGACCCACAGTTCACACTTATCAGTCAAAAGGTGACAGAAGGAACCTCTAAGGACGAATTGGAAGATGTGGGATAGACTAATGGTAGATTGTTTTAGTCTAACAAAACTTTGAGTGATCTAGTTAGGATCATAGATAACATATGCATTGTTCCTGATTGATCCCAAGATATATATTATGAATTCTATAATAAATTAAATTTCATTTGGCATCCCTAACTAGTTTGGCTTGAATAACCTAAGGGAACCCTATCATTTTTTTCAAATCTCTGCACATTCCACAATTCTATAACATTTGCCATCAATAGAAAGTATTAAACCAACTGGAGACAGTCAAGGTTTTTCACAGGAAACCCTCAACTGTTTCTGCCTATTCAAGTCAATACCACTAGATGGGGCTCATTCTTATTATGTAAGTAAAATCTGTACTTTTAAGTGTCTTAGGTAGGAAAAATGAAATTAGAATCTTAAAAAAAAAGGAGGAGGGACTCTCTATTAATAAAATAACTATCAAACAATCATGACCAGAAGGAAGGAAGGAAGGAAGGAAGGAAGGAAGGAAGGAAGGAAGGACATAAAACTAAAATTTTGAGATCTTATTTGAAGCAAAATTTAAAGAATACAACCTTTAGGCACAATAGGCACTTTGACTAAGCACATGTTATTGTTCATTTTCAAATCTTTGTAACCTCATTTAGAGTTTTCTTGGCAAAGGTACTGCAGTGGTTTGCCATTTCCTTCTCCAGCTCATTTACAGACAATGAACTGGGGCAAACAGGGTTAAGTGACTTGTCCAGGGTCACACAGCTAGTAATTATCTCAGGCCAGATTAGAATTCATGAAGATGAGTTGTTGGGACTTCAGGCCCAGCACTTTATGCTCCATGGTGCCATTCACTTAAGTGAGGAAGTTGGGTTAGAATAATCCCTAAAGTTTCTCCTAATTCTATTGCTCTGTGATCTTATGAAGTTTCTTCTTGAGTACTATTTTGTAATCAAACTGGTAGATTTCCACTTCTTACTTAGAATTATGTCAGAGTTCTTTCATCTTCCAGTCTCTTTCCTCTCCATTTGGTACTGTTCATTGTAAGTGTTGGTCTACTGGCTTGTCACTCCACCATGCAGACAGGGAATTAGTTGTGTATAGAAATAGGATAGACATAGAAACTTGTCATCTCTCTATCTGTGGTATCTAATTAATCATTTAATTAAAAAAGCTTGCATCCATCAACTACCACCTATATGCTAGGTGCTATGCTGAAAGCTAATTATGGACAAAAATAAATTAATCCCTGCCCTTCATCTATAGGGGGAGCTTCTGAGGTTAACAACAGACATGCATGGGACCAAATATGAAATATATACCAAGGAAATGCAAAGTCAAACCGGAGGGCAAGATCTGACCAACTTGGGGGTCAGGACAGATGCCCTCATGTTGGAAGCTGGACTTGAGTTGAGTCTTAAAGGAAGATGAGACAAGACTTGAGCTCTTCTCATTGGAAAGAGAAGCTTTGTCCTCAGACGTCCCTTGGGAAGAGGGTCAATGATATAACCCTTTTCAGACATTATTTCCAGACATGAGGGACTTTTCCTTTTTCTTTTTTTTCATCAGATTAATGATCAGCAACCTGCCCTGCAGCCTTCTGATTTTACTTTGTTTTCTAATTCTGTGGTGCAATATGATCTGTTTGGTTATGTCTTTGTTTGTTTCTTATACAGATACTAAGCATATTAGACCATAAGATCCTTGAGGATGGGGCCCATGTAAACTGCATATTCCCAGTGCGTGCTGAGCGAAGACTCTGTCTAATGACAGGCTGAAGACCCAGCTGTCTGATGCTTGCTAGTGCTCACTGTAACTAGAATAATCCCTAGGAGAATCTTCTTTTCTGCTTTCTCTAAAAGAGGTTATTTGGGGAACAAACAGGAATGCCACTAGGGGAGCTCGTAAGTGGAGAACATAGATTGCTATTGGGAGAGGACTTGTTAGTTCAGACGTCATTGAAATAGGTAAAGCATTAGAGTTCCTGTTTGCTGCAGAAGTGACCTGGTCCTGTACAACTGCAGAAACTCTAAATGGACCAAGTGCTAAGAAGAGTTCTGAAGAAATGTGGTCAGAGGGACCCAGTGTAGCACTTTTGTCCTGCCCTGAATAACATCTTTCTACTCTCAGTCAAGCTAGTCTTTGAACCAGTCACAAAGTAACCTTTAGTGAGGCTATCTCTGGGTTGTAACAAGAAGTGGGGAAATGCCAGACAATGCCTCTTTAGCTGGGTTAGTGGCAGAGAATTCTTGCCTCCTTCATTCCAGATCACTCAGGGGCGGCTAGGTGGCGCAGTGAATAGAGCACTGGCCCCTGGAGTCAGGAGGACTTTGAGTTCAAATACGGCCTCAGACACTTAACACAAAAACTAGCCATGTGATCTTGGGCAAGTCACTGTCCTGCCTCCCCCCCTCCCCAAAAAGCAAAAAACAAAAGCGAAGATGACTCAGGAGTCAGATCCCCAGTGAACATCCTGTGGGTGTACGGCCCTCAACTCAGCTGTTGTCCATTCACTTTCTGAGAAAACAGAAGTCATGCCCACACTCAGTGCTGCCCACCCTTCTCAAGCCACAGGGCATCAGTTCCAAAGAGAGACCTCGTATATATAGCAAATAACAGTTTGCAGATACTTTCGCATTTCTACTTTGGGCAGATGAATCGTGTAGGCTTAATTATTTCCCTTTAATATCTTGAGAAAATGTAGGTTCCCGAGGTTGGGATTTATCCTAGGCTGCATGGCCAAAAAGTAGCGCAGCTAGGCCTCAAACCTGTGTTCCCTCACCACCAAACAATAGTTTCAGAGTCAGGAGGGGCCTGAAGAGCCAGACAGTCGAACTCCCCCTGCACAGGACACCTTTGCACAGGCTGCCTGAGAGGCGCTCACCTGCCTGGCTTTGGGCTGAAGGCCTTCCACAGGAGAAAAGCATGCAAACTGGTTAAATTCGGTTTTACTCTGTCACTTATGGCACACATGACCTTGGACAATTCAATCAATGAGCAAATATTTACTGAGCACACACCATGTGCAGAAAACTGTAGCAAGTACCAAAGACACACATAAAAATTAAAATTAAAAGCAAAACAAAAGGATCTCCCTCTTTAAGGGACTCTCCCTAGGATACCCAACACTACAAGGGGCTTCAGATGCCACCCAGTGTGGGCCCTTGTCTTACAGGTGGGCAAACTCAGGTGAAGAAATAAAATGGCATACCCAATGTCACACAGCCAGGAAGTATCTGACAAAAGCTGGGAATTCAGGTCTTCTTGCCAGGCCCAGTACTCTGTTCACTAGGTGTAATGGAAATGCAGATTTAAAGATCTTCCCTGCCCCTAGCTTAAGTGCACCTGGAGCCTGGGGTGGGAGGCTTGTTTTTCAGGAAAGCCCACACCTTGATACTTTGTGATTGGGCAGTGGGTCAAGAAGGTTGTTACATTCTCTGAGCCAGGAGAAGGCTATATAAACCCTTAGGAGAGGCTTTGCTTTGGGGCTCACTTTGAGAAGTGTTGTGTGATTTGACCAGATGAGACTCTGGGAAGCCATTGTTGAGAGCCCCCGGCTTTGAAAACCCAGATGTTGATGCTTCCCTCTCTGGTAACTGTGATTTGGTATGGATGTAATGTTGGAACAGTTTGGAAGACTGTCTGCTTGATCTGTTTCTCTGTTTTGAAACTTCTGGTTGTATACTCTGAAGTTCGGGGTGCTGACCTTTTCCCCTTAACTAGGTAATATATGTTTGTTTGATTAAAGTAAGCTTGTTAACCCATCTTGAGTTGCTTTCCTTTAGTAAAGCGGATCTAAGAACCTGTGTTGGCAGCCACCCTGGGGATGCTGGGGTGCTTGCTGCTACACTAGGCTGCCTAGCTGCTGTTCTCATGGGAGGGCCAGCTCAGCAGGAGGCATATGGAGATTAGATGGAAGGCACTCCCTCAGCTTCCCCATGTTTAAAATAAGGGAGATTAGACGGGCTGGTCACTGAGGGCCCTTTTAGCTCTAAAGTGCTGCCCCTCTGACCAGGACCTACCGGGAGGCCGACCCCCATTCTCACTATTGGGCATCTCCCATTACTAGCATGGTTGTTTTTTCTTACAGCAGCTCTTCTCACCTCTTTGGGGCGTGATCCCGAGCTCTCCCTCTTTCACTTAAGCACAGCAAGGTTCTGAAGCCATATGTAGACTTGTTGTCCCATCGTCTGCCCTACCATTCTTTCCAAATAAGGCTTTGTGTCTGCTCCTCAAGAAGGCCTTAAGAAAGTGATTCCAATTCCACGTGACACTTTTTACAATTTTGATAAGAATTCAATAAACATTTAATAAGTGCCAAAGCACTGTCTGAGATAGTGCTGCTACAAAGTGATCACATGCCAGGAGTCTTGAGGGAGGATATTTATGCAGCTTCAGGATGAACTCCTTGACTCCAGGCTCTTTTCCACCCCTGAGATCCTGGGAATTTGTGCTAAGTATCTGTATAGGCAGAGTCAATACTGGCTGGATAGTCCCTTTGCCACAGAAAGAAACCAGCTGACTATGTAAGTCACTTAACCCTGTTTGCCTCAGTTTCCTTGTCTGTAAAATAAGCTGGAGAAGGAAATGGGAAACCTCTTCAGTTGTTTGTCTTTCATTCTTGAAGAAGACCATGACATCAACATCAGGAAGGTGATATCATGACTTCCAAGAGAATGGGATTCAATTTGAGTTAGGGCTATGCAAAATCACCAGCCTCACTCTCTCTTCCTGAGTCATCTGGGTCCAGTGGCAAGACAGAGGTCAGGACAACTGGACATGTCCCCAAATGCAGAGGGAGACATTTATGTAGAGAGATATACACAGAACACAGAAAAATCAGAGCCAAGCATTCACTGGCCTCAAGGGACCATGAAAGACCTGTCAAAGGTTGTGTCTGAACTGAGAATTGAAAGAGTCCTGGAATAACAAGAGGCAGAGCTGAGGAAGGAGTGAACTGGAGACATTCCCAGCATATATTGGGCGTCTACTATGTGTTGGGCTCTATGCTAGTGGCAAGAATTTTTTAAAAGACAAAATTAAAATGCTCCTTGACCTTAAAGAACTAACATCCTGTAGCAAGTGGGTTTCAGGGAACAACATATTCCCATATAATCAGATACATATATATGTATGTATCTGATTATATGGGCATTATACATACATATACGTATCTGATTATACAAGCATACAAACACACAAATATTATATATATATATTTATTTATTTATGTATTTCAATATATCTATATTGATATATCTATATCAATCTATATCTTTATCTATGTCTATAGCTATAAAAAATAAATCCAAGGTAATAGTCTAATCTTCAAAAAGTTTCCCTGTTCCCTTCAGTCTTAGTACAGTTATTATTGCTGGTATCCCCTGGCCACATGTAACTACTTCAAGGATAGATACTCTGAAGGGATAGCTTGAGTTCTCCTTCCCCTCAGTGAAAAAATCCCACATATGTCTATCCTTAAAATGAAAGAATTCAATGGCTGAACATTAATGTTATAGCTTTCAAAGGAAATAATTCAATGGCTGGATACTAATGCTAATGTCCAAATATATCCTCTGATTGGTAGTCTCAACATTTTGAGTAAAAGTCTTGATAGATTCAATAGACTGACCCACTCACTGCTGCCCAATCTGTGTGAGCAGTTCTCTTGTGTGATCCCCTGTATGGTGACTACAGAGTGTCCAACCAGTGTGATGGGTGAACTCCCCCAAAGAAGAGGACTTGAAGCAGGAACTGATGGATCTTTGTTCTTCTGGGGCCTTCCTTTCAGCTCCGGGTTGGACTTCATGAACCCTGAGGGCCTTTCTTACTCACAAATTCTTTAACTATAAATTCTTTTAATGCTTTTAGCATCACATGGACTGTAATGGAGGAATCAAGCCCCCCATTGGTTTTCTCTTACTTTTGTAATATCAGCATCACTCAGTGAACATTGAGAATCCAATGGTGCCATGACTAGATCCCTGAAAAGAGGCTGAAAATCTCTCCTCAGACACTTACTGTCTGTGTGACTTTGGCCATTTGTAAAATGATTGTGTGCTCTGGATCATTGATTCAAAGATCTTATAAAGTGGTTGCAGGGTGCCAGGCCCTGGGTTAGGCCTGCAGGTGGGGGTGGGGTCAAGAAAAAATAAAACAGTCTAGCTCTAATGGAATTTACATTCTAATGGGGGATGTGATGCACATATAAATGGGTGGGTGTATTTAGGACTGCAGGCCCCTTTATACTCTAAGGTTTCTTTTATGACACCCTTTACTCTGAATCTTCTTAAATCCTCATTTGTAATGTATGACTTTCAGCTCTTGCCATTCAGGAGGATGAAGGTGATGATGTAAGTGATGATGATGAAGATGATGATGATGATGGTGAAGGTGATGAAAACAGCAGCTGACAATTACATTTGCCTTTAAAGTCCTCAGAACATTTTTGACATACATGATCTAACTTCATCCTAACACAAATCCCATGGGAGATGGGTAGGAAGTATAGGGACTCAGGCACAGAACTTGGAGTCAGGACAATGTAAGCTCCAAGCTTACCTCAGGTACTTCCTGTCTTACATGACCCTGAACAAGTTACTTTTCTCAAGCTCAGATTCCTCATCTAGAAAGTAAGGATAGTAATAGTACTTACCACAAAAAGTTGTGAGGGTCAAATGAAATAATATTGGGGCAGCTAGGCGGTGCAGTGAAAAGATCACCAGCTCTGAAGTCAGGAAGACCCAAGTTCAAATCTGGCCTCAGACATTTGACACTTAACTAGCTGTGTGACCTTGGGTAAGTCACTTAATCCCCATTGCTTTGCCTTTCCCCCTCAATTTTTTTTTTTAATAAACAATATACAAAGCATGTGACAAACCTTAAAGGGCTAAGTAAATGTTAGCAGGCTCTCCACTGGCTGTCTATTAGATTCACCACATTAATAAATACAATTGATAGGGTGGTTCAGTTTTCATCATCACCCTCCTCCCCATTTCACAGATGACCCAGAGAGACAGTTGCTAGACAATGGGAACAAAGCTGACAATTCTCAGAGACAGGATTTGAAATGAGGTTGTTCCTGTTTTTGTTTTGTTTTGTTTTTAACATTTTTATCTAAAGTTGTGAGTTCCAAATTCTTTATTCTCCCCCTCCCCCTCCCTGAGATGGTAAGCAATCAGATATAGGTTATACATTTGTGATTATGTAAAGCATTTCCATTTTAGTCATTTTGTGCAAGAAGACTTGAATGAAAGAAAGAAAGAAAGTGAAAAATTGCCTGCTTCAGTCTGTATTCAAATAAAACCAGCTCTTTCTCTGGAGGTGGACGCTATGCTTCATCATTAGTCCTTTGAGATTGTCTTGGATCACTGTTTTGCTCAGAATAGCTAAGTCACTCATGCTTCTTCATCGAGCTGTTATTGTCTACAACAGTCTCCTGGTTCTGTTCACTTTAGTCTGAATCAGTTCATGTAGGTCGTTCCAGGATTTTCTGAAATCATCCTGCTTGTCATTTCTTACAGCACAATAACACTCAATTGTATCCATTACAATCATATCCTATAGTTTGTTAGCCATTCCCCAAGTGGTGGGCATCTCTTTGATTTCCAGCTCTTAGCCAATACAAAAAGAGCTTTTATAACTATTTTTGCACAAATAGGTCCTTCCCCTCCCCCCCCGCTCTGGCTTCTATAATGATTTTGGGAGATAGAGCTGTGGTATTGCTGGAAGAAATGGTATGCACAGTTTTATAGCCCTTTGGGCATAGTTCTGAATCGTCCTCCAGAATGGTTGGATCAGTTCACAACCCCTCCAACAGTGTATTACTGTCCAACTTCTTCCATATACTCTCCAACAACCTGGACATTCTTTTTTCATCATATTAGCTATTCTGATAGATGTTGGTTGGTAGCTCAGAGTTATTTTAATTTTCATTTCTCTAGTCAATAGTGATTCCAAGCATTTTTTTTCAGATAACTACAGATAGCTTTGATTTCTTTGTCTGAAAACTGCCTGTTCATATCCTTTGACCATTTATCAATTGGGTAATGACTTGCATTTTTAGAAATTTGACTCGGTTCTGTATATGTTTGAGAAAAAAGGCCTTTATCAGAAAAACTTGTTGTAAATTTTTCCCCCAGTTTTCTACTTTCCTTATAATTGTGGTTATATTGGTCTTATTTGTGCAAAAACCTCTTAATTTTATATAATCAAAATTATCTATTTTACATTTTGTAATGCTCTCTATATTTGGTCCTATTTTTTCCATTTTTCATAAATCTGACATGAACTATTCCATGCTTTCATAATTTACTTATGACACCACACTTTTTGTATAAATCATGTGCCCATTTTGACCTTATCTTGGTATACAATATGAGATGTTGGTCTATATCTAGTTTTTTCCATACTATTTTCCATTTTTCCCAGGTTTGTCTTGGGAGGTAGACTCCCAAGTGTTTTATGTTGTCTACAGTTACTTTAAATGGGATTTCTCTTTCTATCTCTTGCTGCTTAACTTTGCTGTTAATATATAGGAATGCTGGTTTCCCTTGAGTTTTGTATTTGGAGGTCACACTTTTTTATTGATATCTGGTAATTTAATTAGAAATGCTTGAAAGTCCTCAGTTCCACTAAATATCCATTTTTTTCCTTGAAACATTATGTTCAACTTTTGTGGGTAAATGATTTTTAGTTGTCATCCTAACTACTTTACCTTCTGGTATATCATAGTACAAGTCCTTTGGTTTTTCGTTTGTTTGTTTTTGTTCAGGGTTTTGTTTGTTTATTTTGTGGGAAAACTGACAAATCCTGTGTAATCCTATGTAATTCATTTTGGGATCTCTTTCAGACAATAATCAGTAAATTCTTTCTAATTCAATTTTTCACTCTGGCTCTAATATATAAGGGCAGTTTTCTTTGATAACTTCTTAAATGATGTTTTCCAGACACTTTTTTAAAACATGGTTTTCAAGTAGTCCAATCATTCTTATATCATCTCTCCTAGATCTGTTTTCCAGGTCAGTTGCTTTTCAATGAGAAATTTAACATTTTCCTCTATTTTATTTTTACTGTTTTAATTTTGTTTTATTGTATTTTGATGTCTCATAGAGTCTTTAATTTCCACTTGTTCAATTCTAATTTTTAAGAAATTATTTTCTTCAGTGAGCTTTTGTACTTTTCCTTTTGACCAATTCTATTTTTTAGGGAGTTATGTTCCTCAATAAAGTTTTGTATATCTTTTCCAATGCTATTGACTTTTTTTTATTCTGTTGTATTACTCTTGTTTATTCTCCCTGTTTTTCTTCTACTTCTCTAGTTTGCTTTTTAAAATACTTTTCATGCTCTTCCAATAATTCTCTTTGGGTCTGAGACCAAATCACATTTTTCTTTGAGGTTTTACATGTAGTCATTTTGAGACTATTGTCCTCTTCTAAGTTTATGCCTTGTGCTCCTTCCTATCACCATAGTAGCTTTCTGTAGTCAAGCTCTTTTTTTTTATTGTTGTTTTTTGCTATTTTTCTTTCTGCCTTTGGATTCTAGTCCTGCACTGTCTCAAGTTTGTTGTTGTTGTTTTTTGTTTTGTTTTTTTTTTGCTGGGGCTTTGGGTCTTATTGTAAGCTTCCACTGGGCTTCAGGGCTTAGCTGCTTTCTTTCTCTGGAGAATAGGCTTCCCTTCTGGCTTGTACTGGGGTGGGGGGAATGGCCTCTTTCTTTCAACATCTCCTAGACATAGAGTTTAGCTGCTGATCTGCTTCAGGGTTGGCACCCTGCTGCTAAGTTGCTATGGAAACAAGATCTCTCTAATGGTAGGCCCCAGAGCAGGGCTTCACTACTGGTCAGCAATGGGATCAAGGCCTTGCTGGTGGCTAGTAGAGGTGGGGTCACTGGGGTGGGACTTTGCTATGTTGTACAAACTACTCACTTGCCTTGGGGGCTGCTGGTTTGTAGGAGGGTGGGACCTCAATGGTGGATTACCTTTGGAAGGTGGAAGCCTTGCTACAGGGCCTGTGTTGTGAGACTGGCACTGAGGCTGCTGCTCTCAGACATCATACCCCTCCCACCCCGTGAGACAGATCTTTCTTGCTTGGCTGGTAAATTGCTCCCCTGCTCCTGCATCTATTCTGAGGTGGCTTTCTAGTTCTTTGGAGGAGGATTTGGAAGGACTTCAAAGGGTTTTTTTCTCTCTCCACCATCTTGGCACCAGAAGTCTACTCCTGCTTTTTTAAGAAGAGAAAATACTGAATGATTCTAGATCCTTTTTTGTTGGGGAAGGGCTTGAGAAATTTGTGGACAGTTTCCTACATTCCAACTGTTCTGATGAAAAAAAATTCAGATTTCTATTTGACTTGTGACTCGGGGATTTTGTCTAGCCTCCCCAACTAATAATGAATGGGAGCTTCTATGTGAAGGAGGCACCCTACACTTTCATGATTCACTTTCCAGCAACATGATGGGGATGATGATTAGTGTCCTCAGTGTCTTTGGAGGCAGACCAGGTTCTGGGAGGCACATTTACTCAGCCTTGATATGCCACCATGCAAGCCTACTTGCATCTCACAATTCAGTCATTTTAGCATGCTGTTACAGGGACCAAGAAAATCCTCAGGTAATTAGCCATTGACCTTGTGATTGTGGCAGAGATCTTGAGTTTTTCTGACAAGGGAGTCTTGAGGATGACTTAATGTCAGGTGAAGTGAAAGGGTATGACAGCTTCTGTGATTTATTCTGTCAAATCTTGACTGACATGTCCTCTCCAAGGTAACTGCTTCTTGTAGTAGCTACACTTGAGGACCGTTGATGTAGCCTGAGCAGAGAGATAGCATGTGTCTGATCTATAGACACAGGAAAAGCAGGGATTCTTTATGTCCCACTGACACTGTTGAGAAGAATGCTTTGCTTACGTGTTAGGGACAGCATTAATATCATGAGCTTCTTCTTTCATTTCTGTCATACCCATTGACCCAGATTCATTGCAAAAGTCATCATTCAGCAATTGACCAAGCATGATTAGTGCCTTTGTCCTAAGCACCCCAGTACTAGAAATGAACAGATGAAAATGAGAAAGCAAGCAACTAGCATTGATAAAGTTCTTACTGTATTAAACAATGTGACCACAAAGAAAGCACAAATGCATGATCCCTGCCCTAAAATGGCTCCCCTTCTCATGGGGGACATAACAAAGAACCCCCCCAGATAGCGATTGATAGGTAGATATAGATAGAAGAGACACGCACAGTGAGAATGGAGGGCACTCTCAGAGACAGAGCAGTACCAGTGGGGGAGGGGGAATGGGAAAGGCCACTTCAGAAGGGCAAATTTGGGCTGAGTCTTGAAAGACTAATTCTGGTCCTTAATTTCTCCTTCAGGACTTGATGACATTCCTTGTAAGTTTTAGTCTGTGATTCATGTGCTTTGGGATCCCTCATGGAGTTTACACTGTATTGGGGAAATAGAACATGTGTCTAGATAAACAACTCCAGGTGATGAGAGAGAGGGCAAGATATCTGGGAAGAGGGTGAAAGGCCAATCTTGGAGGCAGTCTGTGAGCTCATCTGAGTCTTGGATGAAGCTTAGGATTCTTTTTTTTTTTTTTTAAGCAATTGGGGTTAAGTAACTTGCTCAAGGTTACACGGCTAGTCATTATTTGTGTGTGGGTGCTCATTTTCTGAGGCCGGATTCGATCTCGGGTCATCCCAACTCCGAGGCTGGCGCTCGTACTCACTGCGCCACCTAGCCGCCCCTTTTAGGGCAATTGGGGTTAAGTAACTTGCCCAAGGTCACACGGCTAGGTTTTTGTTTGTGTGGGTTAAGTGTCTGAGGCCGGATCCGAACTCAGGTCCTTCTGACTCCAGGGCCAGCGCTCTACTCACTGCGCCACCTAGCCGCCCCCAAAGCTTAGGATTCTTATAGATAGAAATGAAGTGGCAGGGTATGGCCTACAGGAGATGGAGTGCTGAATTTGGGAGATCCATAGTAGGACTGCTTTGGCTGAACCTGAGATGCTTGGATGGAAGGCACACAAAATGCTCTATGGAGAGGCAGCGTATGGTGCTGGGGAGAATACTGAGCTTGGAAGTGCTGGAGAAGAAGCAGCTGAGCTCACATTCCAGTTCCAGCAGTTCCTAGCCATGTGAGCCCACTCACATTATTTAGCCTCTGTGAGCCTCAGTTTCTTCATCAGGAAAAGCAGGGAATTGAACCGAATGACCTCTAAGGTCTCTTTAATTATCCTAGAATCCCCTGTCTATAAAGTTAGTTTGGAGGCAGATAAGGGAAGATTTTAAATATGATGCCAAAGAGGTTGATTCTTATCTTAGAGTCAGGGAGGTTTCTGGGTACAGGTCAGCCTTCTGTGTTAGGATGGCGATCTTGGTCATGGTGTGGGGGACAGATTGCAGAAGGCAAAGATTGTAAGCATGGAGACCAACCAGGAGGCTTTTGCAATAATTTATGCAGGAGATTAGAAGGGCTTGAACAATGATAGTGATCATTTAGGAGCAGAAAATTGGATCAGCAAGAGAAATGTGGCAGTCAAATCACCATAACTTGGGTAAGGGATACAAGGGTGAGAGTGAGAAAAGAGGGTGACTTGGCCATTGTGAAAGCAGATGGCTACAAGAGCAGAGTTCCACTCAGCTCAAATAGGGGAATCCGGAGGCAGTATAGCTCTGAGACGCTTGCAGTGAGGTCTGCTTGGAACACATTGGATTGAGTTTGGGATGCCTATTGCTGGCTGATGGAGATGTCCAACAGTAAGACCAGAATGCAGGGGGAAATGAGGACTTGATATAGAGATTCTATAAATGCCCATCTGGGTTTAGCCAGTGGGTTTTGTGTTGCTTACATTTGTATAGTGTGTTGATGTTCCAGTAATGGACATTTTTGTGTTCTGTTTTGTTTAATGGATCTGTGGTTTTATTATGTAAAAATAGAGATCAGCATGTTCTTTACAACACAAAGCCTTACACAGCTGCATGGGATTCTGAGAAGTTTTGACTTCTAGGTCACATCACAATATATAGCAGAGATGGGACTTGAACTCAAGTCTTCCTGAGTCTGACTATCAAGGCCAATTCTCTATGCAGTTTAGTATATTTTCCTTCTGCATTAATTATCCCCATTTTTCAGATGAGGAACCTGAGGCTTGGTTTTCTTTGTAAAGTCTATGTCATAGGTAATTCATTGAGGGATCACCTAAGACCTCTCCAAAATGCCAGTGCTGGGACAGATGGTATATAGCTCTACATTCAAAGCATAAATGCCTTGAACATGTTGTTGATTTCAAATATGAAATATAAATGACTAAAAAGTGACCCAGAGTGTTGTTGACAAATACACTAGGAATAAATGTGCAAGTCCATTGATTATCTTTGTTCCAGATGAAATGGTATAATGAGAGAACTCATATATGTTTAGTCTCCAAATGAGTGTCAGGAGCTCCATCTTTTTTGTTTTCCTTGAAGAGGTGCTAAGTCTCCGCACATAATAACCCCAGGAATCTGGCTACATGACATCCAAGCTTCCTATATGTCTGAGAGCAGCTGCAATAAACACAGGTCAGCTCAGATACCAGAAATGGACTCATAGTCATTTGCTCACCACGAGGGCTTATGGGAGTTTTAAATTCTTTTGTGGAACTAATTCTAATTAACAGAAATGTTATGACTAATATAGTGGAGAGTTATTCTAGTGTAGTGGAAAGAGGATTGACCTTGAAGTCAGAAGTGTAGGCTTAAGATCCATCAGCAGCATTACCTGAATGGGAGATGTGGAGCCAGTCATTTCTAGCTGGGTTTCAGTTTTCTCCTCTATAATATGGGGATTACAACCTTTTTATTGCTCTAACAGACTGTTCTGAGCATCTGATTAGAAAATGGGGGCACTCAGCAGCCCTAGCCCTACCCACAAATCAACTGTTATTGTTACCAGTATGTGGACAAGCTGGGCCCTTACAGAACAGTTCTTTATTTTCTATCTGTCTTCACATGGACAAACCATGCTCTAGAAATCACTGCAACCTTGAACTACAAGGACTCAAAAGGAGCCAAGTGTCCAGAGCAATTTCTTGTTGCTATTTTTTTTTTATCCTGTCTGGTTTGGTCTGGTCTACACTTATGATTTCATAATGGTGGACACGACAGTCCAATGGTCCTTTGGTTGGGTCAGAGTAGAATAGGAATCCACATATAACTTTTAGGTTTTGATTATTCCCTGAGTCATTGAGAAGGCAAGTGACTTACCCAAGTCATACCCTATGTGACAAATGCCTATTGAGTTTTTCCAAAGGGGACACAGAAAGAAGACACGGTCAGCACAATCCAACCGAAGTCCACACATATGGGAGTTTTCCATATTCTGGATTCTGTGTCCTAACCTCAGTAAAAGGATAAAGAGGTTCTATCTTGGATTATTCTGAAATGATGTACATGTGGCCAAAGATTTTGGATGAAACCATTCCCCTGCCCCTCTGTTGAGTACACAGATTGAATGTGTCTTGACCAGGAATACTAGACAGATAGCCAATCTTGGTCAGGGAGCCTGATCCAAGTCCCACACCTGAAACAAAATGACCACGTCAACATGGACAAGTCACTTGCCTTTCTGGGCCCCCAACATTCTAAGAGAAAAAATTCCAGGAGTTACCAATCTGCCTTGGTGGAGGATGTTCTCACACTAAGGGTGCCACAGTGATGTAAACCCAGGCCTGGTGCCCCAGGAGGTACAAATTCTTAGATACCAATGACAGGAACCAGGACAAGCCAGCATCTTTGAAGCTTCTAACTGAAGGTCATTCTTCCCAAATTGACATTGATTTCCTAGTGTTCTGGCCTTTTCAGAAAGATAGCAGCCAATTCTGGCTGCTTCTTCCTAAACAATGACCCTTTGGATCAGGCCCTGCACAGAGCACATTATACAAGCATTGCAGAAAGGATGCTGGGCTCACCTGGCACCCCGGTCCATTGAGTGTTTCTTTGGGAGCCCCAGGCACAGAAACAGAGGTTGCAACTCATGCCTTTTGAAATGTCTGCGGATTCCTCCTGCTCTTCCCCTGTATTTGCTGCATAGTTCTGAGTGGAAGGCACAGTGTCTGGCATCATGTCCAATGGAGGCCAGAGGACTGCATGCTTCTGCCATCTCTGGAGAAACTTGTACATGACTGCCAGTTCTGCAAGGTAAGGCAACCAATTACAGGAGAAGATTCTCAGAAACCATTTTTCTTCCAGGAGAGTGTGTTCAGAACTAGAATTATCCAGGAGTTCATGACCCATAGAGCTCCAGCTTTGCCAAAGAGTTATAAAATATATAATCTTCTAATCATCATTAGGCTTCCCCACTGCTGGCCGTATGTCAGGTGATTAATGCTGATGGAAGTTTAATACCACTCCAGCTAATCTGTCAAAGAACTACAGACAATGCAGAAACAAGTGTTGGGCTTGAGCTTCTGCTATGTTCTGGACTCGTGCCTGGCACATAGTGTGCCCTTAATAAATGCCCATGGCCTGACTTCCTGACATGCCCAAAGACCCGTTTCATAGCGGCTGATGGGAATGGCTGGCATTTATATGGTGATTTAAGGCTTACAAAGGGCTTCACAAATGTCTCGTTTGATCCTCATAACAGCCCTGGCAGCTAGGTGTTGTATTAACCCCATTTACAGTTGAGGAATCTGAGGCAGAAAGAGAAGTTAAGTGACTGGCCCAGAGTCAAACAACTATCAGATGCTGAATTTGAACTCAGGTCTTCCTGATTCCAGGTAAAGTGCTCTACCCACTGTGGCCCCTCCCTGCCTTTAGTGCCCACTGATATACTTTTGCCATCCTAAATGGTGCTTCTGGAGAGGACATAAGGCAATAGGACACTGAGTTAACTGGTTTCATCATTTGTTGGAGCATTTACTCAGCTCCAAGCAAACCACACCCCAAACTATTGGATGATGCAGGTGCCCACAGAGCCCATCTCAGAGCCACCCTCTCTGTGCCTCAGTTTCCTCATTGGTAAATGCCAAGCTGGACTCACTGGCCTCCAAAGGCCCTTCTAGCCCTCAGTGATGATGCTCTGGCCCTCCTCTGCCCTTGGCAGACCACATCTGGAGCCTGGGGAGCAGTGTTTCTTCTTGTGTTCTGGACAGCCATTGATAACATCTGAAGGAAGCTAGGCAGAGCTGTGAGATTGCCTGCCACAGGATGATCAAGCAGCAGATGGTAACTGTTTCTCCATATTGGAAGAGCCACCATGGGGAGAGAGATTGGCTTCCTCTTCTTGGCTCCTCAGAGTGATGTGCAGGAGGTGCAGAGGCAGATTGAAGTGGGAGAGAAGGGGGAAGGCCCCAGCCATGAGCTGCCCCAAAGAACAAGGGCTCCCTGGGGGTGGGGAGTGCCCCTGACAGCAGGTCTTCAAACAGAGGCTGAAGGTCCTGTCAGGGCTGTCTTGGT
This sequence comes from Gymnobelideus leadbeateri, assembly GCA_011680675.1. Classification (NCBI taxonomy): domain Eukaryota; kingdom Metazoa; phylum Chordata; class Mammalia; order Diprotodontia; family Petauridae; genus Gymnobelideus; species Gymnobelideus leadbeateri. The sequence goes on along the minus strand of WOXC01005507.1, from coordinate 460,619 downwards.
CAGGCAGGGGAAGGAGGAGATGGTTTCCAATGTCTCACCCAGGTCAGACATTCTGCAATTCTTAGCCTTGAGAAGGGTTCTGATTTCCAGGTGGTCTCTCCTAATAAAATGTTAGCACCTTGAGAGCAGGGCCTGGGTTCTTAACATTGCCTGTAACCCTAGAGCTTACCAGTGTCCTGGCATATAGGAAGCATTTAACTGATCTTTGTTGACTGAGATATTTATAATCTACCTGGGGACATAAGATATATGCAGGTTTGTTTGTTTAAATTAAATACAATTAAAGATAGCACACAGAAACGAGCAGAATAGGACTTTGAATCAAAGGGATTAAAGATCACCTTTTCTGACCCCCTCATTCAATACATGAGGAAACCAAGGCACAGAAAATCTGAGCCACTTGTAGAAGGTCACATGGAGAGCAAGCAGCAAAGCTGCAATGCCGGCCCAGTCCTCTTGGCTCAGAATCTACTTGTCCTGCCACTCCCCCGAGACAAGAGCATTCCTAGCCATTCTGGTGCCAAGAATTCCCATCCTTCTGTGATCTATGGGAATGCTAATGGTCTGAATATCCATCAACCATTAGGTTTTGCTCTGTTCAACATATGTTTGAAATTTTAATTGTTCCAAGAGTCAATAATTGTGGAAAACTTCCCAGATGATAATGACAGGGATAGATGGAGATAGATAATAGACAGATAAATAGGTAGATGGCCAGACAGAGATGGATGATGAATGATAGATGGGTGAAAGGTCTAGATAGATGCTAGAGAAAAATGAGAGATATATGAGGAAGATAGATAGATATAGATGGACAGACAGACAGATAGATGGAAAGATAGATAGATATAGATAGATAGATAGATAGATAGATAGATAGATAGATAGATATAGACATAGATAGATGGATAGATATAGATAGATGGATAGATATAGATAGATAGATAGATAGATAGATAGATAGATAGATAGATAGATGGATAGATATAGATAGACACATAGACAGACAGACAAACTTCCTAGCATCTTTAGGCTACCCTATTCCTAAGCCTCCTTCTTGGTAGACTTGACAACTAAATGATTCCCACCTCTCTAAGCTCTGGAAATTTTCATGCTTTTATCTCCAGATTCTGCTCTGGGACCCTGAGGTCCCAGCTGGTAACAAGCTCAGCAGGTCCATTGTTTCCAGAAGAACTGAGCCTCACTTCCTTTCTCTCATTGCTCCCCAGCTCTCTTTTCAGTAGCCATGCCAGCTGTCTTGCTTGCTTACTACATATTCCAAACTGTGCCTGTCTTCACCATGCCACCCCCTGCTCCCTGTTCTGGAACTACCAGCTCTGCCAATCCTGCGAGAAGGGACAAGGCAGTCTCTTTCTTTACTCCAAATGTCATCTCTGCTTAGGGCTTCCAGGACTAAAGGGCCTCTATGCCTGCTCTATTCTTCTACTATAATGTAAGCGCTTTGAAGGTAGCAACTGGTTTTCAATTCCTGTTTCCATTCTCAATGCTTGACATACATGTTTAGCACGAAGAGATTTATATATGTGTGTATATGCACATATGTATTATAACGCACATACTAGGGAAACAGCTTTAAAGGATGTGTGATGTCTAATGCAAATGAGTCTCCTGTAACTAATAACCAAGTACCCCAAACCTAGGACTATCTTACAATGTTAGGAAGTGATCTTCATTCTAGTACTCAGAGAGGGAAAGAAAGAGAAAGATAGAGACAGAAAGGGGAAGAGGAGGGAGAGAGAGAAAGAAGAAGGAGGAGAAGGAGAAGGAGAAGGAGAAGGGGAAGGAGAAGGAGAAGGAGAGAGGAGGAGGAGGAGAAGGAGAAGGGGAAGGGAAAGGGGAAGAGGAGGGAGAGAGAGAAGGAAGGAGAGAAGGAAGAAGAAGAAGAAGGAGAAGGAGGAGAAGGGGAAGGAGAAGGGGAAGGAGAGAGGAGGAGGAGAAGGGGAAGGAGAAGGGAAAGAGGAAGAAGAAGGAGAAGAAGAAGAAGAAGAAGAAGAAGAAGAAGAAGAAGAAGAAGAAGAAGAAGAAGAAGAAGAAGAAGAAGAAGAAGAAGAAGAAGGTTTAATTTTTTTAAAAAATCTACAAAAGGCGAAGCTAGAGGGGACTGTGAGTTAGTGGGGCTTTTCATTTCTGTATGTCCCTTGGAAGTCTGATGGCACACTTTAGGTTATCAGGCTATTAGTATTTAGGTTGTCCCATTGCATGATCCTTTATTTATGGAGTAGGAATGGTGATAACTAAGAAATAAGGCAGGGCAGCTAGGTGGAGCAGTGAGTAGAGCGTCGGCCCTGGAGTCAGAAGGACCTGGGTTCGGATCCGACCTCAGACACTTAACGCACACACAAACAAAAAAAACCTAGCCGTGTGACCTTGGGCAAGTTACTTAACCCCAAATGCCCTCCAAAAAAAAAAGAAAGAAAGAAGGAGTTAGGGTTCCGAGGGTCTCGAACCTACAAGAACATGTTTACCTTTTCCCAGTCTTCGGACGTCTCCAGATTCTAGACTTTTTAGAAGAACTACCCACGCAGAACACCATTCTGTTTAAGGAGAACTCTCTTTAATTTTCTCTGATCAGAACATACAAGCGAACTCAGCCAGCAGTCAGTCCCCCCGCCCCATCAGGCAGCCTCCTTTTTATCCAACCTCCAGTTCCAGGTGTTTAACATCCTTCCCCGCCACTGCGAGCCAATCACGTACTGCCCCGAGAGTGAGGGGTGGTAACCCGCTGCCCACATGGACATGTCAGCTCATCGGGCTAAGAGGTTTCCGGTGTAGCAGACCAGGAAGTCTCTCTACTGCCACGTCAACTCTTATGATTGTTTTGCTGACTGTCCTTTTGGCCTTCCGGGTTCCTCCTGTAGCCTGTTATTGATAGGCCAGGGACCCTCCTGCCACTCCCAGGCTGTCACGCTGCACCCCAGTTGGCTAAGGACTCTTCAATAAGGCAAAACCTTATATGCCCTCTGAGCGCTGGGCATCACTGGGTCCTCTCATTGTCTCTCTGGAACTCAGTTTCCTCATCTCTAAAATGAGGACATTGGCCCCCCTCTCTGAACTCCCTTCTAGCTATAGAGACCATATCTTATCTGAGTACTATGAATAACTCTGTCCTGAATGGCCATGTGAGTGCCCTCTGGATTACCTACCCCCGCTGCTCCCTTGCTGACAAACCAGGCCACAGAGAATTTGAGTTTCTGGGGCCATTCAGATCTTTGCCTTTCTCCATTGTGTAAAAGCCTCTCTGAGCAGCTCACAGAAAGACTGCTGGGTGACTTTGTGTCCTCTTCCCAGGGGCAGGTTAATGTTCTTCCCAGGAAGCCAAGATTCTGTTTCCCGTAAGGAATTACCATCAATCTGCTTGGTGTTCATTTAAGCAGTATTTGATTTTTCCCCCAGAATCCATGAGGAAAGCTAATTAATGACTTCAGTACAGAGTCTATGATTCTGAATAAGATCATGTACTAATCCCAAAGGCACTGGAGAATGGAGCGGCTCTGTTTCCAGGGGCCTCCCAATTGGATTTTGAAGGACTCAGATATTTCACAGAGCCTGAGGCTTTCACAATCTTCGGGCTTACAAATCTTTGCAACCTACACAAATACACAATTGGTGTCTGTTTATGTCATGATCAAGACAGCCAGAGCCTTGAACACCAGAACACCAATGCCTGGTTATTCCATGACTCTCATTGTCTCTTGTCTTTCTGTGTCTTTCTCCTGCCTGATTCTGTGCTTTGTGCCAACAGCCTCTTCTGCAGGTGCATGTAGGGAGCCATGGACCCCTGAAGGACATGGCCAAAGAAGGCCTTCCATGGCCAGAAATGTCCTCAATAAAGCCTGAGGGAGTAACCTGGACCTCAAATGTTCTCCAGCCACCTTGGTCACCTGCTCGGGTCTCCCATCTTCTTTGGGGTCTCCCCTCCTTAGCCTCTGCCTCTCCCATCACTGGTGTAGCTCAGAACATGGGGCCTCTAGGAGACACATCTTGGGAGTGCCTGTGGATTCCCATTCTCCCATCCCTCTGGGCCCCCACCCAGACACATCCTTTCAAACTGTCCCAGCTCCCTGTTGCCCACAGGATTCTGTAGAAAACCCTCTCCCCCTGCCTTCTTTCTAGTCTTCTCACCCTATCCTCACTTTCCTGCACATACTCTGTTATGCAGCGCCATGAGCCTTGCTTATCCTCATACAACTCAGTCAGTCAGACAACAAGCATTTATTATGCACCTGCTGTGAGCCAAACTTTGTGCTGAGCGCTGGGGATAGAGAGAGAACAAAACAAAACATAGTCTACTGAGGGAGACGACATCCAACATGGCAGTGACCACTAGTCCAAACAAGGTACTTACTGATTAAATGAAGGCCATAAGATGAAAGAGAGTGAAAAGTTTCTCTGATATCTTTCTTCTTACAAGTCTCAGTTCATGTCTCACCCTTCCCATTCCCCTGAACCTTGACGCCTTCTCTCTAAGCTCCGGCCAATTCAGCCTTTCTTTCTCTTGATCGTCTATCAGTGTCTTCAGGTTGGCTCCCCGTCAGACTGGGAGCTCCCTGAGAGCAGGCATTGTTTTTTTTTTTTTCCTTTGTTTGTAGTGGCAGGGCTTAGTGTAGGGCTTGATGTTGAGTAGGTGTTTAAATGAATGTTTGTTATTGACTTGTTGACTTTCATACATTCATGACTATGTTGATGTAGATATAAATATATCTATACCTCCATAGGTGGGTCGCTACCGAGATAGAGACATAGCACTTTAAGGTTAATAAAACCAGTTACAAATATTAACTTATTTTATCCTCACAAAATGTTAGGAAGTAAGTGCCATTATTTTCCCCCATTTTACAGGTGAGGAAACTGAGGCCAACTCATGGTAAACAATTTGTCCAGAGTCAGTAGTAAGTGTCTGAGGAAGAATTTGAATTCATCATATTGACTCCTTACCCGGCACTGGAAAGGTGCCTACAGAGTTTACTAAGTCCCTGGCTTTGCCTTTCTGGATATATATGTAGACTGAATCCCTTTGGGTTGAATCTAATCATTTCTTTGCATTATACAAGAAAAGAGACCTTGTCCAGAAGGCTCTTTCTAAAATGTGTCTAGGTTTCAAAGAAGGGGGATCCCCTAGAATCCTCTGCAGCCTGCACCTTAGTGTCCAAGGAGATCCATGCTGTTGAGCAGAGTCTATAGATTATCTTTCACAGTCTCTATATTTAAATACACTACATGTGGTACTCATATAGGGAGATTCTGCATGCTTTGCACACCTATTCTATAGATACAGAGTTAATAGCCCATATTCCATGGTCTCTAGAAAATATTTCTGCAGTCACTTGACCTTTCTAAGTCTCATTTTCCTGTATTGTAAAATCACATGATTGGCCTGGGTAATTTGCCTGTGAGGGATCTTCCAGCTGCACATTCATGACCCTCTGACCTTCTCCTGTCAATAAGTGTCTGAGGCAGGATTCAGACCCTCATCCACCTGGCTCCACCTTCATATGGGCCATCATGGCACGCTGCCCCTCTCCACAGCCTAGGACCATGGTCACTTCCCAATTCAGGCAGCAAGGTTATATAGTGGATGGGATGCTGTCCTTGGGATCATGGAGAACAGGATTCAGGTCCCACCTCGCACCCTTGCTACGTATGTGACCCTGGGCAAATCACCTGCCCTATCTGGGCCTTGCTTTCTTTATCTGGGAAGTAAAGAAGGGACTAGACTCAGTGTCTTCCTCTTTCCCTTACAGACCTAAGTCTTGACTCTTATGAATTCTCTCACCTATGCTTGTAATGTAAGGATTCCAGAAGAAATCCTGGACCCTTCCCTTTCCCAGTGGCCTTCAGTGCTTCCCAACCCGTCTGCATGAAGTTCAGGTTCCCTACCTCCTGTTTGTTCTCTCTTCCCTAAGTGAATTGCCCTGGACTTGTCTCTGTTCGTACCAATAACTTTCTAATTTATCTTAATTTCTTAAAACATTTTGTCATTGGACCCAAAGGCCTCCATTCTCTCACTGTGATGAAAATCATTATTATCATCAGCTGGACTGAGAACAGCTGGATTTCTTAATAGCCGTAGTGTGAGAGAGACACAGGCACCATCCAGCCGCCTTGCAGAATTCTACTAATGTAGGCTGCTCCTGACCTGAATGAATCTCCATCATTCCAATTCTGTCTGCCTCTTGCCCAGAGACCAGAAACGTTGCCAAAATGTGTGATAATGACAAATGGGGACTCAGGCAAAGCCATCAGGTCAGTGCATTAACCCTCTGTATTTTCAAAGCCCCAAGCATATGGATCTTCATAAGGAAGTGTGCAGAGAGCATCAATTAACTGCATTTAGAAATCCTTATCAGGAACTCCAAACAGAACAATTGGAGGCTGCACACTCAGGTGGGATGGTGGCCCTGACACTTCCAAATAACTCCAGAAAATGGGAACTCCGCTTATCCCCAGCTCTCAGCTGCCTTTGCTACATGGGGCACAGCTGCTCAGGTCCATTGTCAAACCTGTGTAAGGTACACCAGAGTCTGCTTCCAGAGGGCAGCACCCTTCCCTCTCTGCTCATTGAAACCCATGTCCAATCTGGAATGGAAACCGATTTGGCTTTTCTTCCCCCTGAAACGCATTCAGCACCAAGTACCGAACAGTAGGAGACAGAAAGGTCTGGACATTTCCCCAGCTTTCTCTCTGTGTGTCTGTCTGTCTGTCTCTCCTTCTCTATCTCTGTCTCTGTCTCTTCAGCCTCTTTGTCTGTCTCTGTCTGTCTCTGTCTCTGTCTCTCTCTGTCTCTCCCCCACCTTCCCCATTGGACCCAATAATAATCACAAACTAGCTAAGAGAAGATGAAGTTGGGCCCAAATACCACTTTTGACTTGTGGTAACTGGATGATTTCTAGCAAGTCCTGAATTCCCTTAATCTTCACTTTTCTTATTCACTAAATGAAGGGTTTGAACTAGATGGCCTCTGGGCCTTTCTACATCTACATTTGTGATCTGGGCTTGTGGGGTCGATTTCAAGAATCCCGATTGCTTGGGAGAGGAGGGAACTCTGTGTGTGTGTGTGTGTGTGTGTGTGTGTGTGTGTGTGTGTGTGTGTGTGTGTGTGTGTGTGTGTGTGTCGTTAAAGATGGATGGATGGAAGGAAGGGAGGGAGGGAGGAAGGAAGGAAGGTAGGAAGGTAAATAAAACATTAAGTGCCTAGAAGAAAACAGAAATAGTCTGGAAGGGGGCATAAACAAGATAATTTTATTATATTCTTAATAAAATTAATATAAACTTTTTCACAGAGAGGTTAACAGTTTTGTATATAATTTCTTGGTTTTTCTTTGCATATTGCTGTGTTTGTATTTGTTGCTGATTACTAAATCTGAACCAAATGACTTGGAGTCTTTCCCTCCTCAGGTGTCCATCTTTCTTTTTATTTTCTAGATCCTGGAGTGTTTGGGTTTGTTTTTTTGTTTTTTGGGGTTTTTTTTGCATCCCTCTGCCCGACACTACTTACCCCCAAAGCTATATGGAAACTTGATCTTTTTTTTAAGAGTTCATAAAACTGTAGTTTCTGAAGCTTTTATGGGTCTTCAGGAAGTGTCTCATTTTTCATGAGCTACATATGTAGATCAGCTATAACACGCTGTCAGTGAACAGTGGTTTTCCATCACAGAGGCTGTCAGTAAAGCTGATTTCCTAACAAGAAAGCTGTCAAAGTGTGACAGCTGCTGTCTTTGCAGCCCAAACAATCTGCTTTCTGCTAATGGTGACTTGTGCTCTCCCATTTATTATACAGTAGTAATGAGCAGGGGCCTTGGAAATACAGCTGGAGTCAATGGATTTACATACCTTATGATGTGGGCTCTACCCAACCAACAACAATGGGTAAAATAATGGCTTTCCTTGGAAATTTCATTTCATGAATTTCATTTCATACCTTACTGACTAATTGGACAAAAATAACTGGGGATTGAGAGGGTGTCCTGCTTTAAATTTTAACATCAGGAAGTGGCTGAATCATAGAACCAGACCTGAGAGCCCTCAGAAGCCACCTAGGCCAATCCCCTTATTTTACAGACAAGCAAACTGCATCCTCAGGAGTCAAAGTGACTTGCTCCTGGCTAAAAAGGTAGTGAGGGTCAGAGTCCTCTGACTCAAGTCTAAGTTCTTTCCTCTCTGATATGAGACTTCCCATATTGAGAAAAAACAGAGGATTCTGTTTAAGATCAACAAATGCTATTTTAAAAAGATAAATGACTGCTTCTCAAATTCTTTAGTTAATAATTGGTGTGCCGATGAGGAGAGCTATAACTAGCAACGTTTTAATAGTTTCACTGAGGGTGAAGACAGTTTAGTGTTGTTTTAGGGTTCAGGGAGGGCTATCAAGGCAGAGCAGAAGAAAATAGAGTTATGGATTCAGTTGTTTGGGGCCCTGCCTCAAGATGGACTGTTAACTGAGATGTGCTGTGAAGACTCTTTGGAGGGAGATATCCTGGGATGTTTGTACCACCTGATGAAGCCATCTGGTAAAGGACTCAAGGCCAAGTGTGGGAACTGAAGCTGCCATATGGAGGAACAACAAACCATGAAGAGATTAGCGCCCTGAAGGAAAGGCCTGTTCCCCTCTTCCTAGTTATGACACTGCTCCACGTGGGACTCGACACCTGCTAGTCAGTTAAGGGCCTGGTAGGTGATGTTCTGCTGTAGCCACTATGTCTTGGCCTTAGAAGGAGGAGAACTGGGCTTGATGTTGGCTTTGCAACTTAGTTACATGACCCTCTCAGATCATGTATTCTCTTTGAAGCTCCATTTCCTTCCTGATCCATAAAACAGAAACAATAACTCTTTGTCCTACCTACCTAATAGAGGTTGTTGTAAGGAAAGTACTTTATACATTATAAGGATATGGCAATGTGAGTTACTGTCTTCCTTAGCTATCTGCTTCATTGGCTTTGGTCTTTATGTTACAATCTTGCTCTCATTTGGTACTAAAATCTGACAAGATTACTTATTTTAACACTCAGGGTTACTGTACTACTTGTATGTATGTAAATAACACAGATACAGACAGACACTGACAGAGATGTAGATATAGATACAGACATACAGGTGTTTGTTTTTTTCATTTTTTTTGTTACACATTTATGCTCATATATCTCCACCCCCACCCCCCAGAAAGTCATCGCTTGTAACATGGAGAGGGGGAAAAAAGAGGAGAGGGAAACTGAAGTAGAACTAACCAACTCACCCACCAAGCCTAATGTCATGGGCAGAGTTATGCACTCACACTGTCCCACTTCTCTGTGGCCAAGCTTCATCACTATAACTCCCCAGTAATCACTTTCACTTATGTTGTTGCTCTTTGCACATATGTGGCTGTAGTCACTGGGGATTGTTTCCCTGGTCCTGCTTGCTTGACTTTGCATGAGTTAATGTAAGCCTTCCCATGTTTCTCTGCATTCTCCACATTCATAATTTCAGGAACTCCAGTCATATCCCATTACATTCATGCACTGCAGTGGTGTTCCATTTCTCTAATTGATGGACTTCTACTTTGTTTCCAGTTCTTTGTTGTTGGGGAGAATGCTGCTGCACCCCAATGGTTGTTTAGATATTTGTCTATAGACCTTGTATCACAATCTTCTGTAATCTGGTCCCAAACCTATAAGGATGCTGTTTTATTTTACAAGTCAGCATTACTCAAATGTTCTGAAGATACCTTTGAGTAAGATTGTTATCAATCAATGGGGCCATTCTTTTTCTGAGCTAGATACATAATATGGTCCATCTCTTTTACTGAATTAGGAAAGAAAGTCAGTACATTAACTGTGAACAATAAAATGCCCCCCCCTTCCTTTCTTGTTCTAAACCCCATGATGATCAAAACTCATAAATCATGAGTTAGTATCGTGGATAAAGATGGCTGTTGTTATTAGGTGTTTTTCAGTCACATCTGATTCTTTATGACCCTATTTGGGGTTTTCTTGGCAAAGAAACTGGGATGGTTCACTCTTTCCTTCTTCAGTTCATTTTACAGATGAAGAAATTGAGACAAATAGGGTTAAGTGACTTTCCCAGCGTTTCACAGGTAGCAAGTGTTCAAGACTGGAGACATTGAATTTTCCTGATTCCAAGCCCAGTATTCTCTCCATTGTGCCACCTAGCTGCCCACAAAGAGTTAGCACTCTAAACAGACTGACAAGCTCAATCCCCACCCATGTAGTCTGGAGCATCCTTTCACTAAATAGTTAATAATACCAACAAAGCCTCAGTACCTGGACTACTCCATGTGGCTTCTCTTTAAGGGCCATCATGGCCTAAGGGATTGACAGCCAACCTTGGAGTCAGAAAGACCTGGGTTTCCCTTTAAACCCAACTACCGTCTGGCCACCTGGCCCTGGCTGAGCAAATTCCTTACCTTCTCAGTGCCCCAGGCCAAGCCTCTGTGACTTGTGAGTGGTCATGTGGCATGTTTAATCTTGCCAGCTGGTACCATTGCCTAGTTATAGCCTTTGGACTCCAGTCTCGTGTGTAAACCTTGCACTTTTTGAATCTGTACATACTGTGGCAGTATTGCATGATGGAGAACTGTGCTTGGAGGCAGGAGGACTTGGATTTGAGCTCTGACTCTGACACCTTCTCACACCCTGAGCCTGGCAAGTCTCAGCCTCTCAGGACTCCAGGAGAGTCTTTCCAAAGTTCTCAGTTGCAGAGCAGGTAATGATATGCATTGGCAGAGGGAATCCCTAGTATCAGTGAAATTCCAGGTCCTGTCACTGTGGGACACCAGGCCACCCCCTCCCCCACCTCCACCCATGACATGAGAAATGTTCCTAAGATGAAATTCACTCATTCACCAGCATGAGAACTGTAAAGCAACTAAGCTGCCCCTCCCATTTGGAAAGCAGAATTTCCAATGTAGATACAACCAGAAAGCATAATCAGAAATGAACTATACACAGGAAAGGAGCACATGATTAATATGGGAAGTTGTGTCCTTCCTGAGGCCTGGGTCAACCCAAGCATCTATGGCTGGATGGAGGGGGAGGGCTGATCCTGTTGGCAGATGGGGCTGGAGGGCAGGGCTGACTCTCTCCTTCCAGGGCCCTGATGGATTTTCACTTCCTCTTCCCCTTCCCTCAGCCCTCCTCCCATGCATCATCCAGTCACTGCAAATGAAATTAGTGCTGCATTCTTCCTGCCTGTGGTCCTCAGGTGCATTCATGACATACAGCCTACTGCTACCACACTGCATTACCTGGCAGACCGCAAATGCCCCAGGCCCAAACAAATGGGAGCTATGATGGGTGATTCTGCTTCTTGCCCCTCTCCTTGCCGACAGTGCAGAATTTGTTTGGAGAAAGGTCTTAATAAACCCGGCGTCCAAAGCCAGTGTCTGCTCCCTTTTTTCAGGCTTCATCTCCAACCGATTCTTAAGCTTCAATGGAGAAAACAAAGAAACTGCAAACATTTTCAGAACTCTGCTCTTTCCCAGAGGTGGGAACAGCGGCCAGCAAAGAAGCCAGGGCCCATCTTACAGGGAGTATGAGAAAGAGGCCTTATTGGTAGCCCTCACTCTCCCATGGTACATCCAGAGATTGGGACATGTTCCCTAATCTCTCTTGATCTGCTGGGGAAAGTCCTCAAGGATCAGCTCACTCACTTGACAAAGGTGAGGGGAGGGAAGGATACAAGCTCTGTTTCCCCTTACAAACCATTTCTGCACATCTATTCAGCACCAGATAGACACATGCCTCCTCCCAAGCAAAACTGCTGTGTTATTCTTACACTGCCCAGCTACATGTGCATTGTGTTGGAGGTGGGGGATGAGGGCCAGGGTCAAGGCCCTGAGTTCCCAGGGATCCCTGGGTTCAGATCATGATCAGCTTTAAGTCCCGGTGCTGTGGTACAGGTGTGGGGTGCACAATTATCTCCCAGACCCCAGGATTAATCACCATGACCAGGACTTTGCACTAACTGGAATAAGGCGGCCAGGAGGCGTGGGGTGGCCCTTCTTGCTCAGCCTGTATTTGACAGAGGCAAAGCCCTCACTGCCCCACACTATAGTTGCAGTCAGGATCCCACAGACCAAGAACTGTGGTGAGCTTGGAAGGAGCAGAGGATCAGGTGAGGGAGCTCCCGCCATTCACTGCACCACCCAAGGGCCTCCTTACCATGCTTAGAAAGGGCTCCCCACTCTAGAAACAGTCACAGGTAATGGGATTAGCCTGAGTCCTTGGATCATGGCTTTAGAGCAAGATGGGATTTCAGAGGTCATCTCATACAAGAGCGCAACTGACAAATGGCCAGAGTGAGGCCCAGGGAATTGAAGGGCTCTTGTTCCAGTATACAGGTAGCAAACATTAGAGGGAAAATTGGAATTTAGGTTCTAGAAATACTGCTATCAAATCATCTCCTGGCACCAGGCTTCCTCTTAAGGATTGGCCATGTACCCATCCTTTCTACTAAGCAAAGAGTCAAATAAGTGACAATTAAAGCAAGCTGGTTTTATATATATGTATATAAATATATATATATACATATATTTATATTGAATATATATAAATGTATATTTATATTGAATATATATAAATATACACACATACATATGTATATGTGTACATATATAAACACATACATATACAAATATATGTGTGTATCTATATACATACATATTATCTATTCTATGTATATACACATATCACACAAATATATGCATTCAAAAAGTCTTAATGAGACAGTTTGGGAATAATTTGTGTGTGTATTTATTTCTTAAATCCCCCCTCCCCCCATTAACCTGTGGTACTTATAAAGCAAATCTTTTGTGGGGAGCATGAATCTATCTTAATAAGTACATAAGTAGGACATTTCAATAATTATGTTTCTACTCCTAACATTGCTGGGCATATTTCACTTTAGGAAATAAAAAGGCATAAAAGGTGTAAGCTTTTGATCAGAGCTTATGTAACATTGATCATTACATGGACATGGGCAAGTCTTCAAACCTTTTCTAAGCAGCAATTACAATTTCCAGTTGGTTCTCAATATGTAAAGATTCTCGGTGGCTAATTTTATTTTTCTCAGGAAAAATCTTTGAAACTGATCTGGGGAGAGCAGCCGCCATATTGATTTTAGCAAGGACACCATCTTCCCATTTCCACCTCCCAGAGTGAGAACCTCACCTCCCCCCACATTCGGTACCGACCCCCCTCTTATAGGAGCCTCTCCTGCTAATGTTACAAGCTCACATTCAGAGAGCATTTCGACTCTCTCCAAGAGCCCACATATGTTACCACCTAATCATCCCCTCCATTTATTAGGCCTTCCCTGAAAAATGCTTTTGAGCTTAGTCTAAATTGTGTGTGTGTGTATGTGTCTGTGCGTGTGTGTCAGTGTGTGTGTGTCTGTGTGTGTGTATCTGTGTGTGTGTCTGTGTCTATGTGTGTCTGTGTGTGTCTGTGTGCGTGTGTTCGTGTCTGTGTGTCTGTGTATCTGCACACATGCCCATGGGGGAGGGAAAGGGGTATATGCTGTCCCCTTGCTCAAGTATAAAGGAGCTTCTTAAGGGAGCAATGGGATAAGCATTTCTTGAGTGCCCACTATGTCCCGGGCCTGTGCTAACTGCTTTCTTGTCCTCACCACACCCAGGGAAGTACTTTTATCTTCACTTAACAATTGTAAGAACCAAAGCAAACAGAGGTTAAGTAAATAGCCTTGGTCACACAGCTAGTAAGTGAGGCTGGATTTGAATTCAGGTTTCCCTGGCTCCAAGACTCTGTGCACCATGGTGCCCCCTAGAAGCCTCAAGGACTGTTTTGTTTATGTCTGCCTCTCTAGTACCTAGCAGATTGATTGGCACATAGTAGGTGCACCATTAAAACTTGTTGAATTACACTTTGACCCAGCAATACCACTTCTAGGGCTGTATCCCAAAGAGATCATCAAATGGGAAAAGGACCCACATGTGCAAAAATATTTATAGCAGCTCTTTTTGTGGCAGCCAAGGACTGGAAATCAAGGAGATACCCATCAACTGAGGAAAAACTGAACAAGTTGTGGTATAGGAATATAATGGAATATTGTGCTATAAGAAATGATGAGGAGGTAAACTTCAGAGAAACCTGGAAAAACATATGAAGTGAGGCTGAGAGAGGGAAGCAGAACCAGGAGAACACTGTACACAGTAACAGCCACAATGTGTGAAGACTGACTTTGATAGACTTAGCCCTTCTCAGCAATGCAAGGACTTAAAACAATTCCAAAGGACACAGGATAGAAAATGCCAACTCCATCCAGAGAAAGAACTATGGAGTCAGAATACAGAACGAAACAGACTATTTCCTTTTTTTGTTTTGTTTTATTTTATTTTTCTTGGTTTTCCCCATTTGTTATAACTCTTTTATTCAATATAACTAACAGGAAAATGTGTTTAATAGGAATGTATGTGTAGAGCCAGTATCAGATTACAACCTGTCTCAGGGAGGGAGAAGGGAGGGAAGGTGAGAGAATTTAAAACTTATGGAAATGAATGTTGAAAACTAAAAATATTTTTTTTAAATTATTGAATAGAAGGAAATGATTTAGAGTTATCAAGTAATGGACATTGAACTTTACAAATTCTTTTATCCTGTTTAACAAATGGGCTTGATTTGCTATTTAGAGCTGTTCCTTATGTAAAATCTATTAGCAAGAGTTTACCAAGTTCACACATTAATCAGTCACTCAGTAAGTATTTTTTAAGTGCCTACTATGTGCCAATCACCATACTAGGCACTGATGATAAAAAAAAAAAAAAACTGCAGGGTTGACATGGTTAGTATAAGCAGGGCAGAACAGCACTTTCTTGTGCTTTGGAAAATAGAATCCTAACCTATAAACCAAGGGCTATGAAGGAGCAATAATCACTTGCTGCTGTTATCAGCCTGTTAGGAAAAGGTGACAATCTAGGTTTTCCTCAAGTCCAGAGCCCTCTCCACCAATACAAAGTTTTCAGGCCACTGACTTAGTAAATAAGCTAATCAATTAGTAAAATCCATCCTCAGCACAAGGAGTAACATTGCTAGAAAACAGAGTGAAATTAGAAAACTGTGAATGTTGATATGTTCAGCCAATGGGAAATGGAGGCTAGAGACTGTGACCACCCAAAACTGTCATCTTCAGCAGAGATTGCAGAACATACACGTTTATGCATCCTTGTGTTGAGGTTTGGGGTTTAGGGGTGCTCGAAACCCCCAAAATACCAACACACTGCATTCTGCCAAATGAATTAGACTCAAGCCTCTCAGCCAAAGTAAAACAAAGTTTATTAAAGATTCACCATAATGGGTAGACTCCTAAGGAGCCTAAGTATTAGTGACACTTGTGTTGACAAGCAGGCCAGAACAATAAGACACAGACTGAATCTGCTCAAGATTGAATCTCAGCCCTGCATCAAGATGATCTTATAAGCAGAAAGGTTGTGGGAGGGATCTAGGTGTGGTCTAGAGGAGGAGTTTGGAGAGGGTCTGGAGGAGGAGTCTGAGGAGGATGTTGAGGAATTGAAGTCAGACTCCAGGAATTGTATTAAGGGTGGGAAATAGTTGAGCTGAAGGCTACCTGAAGATGACAGACAATGGAGGGCTAGGCTAGGTTAAGGGTAACGGAGATTAGGGACAAAAGATAATGAAAGGTTTATGACCTCAGGCAAATGCTTCTTCTAGTGGGAAGTTTGAATCAGAGTTCAAGGGGGTCCCCAGAGCAGGTATCCCATCATTTGCATGCCAAGCAATGGCCAGTCATTCTGCCTTTTGTCATGCCACTAAACTTCCTTGACTTTGGAAGAGGGAGTGAGGCTGTTGGCTTTGCCTAAATCCGATGCAAGCCCAAATCAAGACTTCACTACATGTTGTCACTGGTCCCACTTTGAAAACAAAAGACAAACAGAACAGAATAAAATAGTAATTCTGAGAATATACACTCTTCCTGAGTAACCATGAAATATTCCATAAAATTCAATACACAAAATTAAATTGATAACATGCAAAACATTTTTTCTTTCTAGTAATTGCCTAGAATTCTGTGACTTTTGGTGCTTACATTTCAATTTTTAAAAACCATTGATTACAGACAATATTCACTTTTCATGACACATGAAATCTACAGTACCATAAAATACCTTTCTCTTTTTTCGTGTGGATATAATAGATGCTCCATTCATTAACATAAAACTCAAAGTAATAGTGCTGTGCCCAGAAAACACGAGCAAGACCCAAGTAACAATTTAGAATCGGACCCTTTATTATACGCCATGTTGGCTGATCAGGCCACTCTGGGGGAAGCGGGTGCTGACGAAGTACCACCACCCCACCATCCCAGCAGCGATCTCAGGTAAAACCTCAGCTTTTAAAGGGGGCCCAGGCAGCCAACTTTACATAAGCAGAAACTTGCAGAGGCCAAAAACAGTGATTGGTCAGTACACACCTTGAAATTCCAGCTGGTGCCAAGTCTCCCTGAACCAGAAGCCCACCCACCTCTGTTGCAGGTGAGCTGACTGGGGAAGGATGGAGACCCAGTGGGGGAGGGCGGAACCAGTCCACTCACCTCCCTGAGGGAGGGCCCAGGAGGGGGGATGGGAAAGCCAGGCACTACATGGGGGATGGAAAAACCAAGCACAATAGCAGCTATAGACATTCCTGGCTGATTTTCTCACTAAGCCTCATCACTACCTTTGCACAGTTGGGCTTAGAGTCCAAAGGCCTTGAACTATTCTTTGGGGACATAATTACAACCCACAACTTGAATTTTAAAGGCAATGAAAATATGGAATAAATGCAAAGGGAGCTTATTTACAAAGGTTGAACAAAACCAGCTGAAGCACACAGTGTGGAAGAGGACAGAGATTTTCTTATCCAAACTGCTTATCTCTCCACCCACCATCCCTACCCTCAGGGCCTGGTACTGAGAAGGAATTTACATGGTGATTTACATATTGTCTATCCCATTTTGATGAAAGATTTTTGAGGGCAGAAACTTCTTGCCATTAAGTCCCATCATATAGTTCCTGGTCCATAGTCATCACTTAACAAATGTTTGTTGACTGAAAAAAAAAAGTTAACAGACTGAACTGAGTGAATACTAAATGAATGCAGAATTACTTGAAATGAATTTGAGTTAAAAAAAAAAAAAGAAAACAAAAAACCTTCCCCAGTCAATTAAAGATCTAAAGATCTAAAAATCTACTAGACCAAAGCCCAGGACACTCAACTGATCATTTAAACAAGAAGCTAATTGATGCAAACATGTAAGTAACAGTCAAATGGAAAGTTTGTATTTATTCTTATATTTCTAAGTTTGACATTACAGCTTATTTTTTAAAAAGTGCATTAAAGCATTGAGCAATTTCCAAAGAAGTAAGTTAAGTCACATAGATTATGATCTCAGTAAAAATCATTAAAAATATTTAAAAACCTATGTTGACTTCAGACCAAAACATTTTATCAATTCATTCAATTAATCAAGCTGCTCCTCCTCCTCCTCTTCCTTCTTCTTCTTCTTCTTCTTCTTCTTCTTCTTCTTCTTCTTCTTCTTCTGCTGCTGCTGCTGCTGCTGCTGCTGCTGCTGCTGCTGCTGCTGCTTCAAAAACAATTAGTTAATTGATGAACTTTTTCACCTTTCAACTAATTGCTCTGGGCCCACAGACACAGCCAATAAGAGTATCGTAGAAAGCATTTTATTGGGAAGGTACGATATTTAACAAATAAGTCCTGGGTTAATTCAAAACTCTAATTCAATCATCAAATATTTATTGAGATTTACTATGTGCAAGGCATCACAGTAGGCCCTGGGCACAGATACTAAGTTGAATGAGACTCAAAGGAAAGCAGCTTGGTATAGGGGTGGAAACAACCTCATTTTGAGTTCCAGCTATGATGCTGAGACAGCAGTGGCACACTGGAGAATTAAAGCCACTTTTCCTGTCAGTCTCAGTTTCCTTGAAGATGAAACTAAAGCAATTATAAGGAGTTATTTTGCCCAAGTGTATGCCCATAAATTTAATAACTTAAGCAAAATGGAGGAATATTTACAAAAATATAAATTGCCTAAATTGGCAGAAGAGGAAATAAAATAACTAAATAGACCTACTTAAGAAAAAAGAAAAAAGAAATTGAGCAGGCAATAAATGAGCTTCCTAAGAGAAAAGAACCAAAGCCAAATGCATTAACAAGTGAATTCTAGCAAACATTTAAAGATCAATTAATTTCATATTAAATAATTTGGAATAGGCAAAGAAGGGATTCTACCAAACTCCTTTTATGAAACAAATATGATACTAATACCTAAACCAGGAAGAGTAAAAACAGAAAAAGAAAATGATAGACCAATTTCATTAATGAATACAGATGCAAAAATCCTAAATAAAATACTAGCTAAAGGATTATAACAACATATTACAAAGATTATACATTATGATCAAGTGGGATTAATACCAGGAATGCAGGAATGGTTTAACATAAGGAAAACTATTAATATAATTGATTACATCAGTAATAAAAGTTTAAAAAATCATATGATTATATCAATAGATGCAGAAAAAGCTTTTTGATAAAGGTCCACACACTTTTTTTATTTAAAAAAAAACAAACACTTGACAGTATTGGTATAAAGGTATTTTTCACTTAAGTTGATTTTTGAAAGCATTTTCTAAAACTCTTGGCAAGTATGATTTGTAATAATTTCCATGTAATTTGGAAATAAACTAGAAGCCTTCCCAGTAAGATCAGGTTTGAAACCAGGATACCCACTGTCACCAATATCATTCAGCATTGTTACTGGAAACCCTAGCAATAGCAATGAGAGAAAAAAAATGGAAGGAATTAGAACAGGGAATAAAGAAATAAAACTATCTCTTTTTGCAGATGATGTGATGATATACTTAGAAAATTCCAAAGACAACTAAAAAGTTATTGGAAACAATAATCTCAGCAAAGTAGTAGGATATACATTAAACCCACATAAATCCTCTTCATTCCTGTGTCACAAACAAACCTTTGCAAGAAAAGATAGTTAGAAATACTCCCATTTAAAATAACTCTAAGTATTTTAAAAATAAAATACCTGAAAGTACACCTGCCAAATCAAACCCAATGTAAAAACAAACAAAAAACAACAACAAAAACCTTTTTATACAGATAAAATTAGATTTAAATAAGTAGAGAAATGTTAGTCATTCATGGGTAGGCAGATGACCATTTTAACCAAATTATATGTTCAATGCCAAATTAAGTTCCTTTTTTTTTTTTTACTTAATAAGAAAAAAATAATAACAAAATTCATTTGGAAGAATATCAAAGGAAATAATAAAAAATGGAAAGGAAAGAGGTTCAGTAGTACCAGATTTTAAACTACATTATAAGGTAGGAATTATCAAACCTATAAAGCTATCTGGTATTGGCTGAAGTAGTCTTTAAATGTATGTGTATATATACATATATGTAAGGTATGTGCATACACCTAGATGTGCATGCATATTTTGAGGCCATGTTTCATGTTTGTTGACCCTGTCTATGCTTTGTGAAGCTTGTACATTGAAAAAATGAAATAAAACATTAATTATGTCTCCCCAGTAGATGGTCATATTAATAGGAGAAGCAGCTACCACTTATATTTTATTAGAACTTTGTCTTTGAAATGTTTCTTGCTTCCCGGTGGATAAACACCTAAAAGATCAGAAAAAGGCTTGAGGCCTTCGAATAAATATGGTTTGGAGACACTCTCCTTGTGTGGAATTGCCTTGACCATGTAAAAATCACCTCCAAGACAAGAAGTGTGACCATGGCTAACCAGTCTTAACAGCTCTCACCTCTTGGACCCACATCCAATTCTTTGCAATGACATTCATTCTCTGTCATGCTCAAGAAAAGTTTGATCACTTCTTGTTCTCAAAAATGAATGTGGATTTTGACAAGAAAACCATATCATGATGCTCATTACAAATTAGCAGACATGACTGACTTTGAGGGTATAAGGCCTCATAAAAAAATTACATCGTCAGAAAATGTCTCTGAGGCATTTTTATTTCCACGATATAAACAGTCCAGCCAGGAATCCATTCCTCCATCTGGGAGAGATGCACCATGCTAATGTGGGGAACATTTCTTTTTGATGGAGACAGAAACATGGGGAAATGCTTACAGACTTGAAGAATTGAAGAGAACATTTCCATAGCTTTGGGTCTCTGATGTAAATAACCTGACATCTCAATGATGCAGTTAGGAATATTTATATTAGGAAGGAGAAAATCTCTAAATAAGCCGCTACTTAGTTTCTAACTGAAATGATTCTTAGCATGCCTGAGAACTTAGAAATAAATGAAGAAAAAGTTAAATAATCTTAACTTTAAAACATCGAAGAGAATTTGGCTAGCAGAAGGATGAGGAAAACCCTAAATAACGTTTGATGGAAATTGGCAGCAAAGGAGTGCATACCTCTCTTTGACATTTGAAATAAATTCCACCCAAATGTTTGCTTAATCAGACAATGTGGTTAATCACCAAGGTGAAATTGAAAGTTACCAACACTGAATGCTGGTGTAAAAGTTAATAAATTCAGTCCATAATCATTATGCCCAGGCTAGTTATAATAATTTACTGTCCACACCAAATCTTTATAAGCATTGTAATTAAATATAAAATGCACATTAGAATGATAATGAGTAATTAGGGCAACATAACTAATATGCATAAAAGTCCCATAGCTCATTAAAATGTTAAAAGACCAAACCTGTTCTACCTAACATGTTTGCATATTTTGTGGGGCTGGGAGAACGCCAGGGTGCTCTGTGCATTGTTTTGCTCTTTCTTTCTGACTTTTATGAATTATACATTTTGAAAACACCAGAAATACTTGGTGCCATAGATAGATTTGGGTTAATTTTCATTTGGAATGTTGTAAAATAACCCCAACACCCAGAATGATGAAAGCATCAGTCAGCATTGTTATTACCATAACAATAGTAAGACAAAAGGGACTAGATGTTGGATTTCACTGATTTAGGGAACTCTCAGGGAAGGAACCTCCCTTCACCAGTGGAGGTCAGCTCCTCTCTCCAACTTTCTGTCCTGCACAGTTGCCTAGAGGGCTGAGTCCAACTTGGTCAGGATGCCATAATTAAATTAGGATGTCTAAAATCCTGGGTTTGAACTGTTCTCAGTTCTCTACAGGACACACTAGCAACAAGAATTAATTTATTTATCCTTTTTTTCTCCTTTTTTTAAAGTTTGCAAAGCACTGTCCTTTACTAACTGTGTGACCCTGGGCAAATCACTTAAACACATTGCCTTGAGGAAAAAAACGACACTGTCCCAACAGCCTGTAGATGTGTCTGTCTCCATTTCATAGATAAGAAAACTGGGGATCCCAGAGATTAGGTGACTTCCCTGGGATCACACAGCTAGCAATGAATTAGGGACTACTTTGAACCCTGTCCACAACACTGTAAGCCCTTGAGGACAGGAAGAGTTTTCCTTTCGCATCCCTAAACTTGGCATTGGACCTGGTACATAGCCGGTACAGTAATGACAGCTTGTTGGTTGAATGATTAACTGATTATTATGTCAGGTGAAAGAAGAGTCAATGACATCCCCCAAGGCCACCGAAGGGTCTAGTACACCATGAACCACAAACAGTATGTGGATTTCCATATGTGGATTGAATTAAAACCAAGAAGTGTGTCCTGGGCTGAGCAGTCCCAGCTGCTCTCAGCCCTTAGAGCCCAGGCAAGTTCTGCCCAGTGATAGCTATCTCAAGAGCAGAAGGCCCCACACAGCACTCCCTCAGCTGCCCAAGGGAATGGTAATAGAAGGGAGAGGCAGGCTTGGCTTGAGCTCTCCCTGGCTTCAGGCTGGATCTTTCCCAGTCTCTGAACACTTCAGCTGCCTCAGATTCGCATGACCAGTAGACACATGCTAGGTAGCCTTTCTTTAGTTTGTATTCAGAGCTTGTGCTTTGCTCATACAGGGAACAAAATTATTAGGACCCATAAATA
Source organism: Gymnobelideus leadbeateri (assembly GCA_011680675.1). NCBI lineage: Eukaryota > Metazoa > Chordata > Mammalia > Diprotodontia > Petauridae > Gymnobelideus > Gymnobelideus leadbeateri. Next base: position 438,595 of record WOXC01005507.1, on the reverse strand, counting down.
TGTACAGTGTCACCCTAATAACAGAGATTTCTAGCCAAATAAAGTATGCTTATTCACTAAATAAACAAATACATTTCTCAGATGAAAATACAATTCCATAAGGCTAGAGCGAATATCTTTGGAACAGAAACTTTATGCTTTAATTTAAATTACAGAATATATTCATCCCCTTCCTCTGTTAATATTCATGCCCTTAAGGATGGTTAAAGTCTCTTATTGATGCTAAAGGGGAATGAATGCTTGGGGAAAAATAGCTTTTTAATACTTGCTGATACAGGTATCCCATGTTTGTGTACTTGGACACATAATGTATGGCATCCACCCACAGAAACAAACATTTCTGCATAACCTATGAAGTTTTTTTCAACAGTCAACAAATTTGTGCTTAGCATTTATTCTGTGGAATCTTCTAAGTATGTACACATGAGGGAAAACACAAAAATAGATAGTATCTGCCTTTAAGGAGTAGATGCTATTTTTGGGTATTTGGTGAAATACACACTTTGGGGGTGGTGTGAGGTGGTGGAAGGGAGACTACAGGGCCCTCCTTGGGAGGAAATCCCCCTACCAATGCACACTGACAGCTGTTCTGCAACCTAAGAGTTTGAGAGATCTATATGGGGCCATCAGAGTTGAAGGGGATTGTCCAGAGTCATACAGCCAGTATGTGTCAATGACAGGATCTGAATCCATGACTTCCTGAAGCCAGCTTGCTCTCCACTCTGCCATCATTGCCATTTATAGCCAAAGGAGCTTAATCACATCAGAACATGATCATTGCAAATAAAAACACAAATGAGGACTAGGATAGCAAATGGAGGCCATTCAGCTCTTCCCCCCAGTGCTTCTGAACTCCCTTGCTTCTCACTCAGCCGCCACCATCCTTCTGTTCACTCAGATTGGCCTTGTCTCTGACTTGGCACCCGTGTGCTGTAGGGGGACATGCTGAATCCCTTTCCCCTCAGCGGCACCTCCCTCTTCTGCCCCCTTCTCTTAGTTCCCATGGGCAGCATGCCACCTGCCCTCTGGCAGAGCCTTCCACTGAACCTCCCTGCCTCGAATCTCTCTACACCCCAATATAGCCACGTGGCTGCTGTGTTAGTGCCTCTTCATTTCTGTTTATTGTGCCCTTTATAATGAGTAACAGGACATGGGAAGGTTTAGAAATGCTCTGTAACAGACTGTGCAGTGGGTTCTGTTACACAGGATATATGGCTGTGTGCATGGGTGCATATGCCTGTGGCTCTGTGTAAAGTCCTGCACAGAGAGACATCTGTGGACTTAGGTCAGGAGAGACAGTCTCCATTTGATCCTGTCTGCATCTCCTTTTGGCACTCTTGCTTGCCTGTTGTCTCCCCCATTAGACTGGGAGGTCCTGGAGAGTGGAGGCTGCTTTTGTCTTTGTATCCCTAGCACTTAGCACATAGCCAGGGAATACAGTAAATATGCAATCAATGCTAATTGACTGACTGCCAAGCAGTCAAAGGTATGTTTCCCAATGAGGTTTTTGAAGTCATAATTGATGACTACTTTTTTTTTTTTTTGCTTTTTGGAGTGGGGAGGGCAGGGCAATTGGGGTTAAGTGACTTCCCCAAATATTTTTTTTTTTTAAAGCAATTGGGGTTAAGTAACTTGCTCAAGGTTACACGGCTAGTCATTATTTATGCGTGGGTGCTCATTTTCTGAGGCCGGATCTGATCTCCGGTCATCCAAACTCCGAGGCCGGCACTCTTACTCACTGCGCCACCTAGCCGCCCCTTTAGGGCAATTGGGGTTAAGTAACTTGCCCAAGGTTACACGGCTAGGTTTTTGTTTGTGCGGATTAAGTGTCGGAGGCCGGCTCCGAACTCAGGTCCTTCTGATTCCAGGGCCGGCGCTCTATTCACTGCGCCACCTAGCCGCCCCGACTTCCCCAAATATTAAGACTAGTAAGTGTTAAGTGTCTGGGGTCAAATTTGAACTCAGGTCCTCCTGACTCCAGGGCTGGTACGCTATTCACTGCACCACCTAGCTACCCTGATGACTACTTTTTAAAATAAGATTTCTTGATATTTCCCATTAATTACATAATATGTGTACATATGAACATATTCATTCATTCATTCGTTCATTCATTCATCCATCCATTCACTCATTCATTATCACAAGTATTTTTCTTCCTTCCCCTCCCAGAGAGCCATTCCATGGTGTCTACTTTAACTAGAGTTCTGTGGTCTTTCAAAATTGTTTCCCCTCATCACTAATTTTTTTTTCCTCTTAGTTCTGCTTATTTCACTTTGAATTAATTCATTCAAGCCTTTCCATGTTCAACGGAATCAGTCAGACTTATAGTTTCTTATAGGGCAATATATTTCTATTATATTTAGATAACATAATTTGATCAGCCATTCCCCAACTGAGGGCCATTTGTTTTGTTTCTAATTCTTTGCTAAAACAAAACATACCTCTCTGAATATTCTTGTATATGTGGACCATTTCCTTCTGTCTTTGACCTCCAAAGGAACACTTTGTTTCATACTGTTTCTGGGTAAAGGGTAGATATGCGTAGCCCAAATGGTTCTCCAGAATGGCTGAGCCAATAGCAAGACTGATCACCAGCATCTGAGTGTAGGGTTCCTCCTACAATCTCTCTGAAAATTGCCATTTTCCACTTTGCTGGAAATTTGCTATTTGCTTTAGTGCTAAATTTGCTATAATGATTTTCCTAAGTTGCAGGTCTGATCATATCGCCTCTTCCCTAATAAACTCCATTAGTCCCCTATTAGCTTCACGAGCAAATATCAGGTTATCTGTCTGGCATTTCAAGTCCTTCCTCACCTGCCCCCTTGCTGCTTTGCCCATCGTCCTGCACCCTGCACTCCTCCAGGCACTCAGCTGCCAGTTACACTGGAATCCTTGCTACTCCTCTGCGCATTCCATGCTCTCTCCCTGTGCCTTTCCCTGACTGTCCTTCATGCCCCAAATGCCTTCCTTCTTCACTTTTGCTTCTTGCAATTCCTGGTTTCTTCAAGATTCAGCTCATATATGACCTTCTATTTGAAAACTTTTTCTGATCCCCTTAGCTATTAGGCACCTTCCCTTCCCAAATTAGCTTGGATTAATGTTATATACATTCTGTCTATGCACACACATAGATATAGATATCTAGATAGATAGATGATAAATAGATAGATAGACATCAGATAGGTGACACAGTGGATAGAGTACCCACCCTGGAGTCAGAAGGACCTGAGGTCAAATGTGACCTTAGACACTTACCAGTTGTGTGACCCTGGATAAGTCATTTAACCTTGTTTGCCTCAGTTTCCTCATCTATAAAATGAGCTGGAGAAGGAAATGGAAAACCACTCCAATATGTTTGCCAAGAAAACTCCAATTGGGATCAGGAAGAGTCAGACATGACTGAAACTTAAAACAACTCACCAAGTATATGCATATATGTGTATGTGTATGCATATATGTATGTATGTATACATGTGTGTATGTTTGTATACAGATACATAGTGTCTCTCCCATTAGAAACTAAGTTCCTTGATGGTAGGATCTGTTTCATTCTGTCTTTCTGCTTTAGTCTTTATCAGAGTAGAATCTTATTAATTGATTAGTAAATACTTTCAGTCCCTGTTTTACCCTAATATTTTTGCTTTTGCTTCCAATTATTGTTCAAGGAAAATGAGAATTTGAAATGCTTTTGTTTTTCACATTCTGTTTCACAGAGTTCTTATTGATTATCTTTAGTTGGGCAGTATGACATTCATCATTGCTGTTGCCCATGCTATCCAGTCTTGTAGTGCCCATCATTGGGACTTCAGGCGCTCTTCCAAGTGACTTTCACCATGACAGTGTTTGACATCAGCCCATGTGAGCATTCCATGTCATCTCTGCCTTTCATCCTTTGGTCATTACCATGGAAATTACCACCACATCTGGTACTGGGGACAGGTACTGGGGACAGTTGTTTATACTTTGTGTCAGACACCATGGGGGGATGTATACATTCTTTCCTTCATGACAATGATCACTAGTGCCATCTTTTACAATTAAGCTTTCTGCTTAGCTAGTTTGTTACTTGGGTTCATACCAACTCCAAAAGGACTCTGAAATTCTGAAGGATGGAATTTCCTCTTCAAAGTGCCTGTGACATGTCAGCATTGCTGTCACTGTTCATTTTGTTATTGGACTCAATTTCAGAAACTGACCGTAAGTGAAGATCTTCATGTTATTTTCTTTTTCTTTTAATTTTCTCTTCAGACTTAAGTAGATTTTTCTTTCCTATAGTTATTTCAACTAATCTAGTTTTTAGAATGAAGTTTTTTCTTACAATTTCCTTGATTTGATCTGTTGCATGAGTTGGAATAAAATAATCACACACAAAAAGAGTATGATAGTGTAAAGGTCCATTTCCAGTTTCACTGGACTACAGTACTGTTACATGATTAAAGCTTTTATCTCTTCAGTCCATTTATCTGTGTTCAAGGTTTGTACAATTTAAAGATGCATGTCATCTACCCTAATCATTTTAAAAGGCGGAGTATATTTTTTTTCCGTTTCTTCTGATAGAGTTTATCTTCTTGTGGTATTAAAACAGGAACCCTTTGTTGTTTTTTTGTTTTATTTTGTTTTGTTCTTCTGTTCTTTATGTTTAATTGATCACCAGGGTGGCTTTGAATAGAACCAGCTTGCAACCCCATCTATTTCTTTTACTATTGGGAGAAGTTGCATTGTGCTTACTAGACTGCTAACCCAGCCAGTTATGTTTATTGAGCCCAATTTTTCAATGGTTCAGAATTCCTGCCAGGTATTTACAATTCTGTTTATGGTCTCAGAGCATGCAAAGTCCCTTTTCTACATCACAGTGAGTGGCAGTCACCTACTTTTTGATTACTTCTTATCTACTATAATATGGTTTGTGGCTTGAGGAGATGATGACGATGATGATGGTGATGGTAATGATGATGGTAATGGTGATGATGTTGTTGATGATGATGGTGATGATGATGGTGGTGATGATGGTGGTGGTGGTGGTGGTGATGGTGATGGTGATGCGGATGATGAAGATTATGATTATGATGATGGTGACTATAATGATGATGATGATAATAGAACCATTGTTTTTGAGTTGAAAGGACCATTTGAGATAACTTAATCCAGTCCCTTCATTTTTTAGATATGCAATCTGAGGTTCTGAAAAGATAGCTCTCATGCTTGAGATAATGCATCCCTGTTGGAATTTGTACTGGGATTTGAAGCATCATGAGTAGGATATTAATAGGTGGAGAATAGAAAAATAGACTGCACAGGAAATGGGATTAAATTGAAGTAATGAAGAAGTAATAAATTCATGTTCTTATTAGTATAACAGCAGTTTGACACATGCCTTGAAACCTAAAATGACATTACCACAGGAAGACACTATGGGGACCTGCTCCTGACAGCCTGGAGGCCTACAGCACTCATGCAATTTTGTGTGCTCTGCCCCATGGTTAGAAATTGTCTTTTGCTTTGGCTGCATGGAACTATCTGCATTAACTGTCCAACTGAGCACAGCTTTGGCTTTTCCTTCAGACAGGAATGTAGCAAAAAACAAAAAAACCCAACTATGCTCAGTTCGGCTATCTCAAAGACAAAGACAGATCCAGCTGCGTGAGCAATGGAAAAAGGCTGCTCCCAGCGCCATGGTAGGCCAATGCAGCATGTACACTCAAGTTCTTATCCTTGAGTGTCCTGAAGGCAGGTCCTTCCAGAATCATCCACATGAGTGATGGCATTTTATGCAAATGATGCATGTGCCAAATTCCCATTATACTAGGAATATCAGTGATTTGATTTGTCTTACCTGAATTTGATCTGATCTTAAATTAGTGTCAAGAAATGTGGGGGCATTGAAGAGAGGGAGAAACACTCATGGGTGAGAAAGGAGCCAGCAAAAATGAGAGCGATCATCCTGAAAGCAGAAAAGCACTCAGAAAAGCAGATACCAGCATGGAAATTTGAGAAGACTCATTTGAAAATGTTTATTGTATGGAGAGGAAGAATATATCAATATAACTGATTTGGGGAGAAAATGGAGTGGGAATTGGAAATAAATTAAGGGATGAGATGTCTATGCTCAGCAGATCACAGATTTAGCGTTGGAGGAAACCTTAGAGACATCGGCTCCAATCCCCTCAATCTACTGATGAGGAATGTGAGCCTGGGGAAGAACATGTGAGTTGTCTAAGGTCACAGAGGTGTTAGCAGTTCATACAAATCTTTCCAGGTTTCTCTGAATTCCTGATAGTCGTCACTCCCCACTGCACAATAACACGGTCACAATTATATGCTGGAGTTTAATCAGCTCCCCCACTACTACTGGATACCCATGTAATTTGGAGATCAAGTTCTCCATGTAAGCGGCTGAGATTCTCGAAAATGCCATTTCTCCAAGACCATTTAATAAGTGGAAGAGGAGTGGTGGTCTATACCGGGGGAGGTTCAAACCCCAGAAATCACAAACCCTTGAAGAAGATTTGACATGATGAGCTAAGTATCTGCAAGAAGTGGACAACAGGATGGCCATTCACATAACTCCTCTGTCCCTTCATAGCCCTGCACAAAGGATGCTCAAGAAAATCTTTCCTGTTTATTGGCATTTGGTTGAATCATTCTTACATTGTTTCTGTACCAAGATATTCTGAATGAAGAATTAAATGAGTTAAAACAAAAGACGGCACATTCCAACTTTCCTGTCCTCATCTGGATGCTCAACAGATTGAGTGATTAAAATGATGCCAGACATAAGTTTGCTTCTTTATTAGGGAATTGATGAAGAATGAGGGGATCTTTCATTCTCTAAGTCACTTTGACTCTCATCCTGCCAGATGATCAGCCTAACCTCATGGATGTTTTTCAGGGGTTAAAACCCCACTACCCCATCATACATTTCACATTTGTCTCTTATCCTATTGGATTCTTCCCTTTCTCTTGAAGCATTTTCCATGAATGGAATCAAATTGTTCAGTATATATTCAAGGATTCTTCACTCAGTGAAGTCTTTATCTTTTTTTTAAACTGAGAAATAATAAAGATTTTAAAAATATTTATTTGGAAAACTGTAGAAAGCTATAGAGCTCCACTGAAATAAATAACCTCTTCAGTCACCAAGAAATCTGATCTGATTGTTTTGCAGAGAGAGGGCAGAAGCGGGAGCAGCCCAGAGCTTTCCAGATGCCTTAAGACAGATCCCTAGGGGAAACAGACCCTGAGGCCAAGAGAAAGAGGCAAAGTGAGGAGAAATCCCTGCAGTCTTTGACTTATCCCTAGCTAGCCAGGGCTCTATTTCTGTCTTCTTTAAGATAGTTTATCACATCTATATAACATGTATGTGGGCAGGGTCACATGCCTGTGTTCATATATATATACATGCCTATATAATACATACAAAAAAAGGAGAGGGAGAGGGGTAGAGGATAAAGAGAGACAAAGGCATAAAAAGAGACAGAAACAAAGAGAAGTAGAAGGAGGAGGAGACAGGAGAGAGAAAAGGGAGCAAATAGGGGTAGGAATAGAGACGGGATCTGTGATTTTAATTTTAGAGATTCCTTCCAGGTGAGGAAACTTTCTCCATCAATATAGATCATCATGATCTATAAACCTCAAATCTTATAGAGAAACCTGGAGTATTGATTGGTTCAGTGACTTGCCCAGGGTCACACAGCCAGTATGTGTCTGAGATGGGACTTGAAGCTGGCCATTCATGGCTGCAAGGCCAATGCTCCATCCACTCTGCAAAGTGCTGTGTGGCTGTGTGTGTATATGTGTACATTTGTCTGTGTCTCTATTTTTCTGTCTCTCTGTCTCTGTCTCTGTCTACACACACACACACACACACACACACACACACACACATATTTATATTCATATTTGTGTGGGTATATTGTGTTACCCCATCTATACATTTTGTATTAAACTTGTATTCCATATCTATATAGTATTTTGAGTGTGTAAATGCCCTCACATGTACACACAGACCCTATAATCTCATCTATGTGCTTGGCTTCCTCTTTTGCTAAAAGCTCTTTCTCTGATGGTTTTTGTCATTATGCCACAAGACCATGGGCTCAGTGGGAGCTTGATCAATAACCAGTTGACTGATTCATACAATATACCATTAGGAATATTTCCTCCCCATGAGAAAATATATCAAGAATAATTCTAATGGTCTTAAATGTAATCTACAAAAAGGCATTTGGAATATTCCAACATTTGGGGAACTTAGTAAAACAAATAGTTCTTACCTCAGGAAACTGGTACCAACTTCAATATGAGAAGAATAAATTCATGTGCTTATGGATTTTTAAGTGTTTGCACTGAAGGGCAATCTCACTGACAAAACCGTACGTGGATAGCATGGTGATGCTGTCGATGGAGTGGGGTTGCTTTTGGATAGATGCGGCTCCACGGTCCTCAAAAACAGAGGCTTGCTGGAATCTCCCAGGCTCTGTCTTTTGAATCCAAGTCAATCAAATGAAGGCTGAATTTCAGCATGACTGACAAGAGGGGAGAGATCAGATCACAAACTGTTTCTTCAGTTTTCTAGGAATAGCTTAGAAAACAGTGGACCATTTAATTCTTATTGATACAGTTGGTGGCCCAGTAAATCCCAAACATCTTTTCCAGTGGATGCATCACCGGAGTGAGCATTTCTGAACTAAAAGGGTACCAACCATCATGCAATCAGACTTGGAAGAGGTCCCTGTCACCTTCTTGTCCAACTCATACACCCACAGGGAATTCCCACTAGAACCTACCCAAAAAATGGTTTTCTAGGTTCTGCTCAAAGACCCCCAAGGACCAGAGCCCCCCTCCTCTTGAGGTGCCTCTTAGAGGGGACCCCACTTCCTCTCAAGGCTACCCATTTGGGAGCTACTGCCTCTTGAGGCTACCCATTCTCTGCTTGTTCTATCTTTGGAAATTTCAGGTTGTTAGAAAGTATTTCCTGACTTCAAACCTAAATTCACCTCTTTGCAGCTTCCACTCATGACAGAGGCAGGGTTCTGCCCCCTGAGAATAACTACACCAAGCCTGATCCATCTTTTACATGACAAGCCTTGGACACTTGAAGGTTCCTATCACATTATCACTGAATCTTCTCTTCTCTGGGCCATGTCATGGGAAAAAGAAATTGTAGTTTCATGGAGAAATCACTGGACTGGGAACCAGAAAGAACCTAGGTTTGAATCAGACATCAGCTATTCAGCTCTGGGCATATCATGTAATCTCTTTTGGACTGAATTGCCTCACCTGGAAAAAAAAGGGGGGGAGAGGGTAGGATTCAATGACTTCTGAGCTCCTTTGAGGACCTCCATGCAAATCACTTGTGCTAACTGGACCTCAATTTATTAATCTGTAAAATGCAAAGACTCTGCTGTTGTTCCATCATTTTAGTCATATCTGACTCTTTCTAACCCCATCTGGTATTTTCTCAGCAAAGATATTGGAGTTGTTTGCCATTTCCTTCTCCAATTCATTTTACATGTGAAGAAACTGAGGCAAACAGGGTTAAGTGACTTGCCTAGAGTGGCCCAGCTAGCAGATGTCCAAGGCTGGATTTATTGGATCTCCCTGATTCCAAGCCCAGTGCTCTCTCCACTGCACCATGTAGCTGCCCCTGAAGTTTACAGATGATGCCTCTGAATCTGTGATGTTAGAAAAATGTACCTTATGATTGCATTTCAGCCAATTGGTATATATCAGGCCCTTTCAAAGACCAGAGAATTTTCAAACTGAACAGAAACTGAGAAGTCATCTGATCTAATCCTATTTAAAAATGCACACAACTGAGGCCCAAGCATAGATAAGGCAAGAGGTGGGCCTCACTCTCAGCTCAAAGTCCAGGCACTGTCCCCTTGAGGACTGAGGGAGTGTTTGCAAAATTCACATGGATGTATTCTAGCCATAACTATGGAATGTGTTTTCATTGTGGGATATAGACGTGTGCACATGTGAGTGTGTTTGTCTGTGTGTATGTGCATGTGTTTGTCATCCCAAAGAACTCTCATTTTCTGGAGAAGGCATACGTGTGGACAAATTCGACTTTCTGAAGATCACTGTATATGTGTTTATGCATGTGTGTATATGTCTGCATGCTCATGTGTGTATATAGACATGCAAATATATATATTTATGTAAATATACATAGAGATATATATAGATATATATATATATACATAGATGTATAGGTACACATACATATATATTTATACACACACACATCCTTTCTTTTTCATACTGGCTCCTTAGCTACTGCCATCAAAATTTCCAAATCTTTTGATCCTTAAAAAAAATTACTTTTAATTAAATAAATCCAATCAAATTGCTGCATCCCCTCCCATTCTCTGAAGCCATCAGCCTATGTCTTTCCTCCATTTCTCAGTTAAACTCTTGGGTCCAGGGGATGTAGTCTAACCTTGGGATTCCACTTCGGTTCATCCTTCTCCTCAATCCTGGACACCCTGGCTTCCAAATGAATCTCTTAAAGGTCACTAATCTCTCCAAAGCTGCCAGTGCTGTTTTAATTGCCGAATCTGAAGGGTTTTTGTCAGGCCTCATCTTTCTTTACCTTTCTTCTTGCTGGGTTTTCAGGATACTGCTCTCCTTTGATTCTCTTCCTAAATAACCACTGTTGTTCTTCAGTCTCCTTTGCTGGATTATCATCTATATCATCTCCCATTCTTCAAATTGTGGGTATTCCCCAAGACTCTGTCCTGGTCACTTCTCTTTACTTGTGCTGTCCTCTTCCTTGGTGATCTCATTAACTCCCATGGGTAAAATTATTATTTCGATGTAGATAACTTATCAATATATGTATCCAGCCCTGGTCTCTCTCCTGAGCTTCAGTCCTACCAATTGTCTATTGGACATTTCAAACAAATTCCCAGAAAGATCACAAATTCAAGTCGATTATGTTTTTTTCATTGTCCTTCCTTCAATAGCCTTCCATATTCTAAGCTTCTTTTTTTTCCATAAAAGGCAACAGAATTTTTCCAGTCTGCAGGGTCTGTAACCTAAGCATTACCTACAAGTTTTTAATGTTCCATAGTTCACATATCAAATAAGTTGACAGTTCTCACCATTTCTACCTTTATGACATTTTATATACTCAATCCAATTATTAATATATATAATTTAATATTAATATATAATATATGATAATCAATTATTAAGATCCTATTATGTATCAGGCACTATAATAAGAGCTGGGGATATAATTAAGAAAAAGGAAGCCAGTCCTCCCCCTAAGGAATTTGTAATATAGTAAGTGGGACCCTGTATACACAAGGAGGCAAGAAAGCAGGAAGAAGGGGGAGTGAGGAGACCAGGTGGTCTCCAGGTGGAGATGTCTGGTTCTGTGAGTTGCAGCCACATAGAGCAACAGATGCAAAACGGATGCATGATCTGACCCCTTCCCTCCATTCAGAAAATGCACCATCTCAATTTCACCTTTTCATCTTCCTTCACCTAAATTACTGAAGCAAATTCCTGATTGGTCACCTTCACATTGGTCTGATCCATCCTCCAATCAGATGCTGAAGTGATTTTTTTCAATCAAAAGTCTAACCATATCACTCCCCCAAATGAGAAAAATCCATTGGTTCCCTATTGCTTTTAGGATAAAATTCAAAATTTTATTCATCCCAGCCATTAAGGCAATTCACAGCCTGGTCACAGCCTATCTTTTCAGCCTGATGGTGTATCACTTACTTCCTATTCTTTGCCACAAAACCCAGCTGGCCTTGTTCTGTCTTTCACACATGACACTCTGTCCCATCTTCTCATCTTTGCTTATATTTCATTCTCCATTTGCCTTTCTCTTGGAGAATCCCCTCTTCCTTCAAGAACTAGCTCAAGTGTCACTTTCCACATGGAACCTTTTGTGCTCTCCCTTCCCAAACTAATGCCCTCTCTCCATAAATACCTAGAATTTTTTCTCTTTATATTTATTCAATAATGACATTGATGTTGGTGTTTATGTAAGTAAAGTAGCACAGAGCATGGGACTTTGAGTCAGGGGAGAAATGGAGCTTTAGACCCTGTCCTACCACTTCCTACCTGTGGAGCCATGGATGTCATGTTTGCTCTAGCGGCCTCAGACATTTCCCTATTGCTGGTCTCCTTTGGGAGGGAGCCTGGTTTGGTGCCCAAAATAGGCAGAAGACTTGATTTCAAATGCTGCTCCTCCACTTCTTTTGCAAATCTTTTCACTCCTCAAGACTTACGTCTTCTCATGGGTAAAAATGTGGGTTTTTTTCCGACAACCCCCCACCCCACTCCCTGCAGATCTGAACCTATGATCTAAATCTGCTTTTGCCTATGGGGGACAGACCTGAATGTCAAACTCTATTCTCTTGTTCCATCACACCACTAAACACAGCAGGAGTTCCAAGCTTTTGGTTTAGTCCATTGTCCTCTCAGATACTAAAAAGTTAAACAAGTCCATTAAGGTCAAATTTACAAGTAAATTTTCAGTACTTGATTGCTTTTTATCCAAAAGATAGAATGCAATTTCAGGTTCCGGTTCATTTAATTGACTTGCATCAACCAGAGATCTTTTCTCGACCCCATCATACAGGGAGTTCCACTATACTCTGTCTTCCTAACTTACACTCAGAGGTTCGGGCATGCCAGCCATGCTCTGTCACTACGCTTGAACCCAATTCTCTTCCGTCAAGGGCAATGAGAAGCCAAGTGGGAGGCCTCCCATTTGTGCATATCAAAGGAGATTAACTTGATTAACAACATTATAGAAGGCTGTTCTGTGGAAGGAATTCTGGGAGATCAGAGAGCAATGATGAAAGACTGTTTTAATCAACTTGTACCCTGGTGGGGGTTAATGAAGCAGGAAGAGCAACAGACCAGCTTCTACTGCTTTAACTTAAGAGTCACCATGGCTCCCAATTCTTAAAAGGGAAATGGATCTATGATATGCTAATAACCTCTAAAGGTTCATGAGTAGAATTCTGGAGGTTGTCTTGGACTAGGGGACAGAATGCTGACCTTGCCATTCAAAAGTCCTGAGGTCAGATCCTGTCTTTGACACTTATTAGCTGTAGATCCATAGGCATATCACAGAAAGTTTAAGAGCTCAGTTTCTTCAGATGTAAAATTGGTATGAAATAGCTACTCTCCCTGATATGCAATGTTGCTGTGGGGCTCCAATGCTGTATCACAGTCAAAGATCTCTTCTTTGTTGAAGGTACTGGGAGTTTTACTTGTCACCACCATTAGTAGCACTGGTAACAAAAGGGGAGTTTAAAATCCTTCAACAGTTCCTTAGAACCTCAACCCCCCCTTTAAAATGTGTCCCATGATTCACAGTGAAGAATGCTTCTAGCCAAGTGTTTGGAAAACAAAGAATGTCATTCAACAGAGCTTTAGAGTTTGGCTTTTTAGGCAGCTTGCCTTCCTACATTTGGCTGGTCCCCAAATTGGGTGCTTTGACATAGCACTCAATACATCTCTAAGGGAGAAATTAATCCACAGTTCACAAGTCTTTTATTTTCCCAAAATTGAACATGTGTCCCATTCAGAGAGATACATGAAGCCACTACCACTGCCTATTTTGCATGGAGTTACCATATTTCCCCACTCAGTCCCCAAAAGCAAAGAGTTCATTAAAACATTAACATCCTTATTGAAAAATATTGGCTCTCGAGGTTCTGAGTTCAAAACCTACTTCTATCTCTGTGAGACTGGTTGTTTAACCAATGAACCTCACCCTCACCCATGGCAAGATGTCCACTGAGGATATCTCCAGGTCCAAATCTATCATGTGAAAACCAGCCAATCAACAACATTTATTAAGCACCTACTATGCATAGCGACAAGCACCCCAACATCCCCAGGGTGGCTGCCAACACAGAGTCTTAGATCTGCTTTTCTAAAGGAAAGCAACTCAAGATGGGTTAACAAGCTTACTTTAATCAAACAAACATATATCCTTTACCTAGTTCAGGGGAAAAAGGTCAGCGCCCAGAACTTCAAAGTATACAGACAGAAGTTTCAAAACAGAGAAACAAACAGATCAAGCAGACAGGTTTCCAAACTGCCCAACCATTACATCAATACCAAATCACAGTTACCAGAGAGGGAAGCATCAATATCTGGGTTTTCAAAGCCAGGGGGCTCTCAACGGCTTCCCAGAGTCTCATCTGGTCAAATCATACAACACTTCTCAAAGTGAGTCCCAAAGCAAAGCCTCACATCAGGGATTATATAGCCTTCTCCAGGGTCAGAGAATGTAACCACCCTCTTGACCCACTGCCCAATCACACGGCATCCAAGTGTGGGCATTCCTGAAAACCAAGCCTCCTGCTGCAGGCTCCATGTGACCGCATTCAGCCTATTAGGAGGCAGAGTATATTTTCAAATCAAGGAAGGTTCTCAGAGTCTCTTAAGCTAATCAAAGGGCCTAAGGCAGGGAAGATCTTTAAATTTGCATTTCCATTACACTATGTGCCAGACATTGTCCTAATGAAGAGGTTACCTATAAAGAGGGTTAGTGTTGCTCTGGAGACCCCAAAATATCAACACACCAGGTCCTGGCGAATGAATTAGACTCTAACCTTCGCAGCCAATGAAAAGTATTGGACACAGAGTAAGTCTGTGCTAGGTCATTCTATGGCACTCTCACACCATATGGTGTGAGATGGGGTCTTATATATAGAAGGTTGCAAGAGGAATCTAGGGGTGGTCTAGAGGAGGAGTTTGGGGTGGGGTCTTCAGGAGTCAGATGAGGTCAGTGAGTGATTAAGGGTGGGAAGATGCTAGAAGCCACCTGGAGACCACAGACAATGGTGGGCTAGGCCAGTTCAAGGATGGATTGATATTTTGATAGGCTCAAGAATGGGAAGTAGATGGACAATGGAGGGCTAGGCAGGTAACAGAGATCTGGGCCCAGCCACAATGTAAGGCAATAAGCCTCATGCAAATGCTTCATAGGATTTAATCAGAGTTCAAGGGGGCTTCCCAGAGCTTGTACCTCAAGGACTCAAGGAGAGCTCAAGGGGGCTCCCAGAGCCCATACCTCATCACTAGGTCTTGGGAATACAATGAATTTCACAATCGCCTCTTGAAAGGAGCTCACATTCTAACAGGGGAAACACCAAATACACAGAAATATATATTGCATAAATATAAACTGAGCAGCTAGAAGTAGATACAGGCAGTTGAATGCAAGAGAGTGTGAGGGAAACTGCTCTCTGCTGGAGATGGGGCTCCCTCTGGAAAGGCTTTATCAGAATATGACTTCTAAAGGTATACATGTCTAATTAGCAAAGGTCACCAGGCATAATGAAAGAAGAAAGCATCCACCCAAATTCATGTGTCTAACACCTAGGACCCTGGGCAAGTCACAACCACACGGTGTCCCTAGAAAATGTTCTGGAAATAGTAGAGAGCTGAATTTCTATACATCCTTGTACGTCCAGTTCTAAACACCGTCCTACGTACATTGTAAGAGTTGAATAATTCCTTGTCAAGCTGTGTAATTTGTATTAGTAGACGAGATTTTCCAACTGAGAGTACTCCACCCTAAAGAAATCACCAAGAGGTAGATATTGAGAATGCTTTCTTTTCTGGAATATATTTTGGACAAGGATGACTGGATGCTCCCCACCCAAATGCTACTTTTTTTTTTTTTTTTTTGCAAAATAACATTTTTGCTTCAGTTCAGTAAGGGGGGTATTTTCTTTCCTGAGATCCTCCCTACTGGGCACTCTGCCTGATTCATGGGACCAAAATATAACCACCTGGAATAAAGTCTTCAAATACAATGTGAAATGGCAAGCCACTAAAAGTGAGGCTCCAAGCAGCTGTCTCAGAGGCACCAGATTCATGACGTCCTAATCAAGGGGTTTTTTGTTAGCTTGCCTTGGCCATCAGAGGATGATGAGGGGTTCATGGTTCTGATCACTACTCCCCAAGGCTGCTGGAGGGGCCACACGTGTTCCTTCTCAGCAACCAGGACTTTCCGCATAGGACCAAAGAAGTGGAGGAAGGTCTTTCTGGCTATTGTCAAGGAGCTAAAAAACTACATCTGGATTGGGCTTACTGGGTGCCAAGTTGCAAAGGCTCTGTCGCTAGCACCTGCAGAGCCTGGAGTTTTGGCTGAAGAACCCTTAATTATCTCCAGCCTGAAATGACTGGCTTAACAATGAAAGGAAATAATCCCACTGAGCAAAGGCAAAAAGAAGGATCTTCTTTTATGAGCAGCTAATCACACAGGTGTTAAATACCTCTTGTTGACCCTTTCATTGCTGGCTCAGCCCAACATCTGTTTTGTTATCTTTGGCGCATCTGCCTAATAACATTCTCATGAAATCAACAGCATTGTCCCCATGAAATTACCTTAGTTTTACACCGAATAAAACTCCCTTCTCACCTGCCATAGGGCACTCAAATTGCAGCTTTGAGCATTCCGCAATCTGGTCTAAAAGATGCCACTGACCTCCACAGTTGATGGAACTTAACCAGTCACATTCTCTGCTGCTTTAGTGTATTGATGGAAGGGTTAGATGAGCAGGAAGAGAAGAAAAATAACATCTAGAATGGAATGGAGATTTAGAGCTGAAAGGGCCATCATTTACAGGTGCAGAAATTCAGCCTGAGAGAGAGAGGCTAAGCGATCCGCCAAGGGTCGGATAGCTAATATGTACCTGGGGTAAGATTCCAAGTCTGGCTGTTCTTCCTGACTCCAAACCCAACATTCTATGCACTGCACCACCTGGTGGTTTGGGAAAAATGGCCAGAATGAATCAAAGTGCATCACTTTAGACTGAGTCCCCATCTTAAAGACTGTGTTTTAACTGTAAGTAATTTTGGTAAAAAATCAGGTACATTCTCATGGAATCTTGGTTTAATATATTTTATTAATAATCAGTGTCCTTTGACTAATAGAAATGTATAATAAATATGTATATGTATAATGCATATATATACACACATATATTATGTACATGTATTATACATATACATATCATATCTGAAATGTTATAGACAAAGTTGTGTAATCTACATATTATACAATTCTATTAATCTATGACATAAATTAATAACATGAAATATACATTATTCTTTAACATATATGTATTTAATTACTATGGCTTAAATTTAATTTAACTAAGCAGAGGATCTATTTATAGAATATTAAATAATTGAGTGGAGATACACCTAGACCACAAAACAATTGATCCAACTTACTGAGGTTTGATTATCTTAGTAAGCACACTAATTCATATGTCGACATAGTGATTGGACTCATGATCTCACTGGCATGGACATTCTCTCCAAAGATACCATCAGTTAGTCAATCTAGCAAACTGATAATCATTTATTTAATACCTCCTACATGCCAGATACTATTCTAGGTGTTGGATTCCAGATGGCAACCCATTCCTACCATCTCAGCCTGCATAATTCATGACTCTGTAAACATTCCAGACAATAGCAACCTGCCTCTGCATCTCTTTTCCAATAGGGACCATTGAACAAAGTGAGTAAAGAGCAAGTTCTGTCCCTATAGGATAATGGATTGGATGAACTCTTTCTCAACCTTTATCATGCACAGGCCATGCCAATTGAATGATGGCCTTGACTTGTCCTGTAAGCTTTTACAGCAGTCTCCATGGCATTGGAGCAGGTCAGGGACAGGGCCAGCACTCACTCCCTGAAAGCCATATGTAGGATGGTGACTGGGATGAGGAATTGCAGTCCTTCCATACACCCACATCCATGACATTGAAGCTAAGGCATTACGCCTGCAGTTGCTGCTGGCGCCTTACCATTACAGGTTCTCTGATGAGTGCACAGAACATACTGTCCCCGCTTCTGGAGGGCGGGGAGTTGTGGGTGTATTTGACCCTCTCCCCCAATATTTAGCATAGGCCTAGCACATAGGTTTTTAATAAATGCTTGTTGATTGATTACAATTCCTTGTTAACTATTAATCGCCTTCAACTCCTGCTCTACTTTTATTTTAGTTATATGCCTCCCCTAATTCCTTCATCACTCATGGCCCTACTAAGTGCCCTTAGTCTTTAAGAAGCTCTAAACTATTAATGTCTTAGGTAATCTTTGTAAGATGTAACCTTTAATTTAATTTCTGTAATGCTTTAGTTCATTTTTGTAGGATATAATCCGCTAGAGGTCAGGAACTCTTTCTTTACTGTTTTCCTCTCCCCAGGCCTAGCATAGTGCCTGGCACATATTAAGCATTTAATCAGAATATTTCTTGTTTCACCTCTGTAAAGTTTTGGGCTTTCTCATTCCAACTCACATTGATAAGTCAGGGCTCCCAGAGCAAGGCTTATGGCTAGGAACGTCATTCCAAGGGCTGGTAAGATGCTCCCCGAGGCTTAGCTTTGTCTTCCTACATGCTCTCTGCTCCAGTCTCCATGCTCATGTGTTCTACCCACTGCCCATCATGTTTATATTGAGTCTCTATCTTATGTTATCAGGACCTTCCAGTGATTAGCACCTGAGAGACACTGAACCATTTACCATATATTAGCTCTCACAAAGGGACATTTGCTTTGAAGATATAGTTAAAACAGCAGTTTCAAAGCATTTCTCCCAGAACTCTGGGCTCATACTTTCTCCTCCTTCACCTCAGTTCCAGGAAGGAGTGGGCTGTCATAAAGCATTGGCCCCATCAAGTCACATCCCAATTCAGGACAGCCCAAGGAGGAGTGCCTGTCTCTACCATGGCTGTACGGGGCCAGGAAGGCCATTTTTCCAGGCTCCTTCCACACTTTCTCCTCATTAGATCCTATGGCTGAGTTATCACCTCTGTGCTGAAAATTCCCTATCTACCTAGCCAGCCATAACTTCTCAGCTGTCCTCCAGGCTCTCATCTCCAACTGGTTTTCAGACATCTCAGACTGGAAGTCCAGGAGATATCTTATACTAAACAGTTATTTTACCAAAATTGATTCATCTCTCCCCTTATCATCCTTATTACTCTAGAGAACAAGAGCATCCTCCTAGTACCCAGACTCAGAGGTTAGGAGTTAGCCTGAACTCCTCAGTACTTAGCCCTCCCACCCACCCAATCTGGTGCCAAAATCTATCTATTTTACCTACTTAACAGCTCTTGTATGTTCCCCTTCTCTTCTCTGACTCTACCACTGTTTTCTCACACTTTGCCAGTTACAATAGTGGGCTGGTGGATCTGCCAGCCTCAGGTCTCCATCCACTACAATTCCTCATCCATTGAGTGACCAAACGAGCTTCCTAACATGCAGGTCTGAACATGTCACCTGTTTAATAAAGGCCAATGACTCCCTGTTACCTCCAGGGTCAAACATGATGCCACTGTTTGCCATTTAAAGTCATTCTAAGCTGGCTTCTCCTTACTTCACCCTGCAATGCCCTGTGCAATCCATTGGCTCTCAGACTCACTGTTCCTCACACAAGATCTTCAGTCTCCCAAATCCAGGCTCCTTTGCAGCTGTCCTCCATTCATGGAGTATGCTCCTTCCTCCTCTCTTCCTCCTTGGATTCCTCCAAGTCCTAGCTAAAATCCCCCATCCTGTAAAAAGCCTTTCCTGACCCCTCCCCCCCCCAATGCCTTCCCATCTCCACTTTCTCCTGAAAAGATTTCATTTGTATGGAGCTGCATGCTTTAGACTGTGAGTCCTTGGAGGGCAGGGACTATCTTTTGCCTTTCTTTTTATCCCCAACATTTAGCATAATTAGCCTGGCACGTGGTCGGCTCTTACTTAATATTGACTGACTGACCAAGTGACCTCCCCCTGTGCCCAGCCTCCATTAAATCCTCACCTAAACTCCAGCTCTTGGGCTCCCAGCTCTTGCCATTTCAACCTTTCAAAGTTTCTTAGGTCATTGGCATCTCTAGCACTTCATCTAAGCCAGAGAAAAATTAAATAGAGAGCAAGGACATGTCCTCACAGGACATAGGATGGCAGCCCAGGTGAGCAGGGAAGCAGCAGGAGCCTGCTGAGGCCTCTGGCACAAGTTTGCTCCCCACAGCTGGGCTGCCTCCTGTCTGAGTCATTCCAGTTCAGGTGAGAGGGGTCAGAGGTCACTCCTCCAGCTGGAGGCTCCCAGCCTTTTTCCTTCATCACTCGAACCCAGACAGGCAGAAAAGTCATGGAAGCTGACTTTGTTCAGTGAGTATCTTTTGTAATACATCCCAGGGCTGTGTCAGCAGCCCCTCCAAAGCTGTCCCTTCACTGCGTGGTTAAAGGACCAAAGCCAATTGGAGCAGATCTGCCCAGGTTCCAAAATCCACAAGTTTATCAGCCAAACTTCATGTGCTGCTGAAGACTGATGTGGCCAGGACCCTCCCAGACGACCCTTACATTTGAATTTACTTTGTGTCCATTGGACATCCCTTACATGTTATACTTCAGCACGGATGTCCATCAGCTGTCCCTGGTGGCCGGATTTGGTCTCTTTCAGTGCCTTTTTAAGCCCTTATGTTTTATTTCATTCAGATTTGCAGCTGAAACCTTCCCTAGATGTGGAATCTCCTTTTTAGAATGTGAGCTCCTGGAGAGCAAGGATTATCTTGATTCCTATGTGTGCCCCCATTGCCTGGCAGTGACTTGTGTAGAGTAAGTAATTAACACATGCTTTTTCCTCCCTTCGTTCATTCAGTCAGGCCTTGGTTCATTCATTAGGTGTTCTTAAAGAGAGGATTCGATTTTCATTTCAGTTCCTCATACTTGCCTTTTCAGACAATGTCAATTTCATGGTTTTGTTTGTAGCGAGTCACGGTACTCTTGACAATATGAAGTAATTAAACTAACCAGGATATCAATAGAAACTTGGAATGGATCTTTTGTTGCAAGTGGCTATTGCATCTTCAATAATAGCTAGAAATCATAAAAGTTATAGCCTCTTTGTGTGATTGGGAGAAAGCTATGTGAAAGAGAGAAATTATCCTTCTAGAATTCATGGGACTCTAAAATCTAAAAAGAATTAAAATTGAGAGTCGCCCAGAGAACAACTGAGAGGGAGAATAAAGGCTGTGAGCATATAGAAACAGGACAGACAAGAAGATATGAAAGAGGAACTATGGAAAGGATAGCCTCACCCAGCTAACCAATCAACTGCTCAATAAGTAGCGAGCTCCTAATATTTACCAGGAATTGAGTGTTCAAATAAATAAAAGTGAGCTAGTTCTCTTAGCTTATATATATTCAAGGCACTATAGGGATACTAGAAAGATCACTAGGTCTGTAAGCAGAGAACCTGAGTTCAAATTGAATCTTTGTCACCTATTGCTTATGTGACTTTGAAGATATGACAATAGCCAAGTTTCTACATTGAATCAATGAGAGGATTTTACTGAATGACCTCTGAGATCCATTCCAGCTTTAAATATATTGTTCTATTTTCTCTGACTCTATAATTAGAGAATTGAATAAGAAAAAAGATTCACCGGACACAAGGAAAGAGCAAAGCTCAGTCAAAGAGCAGCTCTTGAGTTCCACTGGCATCATCACGATGTCAAAAGAAGGGAAGGACAATTCATAGGCTGTTTAGAGGACCTCTTGTGGGAAATTCATAGGGAGAAAAGGCTAAGAGCTGTCTGAGCAGTCATGGATCAGTCACCATCTGCATCACTGGAGAGAGTCCGAACATTAATGAAATCCTAAATCTGTTAAAATATTTGAGTGATTGAAAGGGAGAGAGTACATTACACAGTTTGCTCATAGGTCTTATGTGGATTTAGTAATAGCAAAATAATATCGAGATCATTGTTGGGGAAAATAGCTTAAATTATATGAAGGTATTTGGGGCTTTTTTTAGTGAATTTTAGGAACCCACGAAATATTTTAAATAGAAAACACAAAAGCATTTTCTAATTTGTTTTAATCCTACTTTTTCACTCTTAACCCTTTTAGATCTGCAATTCTGCATTATTTTTCACTTTGTTCTAAAGAGGGACTTCATTATGCACCCCTTCTCCCCAGAACTTCCCCTCTGCCCTGGGCTCAGCAACAATTCAAACCCCTACTGTGGAGAACAGAAATATAAAAGAAGCATGGGGGTGGTATGATCTAGGAGCAAAGCACTAACCTTCTCCAGTTCTGATGAACCATCAACAATCTGCTTCACGGTAAAGGCCACATCACGGCGGAAGAATGCTTATGCTGGTCTTCTGTCTCTCTCCACATTTTCTACATACAGAAGGAGCCTTATGCCCCATGGTGTTTTATGACTTCCTAAAGAGATCCACATCACTTAGCTATTTTTAGATCCCCAAGACGTCTGACTGAGTCAGTCCTTTGCCTAAGGAGGATAATCCCCTAAAGTGTGACCTGCACCTTGTTTTATTAGTAGTGTTCATGGTGTTCACACATTTTAGAATAACATTTTTTCCTAAGAAAGACACATTATAAAGTGTTTGTCTGGTACACTCCTCACACTCTCTCCTCCCTGCCCCCATCTCACTTCTTAAAAGGGAGAGGAAAATGGATTACCTTTACACTGCACTCCCAGGAAACATCTATTTGCTGTTCAACTTGAAAAATGCATCTGAAAATGACTGGTTTTGTATTAGCAACATAAAACACAGAAAATGTGATGTATTAGCCCATCAGGTATAAGATTACTTTGAATATAGAAAGAATAAAAATATATATGTGTGCGATATTTCTGCAGTTGATTTTGTTGCTTACAAATACTTTTTTTTCTCCCCCAGTTGCTCCTACAATCCAGGAAATTAAATCCGGCACAGTGGCCCCTGGACGCAGCGGATTGATAAGGTGTGAAGGTGCAGGTGTGCCACCTCCAGCCTTCGAGTGGTACAAAGGAGAGAAGAAGTAAGAACTTGGGGCTTTTTGTTGGCATCTGAGAACATTGAGCTGATGTGTTTGTGTTTATGAGACACTAGTTTCTTAAACTGGTTTGGATGCCTCTTGTAGGCAGGTTGGTGTAGCCTCACATGGGTCCCATAGTGGGCGGCTAAGGAGCCAATTATATCAGAAAGAAACATCCAGTTTGTTTTCTAGGACAGTGGAAATGATTGTTAAATTACAATTTCATACATATGTATATTTTTACCTCATTTCTGAGCCTACGTTCTTAGGTACTCTCACAGATACTCACATATCCACGAGAAGTAACTAGTAAAGAGACATTTGGAACACCTGACATTCAGTCCCTTCTAAATTCTATCTCCTTCTCTCCCTGTCTCTGTTTCAGTGTTTCTCCCTCGGTCACTTTCTCTCTCCATTTTTGTGTCTCTATCTATATTGCTCTGCTTCTTTCTCTCTGTCTCTCCCTGTGATTTTAATGGCATAGTGATCTTCTACATAACAAAATCCTTCACCCAATGCAGATATCGGCATCTGTTCCCCAATTTACAAAATAATTGTGGGGGTGGGTGGGGTGGGGGTCTGGGACTCAGATTAAGTAAATTGGGGAAGGTTATAAAGACCACATGTTCCAAAAGGAGGATTTGAACCCAAGTTTTTCACATTCTAAATGAATCTATTACAACATACTACAGTACAAACTAGTCAATTGTTCAATCATTTAACAACCGTTTTTAAAGTGACTACTGTGAGACAATTTGCTGTTGATATAAATATTAATACTACTTCTGGGACTCCTCCTACTAAGTATTTATTAAGCACTTAATTGTTGCTCACATAGACCTTAAATTCTAACATGGGAAATGAATAAATATGTTTATATGCAGAATAAACATAAATATATGAAGCAGGGAAAAAAGTAGTTCTATATAGTTGAGAGTATCAGGAAGAATATCAAAGGTGGTACTTCAAATTAAACAATACAAAGTGCCCTTGACTTTTACAAATACATTTTTATTGCTATCTTTTATTTATATATTACCAAAATTCCTCTAAATACCCTTAGACCACCTCCATTCCCAAAAAACATTACCATGTCACAAAGAATATTTTTAAAGAAAAAATAGAGGAAGAGGAAAATCAGAAAAACTGTTCAATACACTGAAAAAAATATGAAAATGGATGTAATTTTCTACATAGTGGAAATAACATGCAAACAAGATATATACAGGATAAATTGGAATAGAGTTTATTCTTTTGTGGTTATTCTTTCCATTTTTCTTTTTGTAATCACTTTGTATGTTGTTCTCGGTTTCTCCTACTTGGCTTTACATCAGTTCGTGTAAGTCTATCCAGGTTTCTCTGTGTTCATCATATGCATAATTTCTTAAGATACTTTAATATTCCGTTATATTCAGGTTCTGCAGCATGTTTAAACATTCCCCAGTGGATGGGAACCTACTTAGTTTGGGGGTCTTCGCAGTCAAAAAAGGGCATTTAAGACATATATTGCATTATATGGAAAATTTCTCCTTATCAATGATCTCTTGGAGTATGTATGTCATACTGGAATCTGAGATCAACATTATGGATAATGATATGGTATTTGCATAATACCAACCAAACATTAACAAACCCATCTTCCTAAAAACCCTCTAACATTGACTCTCCCCATATTTTGTTATCTTATCCAGTCTCCTAGGCATGAGCTGAAACCTTAGAATCATTTTGATTTGTTGTTCTCTCATTATTAGAATTTGGACCATTCTTTCATATAGAGGTCAATAGTTTGTATTTCTACTTTAAAAACTGTTGACTCATATGTTTTTTTTTGTTTGTTTTTTTACCACTAAGTTATTGTAAATACCCTTGACTATCTCAATAAGATTTCAATGCAATTTTAAAACAGCAAATAAACCACAATTTAACCCTGCCCTCCTTCACTAAAATCTTATCCCAATCACTCATAATGAATTATTGAAAGTCATGGCCATGCAATGTATACTTTAGCTGATTCCTTGAGGCTAAAAAGTCTTTGAGAATGTTGATGGATTGTTTGCCTGTTGGCTGAGGTCAGGCCTAGATAAGTTAGAAGAGGCTGAGGCACAGTGATAAAGTTTTTTGGGAACAAGTATTCTTTTTTTTTTTTTAAAGCAATTGGGGTTAAGTAACTTGCTCAAGGTTACACGGCTAGTCATTTGATTTATGCGTGGGTGCTCATTTTCTGAGGCCGGATCTGATCTCGGGTCATCCAAACTCTGAGGCCAGCGCTCTTACTCACTGCGCCACCTAGCCGCCCCTTTAGGGCAATTGGGGTTAAGTAACTTGCCCAAGGTTACACGGCTAGGTTTTTGTTTGTGCGGATTAGGTGTCGGAGGCCGGCTCTGAACTCAGGACCTTCTGATTCCAGGGCCGGCGCTCTATTCACTGCGCCACCTAGCTGCCCCCTGGAACAAGTATTCTTGAAGCTTAATTGCCAAAGTATTCATAGATTGCAATTTCTGCATTATTGGAAAGAGTAACCATATCATCAACATCACAGACAACTAGAGTATTGAAGAACCCCTTTTGCAGCAACTGTTTGTATGGCAGCTGGTAGAGTAGTAGATAGAATGGGAGGCTCAGAGTCAGGGAAACTGATTCAATTCCTACCTCTAACATATTGTACAGATCTGAAAAATGGAAATTATAGTAGCACCTACTTCACAAGGAGGAGATCACATGTGCAAAGAACTAATGAAGTGTTAGTCAGCTTTGTCATCAACATTATCTACGAAGAAGACACCTCCAGGATGAATCACCACCATCACCAGTACCATCACCAGCACCAGCACCATTGTCATCATCATCACCATCACCAGCACCAGCACCAGCACCATTGTCATCATCATCATTATCATCTTATGATGGAATATGTAAATCATCAGATAATGATGATTTTCAAGTACTCTGTTGTCACTTGGCTGGTAAAAACCCAGCTACAAAGCATTGGCATGGCTTTCAAGAATTCATGATGAGGTATTGGAATAAGATTGTAGTGAAAGATGAAAAGGTGAAATTGTGGTTTATTTCCTATTTTTAAATTGCACTGAAAGCTTTTTGAGAAAAACAAAGGGGGACTCAGAGCCAAGATGGCAGAGTAGAAACAGGACTTCCACTTGGCTGCTGCTTCTACCTCCTCCAATTCATGTAAAAAATGACTCTAAGCAAACTTTGGAACTACAGAACCCACAAAATGACAGAGAGAAGCTAACTTCCTGCTGAAGAGATTCAGGCAGGACAGCAGAAAGGGTCCAGCAAAAGGCTTTGGGAGCTGAGACCAGCCCTGAGTGAGCCAGAGGTTTTAGCCTCAGGGCAGCCACAACCAGCCACCAGCTGGAGGGATTTCAGATCACCAGCAGATGTGGTGGTTTCCAGAATTATCAACCCATAGGTCTGAAGGAAGAAGTGAGAGGTCAGTACAGTGTGGTCTTCGGGAACCGGGAGTCGGGGAATGTAGTCTGGCCTTTGCCCCTGTAGGGAGAAGCAGCTGAGGCATGCTGGCCATGCAGCCTCCACCATGTGGCTGCTTCAGAGCTCCTGGCCTGCAGATTGTAGAGGGACCAAGGGATCTGGATCATTGTCTAGGGTGGAAGTCCTGAGATGCGTGACTACTTTGCCAGAGCTTGTGGAGGCATCAGAGAGGGCAGCCAACTAATAGCTCCAGCAGCTGAGAAAACCCTAGCAATATGGAACAAAGCTCTCCTCTCTGGTAGCAGAGTCCTACTGTGGCAAAAAGCTCAAAAGTCAAGTAATTGAATGGCAACATGAGCAAACAAAGGAAGCAAAGCAAGCACAGAAATCTGACTTTACACTCCTACTTTGGGGACAAAAAGGATCAAAGCATGGAACAGGAGGAAGACAATGAAGTCAGAACTCTTGCATGAAAAGCTTCCAAGAAAAATATGAGCTGGTTACAAGCCATAGAGAACCTTAAGAAGGATTTTGAAAACCAAATAAGAGAAGTAGAGGAAAAATTGGGAAGAGAAATGAGAACAATGCGAGAAAATTATGAAATGAGAGTCAACAACCTGACTGAAGAAAATAACACCTTAAAACAGACAAACTCAAAAGGCAAAAGAGGCTCAAAAAGGCAATGAGAAGAATGCCTTAAAAAGAAGAATTTTCCAGATGCAAAAATAATCTCAAAAGCTCACTGAAGAGAATCATTCCTTCAGAATTAGATCAGAGCAAATAGAAGCTAGTGACTTTATGAGAAATCAAGGTACTATTAAACAGATTCAAACAAATGAAAAAATAGAAGGCAATGTGAAATATCTCATGGGAAAAACCACTGACCTGGAAAATAGATCCAGGAGAAATAATTTAAAAATTATTGGACTACTTGAAAACCATGATCAAAGAAACAACCTAGAAATTATCCTTCAAGAAATTCTCAAGGAAAATTGCCCTGATGTTTTAGAAACAGAGGGAAAAACAGAGGTTGAAAGAATCCAATGATCACCTCCTGAAAAAGATCCCAAAAATAAACCTTCTAGGAATATTATAGCCAGGTTCCGGAGTTTCCAGATCAAGGAGAAAATATTACAAGCATCTAGCAAGGAACAATTTTAATATTGTGGAAATACAATCAGGATAACAGGATCTGGCAATTTCTACATTGAGGGATCAAAGGGCTTGGAATATGATATTCTGGAGGTCAAAGGAGCTGGGATTAAAACCAAAAATCACCTACCCAGCAAAACTGAGTATCATGTTTCAGGGGAAAATATGGTCATTCAATGGAATGGAGGACTTTCAAGCATTCTTGATGAACAAAACCAGAGTTGAATAGAAAATTTGACATTCAGATACAACAAGCAAGAGAAGCATGAGAAGGTAAACAGGAAAAAGAAATCATAAGGAACTTATCAAAGTTGATCTATTTATATTCCTACACAGAAAAACAATAATTGTAACTTATGAAACTTTTCTCAATATGAGAATAGTTGAAGGGAATAGAAATGTGTGTGTGTGTATATGTGTGTATACATACATATATATGTCTATATAGGAGGGTATATAAGTATATGAATACATATATGAATGTGTGTATATATGTATACAGGTATACATAGATAGAGGGCACAGGACCAAATGAACAGGAAGGGATGATACTTAAAAGGTGAAATTAAGAGGTGAGAGAGAGGAGATGGGGAGAGACAGAATGGGGTAAATTATCTCATGTAAAAGAGGCAAGGGAAAATTGTTACAATGGAGGGGAAGAACAGGAAGGCAAAAGGGAATGAGTCAACCTTACTCTCATTGAATTTGGTTTAGGGAGGGAATGACATACACACTAAATAGGGTATCTCACCCTATAGGAGAATAGAGGGAAAAGGGATGAGAGGGGGGATGATGGAAGGGAGGGCAGGCTGGGGGGGTGGGGAAAGGTGGAAGCACACACTATTGAAAAGGGACAGGATCAAATTAAAGAATAGAACAAGTGGGGAGTGGGATAGAATGGAGGGAAATACAGTCAGTCTTTCACAATATATCCACTATGGAAATGTTTTGCATAGCTACACATGTACAACCTATATTGAATTGTTTATCTTCCCAGTAAGGGTGGGTGATGAGGGAGGAAGGAAAAGAATCTGGAATTCAAAGTTTTAAAATCAAAGTTTAAATATATATATATTATTGTTATTATTTTACATGTTACTGGGAATTAAGTTATATAGGCAGTGGGGCATAGAGATACACTGTGCCCCACTGGAAATTTGTAGGGGGTATGGGGGAAGATATGGGAGAGAGCAGATTGGGGGAGGGGTTATTCAGTGGGATGGCTGTTTTTGGGTGATGGGTTGGGGAAAAATAGGGAGAAAATTTGTAATACAAAATCTTGTGGAAATGAATGATATAAACTAAAAATAAACATAAAATTTAATTTAAAAATAATCAAGGGGATTGAGATAGAGTTGGGTAGAAATTCAAATTAAACAAATAAGGAGAAAAGTGAGAGACATGAGGTCAACTCTTCAGCAGCACTGAAATCTTAGATGATGAGTAAAGACCATTGCCTTACTAGAAGGTGTGCTGGTAAGTTTAACAACCAGCTCTCCAAAAGAAAAGAAACAAGTCTGTAGGCATGACATACTCCTAAATTTAATCTGCATTATTAACATTTTCTCCATCACTTTCTTAAGCCTAAATAATTAACCAAACCAAAATCAAATAAAAATCAAGTCCTGAAAAAAAGAAAAGAAAATCAAAGGAGTTTCTAATAGCTTAGTGATGAAAACTTTGAGCAAATAATTCTTAAAAGTTCTTGAAAGACTACTCATGATGCTGTTAAAGAATGGTCCAAATCATCATCATCACCATCATGATCAATATATAATTATAATACAAAATATAATCTATATTAATATACGTAGCATTCAAAGGTTTACAAAGTAATTTTAAAATATTATCTCATTTCAGTGGGGAAAACTGAGGGCCCCAGAGGCCAAGTCCCAGGGCCTCCAGGACCACTAAAGCTCTAGCTGCTTATCATTCCCGTGGAGAGCTTCTCAAGTCAGTGTAAGAACAGCTGAAGAAATTTGGACAGTGTCTCAGCTTCCCATCTGTAAAATGGTGCCAATAGGTTGTTGTCAGGATTAAATAAGACAATATATGCAAATGCTGCAAACCCCAAAGTGCATGTGAATGGATAATGATGGTGATGATGGTGATGGTGGTGATGTCTAGGTACCCCTGGCAAACAGAGATGCCTTTCATGCCCTCCTCAGATATTCTAAACCAAATCTTCAAGAACAACAGTGTTCTTGGATGAGGCTACATGGGAAAAAAAGGACACTGTTTTGCCTTTAAAATGGAGGCCTAGAATGGATGTGTTCCAGGTGATCCATGTGCAAGGACATACTAATCTATCTACATGTTACAAGATAAGACTGCAGTGTTTGATGCAAAGATTCAATCGACGAGGACTACGGGGTGCCAGGCATTGTAGGGAAATGCACAAATGATGAAGGAATGATGTGACCCATGAAGACAGGCCCATGGCTCATGTTGTTCACAAATCTGCTGCTAACAGTGGAACCAAAGGATGTTTTCTGAAGGCTACTCAAGTAAATGTGATCCACTGAATGTTTACCATATAGCAGACCCTGTACTGGGTGCTGGAAATAACTGACAACAATAAAGCCATCCCTGTCCTCAAGCAGCTCCTGTTTTACTTAGGGTAGTGAGGGCAGCACCTTGGTAACTTGATAGAGCAAGCAGAGGCATAAGCAGAGTCAGGGTAAGACAGAGTCATTTGAGGAGGGGATAGATGTGAACAATGGGGGTGGGGTGGAGGAGGGGAAGTGAGCAGAACAGACTGCATGTGGAAGGCAGAATCTAAGTTGTACCAAAGCTCAGCTCTGGCCACTTCCTTCAACGGGCTGACTTGGTTTTCTTGACTCTATACTCCAAATATCTCCTCCAATCCCCATCCACTCAATGTTCCGTGACTTTGTCTGTATCCTATCCTTACTTGTCTGGAGGCAAGAATTTTCTCTTTTGCATCCCTAGTACCAAGCACAGTGCCTGGCACAAAGCTGCTTGCTGGCTGTGGAATAAGTGATCCTTTGTGCCTTGAAGGAAGCCAGCACTTCTGAAAGGCAGCAATGAATGGTGGGTGTCCATCCCAGTAAAGGGGAACAGCTTATTCAAAGACTGAGAATGGAACAGTGAGAAAAGGGAAAAGTAAATAGACCGATATAACTGGACAACATACAGTGAATGAGTGGCTAGAATATGAAATAATGATGCATGGTGTTCCCTCTATTATCATTTTCAAGAATCCATCCTCAAGGGGCGGCTAGGTGGCGCAGTGAGTAAGAGCGCCGGCCTCGGAGTTGGGGTGACCCGAGATCGAATCTGGCCTCAGAAAATGAGCACCCACACATAAATAATGACTAGCCATGTAACCTTGAGCAAGTTACTTAACCCCAATTGCTTTAAAAAAAAAAAAGAATCCATCCTCTCTCTCTCCTCCTTCCTCCAAGAATAATACACAACCCCATGGCCCCCCAAGGTTAATCAACATAATCCTGAAGATAGATATTCCTTTATTTTGGTTTTGGTTTTGTTTGGCCTTCCTGAGTGAGTCACACCATCCTCCCGGTGGTCCTAAAAGAACTATGGCAAATTGTGATAGCAAAAAGAAAGATCATGATTTGTAACAACAACCAAAGTATTTTGACAACATGGGAGTGTTTACTACCAGATCCCCTTTAGTATGATTGGGCTTAAATCTGCCTCTTCCAACAATCATGAACATTTTCTCTTCTTCTTCCTCTCTTCTTGTCTCTATTTCAGTTTTTCTATTGTGACCCCAGTGGATGTAGGTCAGGGTGCCAGCAACCAAAGGTCGCTGACCCCTCACTTCCTCTCTGGAAATGTAATGAGCTGTACCCTATTATGAGAAAAAGTTAGTTGAAAGCCTAGGTGAAATACGATATCCCCTAAGGTTCTGTAGAACCAGGCTTCTACTACATTGGGGACTTTAATGAAAATTTAGGAAGAGAATCACAGTTGCTCAGAGGCCCCAGTTAAAAAGGACTGAATTGGCTCTCTGCCTTTATTTAAATTTACATTGGTTTCTAGGTGACTCCTGGCTTTTTGGGAGGTGGAGGCAAAATCCAAGTTATCAGAACAATTGGATTAAAGAATCAAGCAGAGTTTGTCTTTTAGGATAGGCACTTGAGGAAGTGCCCACTTAGGAAGTTGGGGAAAGAACAGATATTTTCTTGGCACTCCCCCTGCTCCTTGAAAAGGTTAGTACCACTGGCGCCTTTAGCCCAAGACTTCCCAAATGCCTAGGAGATCAATAGCCTTTCTCTGTCTCATTTCCCTTTGATACACTCAGTCCTCCATTTCATTAATGCCTCTGTCTGTGGCCCCTTTCCTGTCAATCCATCCTGGCTCAGCTCTTGAGCTTGCCTTTCCTTCTCTGCTAGCAAACCCTGAAACCCTAAGTTACAAATTGATCTTCCATTTTATATCATAACTCCAGGGCATGACTGACACTCCCCAGCCAATACCAACCTATTTCCTTTATGTCCTCATTTCACTCCATTCAATGGATTTTAGGATTTCTAAATCAATCACAAACTTTTTGCAACAAGTACAAAGTCTTTGATTGACACATTGATTCAATGAAGGTGTTCACATTTAGTTCATATGTCTGATTGACTGCTTCAATCTCAAAGTCTAAAGTTCTATAATAATGAGTTGGGAGTATGGTATACTTCTTTCACACTAGCTTGGCAAATCAAGCCAAGTTCACATTATTTTTAGAAGTTTAGAGTTGGAGAGTCCTCAGACCATTCACTCAAAACCCCTCCATGAAAAACAATCCCTTCTACAACAGGCCCAACCATGGACAACTGGATTTTTTTCTAATCAGTGTCATTAATAAAGGTATGGATGGCATGTTTATCAAATTTGGGGTTAGCATAAAGTTGGAAGGGAGTGTTAACACATTGGAAAACAGGGAAAGGAGCAAAATATCTTGACGGCATCCTGGAACCCTTCACTGGAGTCATCCTTTCCAATTTGACATCTAAATATTAATGACTTCTCCAAGTTTGGCCAATTGACCAATTCCAAATCCATTCCATTTCCATATTTTCCTAAAGAATAGCAAGGAAAACTATCTCCTTGCTAAAATCTACTAAAGTCTAGCTTTAATATTCCTAAAGCAGCCAGGTGGTGCAGTAGATAAAGTGCTGTCCCTAGAGTCAGGAACACTCTTTTTTATGAGTTCAAAGATTGCCTAAGATACGTATTAACTGTGTGACCCTAGACAAGTCACTTAACCTTGTTTGCTGCAGTTTCTTCATCTATAAAATGATCTGGAGAAGGAAGTAGCAAAAACCACTCCAGTGTCTTTATCAAGAAAACCCTAAAATTCGGTCAGGAAGAGTCAGATGTCATTAAAAAATGACTAACAGCAACAGTGATATTCCTCTGAATTATGATTCTAGTAACTATGTTTAAAATAAAGAAAAACAAAAAAGAAATGACTTTGTCTGATGTGACCTGTTCTTGATGAAGCAATCAATTAATCAGCATTTATTGAAACAATTCTAGTTCTTTGTAATTTACAATTCTTTATCTGAAAGTTTACTAATACTCTCTGGAATTTACCAGGAATTGTAGTAAAGTGTACAGGCTTAGAGTTTGCAGATTCTGTTCTCTTTGGTTCCTTGAAAATCAAGACATTTGCCCTTCCCTAATTCTGCCATACCTCTTCCAATCATCAACACTGGTGATTTTGGCTCCACATCTCATCTGCCCATTCTGTCATGACCCAAGGATGTAGTTCATCTGGTTCAGGTGACCTGAATTCATCTTCCTCCTGTTAATTTCCCCCCAAATGTGTCAAATCAGAGGAAATTTGGAAATTGCTCAGCACAGTAACTATAGGCACTTAGTAATGCTTGTTCCTGTTGGATAATTTTCCTTTGGGTCTGTGTGACCAGCCACTGTCAATAAGGCAGCACGAGCCAGAGACAGAATTATTGTGGCTTATTCACTCAGAGTGACACACACTCCACCAGCAGTCGGTGGACACGTGGAACTCTTGCAATTAGGCTAGAAATATTTATATATTACACGAGACAAAGAAACAAAAAAAATGGCCACTCATTACAGTGGGGCTGGCTATACAAAGAAAAAAGGGTATGCTTGTTATGAAGAACGTAAAGCATTAGTTACAGCAGATAGAAAGAACGTGTCACTATTAGGACAGCTAGTTGAGCTAAATCAAAGGGGTCTATACATCACTTGTGAAAGCAGAGAGAGAAGTAGACTATGTCCTTGGCTTCATGAAATCCTTCTTTTGTGGCAATTAAATTTTAGTTGCAATTAGATGAGGAAAGAGGACACAGAAGGAAAGAGGTCATTCATTGTAAACTGGCCCCACAGTACATACAGGGGCCAAACCTAGCAAAAACAGAGAATATACAATTAAATCGAGTTTGTCATGTCAATTCTTGACATACCACACTTAGCTCTTAAAAATACATATTAAATGTTTCCTTTCCCAAGGGTCTATCTCCTTATGCTGGACATCCTGTCCCTACTAATCACTTTGATTCAACCCATTTCCAATTGAAAGGCAGTTCTTTTTGGTGAAGATTTCTATATCATTGGGGTTTTCGGTTTGGTTTGATGTAGTTTTCATGTGAATCATCTCCAATAACCACGAAGCCTCTCTTCTGCGTAGTAACTGGAAGCTTGGAAATAATCATCCTAAAATCACAGCTTGATTTATTTTTTCCGCCAAATGTATTTCTTTATACATATCTCCCTTGAAGCTCATCTACAGTATTTTTCCTATTCACCCAGGCTCCTAAGATTCCTTTGCAATAATCTGTCAGCTCAATATCTTAACACCCAGAAGAGTTTCAAGAATTGTGTTTAAATTTACTCTTCTCTTTCCAAAAGTAATTGGTGTTTGTTTAGGAAAATCATTTTTGTGGTAATTATAATTCTAAGGGAAACCGTTGATTGAGCTTTCTTTCTTAGGCCTGAAATGCAAACATCCTTGCAAAATGCAAGTCTTCTCTTGAGCAATTATCATTGCAAAGAGAAGTAAGAATTTATGCACAATTCAGGAAGTTTCTTTCCTTTTTCTTTCTCTCTCTCTTAACATTAGCAGCTTCACCTTTTGCTTAAGAAATGAAGTGGATGATCTGGGCCAAATTGTCTCATAGGAAAGGTGGGAAAAGATACTTGAAAGAGTCTGGAATATTCCAATAAAGGGCATGAGGGTAGTTGATGATTTTCTTAAATGAGGGTTGTTTTTTTTTTTAATCAGTAAATATTTCTTTCTTATATTCACCCCAAGAAAAAAGAAAAACCAAACCATTGTAAAAAAAAATGTACTCTTTATTCATAATTTAAGGAGATTGTGTGTTAAAAGGGAAATTCTTTGTTTAGGCTTTTGTCCTGATTAATAAGACTCCTCCAACAGAATAATTAACACTACCAAGAAAACAAACCAGACTGGAATCAGTAGAAGTCACCACATAAATTTCAATAACTTCCCCATTTGGTTCTCACCATGTAGATTTGGTATAAAACCACATTCTATGTTAGAGCTCTCTTCTATCCTCAACAGAATAATCCTAACCTCTACTTGTGTCAAATCAATTCAAGTAAGCATTAATGGCTATAAGCTAAATTTAGAACAGGAAAGAAGTATGCTGTGATCATAAGTGTCACAAATCATAATCCGATGTCCAAGTCAGGAAGACACACTCCAGGCCCAGCACTCTATCCTGTATGGTGCCACCTAGCTGCCCTACCTAACCTAGCAGTGCTCAATACTTTAAGAGAGTGGATAAAGGTAAACTTCCCACCTTCCCCGGAGATTTTTCAGTGTAAAGGGAAAGTCAAAGAGGATAGGACAGACATGGGGGGGGGGGGGGGAAGCAGGGGTAGGACTAGGACTATGTATTAAAAGAATAAAGATATCTACTAAGTGTCTTATGGGATAGGATGAAGAAAAAGGAATGAGTTCCAGTTTTCTTTTATAATCTTAAAGTGATTGAGGGAAGAAAGGTGCTGAAGGAGACATTCAGTACCTGTCAAGGAAGCATTTTTATAAAGTTTCCCAAATCTTTCTTATTTCAATGTAATCAACCCTTCCCAAATCACTTTCCTAACTCTAAATCCTTCCCTCCACTTTCCCTTTCACTCCCATGATCAGTATGAAATGTTCTATCTTCCTTTAGCTTTTCTCTTCCTTCTCCTTCAATCTCTACTTAGGTAAGCCTTATCACTCTCCTGCAAATCGTTTTTTCATTTTGCCTTCATTGATCATTTGATTCCCTCTCATTTCATTTCCAATCACATACTTATCTAGCAGTCCATCGAATCTATAGCATGATATTTTACCTAAACAATTAACTTTTGTTGAAGCATCTCAAAATAGTTTCAGGTCTATTTGTATTCTAGTATTTCTATCACATCTCCCCTCCCCAGGAAAGGGATATTGTAGGCATTTAACCTTAAACTTCAAATTCCTAAATCTATAAAGTTGTTTTTGCAGTTATCATAATTTGGAAATTCACAGTAAAGGTGTTGCAATTCAGTCACAAATTTTGGTCTCTAGTTCATAATGCTATAACTTTCTACAGACTAGGAATAGAAATTCCCTTCCTCCTTAACTGATTATCTTGGCATGGCCTCCCAGCTCAGCCAGAGTTAGAAAGGCAGAGAGAGATACTTTCCTTTTGGGAGTCTTTGAAAGTTCAGCAGAAAGTGTTCATTCCCTAGACCCTTTACCTTTGGCTAATCAGAACCAGGAAAAGGCTAGTTTAACTTACCAAGACACACACACAAAAAAACCCAGGTATTTTGTCAAGACAGTTAAAAATCCCATTCTTCCCTAGGCTATTGATCTTCATCTTTTTTTTACTCTTGTGTGGACAAATTTTTCATCTTCCCATAATTTCGGATTTTTTTTCTACCCAAGATTCCCCAGGAGACTAAGCTTTCCATTTCTGATTTGAACTATCATTTCCCTTGCAGTGAGGGTCACTTCTAGACCTGCCAGCCTGTTTCTTACCTGCCCCTTGTATGCACACTTTCTCTTCATCTTTGTGCACAAATAAAAGAAAAAAATTAAAATTTCGGGCCCTATTTCTCCAAGACAGAAAATATTTTGGTGGGTGGAGCAGACAAATCTGCTAGGTGTTCATCACCAAAGGGGGTGATGGGCCATTGTATTTTGGCTCCTCCCCCATTGTAGCATTCTAGGGAGACAAAAGGAGAAGTGGGAGGTGCATGTGGCTGTGACTAAGTGCTAATGAACCACTGGGACGGGGTCAAATGTACCTGAGGCAGACCATTGCCTCCCGACTCCAGAGGAACCAATGCTACCCAGACAACAAGCCAGACTGCAAGTAATGGGGGCTGACACAGAAGTTCCAATATAGGTTTGGGCCTAGAAGAAGTCATAAACAAGGAAGATGGGGCATAAACGGAGGAGAGAGAGACTTAGCGATAGCATCCCAGGAAAACCTGGTGGAACCGAGAACTAAACCAAGTTAAGCAAAAGCCCCAATGAAGAGTTGGCTTGGCTTGGAATCTCCCAGGTGCTCTGTCTCACAGTCCCTGGCACATGGTGGTGGCTGATCCATATTGATTGATAGATTGGTTGATGCACACATGCTCGCTGCACACAAAGACACAAATCAAATGATCTGTCTTCCAAGACCTTGTCTCAGCTGTGAGTGTGCAACTGACACCTTACACAAACACAGAAGGAAATGAAGGCAGCTGGAGGAGGGAAGGAGCACTGACTACTGGAAGATCCAGCTTAGGAGATGAGACACGGGAGGTTGAGAGGTTGGTGTTCATACAGGAAGAAGACAGGGGATCCAGAGGCAGGAGTTAAGAGGCAGTGAGAGGGGATGACATGTTAGAGAAAAGCAGCAGAAGGAGGTGGTCACATGAGGAAGGCTTTGTTGTTGTTGTTGTCTCATTTTAGGGACTGGAAAACTTCAGTGTGCCTGTCAGCATCAATAAAGAAGCCTCTGGATTGGGAAAGAAAGGAGGTGAGGGAGAAGCCAGGACAGGCAGAACAGCCAGGAGAAGGGGCATGGGGGGGGGGGGGGGCAGAAGACAAGGAAGTAATAAG
The DNA here is from genome assembly GCA_011680675.1 of Gymnobelideus leadbeateri. NCBI lineage: Eukaryota > Metazoa > Chordata > Mammalia > Diprotodontia > Petauridae > Gymnobelideus > Gymnobelideus leadbeateri. The sequence goes on along the minus strand of WOXC01005507.1, from coordinate 401,086 downwards.
GAGAGAACAAGAAGTGAAGCTCTTACTGTGCTTTGCTAACTCCTGGGGATAAAAAAAGAGGCAAAAACCAAGGAGCAAACCCAAAGGAGCCCCTACCCTGAGGAAGTTCACGCAGGAAAGGGTCAAGACAGTTACAAAAGGGACATGGAGCACTAGGAGCCGCGACAAGTCCAAGGTATCAGGACTGGAACCCGGAGGGTAGAGACGATGGATGACCAAGACTTTTTCATGAGCTTGAGTTCCAGACAGGAACTTACCAACCAGGGGATGATTCTCTCCTAGAATGAAGTTCAAACAACAAACCAGAGGAAGGGCTACAGAGGGAGAACTTTAGGGGGAGAAAAAGAGAAGTGGGGAAAGGGGGAGGAGAATGATCTCAGCACCAGCAGGGAGTGGGGACATTGTTTCTCTAAAAAGAAAAAGGAAATGGGAAGAAGACACATGTGGGCGGGGTCGAGGGTGGTGTTGGAAAGGAGAAGAATGTGCTGAAACCAGCTTAGAAAAGCCAGTTGTTGACTATTTAGTGTGAGCATTGCTGTCCTTGTTCATTCCTTGTTCATCCCACCTCTGGAGATGACCCATTGGGGGTAATCTTGGCAAAGATATTGGAGTGCTTTGCCATTTCCCTCTCCAGCTCATTTCACAGATGAGGAAACCAAGGCAAACAAGGTAAAGTGACTTGCCCAGGATCACCTCGCAACTAAGTATCTGAGGCCAGATTTGAGTCTCCTTGACTGAAAGGCCAGCACTCTGTGCACTATGGCACCACCTAGCTGCCCCCAAATGTAACCATTATACCTCAGAAATTAGAAAATGCTACATACAAATAAACTTCATTTTTTTTCCTGTTTGTTTTTTTATTGTCTAGACTTAAGAAAATGATGGGAAAAATGTTAGTAATACATATGAAAACTAAAAATGTCATGCATTACATTTTTTTCCTCCAAAAGCCAGTTGTTAAATATTTTACAACACAGCACTGGAGAAAGACCACTTCTTTCTCAGTTACTGGAACAATAAAAGAAATTATGGATAAAAATGCAGGAGGTTTTGAAGTATGGAGGAGCAAAGGTCAGGGATTTCCAGAGAGATCTCTTTGCTTCCCCCTGTTAAGTAGCAGGGAAGTACATTTGCTAAGGATGGGGCCAGGTATAAGAGACTTGAGAAGAAGGTATGGACCAAGCCCCTGAGATAGAGGCTAATCAAGAAAGAATAAAGGGATAACTGTGGAGCTTAGACAGTCAGGGGAGATTAGAAAAGATGGCTTTGTACCAGAGACCCTGGGGATGCTCTCCAAATGTAGAACAAGTCCTGGGCAGCAAGTCACCCATCCCACCAGGACCTTGGATGCCCTAAGGGCTGGAATCTCTCATGACTCTGGTCTCCCTGCTTCCAGGGCTTTGGCAGCATCTACGCAAAGTGCTTATCATTTATAATTTATTGGAATGAAGAGACTCATGAAATGCTTATCAAATTTGCACCAGAAATATACAGGGAGGTTGAGAAAATAGAATGGAAAATTTTTTAACAAATAGTTCTTGTCAATCTGGAGCAATGGCACCCAAACAAATTGGATTAAATAACATAAGGAGGCACATGAAGCCCACCAGTTAATATTTCAAAGACAACAACATAAATCTAAGCTGTTGGAGACTTAACCATCTCTGGGGAAAGGGAGGATAGGAGGGGAAGTGGAGGGGCCAACAATGAGCACTTAGTTTCCAGGAAGTTCAATCGAAGTTATTAATGTGGTTTGATTTCCAAAGAGATCAGCATGAATTTAGGCTGGATTAGCAGCTGTGTCAAGCTCAGACCACACTCAGCTTTAGGTGCCTGACCTCATGAGGGATATTGAAAAAATGGGACCTACCTCCCCAGACAGCAGTAACCTCCAGAGAGTAAAGGATCATTAAAGAAATTATCAAATTAAAAAAATTTTTGATAAAAAAAAAAGCACATCTGATTCCAATATGTGAAAGGCTTCATCTGGATGAAGGGTTGAGTGAAGCCCTACCTAGCTCCAGAGGAATGCCTCTACTCTATAGCTATTGATGATCTTCCCACCCTCTAGGCACCCACCCAATACTTTGTGATTGGGCAGTGGGTCAAGAGGGTTGTTACATTCTCTGACCCAGGAGAAGGCTATATAACCCTGATGTGAGATTTTGTTTTGGGGCTCACTTTGAGAAGTGTTGTGTGATTTGACCAGATGAGACTCTGAGCAGCTGTTGAGAGTTCCCCTGCTTTGAAAAATCCAGATGTTAATGCTTCCCTCTCTGGTAACTGACTAGGTATGGATGTAATGGTTGGGCAGTTGGAGGCCTGTCTGCTTGAAATGTTTCTCTGTCTTTTAATTTCTGCTTGTAACCTCTGTACACTCTGAAGTTCGGGGTGCTGACCTTTTCCCCTGAACTAGGTAAATGATATGTTTGATTGATTAAAGCAAGACCGTTAACCATTTTGAGTTGCTTTCCTTTAGAAAAGCAGATCTAAGAACCTGTCTTGACAGTCACCCTGGGGATGCTGGGGTGCTTGCTGCTACAAGATTTAGCACAGTGCCTGAATGTGAAGTAGGCATTTAATCAACTCTAGTTGATTGACATGAAGACAGGACAAATTGAGTTTGAATCTCTCTTATACTTTGTGTCCATGATGCAAGTCCCCTGATTTCTCCCTCTCTATGTTTTTGTTTGCTTATGTAAAAATGAGGGAATTTTCCTCCAAGGTTCCTTCCAGGGTTTTATTGATGACCTGTAAAATGAACATGTGGGTATCTAGGTGACACAGTGGATAGAGCACTGAGCATGAATTCAGGAAGACAGGAGTTCAAATACAGGCTCAGATGCTTACTAGCTGTGTGACCCTGGGCAAGTCACTTTGCCTTGTTTGCCTCAGTTTCCTCATCTGCAGAATAAGCTGGAGAAAAGGCAAAAACAGTTCAGTATCCCAGGCAAGAAAACCACAAATGAGGTCAGGACGAGTTGGGCATGATGAGATGGCTGAACAGCCACCAAATGAATGGAATGATCACTGTGGTACCTGTGTCATAAGGTAGTTGGGAGGCTCAGGCAGGGTGAGCGAGTGGGTGCTTTGAGAACTCTCCAGAGCTGTATGCACATCAGCAATTCTGAGGAGCCAAGGAAAGTGGAACTTTGCAAGCTTAGCATTCAAGGCTTTCTCCTCCAAAATGGTTTGGGTGGGTTGTTTTCCCAGCTTTATGAGACTTGTCAGTTCCTCTCCAAGTCCCCTTGGGCTCTGTGTTGTCCCCTGGCTGCAAGGTGGCACAGAGCATTGAACCTGGAGGCAGGAAAGCCTGAGCTGGAGCAATACCTCAGACGTCTGTCTGGCATCGTGGCTGGGTCCAGATCACCTAAAGTCTGACTGACTTCCTCATCTCTAGAACCGGATTACCATACCACCTCCCTCCTAGGCTTCTTGTGAGGATCAAGTGATATGTGTGTGGGGATTTATGTATGTGCATACGTATGTATATGTACATACTGTATATACGTGTGTATGTGTGTGTGGAGTGGATATATTTTTTTGTGGGTCTTAAAGCCCTGTAAGAGTGCTAGCTATTATGATTGTTGTTCTTTAGCCCATCTCTTCTGGTCTCCAAGCTTTTCTAAGAGCCTTTTTGGAATGGATTCCACCCTAACCTTTATCTATTTAAATCTCTCCTTTACTTCCAGCTCTGGCTGGGGGCCTACCTCCTCTCTGCAGTTTTGTCTGCACCCCAAACTCAAAGTGGTTGCTTAATCCACTTTGTGCCTTTCCTTCGCCTATATTCCATCTCCTTTGCATTTTTTTATTTGTGTATGTGTCTTTTTTCTCTTTAGATTGCAACAGCCCTGAAAGTAGGGTCTGTTCCAGGTCTGGCCTTAGAATCCTAGCATCTAATTTAGGAGAAGCCTGTTCCACTGAACTGGGACTTCAATGTATGCTAAGTTAATGCTTGCTCATTGATCTCTTTAAACCTACTGAAGTACCTAAGGTTACCTACCATTAGACTCTTCCCCAAATGGCCTGGGCCACCTTCTAAGATTCCCTATCACTAGACATTTTCAGCACCTGGATATTATAAAGGGAATTCCTGCATCAAGGAGGGCATTCCACTAGATAAGTGTTAGGTTCCTTCTAAAGCTAAGATTCTAGGATTCTAGAAAGACAAAATGACAAAATACTTCTCTTGGGGAAAATAACAATGCTTATTTTATACCATGCTAGCACATCAGAGCACCTTTCAGCAAATCCAGTCTTTTAAGATACAAAATGGTAACTAGCTGTAAGGGAACCACCAATTTCCTTAGAGAATTGGGCTTGCCAATATAACCAAACTTGGACTATGCTATGCTGATGGTGGAAGGACTCATAAAAATGGAGGGTTTTGGTTTCTGTGTAAAAAATGGAATCACCAAGCAGGTTGTGGATCAGAGCTATCTGCCAAGTGGCTGCCTGGTTGAATTTCAGTGTCTTTGTAGACATCCAAGCCTGGGGCCCAGGAAGATGCAACTCCTGATTACTCGTGATGAATAGAGCTGCTCCCAGCTTTGAAAACAATGCTTTCCTAGCTTGGCCTGGTTTGGGGCAAAGGGCCAATTATTACAATGCTTTGTGCTCTCTTTTAATGAAAAACTGTTCTCCCCAGTCTATCTCCCTCTCATTTTTCCCAGTCTGTCTTTTACTCTTTCCCTCCTCACTCCTTCCCTCCTTCCCATGACTTGGTTTCCCCTTCCTCCTGCTCCTTCCTCACCCTTTTCCCCCCCATTCTCCTTCTTCTCTCCTCTTCTTTTCCCTTACCTTCCCCCAGAGTCAACTTACCTCTCTATTACAAGAGCTGCCATGGATGAGAAAATAATTCCTGAAAAAATTAATAAATTAAAAACTTTAATAGAATTTTCTTGTATCTGAGGGGCAAAAAGATGAAAAATATGTATACTCTATACCCCACCCCCCACACACATACACAGTGTACCCCATGAGAATTGATGGGGATCTGAATGTTTAATTTTTTAAAGTAAGATATTTGTATTTGACTCTGTATTTGTTTATATTGACATTTATTCCCCAAAGAAAATGTTTTCCCAGCACATTTCTCCTACTTGGAATACTTAAGTGTCCCCTGCCATGCATCCATTTTGCACAAGAGCCCCATGTGTACCACCTGGTGACTAGGTGGCATGGGGGGGATTGGCCAGTAGATGGTCCCAGCCATAAAGCATGAGTGTTCATAGAGTAGTTAAGGGCACACACACTGGGTGAGCATTCCCATTGGTCTGTCCCCTGTACCTTAGCACTAGGGCCAATGGAAAGCTTCCACTCGGGCCATTTACAGAGACTTATGCAATCATGTCGTGATTCTCATCCATGATGCAAGTCCCTCCACTGATAAATCAAGCCTGTTTGAAGCAGCAGACACACATGCAAACAGGGAGTTTAAAGCCCAGTTTAAAGTTGGGTTTCATTTGTGTGGCTGACTCAGGTAGAAACCTAACTCTCAGGGTAGGAATAGACACTGGACCAATAATTTCTGTGGTGTCAGGAACTCTCAGGTGAAGATATTCTGCCAAGGGAGCTCAGTAACCTCTCTTAGAAACCTGTCTTGGGAACACAGAAATAAGTTCTCACAGGATCACCTTGCTCTTGTAGGACAGAAGAGAGACTTGAATCCAAATCTTCCTGGGTCTGAAGGCAGCTAGCGATCTTCTGGGAGATGATGTCTGTCTCCATAATATAAAATACAAATGAAGGTCAGGTGACTTGCCAGTGGCCGTGCATTCTTCGGCAGCTAGGTGGTTCCCAAGCCTAAAGTCAGGAAGACTTCATGGATTCAAATCTGGCCTCAGATACTTCTTACCTGTGTGACCCTGGGCAAGTCACTTTACCCTGTTTGCCTCAGTTTCCTAATCAGTAAAATGAGCTAGAGAAGGAAATAGTGAAGTATTCTACTATCTCTACCAAGAAAACTCCAAATGGAGTCAGGAAGAATCAGACATGACTGAAGAATGGCTGAACAACAACAACATACGGCCTTTAATTGTTCGAGTCAGGCTCTGACCCATGTGCCCTGTCTGAAGTTCAATCCAAGTGTTCCTCCCAGGCTCACTTATGTAGCTCTCAAAGCTTTCTGCCGCAGTTTTTACATCATTCTAATTGATTCTGATGGGCCCACTAGCATAATAATTATAAGCACTGTAAGGTGTCAAAGCATTTCTCATTACTCCACTTGATCCTTTTTTCAAAATAAATTTTTGTTGATGTGTTTTATTTTTATATGATGAATAATTACCTATTATGTTCAGCCCTTGAGAAGTCTTTTATTACAACATAGAACACTGAACAGTACTATCAGTGCCCTGGCCTCAGCTGGAAAGGAATGCAACATGACACACATGGAGTGCTCCCACCTCTCAAATTTTAAAATAAAGAAAAACATTAACAGAAGCCTAATTTCCCTTCCTCTAACCTACACCCTATTGGGGAAAGAGAGAGAGGGGGTGAGCTAGTGAGAGAGACAGAGAGAAAGAGGGAGAAAGAGAGAGAGAGGAGTGAAGGAGAGAAGTGGGGAGGGGAGAGGAGAGAGAAAGACAGAGAGACAGAGAAGAAATTCCTTGCAACAAATATGGATAATCATACAAAAGAAAATCCCTCCTTGGTTGTCTACAAAAATGTCTCATTTTGTACCCTAAATCTGTTATATCTCTGCCATGAGGTGGATAGGATGTTTCCTCATCAATCCTCTAAAATAATGGAATTAATCCTTTATAATCTTAGTTCTAAAGGCCCTGAGATTTATTTTTCTTTACATAACATTGTTGTTATTGTCTAAATTATTTTCCTCCTTCATTAGCCCCTCATAACAGCTCTGTGAGTTAAGGTACTATTTTTGCGTGTTTATGTTCAAGTATATATTTTTTGAATTTTACAAATGAGGATATTGAGGCTGAGAAATTTCCAGTGAGAGTCACACAGGGAGCAAGTGTCTGAGACTGTTACTGCTCTGTTGATTCAGTCATATCTAACTCTTTGTGACCCTGTTTAGAGTTTTCTTGGCAGAGGTATTGGAGTGGTTTGCCATTGGAGTGGTTTGCCATTTCCTTCTCAAATTCATTTTACAGGTGAAGAAACCGAGACAAACGCGGTTAAGTGACTTTTCCAGGCTCACAATTACTAAGTGTCTGAGGCCACATTTGAACTCAGAAAGATGAGTCTCCTTGAGCCCAGGCTGGGTGCTCTGTCCACTGCATGACCTAGCTGCCCCAGGGAGTCCATTTTCCCTTGATGTAGCCCATTCCCCATTGAATAACCCTGAGTAAAGGGGAGTTTGCTTTGGCTGTTTGTTTCCTTGCTCCCCTGCATACACCATGAAATCGAGTTTAATTTTGTTACTTTCCATCTCTTCCTTAGTGTTCCTTGTTCTTCCCTCTGAGGCAGAACTGAACAAACCTGTTTCCTTCCAGCATGTACCAGCCCTCCAAATATTCCATGAGAAGATAGTATCATTGAGCTAGGGCTGGAAGGTCTTCAGAGGCCCCCATCCTAACCCCTCATTGTACAAATGAGGAAAGTGAAGCCTAGTGAGGTTGAGTCACTTAGCAGAAGTGCCAAGGTAAGCCTTAAGAGTAGGTTTGGCACACTGATTCTCAGATCCTAGGGCAGGCTGCTTCCTTACCTCTGGTTCATGGATAGAATTCAGGGGCTCCGTGAACTTGTATAGAAAAAGAAATACATTTTTATTTTCATTAACTGCTAACTGACATTTAGCATTTCCTTTATTTATTAGTATAAAACATCACAACATAATTCTAAGAAGGGGCCCATCAGGTTTCTCAGACTGCCAAAATGTTCAGAGCCCCTGCTGGAAGCTGAAGGTAGCCATTATGTCCCCCATGGCTGGTCTTCCTCCAGCTCCCATTGGTCGTGTCCTTTCTTGTAGAGGACCAAAGTGACGTTACTATGCCAAAGTCAAGTCCTGATGTGTCCTACAGTGGCCAATCCAATGGTATCCGAGCTTGGAAGGCTCTACCGCAGGTCAGGCACAAATAGTCCCCATGAACATTTGGGCTGGATTCTCCCAATTTGCACATCTCATGTTTCCTTTGAGCTCCTTCAGTTCTGCTTTGCTCCTAGAGCACAGCATCCTCTCTGATGAGGGCAACCCATGCTGAGAGGTCCTGGGCCAGTGTTTCCCAGGCCATAGAATCAATTCCAAAGTTCTTTAGAGAGACCTTGAGAGTGTCCTTGTATCACTTTTTCTGATCATCATGTGAGTGCAGGATAAGATACCAGAGACACTTGGGGTGGCTAGGTGGTGCAGTGAATAGAGCACCGGCCCTGGAGTCAGGGAGACCTGAGTTCAAATCCAGCCTCAGTCACTTAACCAAAAACTAGCCATGTGACTTGGGCAAGTCACTTAACCCCAATTGCCCTACCTTCCCCCCTCCAAAAAAGCAAAAACATAACAAAACAAAATAAAAAAGACATCAGAGACTAAGGTCCTTTCTCCAGCAAAGCTGCCAAACTGCAGAGTCCAGCTCCAGTGGGTCAGCCACGTTGTCTGAAGATCTAACTTAACCCTTGACAGAAAAGCTTCCTTCCAGGCTGGGCTGGAAGCCTTTAGCTAGCCTGACTGCCCTCTGCTGGAAGCTCTGCAGATTGTCCTTATCAAAATGTGATGCCTCAATCTCTAGCTGTGGTCAGACCAGGGCTGTCTCATCCGATTTGAAGGCATCTCTCCTACTACTGGAACACATGCTCTTCATTTATACAAATTCAAGTGTCGTTCCATGTGTCTACAATATTTGAAATTATCTATGATAGAGATTGGGCAGTTAAGTGGCTCAGTGGGTAAAGCACCAGGCCTGGAGTCAGGAAAACCTCAGTTCAAATCCAGCTTCAGATCTTTACTAATTCCAGAGGTGTGACCCTGGGCAAATCACTTAACTCTTTTTGACTCAGTTTCCTCATCTGTAAAATGAACTGAAAGAGGAAATGGCAAAACACCCTAGTATCTTTGCCAAGAAAACCCCAAATGGGGTAATTGAGAGTCAGACACAACTGAAATGATAGAACAACACAGGGAGATATTAGTTTACAAAAGGAAACAATGACTCTTTAAATCAAGTTCAAAGGAGCATCTCTGCCTGGACTGTTGTTATTGTTGCTGTTTTCATTGCTTGAGCAAGACAGAATAATAGTGACTGAAGATCCAAGCTCCAAGTCAAGGAGAGCTGGGTTTGAATCTTGTCTCTATCACATGCAGGAATCCCTGCGGTAGAGGGGAAAGAGAATGGAAAACTTCCAAGCCTATAGTATCATACAGCCTTATAGCTATAAGGTGAGGAACCAGAAACAGCCCAAGAGCTGAATGAGGGTACTGGATCCCTGGGGAAAGACCAGGAGACATTAGAAGCACCAGACAGAGACAGGAGCCAGCTGTAGCCACCTTCTCTTTCTACAATCTTCTTTTTCTATTACATGTGTAATTCAGTGATTTCTCAGACTCTTTCCAGATATACATATTTTTCCTCTCAGTTTTTAAAAGTAAAATTTATGTCTTTTCACAATTATATGTAAAAACATTTTTAGCATTTTTTTTTGTTTTTTTTAGTTCCGAATCCCCTCTTTCCCTCCACTCCCACCTCATTGAGAAAACAAGCAATTTGATATAGGGTATACATGTGCATTCCTGGAAAGCATATTTCCATATTAGCCATGTGATGAAAGAAAACAAAAATACACACACACAAAAAGGGTCAGTGACTCTTCATTGTAATCCTAGCCCTTTGCCTCTGGAATATCAAATTCCAAAGCCTTCCAAACCCTCCAATACTTTAATGTAGAAGTTGCCAAATCTTGTGTTACCCTGACTGTGGCTCCATGATATTTGAATTGTTTCTTTCTGTCTATTTTCCTCCTTGACCTGGGAGCTCTGAAATTTGGATATGATTCTCCTGGGAGTTTTCATTTTGGTATCTCTTTCAGAAAGTGATCTGTAGACTCTCAATTTCTAGTTTACCCTCTGATTCTAGAATATTAGTGCAATTTTCCTTGTTAGTTACTTGAAATATTGGCCTTTTCTGTTTTTGTTTTTGATTTTTTGGTCTTGACTTTCAGGTAGTTCAATAATTTTAAAATTATCTTTCCTCAATCTATTTTCCAGGTCAGTTTTTAAAATGAGATTTTTCATATTTTCTTCTATTTCTTCATTTTTAAAAATATTGTTTTGTTGTTTCTTCTCATGGAGTCATTAGCTTTGAGTTGCCCAATTCTAATTTTTAAGGACTTATTTTCTTAAGGTAGCTTTAGTGCCTTTTTCTTCATTTGTCTAATTCTACTTTTAAAGATGTTCTTTTCTTCATTGATTTTTTTTGCATCTCTTTTTCCATTGGTCCAATTCTGCTTTTTGAGGAGTTTTCTCTAGTGATTTTTGGGTCTCTCTTAACATTTGGCCTATTCTGTTTTTTAAGGCATTGTTTTCTTCAGTATTATGTAATGACTTCTTAAACAAACTATTGACGTTTTTTTCTTTTCATTATTTCCTTGCATCACTGTCATTTATTTTTCCAATTTTTCCTGTACCTCTCTTATTTGAATTTTTTTAAGCAATTGGGGTTAAGTAACTTGCTCAAGGTTACAAGGCTAGTCATTATTTGTGTGTGGGTGCTCATTTTCTGAGGCCAGATTCAATCTTGGATCATCCCAGCTCCAAGGCCAGAGCTCTTACTCACTATGCCACCTAGCCGCCCCTATAAAGCACTTTTGCAAGTTTTTTTTTTTTTTTTTTTGCTTCTCTTATTTGATTTTTAAAATCCTTCCTGAGCTCTTTTGGGAAATCAATTTGGGTCTCAATCCTGCGGTGGAAGGGGCAATGTCCAAAGCTTCAGATTTTTCATGTTGCTATTTTCAGAGCTAATTCAAGGGATCTATAAGTTTTCAGTTATTCCAAGGTGGTATGACCTAAGAAGAGGTGTGGTTACTGCTCTCCTGACCTGTGCTTGGTTCCATGAATGATCACAAGCACTTTTTTTCACCTTGGTAGTGTGTCCAGAGTCTTGGCTCCTAATGGTGCTCCTTTTCACCCTGGCACTGTGACCTAGAATTGTGAATGGGCAATGAAACAGAGTCCTATTCCCAGCGCCAACATGGTGTCCCCTGTTATCTCCTTTTCACTGGTTGTCCAACCCCCTTACTAAGGGTGTTGCTAAGAACTCTGAAAGCCTCTGCTGCCAATTCAGCCACCACCACAGTCTGCTTGTGGTTTGCTGGGGCACAGCTTGCACTAGATTGAGTTCCACTTTCACCCCAATGAGTCAGACTTTTCCTGATCACCTTCTAAGTTGTCTTTGACTATAAAATTGTTTCACTACATCCTTTTCTGGATTCTGCCACTTTGGAATTCATTTGGAGGCATTATTTTAACATTATTTGGAAAGGAATTTGGGACAGCTTAGTTGAGTCCTGCCTTTTCTCCTTTATTTTGGTTCTGCCCCCAGTTATAAAACAATTTTGAGCAAGTACTATGTGTTTCACACTATGCTACTTATGGGAAATACAAATAGAGGAAAAAGAAATAGTTACTGCTCTCAAGGAGCCAATATTCTCTTGGTGGGAAATAATGTTTACATATAGGAGTCAGTTACAAATAAATATGTGGGCATATATTACATCTACATTTTGTTTTTCATTCATTCCACTTTGGTCCAACCCTTCATGACTCCACCCCAGGCCCTTCTGTCTGCCACTATCTTCCAAAGTCTATCCAAGCTCATGTTCACTGCTTCCATGATACTATCCATCCCATCTTCTGCTCTCCCCTTCTCCTTTTATATTCAGTCTTTCCCAACATCAGGGACTTTTCCAATGAGTCCTGTCTTCTCATTATGTGGCCAAAGTATTTCAGCTTCAGAAGCTTTAGTATTTGACCTTCCAGTGAATAGACTGAATTAATTTCTTTAGGTATTGATCAATTTGCTTTCCTTGCCATCCAAGGGACACTCAAAAGTCTTCTCCAGCACCACAATTCAAAAGTGTCAATTTTTCAATGCTCAGCTTTCTTTATAGTTGTGATAGCGATAGATAAATAGATAGATAGATAGACAAAGATGTAGATATATATGCATACATAAATATACATATACACATACAGGTGTATGTACACCTGTATGTGTATATGCATATTAGAAAATAATTTTAAGGGAGCATTAGCAGCTGGAAAAGTCACGATACGGTTTATCTAGTAGGTCCCACTTTATCTAAGCTGTAAAAGAAGCCAGGGATTTGAGGAAAGAAAGGTGTGGAAGGAGAGGGACAAGGACACAGAGAGAAGAAATGCAATACTATATAGACTGAAGAACAAGGAGGTCCCAGAATGGATGATGTGGAATAATGCCTGATAAGCTGGAATGGTGGAGAAACAGGACTTTAATAGGCTGCCTTCAATTATCCAGGTCTCAACATTAATTGAGCAGCTCCTAGGCACCAGAGCATTTCATGAGGCATGAGAAAAGACACTTACAATGATGCAGGAGAGCAAAAAAGGAAAATAATTAAAATCTAGAAATAGCATAAAAACACAGAGGGAAATGCAAGCAAATGGCTTCAGTACACACGTCCTCCTTAGGCTCACAGAACATCGCCACTGGAAAACCCCTTCAATGTCATGAAGCCAAACTTCCCCTGAGGACCCACAGGGAAAATGAGGCTCTGAGAGGGAGGGTGGCTTTACCCCTGGTTGCAGATCTGCTGAGGGGCCTGGCCAGGAATGCAGCTCCAGCCTCTAGATGCTGTTCCCTTCACTCTTGCTCCCCTGTCTCTATTTTCTTCCAGTAGAGAAAATCACTAGAGTGGAGCATTATAAGGATTATTTAACTCCACATATAATAGATTTCTTTTTTTTCCCCCTGCAGTCTCCTAGGCTGGGTTCTCTTACAGACTGAACTTTCCTTTGTTTCCCCACTTAAATCATTTAAAAATTAACTTGAACACAACCTCTTTTGAATAGTTAGGCAGTAATTTTCCTGCAGAAACCTTAGAAAATGTCTAAACAAAGGCACACAGGCTGGCCTAATATTTTACTGCAGGTTTTATCTATAGGCTTGGTTTAAAAAAAAAAACAAATATGAAAAAGTCATTTTACAGAACTTTAGTTCACCCAAGTAAAGAGGGATTTGAGCACTCTGCTGACTCCTGGGGTTGGTCTGGGGTAAGTAAAAAGAAGACTTATGAGAAAGCAGTAATGAAAAGCTTCTGTTCACTAGGCACGTTATTCATTGCACATGGCAGCCTCCTGTAGACTAGATGCTCCTTGAAGGCAGGGAATGAATGATTTTCATCTTTGCATGCCCTAGACTGACACAGAGCAGGTAACTGATAATGGTTTCATTCAGTATACATCCTTGTCCATTGGAAACTTTCAAAATTGACCAGTTAGTGCTATTAGTGCTATCTCTTCATTATTACACAGCTCAGCCACTCTCCTTTTCACAGACTCAAAGAATTTTTGAGATGGGAGGAACCCTGGAAGACTTCTTATCTAGCCATCAGCATAAAAGACTTCCCCCTGTTATCTAAGTAGACATTTACCCTCTGCTTGAAAACTTCCAAAGAAGGAGAAATCATGACTTCTTGTGGCAATAGTCCAGTATTTTTTAAAAAAATTTCTCTACCTCCAAGTCTAATTATTGGCCAAACAACACTATTTCACATACTTGAATATGTTTATCATGTCCTCCCGGAGTGTTCTTTTTTCCAGGCAAAATAGAACAAATCCCATCATTCCAACCTCTCTCCTCTCGGCTGTCCAGTTTGTCCATGTCATTCCTCAATACATCTCTCAGAACTGACCACCATGTTTCAGGTGTGAACACAAAAGATCTAAGAAGGCCAGTGGTGCAGTGGTTAGAGCACTTGATTTGAAATTAAGAGTCTAGGCATTTGCATATATTTTTCTTCTAACACTTAGTACCTGCATGACTATGGGCAAGTCATTTGTCTTTCTTTTCAGCCTTAATTTTTCCATTTGTGAAGTAGTGATGATAATAGCACATCCCTCCCAGGGCTATTTTAAAGAGTACACATAGATAGACCATGCGTAGCTATGTAGGCAGGTGGATAAGAAGACAATTTCAGAGTTGTGCTTTGGAAACTTTAAAGCGTGATGTAAAGATGTTATCATGATTCATATCATATTCAGTGAAAATTACCCTGGAATTATTCCTGAAAGCTACACCTCTCTCAAGGCAAACCAATATCTCCTTAGTGGGTTTGGCTGCCAAATGATACTGTTGGCTCATATTAAGGTCACAGTTCCCCAAGTCTCCCAGATTTTGGGGGGGAGAAACAGGCCAAAATGTCAATAAGAACTCATTAATAAAAATATCTACACTCTGCTTCCTCAAACTATGACATCATAGGCCTACCTTTAAATTATGATGCCTTGGGCTCTGTTATAGTGTGATGCCCATGGTTGATCCCATGAATGTCATTTCTGCAAAATGGAGTGTGTTGGGATGTCCTGGACTGAAGCACTCTGTTAAAATCCTGGGAAGATTAATTTTAGAAAAGCTGGATGCCAGAAATAGTCCTGGAGGTTGCGTATCCCACCTGCTCTAGGCCAGGTTGTCAGGGATACCTTCCTCTTGGTTTGCACTGTCTAGGGTTAAGCAGGAGATGTTTTCTATGCAAAGCAACCCTTCTGGAGCAAGCTAGCCCAAAGGTCCCTAATCTAAGAATATTAATTTCATTAAAATTGATAAAGCAAACAAGACATACATTTCAAATAACCTAATAAAGTCTGAAATCATTAAAGTGTTCTAATATATTATAATAACATTAATTTATTCAAATGTGAGACTAAAGATAGATATCCCTTGGGGCTAAGACAGTGATGCATGGTAGTCTTCAGTCTGTTTCTAGGAATAATCTCAGGAATAAAACGTTATCATATTGTTTTAGAGCCTGAAGTCCCAAGTAACAGAGTAAACTCCAGGTTGCTATAGCAGCACAGTCACATAATTCCCCTTCCTCTCTTGTTTTTAACTGTTCCTCCTCCTCCTCCTCTCTTTTTTCCAGCCTGCACATCTGTGAGAAGTCTAAATGAGTTTGATAACTTGCATGTAATTGACACTGCCTTTGGTGAATCGTGAAATTGTCGAGCTATGATCTCTTTCAGTCCATCTTCTAGACTCTTGTTTTGAAAATAATTTCCTGCCTGTTCAATATTTAATAATCTTTTTTTTTTTCTTCTGGCATCTGAGAGGGATTTTATTTGGACTTTCTAAGAAACAAGGCACGTTATTGAACAAGTATGAAACAGTTAACCAAACCCCATATATGCATTTTCGGAGAGATCGGTTGCTACTTTGGTATTCTCTGACCTTAGGAAGGGACTAGAAAGTGATGCTTAATGGGGAACAGGGAGTTTTAATCTCTTTACCTCCTCTCCTACCTCAGGGCACCCAAGCAGCCTTTGCAGCTGCTTCCCTTTGAAATCGAAGGCTGCTGAGACAAAAGGCACAATTGTACTAAAAAGCCAAGCCAAGAAGAAGCAAATTGTTGGTAGATCTTTAGCCAGAGGCAGTTTGGGACAGCTAATTTGATCGCCATCTTTATTGTTATTATTATCAATTATTATTATTCCCATTTGACTTTTTTGGGTCCCCCTTCCTGGACTCCCCAGCTTTGACTGATAGGCCTGCGCCACGAAGCCCCACTTGTCTGTCCAAACCTCTGGATAATTAATGAGATCCACTCGTACATTGAGGTTTGACTTCTGATCTCTCTTACTGTGCAGACTCCTGGTGTCTAACCTGAATGGAACTCCCTCTCCTCTGCCCCCACAGAATCCCTGATCCTTCCTTTAAAGCGCAGTCAGTCAATAACCAATTATTAAAAGCCTACTATGTGTCAAGAACTGTGTTAAGCACTGAGGATACCAAAAAAAAAAAAGAGGCAAAAACAATCCATGCTCTTAGGAAGCTTCTATATTCGAGTAGGGGAGAAGATGTAGCTGATAAGGTTAATCACTCAATATGCATTTATTAAGTAACTACTGTGCACCAAGCAATGGGATAAGCACTGGAGTACAGACAAAGACAAAAGATAGTCCTTGACCATAGGGAGCTCAGTGTAAAGGGGAGTCAAAATGTGAACAGCTCCATGCCAACTCTATCATCTATGTGAATTTGTGTATGCATATGTATACACACATATACCTGTGTGTTTGTGTTTGATTTATTGAAGATAAGCAGTGGAAGAAGGGCATTATGGTGGGAGAGATTAGGAGAGGATTTTTGCAGAATGTAAGATTTTAACTGAGAATTAAAGGTAGAAGGAAATTAAGAGGCAGGAATGTACACAAGAATGTGGAAAACAGTCTGAGAAGGGAAGGCATTAGCAGGTGAGAGAACCAGGATAAGGTTACAATTGGAATCAGGCTTAGTGCAAGACTATCACCACAGACCGGAATGCAGTGTCCTGGCTGCGAGCTGCCCAGAGCAGAAGACAAAACCTTCCATTCTGCATCGCAGCCCGAGAATCTGCGCTGTGCTAATGTTTCAGCGTAACCTAGGATTGTATCACGTGTTGTCTGCCATATTGTAACTTTGTTTCATCTTCAGCTTGTAGTCACTGAAATGGCCTTTTTCCAGTCTCTGTCTTACCAAGTGTCCCCATCTCATTCTTGTGAAGTTCTTTTATTTTGTTTTTGTTCTTCTTCCATTCAAGTATTTCCGTGCATTTCTATTCAGTGTCTTATTAGATTTTGCCTAATGGTTTATTCTGTCAGTAACTCTCATATTCTATATCTATAATACAAATGTTAACTGTTTCTTTTAGCTTTGTTTCATTTGAAATAGAGCACACTAGTTATTCCTTTATCCAAGTCACTGATAGAAATGACAAAAAGCTTAGGACCAAGATGATATCCGTAGTCATTCCACTGCCAAGGTAGCACTGAGTTAGTGATTGTTAATTTAACTGGTCTGAAATTCACATAAGTATATTTTCTTCTAACCACATGTCCCTTTATATTCCACAAAATTAGCTTGAGAGAGTTTATTAAATGCTTTTCTAAACACCTAGGTCAACTATATGTACATCATTCTCTGGATCTGAGTCAAAAAGGCAAATAACTGAATTTAATCTGGCATGACTTGTCCTTCAGGAGTTCACTTCAAGAAAATATATTACATGTAAATAATAATAATACTGTTTAATCATGGTTCAGTCCTGTCTGACTCTCAGTGACCCCCTTTGGGGTTTTCTTGGCAGAGATACCGCAGCAGTTTGCCATTTCCTCCTCTAGCTCATTTTACAGAAGACAAAACTAAACAGGATTAAGTGACTTGCTAAGGGTCACACAGCTAGCAAGTGTCAGAGGCTGCACTTGAACTCAGGAAGATGAGTCTTCCTGACTCCAAGTCTGGCTCTCTATCCTGCACCACCTCACTGCCCCAATAATGATATCACTTACTATGTGCCAGGCACTGTGCTAAGCCGTTACTATAGTTATATTATTGACTCCCACAACAACCCTAGTAGGCTGATGCTTATTATTATCCTCATTTTATAGTTGAGGCAAACAGAGGTTAAGTGACTTACCCAGGGACACACTGCAAGTGAATGTCTGAGGGTCATATTTGAACTCAGGCTTTCATGATTCCAGACCTAGTGCTCTGTGAACTATATGTGGCAGGGTCATAGATACATATACAGAAACTAAACAGTCCTTTCACTCAAGAAGCTTCCTTTCTACTAAGTCAGGGGAGGGTAACGTATGGGCACAAATAACAGACTCTTTATACAAGGCAGTTTCAAGAGGGATAGAGCAGCGATGACTATAGTCATCACAAGAGCCTTGGGGAGAAGAGGGCATCTGAGCCTTGACCTCCAGGAAATGAGGGATTCTAGGAGGTCAAAGGGAAGAGGAGATCATCTGAGATATGGGAGAAAACCTTGGTAAAGGCACAAAGAGGGGAGCTGCTTTGTGGGGTGTGGGAGACAGAAAGAACACCATTCTGATTGGACTAGGGAATATCAGAATGGACCTCCACATGAAATGACTGTGGAAGGAGGCAGGGAGATGAGAGAGAGACACAGAGAGAGAGAGAGAGAGAGACAGAGAGACAGAGAGACAGAGAGAGACAGAGAGACAGAGAGAGAGACACAGAGAGAGACAGAGAGACAGAGACAGACAGAGACAGACAGAGACAGAGAGAGAGACAGAGAAACAGAGACAGAGAAGGATTCTCTACTTTGTCCTAGAGCCAGGGGCCCTGCTGGCTCCCAGGGACCAACAACTGTTTCAGATTCTAACAGTATCTACTAGAATTTGGTCAGAATTGAGGTAAAACTTTTGTACATTTCATTCTCTTCCTAAAAAAAAAAAATTACTTCTCTTCCAATCTCAAACTCTGTCACATTCTCTACATTCCACAAATAACATGAACAGTGGGCCTGAAGTCACATCCAACCAACAGCTATTTCAGTACATAAAGACTGTTTCTTTTGGAAAAAGAGTCTTTCAGAAGACTCAAAGCAATTAAGGCCGGCTAGGTGCTCTCTTCCTGCCCCCTTTCTCCTGGACACAGCCTCCCATCAGCTCCTTTGTTCTGTCTTTTCCAGTCCAAAGATCATCCTCATTTGCAGAGAAAACAGAAGTACAATATGATTTGAATGGCTTTGTCTTCCCTCCGTGACCCATTGTTGTCTTCTAGTGTCCTTCCCCTCCTCCACATCCCATTCCCTTCTTTTCCCTCTCTTTGCTGGGATTTCTTCAGTTAAGTCAGTATGCCTTAGCTCCCTTGGTATCCTAACGTTGCCCTGCAGAATTGGTGGGGGTCGGATTATGCTGTGAGAATGCATGGGAGCTGGCACACTGGATGTGGCTGGTGCAGGAGCAGGGGGGTGGGAGGGCCCTGGAACTCTGATCATTCTATCCAGCTTCCTAATGAATCCCAGTGGAACAAGTTATCAGCTCAAAGAGCCCTGGAGCCCTCAGCCACAGCACTAAGGGGAGCTCAGTTCTGTAAATACAAATTGATGCAATGTATGCTGAACTAGGGGGCTGTTTTATAGTTCTCTAATGACGAAATTCAAGGAAATTCCTATTCATGTTGCATTAGATGACCTTTGAGTTTCTGTTCAATTCTTCACTGTGGTAGGAAAGCTCTGGGTGGGAGCCATTAGGGAGGGGGGAAGTGAAGGAGAAAAGGCAGCTAGTGGGGGCAACCAAGGCAAAAGACCAGCAGAATATAAACGATAGCTGGACAAGAGGGGTGAGGCTTTCAAGGGCACATAGCAGCATCATGCCCAACTATTTCATTGTGGGTCCAAGTGGTAAACAAATGTGTGTTGATTGACTTAGTGAATAGAAGAAAATAAGGAGAGAATAGAGGGGAATATCAAGGCAGAGAGGAAAGTGCTAAATGGCCAAAGGAGGCAAGGAAACTCCATCATTGAGGGAAATTTCAGTACAATTTTGACCTAGACTGGAAGAGAAGGACATTGCAAAGTTCAATAATCTGCTAAAGGCTTTTAGTTATTTATTTGGCCTAAGAAGATGACTAGAATCTGGCAGTTATGTTGCATAGGGTCAGGGGAGTACTGAGAAGCAAGAAGCTTATAGGTAAAATGAGTCCCCAGATTCCAATTAGAATGTTGGTATGAGGGTGCTTTCATCCCCAGTGCTCCTCAGGCAGGCTTCCCTTAGCTAATTAAAGCAGAGAAGAGAACAGCTAAGAGGTGATCTACATCCCGAAAGCAGTCTTGGATACATTCTCTTGTAAGGGTTCTCCTAAAGAGAAGGCATTGAAAGTACCCCCATTGAATGCCTGGTCATTGGCCCATTGATAAAGACAGCTTTCCAAAGGATGGCCCTCCTCTGATCCCTCTCGATCAAGATGCAAGGCTCCACACCCTCCTGGCTGCAGCATCCCACCAGCCCTGATAGGCTATGCCCTTGTAGGAGATTCAGATCACCAGGGAGGGAAGCAGTACAAACTCCTTTCCTACCTGGGTTATCTCAAAGGAGGAAATTTCAAGATGGCATGTGTTGTGTCAGTAAGGATGTATGTTACTCAGTATTGGCTAGAGACTGAGTGTGGACTTATGTGTATATATTTTGTAAACATATATATATGTATATACATACATACATATGTATGTATGTATACTCATGTTATGCTCCTCACTGGACTATAAGCCTCCAGAGGACAAAGATTGCTTCATTTTTGTCTTGGCATCTCTAGCTCTTTGCTTAGGACTTGACGCCATTTTGTGGGTGTTCAAAGAATGCTTGTAATTGACTGATTGGTTATTCATAACACAAAATAATGAAAGAAAAAATATTTATTTAAGTAATGATGATGTGCCAAGCTCTGTGCTAAGCACTGGAAATAGAAATAAAATTTTTTTTAAAATGTGAGGCAGGCCCCACTCTCCATGAGGTAACACTAATTAGGAGAGATAACCTTGAAAAATTTCTGCTTTAGGGCAGAAGGAAAGGCCTAGAAACCCCAAGTGTGCAACATTAGTCCAATGGAAGTGCCCAGAGGAACAGAAGGTGATTGAACTAAGTCTGATATTAGTGGCTGGGGGTCTGCAGGCTAAATCAAGAGGCTTGAACCTTGGCTCCTTGGAGGCCAATTTGTCTGATGGCAGATTTCAGGGGATTCATGGATTTGGATAGGGAAAAATACATCTTTATTTACACTGAGCTCCAACTGAAATTTAGCATTGCCTTCAGTTATTTAACAGTACTATTATGACAAGGGTTTGTGAGATGCACCAGAGGGGTCCCCTCTATACCCCAAAAAGCTAAAAGCTCTTGGCTCAGAAGGACTGCAGATGTCCCTCTATCACAAAGGAAGAACCATAGTTGTGGTTTCCCATCTGGCTCAGTTGAGGGAGAGCTGATCTGGAAATCAAGACAAACCTGGGGTCTAGACCTGTCTCTGATGCAATGGGCTATGTGACAGTGGGTGACCATAGTTGAGTCTATTAGTCTGTCAATGCCCCCGAGCAACTTTCTAAGGCATTAAGTTACCTCTGGGATACAACCCTGGAGGCAAGGAGAAGGTCCACACTACCTCAGGGCTCCAATCCTGGAGGCAGGGGGAGTATCCACACTACCTCAGGGTTCCAATCCTCTAGGCAGGGGGAATATCCACACTACCTCAGGGTTCCAATCCTCTAGGGAGGGGGAGTGTCCACACTACCTCAGGGCTCCAATCCTCTAGGTAGGGGGAGTGTCCACACTACCTCAGGGTTCCAATCCTCTAGGCTGTAGGCTGGCGGGAGTGTCCACACTAGAACTTGTCAACCCAAATGAAATCAGTGTCAGGTATTCCTGCTGCCCCATACCTCCCCTTAAGTAATTTGACAGAGTTTTTTTTTTGTCCTTTAAAATTATAAAAAGACATAAATGACAATAATAAGGAATCTGTGTGCTCTGATGGAGAAGGGTTACACCCCACCACCTCTTTTTTAAAGCTAAGTTCTGAATCCCAGCTCTGTCACTCATTACCTGTGACCTTGGAACAGACACTTCTATCTTTAGGCCTCAATTGTCTCATTTGTAAAATAATGGGATGACCTCTGAGATCCCTTTAAACACTAAATCTATAATCCTCTGACAAAGCATTCTCAGCCACTAGGGAAGCTGGGCTGCCCGCAGTCTGGTGGGGAGTGGGAGAAAGCCCCCCCAGAGTCTGGCCCACCTGGGACAGACCTGGCTTCATTTCTTCTGCATTTTCTAGTTGTCAGTGAGGAGTTGGCTTGGGTGGTGGAGGCTCAGTGTGGCTGGAGTGGAGTGGAGTCGAGGCTCACTCTCTAGGGAGTGGCAACCCTCCAGAGAACAGATCTGCGATATGGGAACAGGCAGAATTGATTTGGGCTGTGTCTATACAGCTTCTAGTGAAATGAAACTGTCATTTTTTATGCAGCAACATAAACTGATTAGTTGAAAATAAAGTCATTAATGGGATGCAGAAAGATATCCAATAATCACTATGGAAATAGAGCGCTAATGACAATAGATTTGCACTTGGAGGCAGAAAGGGAAAAGGCATGTGGCTTCCTTTCCATGTTTCATGTCTGACTTTCTTGTAGCTAAGCAAGAGATCATTTAGATTACTGCTCAGGTTATAGCTGCTTCAATGTTTATTCAAGCCAAGGTTTTATTAATAAGATTAAACTTTAGTTGGGGCCTGGATGAGCCCAAACTTTGCTTCTACATGACATGTAAGTAATTCCCAGCATAATCAAGCATGGACACCTATTTTAATCTTCCACTTAAAAGCAGTATATTTTCTCTTAGATTAGATGCAAACCACGTTACACAATGCAATGGAGTTCAAAATGAATTCTCGGAGGAATGCCCTTTATTAGCATTTCTGGGACTTCAAAAATAAAACTATACTACTAAACCTTGGAAAATTTACAAAGGAGGAAACAAATGACCTAACTCAGGCTTTGAGCTTCCATAGCCAGGCTCTGGAGGGCTCCTCTAAAATGGGATATCATCCCCCTCCCCCCCCCCCAGGAGCTTGGGTTGTGATGAGGTAGACAACGCAGGCTCAGAGTCAGCAGTCTAAAGCTAGAAGGAACTTGACCAATCTTAAGTCAAGCAGTCTCATTTTATAGATGAACAGACTGAGGCCCAAAGATGTTAAGTCACATCCCTTGGGGCACACAGTGTCTGAGGAGGATATGAAAAGAGGTCTTCCTCACTCTAAGCCCAGTGCCCTACCCACTGCACCACACTGAAGAAGCAAACACAGGTGTAATGGGCATGTGGGAGGGAGTGCAAAATAAATACAGCATGACTTGGGGAGGCACTAATTCTGTGATTGTAAGAAGTCATATTCCCAGTTTGCACCTGAGGAAATGGAATTTCAGTTTCTGATGTTCAGTAGCATCTGCTTCTCTCTTGACTCCATCCGGGGTTTTCTTGGCAGAGATACTGCAGTACTTTGCCATTTCTTTCTCTGGTTTCTTTTACAGAGGAGGAAACTGAGGCAAACAGGATTAAGAGAGTAGCCCAAGGTCACAAGGCTAGTAAGTATATGAGACCAGATTTAAACTCAGGTCTTCCTGACATCAGACCCTCTATCCACTGCACCACCTGGTTTCAGTTACTCCATGATTATAGTTACTGAGTGCTGTAGCTGGATTGATCTCAGGTCTCCCGACTCCTAGTTCAATTCTCTTTCCTTATCTTCTTCTAAAGAATTATCTCCTCCTCCTCCTCCTCCTCCTCTTCCTCTTCCTTCTCTTCCTTCTCCTCCTCCTCCTCCTCCACTTCCACCTCTTTCTCTTCTTCCTTCTCTCCTTTTTCTCCTCCTTCTCCATCTCCTCCTCCTTTTCCTCCTCCTCTTTTTCCTCCTCTTCCTCCATCACCTCCTCCTCTTCCTCCCCCTCCTCCTTCTCCTCCCCTTCTCTTCCTCCTCTTCCTCTTCCTCCTCTGCCTCCCCTCTTCCTCCTCTTCCTCCTCCTTCTCTTCTTCTTCCCCCTCCTCCTCCACCTCCTCTTCTCCCTCCTTTCCCCCTCCTCCTCCTCTTCCTCCTCTTCCTCCTCCTCCTTCTCCTCCCCTTCTCTTCCTCCTCTTTCTCCCCCCCTCCTCCTCCTCTTCTACCTCTTCCTCCCCCTCTTCCTCCTCCTCCCCCCTCCTTCTCCTCTCCCTCCTTCCCCCTCCTCCTCTTCTTTCCCCCTCCTCCTTCTCCTCCTCTTCCTTCTCCCTCCTCCTCCTCTTCCTGCTCTTCCTCCACCTCTTCCTCCTCATCCTCCACCTCATCATCATCATCCTATGAATCCCTGACTCAAGTATTTCATGAGCTCTGCTAGTTCCTGTGAAAGAGACAAGAAAAGCAGACATCAGGGCCCCTGCTTTCACGGGACTCACAGTCTAGGTAGAAGTAGAATATTAACACAGTGAAAAAGAAAATAATGCAAAACAGTAGGAGGGGCTGATTCAACAGTCTTGGCTTTGCATGTTATAGCAATATTGGGAGGAGAGAGATCAATGGACAATGCACTTCTGGGACAGGATTAAGGAAGGGGAAGGGCCTGAGCCAGGCCTCCAACAGAGTATAGGATTGAAGTTGAAGTAGAGATGGGGAAGGAATATCCCCAGTCAGTAAACACAGTATGACTGAAGGTGAGGAAGCAAGAATGATAAAGATTCACGTCATAGAAAAATGTATTTAGAGCTGGGAGGGACCTGAGAGGTCATCCACCCTGGCTTTAGTTTGAGATCTATCCTTACAAGCAAGATGAACCCCCTTATCTTATGGACAAGAAAATGGAGGCTCCAAGAAGCTGATATGGCCAAAGTCATGTGGGTAGCAAATAGTAAAGCCAATATTCAAGCCAGGTCAAATCAGAGAATCATCCAATTTCTAGCAAAGATCCCAATGACCATCTAGTCCAAGTTATACCTGAGTGAGAAGCCCTACTGAAAATAGTTGAAAAGTGGTCACTGAGCATATGTCTGCTTGAAGACCTCCATGGAGAGGGAGCCTCTCTCATCTGAAGCAGCCCATTATACCTCAAGCTAGTTCTAGTTGCTGGAGAACCCTTTGGTGCTTTGGGCTTATTTAAGACTGACTCAATTTTTCCTACCACTTTCTGACCCATTCTATACTATATCTTCTCTACCTCAACCATCATCTCTGCCTCTTCCTGACCAGAAACTCAACCCCTTCTCTAGGTCCCCAGGTCTGCCTCTCTAGCCAGGGTCACTTGGTCTACAGCTATGTATGACCCCAACCCATTGATGGCTTCCTTTCATTTGCTGTCTTCCTCAATTAGATAATATGTTCCTTGAGAGAAGGGACCGCCATATTTGCTTCCATTTGCAGTCCTAGTCTTTAGCACAGTGACTGTTACTGTTCAGTCATTTCAGTCTGCAGACTCTTGGTGACCCCACTGGGGATTTTCTGGCAAAGATACTGGAGGGGTTTGCCATCTCCTTCCCTGAGCATAGTGACTACAGTATGATTAACACTTAATAGATGCAAGCTCTTATCTCTCTCTCTAGCTCCTCCACTAAATAGAGTAATATGTGTGCTGAGGGTGATAAGAAGGGCTGCCTTTCTCTATGGGGATTTTGTGCTGCTCTGTTAATTACTTTGTATTTCTCTTGTATATAGTTTGGTTCCTTTATATTGTTTCCATGTTGTCTCCCCCATTAGAATGCCACTCGAGGGCAGCAACTGTCTTTTGCCTCTTTTGGCATTCCTAGTGCTTAGTATAGTGTCTGGAACATCGTAGGGACTTACTTTATAAATGTGGATCAATTGATTGATTGATGTAAGAGACAGATGAGTAGTTATGGTTCTGGTACAAGGTCATAGATATGGAGCTCAGAGGGACTTCAGAAAGCCAGTTGGTTCAACCCTCTCATTTTATGGCTGAGAAAACTGAGGCCCATAAAGTTATATAGTAAAAAGGGACTGGAGCCCAAGTCTTTTGACTAAAATCAACTGAGGCCCTTGAATGCCATGCAAATTGGAATTTAGACATAATCCATTGGGGGGCGGGGATGGAGCTATTGTGGGTTCTTGACAGAAGTAGTAGCACCATAAATGTAAGAGGTTTTATTGCTTTTTTTGTTTTGTTTTGTTTCGTTTTTTTGGTGGAGAGAGGAAGGGAGGGGGAAGTCTGGAACATAGCAGGTACTTAATAAATATTTGTTTCCTTGTATTAAATGTCTATTTATATCTATAAACAGGATTTATAGCTAGAATAGACTTGAGATAATTAGGCATATCCCTTGATTTAACACCCATGGTGAATAAAGTGATGTTATGTGAATTGCCAGAGGCCACACAAGTAGGATGAGACAGGATTCAAACCCTGGGATCCAGAATTCCCAATCTTGGACTCTCAACACCATAACATGTCATCTTAAATGAGAACAGTCCAGGGATGTCATTTCAAATTGGCATTAGAGATAGGGTTCACCCTAGCCAAACCTTGAGTAACCTTACCTAGAAATTCTCTTTCTCTCTGTGACTTCCCAATGTGGAACCACAAATTTACTTTATTATCTCTATTGACATCAATGAGAAATATGCAATTTAAATGGCTTTTCAGCTGTCTTAAAAACAAAATAATACTCTAGTGAGACAATACTATCTGAGCAAAGTTTGTTTCAAAATGTTAGTTTAATGAACTGATATATTCATGATTCAATTACACAGCTATGCTTCTATCTACTCCTCCCATCTATATAGGTAACCAGGGGGCACATTGAATATAATGCTGAGCCTGGAGTCAGGAAGACCTGACTTCAAATCTGGCCTCAGACACGGTAATACTAATGGAATAGGAAGATCTTCCCCATCCATTAATAGACCTATGTGATCACATGTGTCTCCTTTTCCCTTGGAACAGGAGCTCTGTTCCCAGGTCTAAAGGTACACAGGTATTTCAATTATGGATACCTTGCTGCTTTCATAGCTGTGATACATCCTGAGTCACATAGAGCCTATTGGGAGAGGAACTTGACTAAGGAGGAGCTTGTTTGGGGGAGGCTTGCTTGTAGGAAGACTTTCACACCTTTGGTACTAAGCTAATTAGGCACTGAGTCAAGTGGGTTGTGGTACTTTCTGGCCCTAAGCCTTTTAGTTGAAAACTATACACAGGAAGGTTGGTATTTTACTTTTAGCATTCATTCACAAGAAGGACCTTTTGATTCCCTGGATGGGACTCTGAGTAGTCATTTGTCGAGAGCCCCCAACTATTCTGCTGTTGGTGCTCTTCTTCTCTGGTGGTACACGAAGGTGGTTGTATTACTTTGTTCAGACAGTTGGAGCCCTGTCTCTTGGATTCTTTCTTGGATACTCGATTCTTTCTACTTATCTGTAATTAAAGTAAGATTGTTGACCCCTTTAAAATCATCTTTCCTTTAGAAAATCAGATCAAAGAACCTGTCCTGGCAAACTATCCTGGGTGTGCTAGGGTGCTTGCTACTAGAGACGCTTATTAGCTATATAACCTCTGTTTGCCTTGGTTTCCTCCATCTGTAAAATTGAAATAATAATAGCACCTCCCCCCACCCCCAGGGTGTTATAAGGATGAAGTAAGATAATATTTGTAAAACTCATCATAATGCCTGGCACAGAGTAGGTACCATATCCTTCCTTTTCTTCCCTTCTGTTCTCATTGGTAATGATAGTGAAAACTCAATAATAATGCCATTGTGCCTTACATTTTGGTCAAGTCTTGGCTATGGCCATGTTGGAGCTTCCCAGTAAACTCCTTAAGGATAGGGCCAATTTTTCTCTCCTTTGTTTTATTATTATTATTTTTTAATCAAAAGGACAATGCTGTGTAGGAAGTAGACATTTAAATAGGTGTTTGTGAAATTGAATTTAAATGGATTAAATTGATAGACTATTATTATGTTACTATAGAAACACCATCCTAGAAAAGCTCAAATTGTATATAAAACATAGATTGATCTAGAGTTTGTTTTTGTCTTCCAGGCTCTTCAATGGTCAACAAGGAATCATCATTCAGAACTTTAGTACAAGATCCATCCTCACTGTCACCAACGTTACACAGGAGCACTTTGGAAACTATACATGCGTGGCTGCCAATAAGCTGGGCACAACCAATGCTAGCTTGCCTCTTAACCGTAAGTATCGTAAATGTACCACCTGGGTATTTTCAGATGGTTTAGTTTATCTCTTTCCATGGTGGAGGGCCAAAGCATGAAGGCTGAATGCTGGTCCTTTATGAGCCTCCTTCTCTGGGTACATCATTTGGGGGGCTCATTTTTTGCATATAGCTCTCCTTGCCCAAGAAGGAGCTGAGTTCTGAGTAATGTATGATTCCTGTAGAATGGAGATGCTGATAGTTAGGGAAATGTTTGGCTGCTTAGGAAGCAAAAAGAATGTCAATGAAGTCACACCTGAAATCTACCTTCGGATTGACTATGGCTAGCAGGGGGTTCATTTTTGATTCTCTACAGGACTATGAAACTTAGACTAGAACACATGGGATTTTCTGCTGGTTGTTTTCTTTCAGAGTTATCATGGAATAGTCTATGTTTAGCACATGGTATAAGCAGCAAAGTATAAGACAGCTGCTCCTAGACTGAGCATGGACTTCATGTGGAGACCCCATTATTGATCCAATTTTGGGAATCAAAAGCTGAATTTTATTATTACAAACACAGATATTGAAAATCCCGAAGGAATATTTTCAGAGCATTGGAAATAAACAAAGCAGGAGAAGTCAACTTAAGGAGAAGTCAGTGAAGGGTTAGGATTGATTTGGGGAATTTTTTCCAAAGTTGCTGGTGTTACTGTCATGAAATACAGCTGAATCCGACATTGAGTTTTTCTCCAACAGCCTGAAAGACATTTTCACGAAAGTATCTTTCATGTGCCGGACCAATCAGGAACCACCTTTGTCTTCCATGATAGGCTATATATTGTCATGATATTCTTTTTTGGCAAGTCAGTTTTGCAGTCTTGAGACAGCATGTTGTATATGTAAACATACTGTGGATATCTGTGTGCTCATCACAGCCTTGAATGAGCAGAGTTGTCTTATTAAGTAGAGGGGAAAAGGTGGGGTCCACTAGATTTCTCCCATTTAAGATCAGAATAATCTAAAAAATCACTTGACTTCTCCAGATTGAATTGCTGGAATTCCTGTAC
Source organism: Gymnobelideus leadbeateri (assembly GCA_011680675.1). NCBI lineage: Eukaryota > Metazoa > Chordata > Mammalia > Diprotodontia > Petauridae > Gymnobelideus > Gymnobelideus leadbeateri. The sequence goes on along the minus strand of WOXC01005507.1, from coordinate 372,413 downwards.
CTCTGATTTCAAAGAGCAGACGGGCCTTGTTAGCTTTGGCCAATGCAGTTTCCTGTGGCTTTGCCTCCATCACTAAGTGAAAGGTTCTTTGATTTAGAGTTCTGACCCAGTATTTGTTGCTGTTTCTTATTGCCACATTGGGAAGAAAGGCAGCATGGCATAGTGGATAGAGTCAGACCTCGGAATTAGGAAAACCTGGATTCAATTCTGTTTCTGACTCATACTGGCTGGTGATCCAGGGGAAATCATTTAACTTGGGTTAACTGGGTAACTCTCTGAGATTATGAGGAGTGGACAGGATGCTGATCTACATAGGTGGAGAGAGTTTCCACAACAGGAGTTCCCCACACTGATAAAAAGCAGAGGCCCAGACGTTTCCCAAAATAAACCCTGAAGGAGCTAAGCTTTTTTTTTTTTTTTTGGTTCCTAAACCACATTATAAATCAGGTTTTCTCTGGGCAGGGAGGAGGAGGGAAGGGACTTATTTTGTATAATTATTGATTGTAAAAAGTACCTAATAATTGAAAACAACAGGTCTCAACTTAAAATACTTATGAATACTATGTGAAAACAAATGACTAATATTTAAAGATAGATAGATTGAAAAAGACAAGCAATTGGACATTTAAGACACTTGATCATCTGAAATTTCAAATTGCTGTTTCTAATAAAAGAGTAAGATGAAATCATATCAACTGGCAACAAAGATTATGACATGGACCTCATTTGGATTTCCACTTAAATTACTAGCATTTTACCTTTATGATCAGGGAGTAACCCACTGAGAAAGGCTATAGGAAGAAAAAGGCTTTGTTTTCTTTCTCTTTATCCTCTGAGTGGCTACGCTTGGATAGATATCAATATGCCAGCTTAGTTTCTTTATTTTAGTAGAGATTGTGGAAATCTCAAATGTTGACTCCTTGGTGCTGCTGTCCCCAGTACTAGCTGTAGTGTGTGTGTGTGTGTGTGTGTGTGTGTGTGTGTGTGTGTGTGTTTATGTGATTTCCAAACAATTCTAGAACTGCAAATCCATCAATATGATGGAATATGGGAGCTTGTGATATGCAATGTGCTCACAGTTTCCTTGAGAGATCAGTAATTAGCTGCTTCAGCATGGCTGTCTGGAAATGGAATCTCTGCAGACATGAGAGCACAATAGTGCCTTTCTTGGGTGCCATCAATTTGGCCACAATGTGCTTTCTGCTTCTATCAAGACAGGGAAAGCCTTTATTGAACATCTCTAAGAGGAAAACTCCAGAAACCATTTAAATAGGGATGACTAAGGGAAGGGGAGTGGGGTCACATTGTGGGAAGCGACATTTTCTGCTGGGGTGGATGCAGTGAGGAAGCTCAAGTCAAATCAATGTAAAAAACCATTTATTAAATGTGCATTGGTGCCAGATGACATTGCTTTAAGTCCTGACACAACCACTGGTCTCCTGTGATAAGCTAGACTCCTAAGGCAAGTAAGAGACCTGGGTAAAGTTCCTGATACCAAATAGTTGCTGAATAAGTGTCCCTTGAGTGACTGATCGACTATTTCTAGGCCTTCAGTTCAGTCCTGGCAGGTCACATGAGAAGTCACAGAAAGTCAACTCAACAGACGTTGATTAAGCACTTCCTATGGGAAGGGCATGGTGATGGGCACTTGGGATACAAAGACAAACATGATTTCTGCTTTCAAGTAGCCTTTGTCATATTGGAGAAAAAGAATATGATAAGGACATCATGGAAGCATAAAAAGAATGCAGTATTTGTATCTAGATAACCTTGGATCATTCTCCAGTTTTGCCATTTGTGATCTTTCTGGCCATGGACAGGTTACCTAATTTTTTTGGTGGAACTCACTTTCCTCATCTGTTAAATGAAGGAGTCAGACCCCATCCAGTTCATAGTAGGATGCTATGACCCTATAGCTAGTTGGCCCCAAGCTTCCTGCTAGTAACTCTATGATCTTGTGATCTAAGAGATTTGGTTTTGGAATCATAGAAACATGACTTACAATTACCTCGCAAGAAGCTTACACACTAATGAGTGAGTTGGCCAATTTGGCCATCAGATTCTTCATCCATAAAACAAGGAAGTTGGGCTATATAATCCCTAAGGTCTCTTACAGCCCTGTATCCTCAGGATTATTCCATTCTTGGGATCTCTATCCCCATCTTTATCCCCTCCAGTGCTGGGCACACCCACTGAGGGATGCCCAGATCTAGCCCTTTCAAGGTAGACATGGTTGCCTTTCTTCCTTTGTATCCTCCAGCACTACGTGTACTGGAACATATCAGGGGTTGAATAAAAAGTACTAGGTGAACTGAAATTGAATTATATCCTTAAAAATAGTCTCAGTGCAAATGGCCTAACTCTGGAAACCAGATTAGAAACCTTTAGATGTAAAGTAGCCTGAAGTATGACAGGGACAAGTCTACCGTACTAGAAAAGGCTTCTTCCTGAAACCCATGACCACCCATTCCTCTGTTCATCACCTATTGCCTAAAGAAAGATTTCTGCTTTATCTCGTCTTAGAGTATCCTCTCCCTTCTCTGTCTACAATACATAGTAGTGGACAACTAGGTTAGGCAGTTGCCATTAAGACCTAGATAAATCTTGCTACTGATAACTCATCATTTATCTGTGCCTTGTAGGCCCAATGTGGCTTTAAAGTCCTTCAGGACAGGGACCATGTCTTCTACTTGCCATCATCTGCACCTAGCCTTGTTTTCGGATCTTGGTTATTGGTACAGCAAGGACCCAATAAATATGTATTAGATGACTAATAATAGTTCTCTAAGGATTTCAGCTCCAGAGAACCATTTCCCCTTTGGACTATTGCAATAATCACATTCTAATCAGACTCTGCCTCAAGTCTCTCTCCACTTCATTCTGCCCTCCCAAAAGCTGCCAAAGTTTTTTAATTTTTTCTGCAATTATAGGTGTTAAATAAACTCCAGTGCTTCCCTCTTATTTCCGGGTTCAAATATAAAGTTTGGAATGGCAGCTCTTAGTAGACTTGTAGTTCTTGGTATTTGGAAATGATAGTTCTTTGTGGCCTGGACCTGGCCTCTCTTTCTAGCCTTGTGATGCATTGATCCCCAATGTGCACTTTACAATCTGGCTAAGGACCCTTTGCTGTTCTGCTGTTTCCATCTAGGTGCTTTTCTATTGGTTGTCCTCTAGGCCTCAGATGCTCCCAGTTCTAACTCTCAGAATCCCCAGAGTCCTTTGCCATAGCTCAGGTGCTATCACCTACCTCCAGGAGGTCTTTCCTAGTCCTTTTGACTCCATGTACCTTTCCCTCTAAGGAGACCTTCTATCCACTCCATATTTATCTCATATGCTCCAATTGGCACATTTCCTGTCTCACTCATTAGTGTAATTTTCTTGAGGCAGGAACTATCTTTGCTTTTTCTTTTGTGTTTCCAGGCTTAGCACAAACCCTGGCAAATAGTAAGTGCTTAATAAAAGGAAACCAATTATACTGAAATAAAAAATATATCTTTGTGTGTATATACACACATGTCTAAGTGTATATATAATATGTACACACACACACACACACACACACACATATTTAAAATTTCTAGAGCCCACATTAAGAACCTTCCGAATGACACATGATGAGTTAGATTTTGCCATGAACTCACACCTGAAAACTTCAAAAAGGTCTGAGTTTATGACTAACTGTTACCATGTGCTCAAAGCTCCTGGGGTAACCCAGCCATACATGCCATTCTCATATGAATGTTGATTCCTTACATTCAGATTGAACCATGGCTATGATTCAGCTTGGGCAGAGAGTTTTACTTTGCAATTTCCCCTGTTCCATGAATCACATATAAAGATACAATGCCAAGACTTCATGAGACCTTATGGTTGTGTGCCATCTCTCAATCTCTCTAGCTTCAGGTAGGAATCTGGGGTAAAGTGACCATTACTAGCCAGAGTGTTGGCTTATAGTCAGGAAAAAATTGGGATAAAATCCTTCCTTATACACTTTCTGGCTGTGTGACCTTGCCTGGGCTGCTTGAACCCCTCTGGGCTTGCTGTTCAACCATTGTAGGAGGATAATGGGCTAGGGTGTAAATCAAATGTGCATACAAAGCAGTATGAGAAATTTAAAGCACTATGCAAATCACTTCAGTTATTATTACCTTGACAACCCTCAACAAATCATTGAGAAATAAATGTTATATTAATAACTTATTATTAATTTGCAATCCACCCTTTTCTTCCTTAAAGAGTTAAGGTTTAACTCCTTTAAAGATCGGTCAGCCTCTGGATGGCTTGACTGTCTGATGAGATTTCCTCCTCACCCTCCAGGCACATGCTCTTTAGTTGGGTGTGATCCCACAAATTTCTGTTTAGAGTATAAACAGAATCCAGTCTGGGTGAGCCTTTGCCTGGAGGAAGAACCCCCTGTCCTCAATCCCCTTCATTAGTGTTTAGGGCAACCCAACTCATGAAGGAGAAAACTAGTTGGAGAGGTTGAGATGAAAATGGCTTCCCCTATCCAGAGGCCTTGAGGTTGTTGAATCTCATGATCAAGTCACATTCTTAGTAGGAAGAGCTAAAGATTTTTAGCCCACTTCCTCATTAAATGTCTACCAGTCAGGGTTGATTTTCACTTGTCAGGGGAATTTCCTTTTAGAAGGGATTTCTAGAAGCATTTCAGGGTCTCCCTTGGCATTTTGGTTACCAAGGGAAATCACTGACCAGCAGTTTATTGATTACCAACTGGTCTAATTAATAAATTGATTATTAATTACACAGAAAGTGTCTCTCAGGATTTCCAGGCATCATAAGGTTGTGCCCAAAGGACCGAGACAAAAGACCCCTGAGATTGAAATTTGGAAGTGGATTTATTACCACGGGACTGTCGGGGTAACTTGCCTAAATTAGACAGTGAGTTTTTAAAGAGATTCAATAGCCAGGTTAAATAAGCTGAAACTACAATCAGTGATTGGTCAGTGTACATTTGAATTTCCTGCCAGGAGAAGTGTACCCTAGGCAGAAACTCCTGCCCAGGGATCAATTAGAGGAATGGAGTTGCCTGTTTACAGATCTATTAGGGGAAGGGGAGGGTGGAGTTGTGCCTGCTTACAGAATGATTAGGGGAGGGGAAGGTGGAATTGTCTGCTTTACAGATCAATTAGGGGACGGTTAGGTGGAGTTGTGTCCAACACTATCATTTAACTTCCTCATCCAAAATGAGCCGACTAGACTAAATGAACTCTACCTCACAGATAATTCTAAATTCCTAGTTTTACCAGGGACCTGGCTTCCTATTTTCAGGTTGAACCTTGCTCTTGACATAAATATGTCAATCCATCACATCTTCCTAAAAACAAAATAAAATGACAATAACAACCACTAGAGGGTATCCCATCTCATCCAGAGTGAAAGTGCATTGGCCACTCATAGGTTTGACACCATCACTGATTGACCCAAAAGCTTTGACCTGTTCAATTATTGACCTAGGCTGGTTCTCCCTATCTGGGGCATCTTGTGGTCTCTGAGGGCCTACTACATGGGTGCCAGCCATTATCTAGACATCCTGTTTTCTTTAGCTCCACTACAGCTTAGAACTCTTCAAACCAAGTGGCCAATGAGTCAATTGCAGCCTTCCTAGTAGAAGGGACAATAGGTGAGCACCACCATGCTCAGGTGACAGGCAGTATACTGGTGGCTCTAGTGAAATTCCATCTTGGTGTTTATCTGACTCTCTGACTCTCCCTGTCCAGCTTCTTCCTGATCTCCCTGATCCCCTTCCTGGATAACAAAGTATGACACCATCTTGCCGTCTTCTGCAAAGCACCAGGTTAAGCAGAGTGATGAGACCAGATACCTCACTTCTCTCTGTGCCCAACTCCAATGGCCCAGTGGTCTGAACTCCAACGGCCTCTATTTGCTTTCTGACTCCTACCTTCCCTAGGCCTCAGAAATAGCCTTCTATGCTTTGGGTTGAGAACTGGGGTATCTCCAAACAACACTTTCTTCCATATCCAGCTAAATAACAGGCTCTTGTTCAGAGAAAGACTAAATCAAGGTGATGATGATGGTCATGATGATAATGTGAAATAAGGCCCTGCCCAAGTGGAAAAGTTCTTCAGGCCAATGGAAAGTGAGATTTTCAGTGGTTGTGCATCAGTGCATATTTCTGATGAGGTAGAACAAATAGACCCTCCAAAAAACAGGAGAAAGGCCCCTGGCTTCAAGGTCATTCCAGGCCCATCTCAGGTACTTAATGTGCATGAAGCCTTGGGCAGGTCACTCCCCTCCTCTTGGCCTCAGTTCCTGTTTCTGTAAAATGAGGGGATGGGCCTAGTTTACCTCAAAATCTAATTCTACGTTCCTTGACCCCTCATCCTAACTCCAGGTATCTCTGGATTAGCTGCCTATGGATGATGGAAGCTTGCTGAAAGCCTAAAACAGAGTGGGATAGAACACTAGGAAAGGTACAACAGCTGCCTTCCAGAAATTCTATTTGAAATAGAAGTTGAAAGGCCCTAACACTGCAGAGCAAGCCCAGGAAACAAGGGACTTCAAAGAAATTAATAATGATTGGCAACTTACTATTTATTCATGGAAGTATCCTTCCTAGAATTAAAAAGAATAGTGATGATTTTAGTGTGTGTGTGAGTGTGTTTGGGGTGTGAGTGTGTGGTGGGAGGTGCATTACTCTTCCTCCCTTATATCTGCCATATCTTCTGCCCCCGGGCCACTACCCTGGATGATTGCTGCCAGGCCCCTCCTCAGAAGTGCACACCTGACATGTGCTCATCCTGCCAATGGGCCCAGTGGATCCAGGGCTCCGCCTCAGGGTGCAGGTTCTCCCTCCTACTGCATCTCCTCCATTAGAAAAGCGCAGGCTGTGTGATTCCCTTGGCAATTTCCAGAGGAAAAGCCGACATTTGTCTGGAAGGCGGCCTCCCTAAAGGTTTCCTAGTTGAAGAAGTAAGTCAGCACGAGAGTTGGTGGTAGAGGCCACAACTGCCTCCATTACCACTTATATGCTCAAAGGAGGCTTCTCAAGCAATGGAACTTTCCACTCAGTCTCTTGCTGAAAACAGAGTCATAGAATCCCAAAGGCAACGAAGCATGAAAACTGCAACGAGGTCTATGGGACGTCATGCAGAGGAGAACGATGGATGGGGATGCTGCTAGCATGTCTGCAGTGCTGGCTGCCATTTAGAGGCCAGGCACCATGGTGGCAAGGCCAGTAGTACATGTGCAGTCAGAGGACAGTTTCAAATTTCAGCTCTCCCCTCAGTGTTGCTAACCTCTCTGGGCCTATTTCCTTCTCCAGAACACACAGTGATTGGATGAATGACCTCCGATGTCCTTTCTAGCTCTGTCTATGATCTGATGAAGTCACTTAACTTCTCCATGTATCAGGAGATGGCAGGACCCAGCTGAATTGCCTCATTTGCAAAACGAAGGGGTTGAATGAAGTTTCAGCAGTTCCTTTGGGCTCCGACTCTATAATGTGGTGATCCTAGAATTTCAAGTCAAAGGACCAAAACTCAAACCTCCATTCTGCTCAATTACCTGTGTGAACCTGGACAACTCCCCACCCCCTTTGAGTCTCAGTTTTTCTATTTGTAAAATAAGAGTTTGGACCAGGTGGCTTTTAAGATGCCTTCAAGTTCTAAGTTTACAGAGTTTGGCTGTCCAGTATGATGCATAAACGCACAAACTTCTGAGTTAAAGGAAGTAGACAGAGCAATTCTTTTTCCAGATAATGGACTATGAGCCATACTTTAGTGGCTATAGTCCTCTCCCTTCCCCTCCCCCACTCTCTGTTGATCTTAAAGGCAAAGAGCTGAAGAAGCCCCAATATAGGAAGAGTCACAGGGTTGACAAAAAGATATTCTCCTTCATGAACCTCTGCATCTCTGGCCAGGATACAGTGTCATCCCATTTATAAATGCTTCATCAGATTGCAGTCCCTACAAAAGAGATTGTTGAACTTTGGGGAAATGTCCTGGTTCAAGCAGGACTGTTTGCAACTTGTCTTTTAATTAGGGAAGGACCTCTCTTTTCCTAGAGGGAAAAGAAAAAGGAGGTCAGTGACCAGAGTTCTGAAAGTGGTCCATGCCCCGAACACTAGCCAGAGTATGACAATGTGGCCGACCTCCTTGGGTGCATTCCTACCATGCACCTGAACAGTGACTTTTTGCTGACTTGCTGAATGAGGCCCCACTTACACCCCTGTGAGAAATATTCCAGCTTGCCCCTTGTTTCATTCTGCTCTGCATCCTGGTAAGCCATAGTATGAGCCCTCAAGTCCTTTGGTCTATTCTATCAAGCCTGGATTTGTGTGAGGGGAGGCACCCAATGCATGCGTGCTTCAGACTTTTGTCAGATGTTGAGGTCGTCTCCTGGAACTTGAAAGACTCAGACTTTTAAATGCTGGCAAAAAATCGTAATCAATGATGTCTCAGGAATTCTGGGAGACACAGCAGAGTCCTGTTTGCAGCTCACTCACTCACTCTGTCCTCCAGTCTCGGGGAGCTGACAAGAAGCCTCTCCTGCTTGTACCAGCCAGTCCATAAGGCTGGCCATTTTAAAATTTGAGTGCAGAGGAGCAGCCAACCAAACCAGGCCATGGATGGTGTGTGATTCATCCCCAGCAGGAGCCGGGCGATGCTGGTCTCTCAGTCTATGTCAAGCCTTCGTGCAGCATACGGTTTGTTTCCTCCATTTGATTATATCTGGAATTGAATGCAGCTGTGACAGTTGGGCCTCGAATGAGCGCTTATTCATTTACCAGAAACTGATGAGAGACAATATCCACTGGAGCCCAGGAAGGAGGGGCATGATTTGCATTATTATTGATCAAGCAATAACTGGGTGTGGAGGAAGGGCATGGGTGGTTCCAGGCTGCCAATAGTGATGACCACCCCTCTGGAGTGGCTGAGCACTGAACTTGGAGTCAGATATGTCTGGGCCAAACCTGCCTTGGGTGTTGGGTAGCTGGCAATCCTGATTAACCTTTCTGGGGACGTTACATTGGCAGCTTTAAGGGAAAGGTTTCATTAGAGAGCCCTTGACGTTCCAGCCACCTCTGAAACTAGGGCTTGGGAGTTTAGAGCAGAAACTCATGGCAGTCACTTTCTTCAATGGCAAAATTAGGATAATGATAGCACCCATCTCCAAGGGCTGTTCAGAAGATCAGAAACAACAAGGCATAACGAATGCTTTGCAAACTTTAAAGTGTAATATGACATGAATGTCATTGCTAATAAATAAAATTGTTAGTCACTGAAGTATTTATGGGCCATCTAGGTGACACAGTGGATAGAACACTGGGCCTGGAGTCAGCAAGAACAGAGTTCAAATATAGCCTCAGACACTTACTAGCTGTGTGACCATGGGCAGGTCACTTAACCCTGTTTGCCTCAGTTTCCTCATTTATAAAATGAGCCAGAGAAGGAAATGGCAAACCATTCCAGTATTTTTGCTAAGAACAACCCAAATGGGGTCACAAAAAGTCAGACACATTGAAATGACTGAATGGCAACAAATTATGTATTTCATTTTCAAGCTGGATTTTTTTTAAATCTGGAAGACTTTAGATGACATTTAGCCCAAAATGGGTGTTTTAAATGAAGAACTTGAGTTCTAGAGAGTTGAAATGATTTTTCCAAGGTCACACAGCCCCTGGAAGGACTGTAGCATTATCAACCGTTAGAGTTTGAAGGGACCTCAGAGATGACCTGCTCCAACACACACCTGAACAATCACTCCCCGTCCACCCCTGTGACATGCCCAGAGGAGCCCAGGCAGCCTTGCCTTGGGACCCTGAATTCTTGGCACCATGAGTCCTCCCGTATTGTGGGTGAGCCTAGACGGTACAAGGATCCACATAGCACAGACTCCCGCTCACTTCTCTCTCTCTCTTAACTTTGGACTCACCATAGAATCCCAGGAGCTCAGGGCTGAAGCAGATCTTTGAGTCATCTGAGGTCATTCTTTGGCTGTCCAAGAAGGGCCTTGCAACCAGGCCAGAAGATGTCCACTTGAGGGAGCTCATGACCTCCCGCTTCATTCTCCAATCAATGGGAGCATTTCTGTTATTCTTGTTATCCTTTTTTCCTGCCATCATGTCTCTATCTCTTCTTCTGCACCTTCCATCCATCATGCTAGTTCTGCCCTTTGCAGCCAAGCTGACTAAGTCTAAGGCTCCTTTAATTACGTTAGCACTCCAGGTTCTGGAAGCCAGTCACCATAACGCCCCGAGTTTGCACTGCCTGCCTTTGGCACCTGCAGGACATACTGTCCAATGCTCTCACCATCCTGGACACACCCTTCACATTGTTCTGTGCCATGTCTGAGTGCACCCTCTGATTCATTAATGTTTAGCAACTTCTGTAGCCTCATAAAAGTCATGCAAATAAACTTTTATTTGTGATGAATGGGGTGGGGGTGGGGGGGAGTGGGGATGTCCAAACAGCATAAAGCAGGTACCTCACTAATGAGAGGCAGCATTGCATAGTCAGGAAAACCAAAGGCCATATTCTGCCTCTGACACATACTCACTATGTGACCCTAGACAAGTCACTTAACTCTTCAGTGCCCCAAGAAACTAAGATTACAAGTTGTAGAACAGCTCCAGACCTGCATTTCTAGAGGGAGGTTATCACTGGGATCTCTGAATAGAAATTAAGGCCAAGGTTTTATTAAAAGGACAACATTTTTGAGACTTGTTCCATTAAGAAATAATTTAGCAGCCACATATCCACAGTCCTAGAAATAATCTGAATCTAAAGAGAGAGAGAGAGAGAGAGAGAGAGAACACAGAGTAAGCATCATCACTATTCAGAACTTTTTTTTAATGTGGCAGATATTTTGGTACCAATTAAGATACTGCACAGGGATGGGAAGGATGGAAAGGATTTGAAAATCTTGCTATGATTAGGATGTGCTTTGTTATTGTCAGATCATAAATCTAGAGCTAGAAAAAGCCATCAGAGAGCATTGAGTCCAACCCTCTTATTTTTTTTTAATGAAGAATCTTGGGTCTAGACTAGTAAAGTGACTTGTCCAGGGTCACACAGTTAATACATGGCATGAACTGACATTTATAAGAGTAAAGACTTAGGCTTGGAAGGACATTTACAAGCCCATCAGCTGACAACCCACAGCCCTTCCTTTAATTTTATAGCTTAAGAAATGAAGGCTCAGATTGGTTAAAGGTCATCCAGGATATAAGAATCCAGCTGGCACTTGAACCCATGTTCTCAGCCTCTAGATTTAGCCTTCTTCCCCATGGTGCCATGTCACTCTGTGAATAATTACTCAGGAATTATTGAATGAGTGGTTATTAAAAGCATTTTTACTTACCTCTCATCTAAGTAGAAATTCTCCAGGTACAATCCCCTCCCCACCTTCCATGCCTTTTGTCATTGAACTCTAGATTATTTTTATATTGACATAAAAATTGTTTTTTAATGTGTTTGCCTCTGTGGTAAGTTTCCATAAAGTTTAGCTCAATAGCACTGCTGGCCTAATCATTTTGTCATCTTGAAAAAGAAATGTATTCTCCAGGGAAATTTCCTTTATGTTCACAGTTTCAATTCTGTTGGACCAATAACTGATGAAAACCACTAGAGTAGACCTTTTTGTTGTGTTATTTTATTTCACAAGACTCTAACCCCACAATAAATTGTATTAGAAAGGGAAAATGCCTTTGTGTGGAGTTTTTGTTTGAAGGGGGGGCTACCAAGACTTGAAAAAATTAAAACACATTACTCATTCAAGATTAATCCAACAATGATTCAACATTTATCAAATTCCTCTGTGCTAAGCAGAACCATAGAGATGAAAACGGAAGTGGTCCAGGCCTCAAGGAACTTAGATTCTACTGAGGTGATAGAAAGATCTTCCCCTACCCATGGTGACCAATTAGTTCAGAATATTTCCCAATTACTTCCTTACTATATATCCAACCAACCACATAATCTTGTGAACAATGTCAGACCAATTTTTCCTAAGAAACATATGATGGCCAATATCTTTCTGCTTGGGGGAAGGGGGAAGGGGTCTCAATAAGACTTAAATCATTCCTTATCTTTTAGGACTAGTCACAGCATTGGGAAGGATGAGGCATTTGCATGAGGCCATAAACCTTACATTGTGGTTGGGGGCCCAAATCTAGACTTCCTACCCTTGAGCCTATCAAAATTATCAATCCACCCTTGAACTGGCCTAGCCCACCATTGTCCATAGTCTCCAGGTAGCCTCCAGCAACTTCCCAGCCTTAATCACTCATTGACCTCATCTGACTTCTCCTGAAAACTCTCCCCATACTCCTTCTCTAGACCACCCCTAGATTCCTCCCACAACCTTCTGTATATAAGATCCCATCTTCCCTCCCGTGTGAGTGACATAGAATGACCAAGCACAGAATTACTCTGTGTGCAATACAAGCTAACTTTTAATAAACTTTTCTTTGGCTGAGAGAAGACTTGAGTCCAATTTATTCAGCAGGACCTGGCATGTTGGTTATTTTGGGGTCTCCAGAGCAACCCTATCCCTCTTTATGGGTAACCTCTTCATTTTTATGGTGAGAAAAACAAGCTGGAAAAGGCCTCAAGAGGCATCTAATCCAATCCCCTCCTTTTCAAGATGAGAAAATTGAGACCCAGAAAGGGTGTGACCTGCTCAAGATCTCTCAGACAAGAAATAACAAAAGCCAGATTCAGATGGATTCATTCAGAACTCCAATTCAAAGCCAAGTCTAGAACCCTAAAAAAAAAACTTTTCCTTTTTAAGATCTTCAGAGAAACTAATTTTTTTTTCCAATGTTGTAAAAGACAACCCAAAGGTGAACTTTTGGAAGCTACAGACATAGGGTCTAGAAGTCCCTTTCTCCATAAAGGAAGGTTTGAGAGTAAGCCTCAAAAAACAAACAAAACCCCCCCACAAAAAAGTACCTGAGGTTTTCCCAGTTCCCTAGCGCCAAGAGAATTGAAAGAATCCGGCTTACACTTCCAGATGGAGCATCTGTCTTTATCTTCCATTCTTCAGAAGCTGTGCACATGTCCATGTTCTCCAAAATAACCAAATAGGACTGAGAACCTGAGGTCAGGCTGAGCACAAAACAGCCTGTCTGACCTAATGGAACTTGAGAGGTCAGGCTCTCCCAAACACACACACACACACACACACACACACACACACACCACAAAGCAAAACAAAACAAAAACTGCACTTCCAAGGTACTAGGGAAAGAGAGAGGCTTATGTACCTTCCAGTCCTGGCTGGAGAAGAGCTTGAGATTAGCAGTCCTTCCGGTATCAAGGAACCATAAAAAGGAAGAGGTTATCCATAAAGAGGGTTAGGGTTGCTCTGGAGACCCCAAAATACCAACACACAGGGTCCTGCCGAACGAATTTGACTCAAGTCTTCTCTCAGCCAAAGAAAAACAAAGTTTATTTAAAGTTCGCTTGCATTAGACACAGAGTAAGTCTGTAAGTTTGTGTTAGGTCATTCTATGGCGCTCTCACTCTTCTATGGCGCTCTCACAGGAGGAGACAAGATGGGGTCTTCTATATAGAAGGTAGTGGGAGGAATCTAGAGGTACTATAGGGGAGGGGTTTGAGGAGAGTCTTCTGAAGGAGTTAATGAGGTCAATGGGTGATTAAGGGTGAGAAGTTGCTGGCAGCTACCAGGAGACTACAGACAATGGTGGGCTAGGCCAATTCAAGGGTGGCTTGATATTTTGATAGGCTCAAGGGTGGGAAGTCTAGTAACAGAGGAATGCCAAACAGAGGTTTGGGCTCTGCCACAATGTAAGGCTTATTGCCTCATCAAATGAGACCATTTAATAAGAGTTCAAGGGGGGTTCCCAGAGCCTGAACCTCAAGGACTCAAGGAGAGCTTGAGGGGGCTCCCAGAGGCCATACCTCATCAGATGGACATGTGAGAATATCTGCTTCAGCCTCAGCCATTTCAGGTGAGAAAACAGTGGAAGAGAATGGGAGATACTTGCCCCAAACCCTCTCTTTCCTGAGAGCTCTGACCCACCTCTGTGCCTGGCTCCATATTGTGCTATTTTCTTCTTGGAAAAATGGAAATGTGGCCACTGATATAGTCTGCTTGGGGAGAACTAAAGGATGATGGGGAAGTGCTGAGGAGCATGTTATATGAAACTCTCTATTTCTCCCCCATCAAAGGATGGTCCCCAAAGGGAAAAACATGAGGTAAAGGAATGTGTGTGCATGGATGCGTGCATGTGTGTGTGTGTGTGCATGTGTGTGTGTATGTGTGTACTGTGTATGTAGGTACGTATGTATTGTGTGCAGGTGAATGTGTGTGCGTGTGTGCACATGTGTGTATTATATGCACATGTGAGTGTGTGTATTCCCTTTACCTTCCTAATTCTTCATATAAAACACGAAAATATATTTTTAAAAAGTGATAAAATTAACTGTGAAAGCAATGATATTTCAGTGAACCTCACTTCCTCTCAAGCAAAGTAAATTTAGTTTTTGAAATTTTAAAGCAATTGGAAAAAATGTACAAAAATTCCATCTCCCCATTTAATGTGTTAACTCAGCGGGCTGCTCTGCATGACAGAATTAGAATTCAAGGGTAGTTTCTACTGTGGGTAAAATTGAACCAGTTGAAATACGTGTGCCCTCCAGGGGGTGCTGTTCCTCAGTGTAGCGATTGTCTTCTCATGGAATCCTTCACTGCCCATGGCAGGGAGCCTGGGAAACCCGGCATTCAGGGGAGCCAGGCTTGAATCCTAGGTTGGCAGTGCACTGTGGCCACATCAGAGGAGCAGGAGATGGCAGAATGGAGTTGAGAAAGGCCCTCACAGTCCATCTGGCCTGCCCCACTCTATTGTGCAGAATGAGACTGCAGCAAGGACTTTCCCAAGCACACAGGAAATCAGTGGCAGAATTAGAATGTAATCCTGTTTCTTCTGACTTCAGCTCAGTATTTAATCTTTCTGACCTCAGGTTTCTCATCTGGAAAGTGAAACAGTTTAACTTTAGAGCCTTTTGTGTCTAAAACTCTGTGATGCTTTGGGGCAGCTAGGTACTTAGAGCGAATGGAGCACAGGGCTTAGAATCACAAAGACTTAAATCCAGCCTCAGACACATCCTAGCTGTGGGACCCTGGGCAAGTCACTTCACCCTGTTTACCTCAGTTCCTCATCTCTAAAATGAGCTGGAGAAGGAAATGACAAACCACCCAGTATCTCTGCCAAGAAAACCCCAAAGGGGGCCACAAAAAGTCAGACACAACTGACACTACTGACAACAAATGATTCTTCAGTAATTCCAGGAGCGTTTTGGAGCCGTGTTGAGGACTAGTTGAGTGATATTATTTTATTAGCATGTAAGGCTCAGGAGAGACAAGACATCTCTATCTTTGTCTTTATAGTCAATCAGTAGGGTCGGTCAGTCAGTTAACAAGTAGTTATTAAGTACTTATATGCCAGGCACCATGAATATAAAGAAAGGTAAAAATAACTCTGTATGTGTGTATCTGTGTGTGTCTCTGTGTGTGTGCCTGGGTATTAAGGCATTTATTCAAAGAAACTACTCTTTGAGGCTAATAAATCAAACATCTGTTAAGTACCTACTATGTGCTATCTTCTGCACTTAGTACAGTGCCTGATAATAAATGTTTATTGAATTCATTTGACACACAGAAGAAGTTGATCAATTTGGCCTTTATAGTTTTGGATTGGATTCACAAAGTGAGACTTGGGAGATTGAACACTGAACTTGGCCTTGAGGTATGCTCTGAATACTATTTGGGAAGTTAGACTTTTCAAACTTTTACTTCAAACAAAAGTTATGGAGTTTCCCTCTAGCACCAAAGAGTGATTTTCAGCCTTGGTATGTATACTCTTTTCAATGGAAACATAGGCATGATGTTTCATGTGTATTTTCTTAAAATATCCATCCAATTAGTGCAGTTATCACCACCTAATTAAGAAGGCAGATCACAACACTTATCAAAGATGTTTTAGGTCAATTAGCAAATTCATGGGCATTTGAAAATTTTTCCAAAAGGAAATTCAAAGTAATTTTTTTAATAGGGCAAGCCTGAAATAATCACTTTCCCTACAAAGAAAAAAAAAGCAGCAGTAATTGTCAGGAAAACACAGTCCTTCCTTTGGGAATTTGTGTTTAGACCTATATCTAAATACGTATTTTCTCCAAAGATCATAACACCTTCATTGGTGCACCTTGGCTTGTGATATAAATAACACAGTTACCAACATATGGATAATACCTGTAATCAGGGAATTTTAGTGAGTAAACACCTCTTTAGAAATGACTTGCGTGAGTTAAGGAAGTGTGACGACTCCACAGGCTCAACTCAGCTGGAGAAAGGTGAATTGAAAGCCTTCACCTCACAGAAGCAAGCCCATTGCCTGCATGGCAATGTCCAACAAATGTCTGTGTCTGTCTGTATCAACCTTGCCTGGCCCTCTTTGGTTTTCTGATTCAGTGTGACCTCTATCCTGCTAACATTTGTCATACCTGCAGCCCTGGACAGGATGCATGGAACATGCCAAGAGAGAAACTGTGAGGCTGCCGCCAAGCCCAGCAATAACAGCCCCTGTCTATTTATTCTATGCCCAGCCCCCCTGCTTTCACATTCTTGACTTTCTCTTGCTTTCTCCTATATTTTAGCATCTGAAATTCGCCTCTTCAGCTCGCTCTCCAGTCTACTGAATGGTGCGTCTTTCATTTGGGATTGGTTCCTCTGTTCTGAACTACATCCTCTCCTTTCTTTAGACTTTCCTTCTCCTGGGCTCCTCCTCAATGCCCACATTTTCATTGCCCAAATAGATACCTTCCAACTGAGGGGGCATTTTGAAGGGAGCGGACCCACTGGCCTCTGAATGCCCCAATTTGAAAGCTTCTGAAAGGTTCATTACAGAAAATGTAATAAAAACTTAGCCTCTCCCAAACTGATTTAGTTGCAGCTCAAGGGCCAACCTTTGACCAGGGCACCCTTTCACAAGGCTTTGATTCTGCCTGCAATTGAATTACTCAGGCAAGGCTGAAGGCTTGTGTCTGGGGCCTGGCTCTGGGGCTGCAGTGCAAATGGGCCAGGTGAGAAGCCACTGAGCTGCTTTGAAATTTGCAATATTCTCTCATAACAGCTGACATGGCGACGGGAGAGCAGCCACTCATGCCTACTGGATGGAAACAAGCTTCTAGCATTGAAGTCAGTGCTCGGGGGACTTTTTGAACCTGTTTGAGAAAACTTTTCTCATTTTGAAATATCAGTTATGACTTGAAATACATGTTACAACCCCTCAAATATGCTTTTTAGGGAGAAATAAATGAGATTTGATGAAGGAAAAATAAGAAAATAGCAAAATGAGCAGAGAGTTTAAAGTCAAGGCGCCATTATGATTGGGAAGTCGCTCAAGTCAAATGCCATACTGGACATCTAGAGAGAAATGTAGATAGACAGAGACAAATGTAGATAGACAGCTGGATAGAGAGACAGATGGATAGAGAGATGGATAGATAGACAGACAGATAGATAGATAGAGATGTTTATGGGTGTGGTATATTGTGTGGTATGTATATGTATGTGTATATAGATACGCACATATTTGCATATACATAAATATACACACACACAGATAAAGACACAGAGACAAAGAGACACACTGAGAGAGTATGTATATGCCTAGTACTGAACTGTTTGCCCTTCGTCTCAGATAAGCTTGGTGAGGCCCATCACCAGAAGGCTGAGAAGATTGAGCATTGGTCAGTGATGCTGTGAGATCACTACAGTTAAAGACCCAATCCTGAGAAGAGGGGGTGATGTCTCAGTGGGGGATCCATTCTGTGTTTTGGTGATTTGTTATTTTTTTCATGCTCTTAGACCAGACTGATAACTTCAGATCAGCCATCTTGCAAACATGTGGCATCTTCAGTCATAATGTCCCACCTCCATAGCTTTGCTCCTGCTGCTTTCTAAGCCTGAAATATATTAAGTTCTGAGCTCCTGGAGGGCAGGGGTTCTCTTTTGTCTCCTTGTGTTTCCAGTGCTTAGTATAATGCCAGGGACCTAGTAAGCACTTAAATATTTATTGACTGACTGATAGAAGTACTCTCACTCTTCCCTTGACTTCTGCTTTTTGGAACCCAGGGCACCCTCCAAAGGCACCAGGGTAAATGGCACCTTCTCTCTGATGCCACTTGTGATCCCTGGGTCCAAAGTTATCTTTGCTTTTTTGACTACACATCAAAATTTGGGCCCCTCTTTAGGACTTCAATGTGTCAGCAGATATGGGAAGTTACTGATTTTTTCCCCCAGTTGTACAAATTGTAACCCAGGGGAACCTTCGCTTCCTAAGTGCCCATCGTCCATGTTCTTCTGTACAAAGTCCAATGCAGGGGAGGGGGCACACAACATGCAGGAGGCTTTCCTTTTGAAGAGACTCATTTATTCTTTTGAATCCTATATTACACCCTAAAAATTGTAGGATGTGGCACATCTGTTTAGGCCACATTCATCCCTATTTGACTAGAAGTTCAGTGAGGGTGGGCACAATCTTTTAGTTATCTTTATAGCTCCCCCAACAACTCATGTGGATCTTTTTGCTAACAGTAAACACTATCTTTGCCACAAAAACCCCAAAGGGGGTCACAGTGTCAGACATGGCTGCAATAACTAAATGACATCAAAAATGCTTGATAGCTGAGCTTTAAATAAATGACTGTTTCACATTGACATTGCACATGCAGCTTTACAAAGCACTTTCCGCCATAATCCTAGGAGGTAGATAGGAGAAACACTATCACCCTTTCTATACTGCTGAGGAAACTGAGCCTCACAGAGGTTAAGTAAAGGCCCAGGGCTAGTCAATCTCAGCACTGAGATTTAAATCTACATCTGTTGAAGTCCAGGACCAGTATTATTCCCAATAAACCTGCTGCCTCTTATGAATGCTAACGCTAGGACTTCTCATCCTTAGGCATCTGGTTAATAAGGAGCTTTAGCAAGAGCACATGGAAGCATCTCAGCAGATCTTGCCCTACTATGAAGCATTCCAGTAAACACCATAGTATGAATGAATGATGGACTCAGTTCTGCTCTCCAAGAACAGAACCGGACCGACTCCAAGTTGGCTCCAAGTCGTTATTGACATGACTAGAAGTTCAGCTTGTCTGTTGAGCTGAATTCGACTGAGGAATGCCATGTGTAAATGTGCTCTTTTATTGATTCTGCGTAAACTCATATGTCCCTGTTGTCTTCCCTCACAAAATGCAAAAGCACTTTGAGGGTAGGAGTGATTTCATTCTTTTTCTTTGTATCCTTGGAAGCTAACAGCTCCAAGCACATGATGAGTGGTTAATAAATGTCTGTAAGTCAGTTGAGTTGTGGCATATAAAATAGAAGTGTCGTAGACCAGAAAATCCAGAAGTCATTTCTGTAAAGGAGACTTGAGGCATGCTTCCAACAAGGAACACCATGCTTCCACCTTTGCACAGAGTTCTAGGGAAATTACTGCTATCAGGGTCACCATGATGCAATGGTGTCATTGGTAGTATCCAACACAGTTCTTGGAACATAAGTGTTTAACAAATGTTGAATAACAGATCAGTTGATTGCTAGGCATCCATACCTGCCTAACCTGTGGGAAGGGGAAGGAAGGAGGGAAGTAAAAAATAAAGTAGGAAGAAAGAAAAAAGAAAAGAAGGAAAGAAGGGAGGGAGGAAGGAAATAAGAAATATAGGAAATGAGAAAGGACGGAAGAAGGGAGGGATGGAAAGACAGAAGGAATAAAGGGAGGGAGGAAAGAAGGAAATAAGGAAGTCAGGGGGGAAGAAAGGAAAGAAGTCATAAGTAAAAATTACTAATGAACCAATGCTAAGTGCTAATGCTAAGTGAGGTCCAAGATGGGAGATAATGTTAACAAAATATTATAATTTCATTGTTAAACTCCCAATTTATTCAAAATCATATCTGCATCCATACTCTGAGATCATCACTTCTCATGTCCTCTATATTGCAAAAGCAAATTAGACACTGAACCCAGAAGAGCCACTTGTCTCTTTCATTAGCAGCAGAATTAAAAATGCATTTCTGGATTGTTAAACAAACCAAGAAAAAAAAAGCTCTCTCTTCATTGAATAAACATTAATTAGCTTTTTCATAAAATCATCTAGTCTAAAATACAAGATCCTAAGGGATTTCATCAGGACCTGGAAGGAAAAGATCCAAGTAGATCTGTCTGCAGAATGTTCATGCTTCATTGAGAGCCCCAATCCACAGCCTCCTGAACCAGTCTCTCTGAGGGGTTTGACCCTTTCTTTAATAAATGGAGATTTCTAAATGATTATAGGCATAAGGTTAAAAAAAAAATCCCACAAAGATCTCCTAAATGGATACATGCGTTAGTGACATATTTGAAGGGCCAAGTGTTGTCCTAGAAGCAGGCTTTGAGTTCAGTGGCCTTCTAGGACAGCTCACTTATTTAATTTAATTGGAGAATACGAGGGGTCCAAGAGTTAGGTGACTTCTCCAAGAGCCAGTGGGTGGTAGGTGACAGTGCTAGGATTTGAGCCCAAGCTCTGACCCCAAATCCAGCCTTCTTTCCATAGGACCATGAATAGATGCTTTTTAAAAAGAATGTATTTTCCAAATTTATACTCAAGGGTCTTTACTGCCTTTAATTCTATATAGTCTGGAGTGGAAGCTTTTGAATTTGTACGTATCTGCTTCCTTTAAATCTCATCAGAATGTTAGCTCCCACCTTCTGACAAGCTGGACAAGGATTTCTGAATGACCCTTAGAACTAAGCTAATTTTTGTGCCTGGAGATGAGAGGGGACAGGACCATTGGCCCTCATGCTGCTGAGCTGGCATGGGCAGCCATATGGAATCTATTTGAAATGCCCATCAATTTCGCCTTTAGCGATTACGAAGAACAAAAGTGACCTGACATTAAGACATGTATTTAACTCCAAGGACAGCTCTCTGTACATTAAGGTCTTTCTGTGCGTTAAACCCTCTTTTGGATGTGATGCCTTTCAGGCTTAGTAGTCTTAGAAACATGTAAGATAAGTCTATGTATAACCAATCAACAAGCATTGAGTGACTGCTATTGCAGGCAGTGATAGACACGGGATACAAAGACCATCGACAACCAAACCCTGTCCATAAGAAGCTTGTACTCTATTAGAGGAGATGATATATACCCATATAGGTATTTGCAAGCCACATGCTAAATGGATACAAGGCAAGGGGTAGAACTTGGAGGGAGCAGAGGATGAGAGGAAGCAATAGGGGTGTGGGGATCAGGAAGGTCTTGGGTAAGAGATGTTGCTTAAGCTGAATCTTCAAGGAAACTTGAGACTAACGAAAGGTGGAGATGAAAAAGGAGTAAAGTCCAGGCAGAGGGAGCAGCCAAAGGCATAGGTACAGAAACAGATGGAGTGCCCCGTGTGAGAAACAGTAAGGAGGCCAGATGGGCTGGTCCACACAATCTATGTGGGAGGAGTCTGGAAAGGAGTTCGGGGGGAAATGCTTTAAATCCCAAGGAGGAATTTATGATGTTTTTTTCTCCTAGAGGCAATAGGGAGCCAGTAGAGTTTACTGAGTAGAAAAGTATCAATGTCAGAACATGCAGACTCCCAGAATCTTGGAGTTAGAAAGGACTTTTGGTGCTATTGAGCCCCTGCCCTACCCCCACCCCACCCCACCCCACTGCTTTCAGGCAACCTCTACAATAAGAGTTTTTTAAGCCAACTCTGGAAGAGCTCGAGGGAGGTGGAATCCAACACTATTGGGATTTGGAGCTTACAAGTATTATAGTACTTAGATCTAGAGCTGGAAGCTATTTTGGAGGCAAAGTGAGGCAGCTGGTGACGTGGGGGATAGAATGTTCCAGTTGGAGTCAGGAAGACCTGATTTCAAATACTGCCTCAGACACTAGCTGTGTGTCGTTGGGCAAGTCACATCCTCTGTCAGCCTCACTTTTTATACCCCTATAATGTGTACAATAATAGCACCTACCTAAAAGGCTGTTCTGAGGATAAATGAGTTAACCTATAAAGATCCTTTGAAACCATGGAGCACTATGGAAATGCTAGCAGTTCTCATTTACTACATTGTTATTGGTCAAGTTCTAACCTCCTCACATTATAGATAAGGAAAAGAAGGTACAGAAAAGTGGAAAGTCACAAAGAGACAGCCGGGAATAGGAGATTGGGAGCTGATCTCTGAGTCAAGAAGACCAGAGTTCACTTGACTTTGTGACCCTGGGCAAGTCATTTGACCCCTCCTTCAGTGCCCTAGAAAAGAATCAATATGCCATAGTAGGAAGAATGTTGACTCAGGCCAGAGGACTGGGAGTCAACTTCTATCTTTACTACTTACTACGGTATATATACTATATATATATATATATATATATATATATATATATATATATATATATATATATATATATATATATATATATATATATATATATATATACAGTATATGTGTATATATATATATATATATATATATATATATATATACACACACACATACAGTATATACTACATATAACCTCAGTCAAGCCACTGGGCCTTGTCTTCCTCTGCAGAATGAGGTTGTTAGTGTTGATGGTTGCTGAGGCTCATTCCAGCTCTTGGTGGATGATTACGAGTGACAGATTCACAGGGAATTTTCCTTACAGATTTTTGGGAGGTAGGCAGTGCAAGTCACATTGGCCCCCATTTTTATAATGAAAAACTGAGACTTGGATGTATATCTGTGGATATACACATGAATCACATAATGATGATGGTGATGATGATAGAGAAAATGCAGCGATTTAGAATTTATTTTATTTGGCTGCATGCACTGTGGGAATTTTAGTCATAAGTACAACCACATGACTTTCCTTTGAAAAGGTTTAATAGCAAAATCTGGTTAATGCATTCAGGTAGAAGTGTCCAACATATTCTAAGGTGTGTGCCTTGAACAAGGAAAATGACCATGTGCTATGTTGTATGTAGCCAAGCTCATCTCAAGCACAGCATCTTATTTAGGCAGCAATGAGGATGAAGTAGTCTCGGAGTGGAGCCTGAAATTTCAGCTGTTTATTTGTCGTCTTCCCTGGGAGCAATTATACTTTCCCAGAATCTCCATAGCCAACTTTTCAGCCTTTGTTTGGACTTGCTGCAGGTCTGCAGGCCTAATGGGTTCTTTCAGGAGCTGTGATGAAGTATACAAGATGGAGATCAGGAAGGTCGCAAGTACTTAGATGGCTTGTTAGGGTTTTAAACTCTAATGAGGACCTGACTGTAGAACCAACATAAAAGCCCATTTTCACCTAGAAACTTCCTGACATTCTAATAAAAGAGCCAAAGGGAGCAATTTGAAACAAAAATCCAAAATTAATTAGGAAAAAAAAGTCTGATATTATGACCTACACCTTGTGTAATTTCTATGTTTGTAGTCACACCTCACATTGAGTTTAATGTCTTGGTTGGTTGGGGAGAAGGGAAGTAACACCCATGACAAAAGAGAAATTCTGAGTTTTGTGGCCATTCTTTCCTAGCCACCCTCCATACTCCAGCTAGTTTTGTGCCATACAGTATGCTGTTGAATCCCTTTTATTTGGTTCTGAAGTTTGCTATGATTTCACATCATAAATGGTTAATCAATGGGTCTTGATTCTCTGCCATATGGGAAGTAACTAAAGGAATTAGGGATGTTTAGTTCAAAGAAGAGAAGATTTAGTGGGGATATGACAGCTATCTTCAACGATCTGAAGGGCTACTGTGCAGAAGAGGAGTTAGATAGGCTTTCCTTGGCCCCAGAGAGAAGAGCCAGGATTCAGAAGGGGAACATAAAAACAGGTATTACTTACACTAAGAGCTGTCCATAAGTGGAATGGGCTGCACCAGCAGGCAAGGTAATGAATCCCCTCTCAATGGAGGTCTTCAAGCAAGGGCAGGATGGCCATTTGTCACGGAAGAAGGAGAAAGAAATCTTGTTCAATTATGGCAGATAAGGTGGTCTCCAAGGTCCTTTCTGATTTTGTCGTTCTATGATTCTCCTTTGATTTTGTTTAACATGTGCCCCTCAGGACCTTGGTACAATTCCTGTCCGGGTTTATTCAATCCTGACCACCAAATGAGAAGATGCACTGACTTTGGAATTCCTCACCAGGGTAATTGGAAGAGGTCTTTCCCGATTCTCCCCATTATTAGCACTCCCTCCTTCTTGAGATTGCATGCCATTTGTATTTCTTTTCTCTCCCCATGCTTTTTGTACCCTCTCAGCAGAATGTAAGCTCCTTGAGGAAACAGATAAGTTCATTTTTTTTATTATTAAACAAATGCTTTATTAACTTCTGTTTCACATCATTCATTTCCACCAGATTTTGAGTTACAATTTTTCCCCCCATTTTTCCCCTACCCACCATCCCAGAATAGCAGTTCCACAAGATATCACTTCCTCCAATCTGCTCTCTCCCATATCTTCTCCCATACCTCCTTTGACTTTTCCATTAGAGTAAGGTGAATCTCTTTGCCTCAATGCCTGCACATCTTATCTCCCAATTACAAGCAAAAGAGTATTAATAATAGTATTTATATATATTTGAAACATTTAATTTTAAGACCTTGAATTTCAGATCCATTCCCTTCCTCCCTTGTCACCCATTCCCTCTGGGAAGATAAGTAATTCAGTATGTGTACATGTATAGCTATGCAAAACATTACCATAGTAGATATATTGTACAAGGCTGCTTATAATTCCCTCCCACCCATCCCACCCCCGACCTGATCCATTCCCTACTTGATCCTGTCCTTCTTCTATAGTGGGTACTTCCAACCTCCCCTCCCCCCAAGAATGCCCTCCCATCCATCATCCCTCCTCTCATCCCCCTTCCCCCTATTCTGCTACAGGGTGAGATATCCCATTTAGTATGTATGTCATTCTCTCCCTGAACCAAATTCAAGGAGAATGTGGTTTTGCCTTTTTGCCTTCCTATTCTTCCCCTCCCCTGCAGCCACTTCCCCTTGCTTCTTCTACATGAGATAGTTTACCCTACCCTGTCTCTCCCCATCTCCTCTTGCCACTTTCCTCTCTCACCTCATAATTTCACCCCTTAAGTATCATCCCTTCCCAACAAATTCAACCTATGCCCTCTATCCATGTATAACTGTGAACATATATAGACACATACACATATGTATTCAAATGACCATACACCCTTCTTCCATTATTTTCATACTGAGAGGGCTTTCATCAGTCACAGTTATTATTTTTCCATGTAGGAATGTAAATAAGTCAACTTTGATAAGTTCCTTTTGATTTCTTTTCCCTGATTACCTTCTCAGGCATCTCTTGCTTCTTGTGTCTGGATGTCAAAATTTCTATTCAGCTCTGGTTTTTTTCCTCAAGAATGCTTGAAAGTCCTCTATTCCACTGAATGACCATATTTCCCCCTGAAACAAAATACTCAGTTTTCCTGGGTAGGTGACCCTTGGGTTCAATCCCAGCTCTTTTGCCCTCTGGAATATCATATTCCATGCCCTTCAATCCCTCAGTGTAGAAGCTGCCAGGTCCTGTACAATTCTGATTGTGTTTCCACAATATTTAAATTGTTTCTTCCTGGCTGCTTGTAGTATTTTCTCCTTGATCTGGGGACTCTGGAACCTGGCTATAATATTCCTGGGAGTTTTCTTTTTGCGATCTTTTTCAGGAGGTGATCAGTGGATTCTTTCAACCTCTGTTTTGCCCTCTGGATCTAAAACACCAGGGCAATTTTCCTTGAGAATTTCTTGAAGGGTGATTTCTAGGTTCTTTCTTTGATCATGGCTTTCAGGTAGTCCAATAATTTTTAAATTGTCTCTCCTGGATCTATTTTCCAGGTCAGTGGTTTTTCCATGAGATATTTCACATTGCCTTCTATTCTTTCAGTTGTTTGGATCTGCTTAACAGCATCTTGATTTCTCATAAAGTCATTAGCTTCCATTTGCTACAGTTTAACTCTGAAGGAATGAATCTCCTCAGTGAGCTTTTGAGATTCTTTTTCCATATGGCAAATTTGGCTTTTTAAGGCATTCTTCTCCTCATTGCCCTTTTGGGCCTCCTTTGCTATTTGAGTTAGTCTGTTTTTTAAGGTGTTGTTTTCCTCAGTTAGGCTGTTGACCCTCATTTCATACTTTTCCTGCATCCTTCTCATTTCTCTTCCCAATTTTTCCTCCACTTTTCTTATTTGATTTTTAAAGTCCTTCTTAAGATCCTCTATGGCCTGTAACCTGCTCATAATTTTCCTTTGGGGCTTTTGGAGCAGGATTTCTGACCTCACAGTCCTCCTCCTGTTCTATGCTTCGATCCTCTTTGCCCCCAAAATATGAGTCTAATGTTGCATTTTTATGTTTAATTTGTTTCCTTTGCCTTGGCATGTTGCCACTTAATTACTTGACTTTTGGGCTTGTTGCCACAGTATGACTCTACCACCAGACAGGGGAGCTTCCGTCCCGAATGTATGGGGGGACAACTTCCGTTTCTGGCAAGCTGGATACCCACCCCACGACCTCAAACCCAGACCACAATCCAGATCCAGGGAGGTTAAAGCAAGAGCAATTATCCCCCAAGACTGATCGCTGGATCTCCCTACAGTTTGCAGGCTAGGAGCTGGAGTTGCCACTGAAAACTACAAAATGGCGTGTCTCCTCAGTGGCTTCTAGCCCCCAGGGGAGGAAGCCGACACATTCCCCAAATACTGGTCCCAAAGTCCATAGGGCAGTAACCTCTCACTTTGTCCTGGGCATGTCTGTGTTGATAATTCTGGAATCGCCACAGCTGCTGGTGTTCTGGGGTCCCTCCAGCTGGCTGCTGGCCTGGCCACCCTGGGGCTAAAACCGTGGCTCAGGCGGACCTGGGCTTGGCTCTCTGCATGCCTCCCAGACCGCTGCGCTGGTCCTTCCTGCAGGGCTGCTGGGCTTTCCTCAGCAGGAGGTTAGCTTCTCTGTGTCGTTCTGTGGGTGCTGAGGCTCCAGAAGTAGTTCAGAGTCCCCTTTTACATAGTTTGGAGGTGATCTGGGGGGACAGTTCCTTGGACATGTTGTTTCTACTCCACCATCTTGGGTCCACCAGATAAGTTCATTTTGCTCTTTGTATCCCCAGCATCTTGTACAGTGTATTGCATGTAATATAGGTCAAATAAATGTCTGTTGAGTTTCACCTTATTAGTGAGTGTGATTGAGGAAGGATGATAGAGTGGCTAGAGAGCTGATAGGGTCAAGTTTTATTTATAACCCAGTATGACTTGTGCTCTTGGGCAAGGCACTAAATCTCTTCGTTCTCTAGACAACTTTCTAAGACTCTAAATTCAAGAAAAAGTGCCAATCTGCATTAGTGAATAGCTAGGTGGTACAGTAACTAGAGAGATGAACTTAGAATCAGGAATTCTTGAGTGTAATTCTTGCCTCAGAAACTTCTCTAGCTCTAGGCCTGGGCAAGTCACTTTTACTGCTGGTTTTAATTTCCTCAACTATCAAATGATAATAATAAAAATGACCTCATGAACATTGTGAGGATCAAATGGAAGAGTTTATGCAAAGCACTTTGCAGAACATAAAGCATTTTAATACTGTTGTTGTTGACAAGGATGATGATGATGACTTCCCTTACCTGGGATTTCCCATACCAGTGAAATTACTGGTCCAGTGCCAATCCCCACCCCTAGCTAGAAGCCAAAATAGAAAATCATAGCAAGATTGTTTTCCATTTTTTATCATTGATTGGTCAGTATAAGAAACTGGTGAGAGAATCTGGGTGTATAATGTACATAGAAGGAAGGGATCTTGCAGATCATCTGGATCAACCATGTTATTCCATAGGTGAGGAAATGAAGGCTCATAGAAGGGAAAATACTGACCTGAAGTCATGCAGGTGATAAGGTAGTGGACCTGAGATGTTTGGAAATTGGAAAGTGAAGCTCCTAGAATGTGCAGGCCACCTCCATTTACATTTAAACCAAGTTTTCCACTTGAACTTGAAAGCAGTTGAAACCAAGTTGAAACTTAGTGAAAAAATTCCATATGCTCAAACCTTAACTGTAGGAATGTATTTTTAAAATTATTATATGGTATATTAAGAAAGAGACAGAGACAGAGATATAGAGATTTACATCACATGAGCGGTAAGAGAGTATAAGGTATATCAGTGCAGGTGCCAGGAATATGTATTTTTTCACCAACTCCCCTCCCTTGCCCCTATACAAGGCACTATGCCCATACACATTTACAAATGTCGAGTCTGAGATCCCTGCAGGCTGGGCCCAAAGGTTCCGAGATGTTTTAGGACTTGCCTAGAATCATACAGCTTCCAAGTTTCTGATGGAGAAATCAAAAAGCATTCAGGTCACTGTGTTAAAATGACTCACCTTATCTATGGTACTATAATAAGTAGGGTGATAATGAATACATTTAAATAATGTGTATTAAGTCCTCTACAAAGCTGAGATACTATTTAAATGTAAGCCTTATTATTATTGTTATTATTATTATTATTTGTGTGTGTGTGTGTGTGTGTGTGTGTGTGTGTGTGTGTGTGTGTGTGTGGTGATGGAAAGGGGCCAGAGACCTAACTCTTCTCCCAAGCATTGAAAGCTGAGTGGGGAAGGAAGAGAAATAAGCATTCATTGAGTACCTATTATGGGCCAAGCATTGTGCTAAGCACTTTGCAAGCCTCACCTCGTCGGATCCTCAGAATAACCCTGGGAAGTAGGTACTGCTATAGTTAGCTTCATTTTACAGTTGAGGAAACAGAGGCAGACAGGTGAAGAGACTTAGCCAAGGTTACACTGCTTGAAGTGTTTGAGGCTGGTTCTCGCTGATGCCGCGTCCAGCACTCTATCCACCACCCCTCCTAGCTGCTCTGAGGCAAAGGTGGATTTTCTCAGAACTAGGTAGAGTCTGAAGAGGCACGGAGGACCTCTCTTCTCCTCAGTGGTCAGGAATATATTCCTCTGCAAGAAAAGACTAGGTCTGGATGTTCTGCTCCTTTTGTAGGTAGATAAATATTGTCGTTTGCCTAAGGCAGGAAAGGGAAGGTCAGTGGTCCAGGAGAGCACTCCTGACTGCCAACAGAGACCCCATTCCTTTTCTACTGCAGAATGGGAAGTAAGAGACTTGATGAAAGAAATCCATTTCCTTTTATGAATCTCTTTCCCAGTACACTGCAGCCCCTTAAGACTTGTTTTTTAGTGAACTGAACCACGGCAGGAAATTGATGATAATATTCAGTCCGCAGTGATTTGGATTCCAAGCAGGGTGACTACATCAAGTGAGAAATAAGGACCAATCACATGGTCCCCCTGAATTTGGTGCCTCGTGTCTAAAACTAGCAAAGCAGTTAAACATAAACAACTATTACTGAAAAATGCCAGCAACTAGTCAGAGATCATTGAGACAATTAGATCCAAACGCAGGCAGCCACAGGTGGCAGTCACTTATCAACTCCCGTGTTATCTCTACCTCCATTTAGAATGGAGCTTTTAAGACAGTCTCCCCTCAAGTCATTTTGCTAATATTCAGATAGCAACAGTTGCACTAGAAGCTAGAGAAAGAAAGCTTTTTTGGAAACACATTAAGATCTGCAATGTTTTGTCAATTTTGTTTTATCACCAGTAGGCTCTTTCGGTCCATGATGGAAGAGAAAAGGCCCACAGAGGCTATCTGTGGGTACACACGGGTCTAAAGCGAATCCAAACAGCATCACCCTTCTTTTCTGCTTCCCCCTATTAATATGGAATCAATCTAAGTGGCTTCTCTTAGACTTTTAATAGTATGTCAAATGCATACCCCCTTTCTGTATGATATTTCAATATGATTCTATTCCACTGTATCAATCCCAGTGCAACAGACTTTTAAAATATAGTGATTCAATCATTCAAAGGTTATGAAAAAGCAATTATGGGAGGGGGAAATTTGCTACTTAGGGCTAAACTAGAGTTTCAAATATTATCTTAGTTTTAATTTATTCTTGCCCTGTATACTGTATATCTCATACTGTACCAGGCTTGTCATCTCTTTCTAAAACTCTTCACCCATTCCCTTCTGTCCAGGTGGTCTACTGTCTACAACTTCTGTTTCTTACTCTCTTGATCTTCACCCAAGAGTTTCCTATCCATCTTGACTGTTTTTTCCTCTATTATTGGTCATTAGGAAGAGTACTTCCACATGGTATAGGCCTCAATATTTCACAGATTCTCCCAGGCCCATTTTGTATCAAGTAATCTAAAATTGGCTCACACTATTTAGAATGTATGCAGCGTGATGGAGACCAGGCCGTGTGTAAACAAAGCAGGGAGTCCTGATTCTAACCTGTCTCAGTTTCTTCAATGTAAAAATGAGGATAATAGTAGTACTTACTTTACAGGACTGTTATAAGGATTAAATAATAGACAATATGGAAAGTAGATTTCAAACCTTAAAGCATGGAGTAAATGTTTATTGTTCTTGATAGATGATGATGATGGTGATGATGGTGATGGTGATGGTGATAGTGGTGGTGATGATGATGATGATTGTGGTGGTGATGGTGGTGGTGATGATGGTGATGGTGATGGTGGTGGTGATGATGATGATGATTGTGGTGGTGATGGTGGTGGTGATGATGGTGATGGTGATGGTGATGGTGGTGGTGATGATGATGATGATGATTGTGGTGGTGATGGTGATGATTACTTCCAATCAGGATGAACCATATTTACCGGCTCACTACAATGAGTGTTCACCAGTGAGGATTGTTTATATTGTAGAGAGGCCCTTCCCCTCACCTATAAAAAATAATGTATCTGAGACAGGATCCAAACCCTGGTCTTCTTGGATCCAAGTCCAGTGACAAAGAGGAAAATTTCCTACAAACACATGTGTAGCTTCTCACTTTTTTTGTTGGGGGGTGGGAAAGGAAACTAGAAGGATGTCCATTAGATGGAGAATGGCTGAATAAATTCTGGTGTATGAATAAAATGATACTATTGTGCTATAAGAAAAGAGGAAAAAGGCATTTCAAAGAAATATGGAATGATTTGCATGACCTGATGAAGACTGCAATGAGCAGACCCAGGACAGCAATTGTACCAAAAAAACAGCACTATTAAAGCAAACAGCTCTGATCAATGCCATGGCTATTCATAATCCCAGAGATGCAGAGCCCAGCAATGAAGGCTGCTAGCCCTCTCATGACAGAGGTGCTGGGCTCAGGAAGCAGAACTAGATAAATATTTATGGACACAACTAGTGGGAAACTTTGTTTTGCTTGTGTGTACATATTACAAGGATTTTGTTCTTATTTTTATCTATTTCAGTGCAATGGGTGGTAGGAGGGAGAGAGTATGGATTTTTGTCAGTTAAAAATAATAAAGAAATAAAAGAAAATTGTCCAGATATCTTCAGGTTTGAAGAACAGAACAAGAACCACCATTTAGAAATGAATTTCAATTACATTCAGCAAATATTTTATTAAGTTCTTATTACATTCCAGGTGCTGTGTTAAACTTTGGGAATACAAACTCAATCAATCTGTCAATGAACATTTATTAAGTACTTTCTGTATGCAAAACAAACCAGTCACTACCACCAGTAGTGGGAAACAGGGGAAGGTGATAAGGGGGGCAATTAGTAAAAACAAAATGTACAGAGTTAAGTACATGTAAATACATATAATTTAAAGTGGGATTTTGAAAAAAATAAGAATGGCAATAAATAAAATAATAGAAATCGGGTATGTTTTGGTGGGAAGAAGCTGTGATCTTTACTTTAAAGGTTTTAAATTTCTATTTTTTAATTTTATCTCAGCCTATGATTTTCTCAATATAAGGAATGACTATTAATGAGCGACTAACTTCTCTGCACCTAAGTGTCTTAAAGTTACCCAGGAATGCTGATCATTTAAGTGACCTGCCAGTGTGTTTCAGTGGCAGCCCTTGAACCTAGGTCTTTGTGACTCCAAGGCCATCACTTTGTTCACTCTGCCACAAGTTTGGAGAATATATTCTAAGTAAGAAAATGCATCCTAAATAAATACCATACTTTCTCTGAAAAATTTAAATATAAAGTTTCAGTCACAATCTGAACAAAAGTCCTTTGTGTGTTGTGTCAGGAGGAGTCACTCCCTTAGATAGTTTCATGAGTTATCTAAAGTCAATCTGTTAGGAAAAGAACCCTCCTCCAAGACCCCAGGGTCCAGTATAATTTTGCCCTTCCAATTGGCCACCATCATCACTGCCAAAGATTTCAGACACATGAATGGAATCATCTTCCATGTAGTTGGACAGCAATGTCATGGACACCATAATGTTTTTGCTTATTTTAGACTACTTCGTGATGATAAAAGATGATGTAGAGTGGGTGAGAGTAAGGGGAAGGGAGGGGAGAGAGAAAAAAGAGGGGGAAGAGGAGAGAGAGACAGAGACAGGGAGAGGAGAGGGAGAGAGAGAGACACAGAGAGAGACAGAGACAGAGAGAGATAGAGAGAGAGAGAGACAGGGAGAGGAGAGAGGGACATCACACTAACAGAATTAGTCCTGAACCCATATTCTCAATATATTATACTTTTCCATCTCTCCAAATGATAACAAAAAGCTCAACCATCACTTGTATGCCTTTCTACCTCCTTTCAGCACATAATAGAAAATAATTTACTCTCCATCCATATGATTGGAGCAGATTTTAAATTATCCATTTAACCTGAGTTTGTAATTAAAATTATGTGGACATTTAGAACATTATTCTCCAAATGTGCTCTGTGGGAATCCTCTAATGCATACTCATGGATTCCAGGTGTACAGCAATGCAGAAAGGGGAAGCAAAAGGAAATCCATCCTGTGTAAGGGAAAAGACGTGCAAAGGCCAATCAGTCATTAACTTGGGGCAAAAGCTGGAGTTCTGTCTGGAAAATTAAGTGACTTTCAGTGACCTCAGGAAAGTAGAGCTCTTTCTCTCTTGCCTTCCACTGAGTAGAGGCCTTTATTTGGCTGAAGAATCTGTTTCTAAGGACCAGAGAGACTCTTAACCTGAAAATCTGTCTTTAGCCAAATAGTTTAGAAGACAGAGGCTTGGGGAGGAAATATCCTTGGATGTGGAGACAGAAAGAGATGAGCTCATCACTGGGGAAAGATAAAGGTTGGAGGGGGGGGGGAGGCACTTTTATAAGTAATAAGAGCTTTCAGATTTGAGTAGATGCTTAATGGCTAAACTTAGGATTCCATGTTAGGGATATTTTGTCCACAGGAAAGGAACCTTCTTGAGCTTCTTGAATTAACAGGCTGATTTTTACCAAATCACAAAATCCAAGAGTCAGAAGGACACTTAGAAGCCATCTAGCCCAACCTGTACAAGACAGAAATCCCAATGACAGCACATGTAACTAGTGATTATCTAGCCTCAGCCTGAAGACCTCCAAAGAGAGGGAACCTATCACTTCTCAGTTCTTAGAGAAAGTAAACCAGATTTAGATCACTGAAATAACCTCCCAATTGGGTCTCCCTGCCTCAAGTTTAAGTTTCCTCAAAACTACCTATATCACATCAGTCAAACTCATACTTCTAAACAGAGATCTGACCATGATCCTCTCCTGCGCAAGGAACATCAGTGATTACCTCTACGATCAAACACAAACTCCTCTGGCATTGAAAATCCTTCACAATATGGTTCTGTTGCTGTGTTGTTCAGTCTTTTCAGTCATGTCTGACTCTCCATGACCCTTTTTGTTGCTTTCTTGGCAAAGATACTGGAGTGGTTTGTCATTTCTTTTTCCAGCTCATTTTACAGATGAGGAAACTAAGGTAAATAGTTAAATGACTTGCCCAGGGTCACACAGCTAGGGTCTGAGGCCAGATTTGAACTCACTGAATATGGTTCTGCCTTTATTTTATAGCCTAATTACATATTACTCCCCTTCATACATTAGCGAACTTGGATATGTCCCTTAACCTGTCTGAGTCTTAGTTTGTAGATCTGTGAAGGAAGGGGATTGGATAATCCCTGACAGTTTAATTTGTATCTTTGAATCCCTAGCATCTTGCCCACTAAAGGTACTTGAGAGGTGTTTGCTGAATTCAGATGGACTCCAAATTCAATGATTCTGGATGAATTCTAGAAATCTGGCTTCTGACCTTCACTAGCTGTGAGACTCTGGGAAAGTCACAGCATCTCAATAAAAAATACCTCCTACGGGGTAGCACTTTAGGCAAATCATTTTCCCTTGGCTGCTGTTTCAGCATGCTTATATGGAAAATGAAAGGAAGAGTGGGCTGAACTAGCTCTCCAGGCCCTACCACTTTTAAATCTATGATCCTATTATCTATAAAAAGGAGATGTTCATAATATCTGCAGTGCCTACCTCCTAAGGTGGCTGTGAGACTGGAATTAGATCATATATGGAAAACACTCAATAACTCTTACAATCCTGTATAAATGCCAGCTAGTATTATTTTCCTTAACACATAGTTCTGCCTTCACATAAACTAACAGCTGAGCTAATTCAAAAAAATGACCTCTGAAGGAGGATGTATAATTGCTTGGAGTCAAAAGCAGAGCTAATCATATGTTTTTTTAAACCCTGGCAAAAATGCTATTTAATAGTCTTCTACATCTCCATGATTCATGAACATTATATTGATGCATATTCATGAAAGAAATTGCTAAAAAGAATACTTTGTCACTTTTTTTTTCTTTTTGATGTAGGCAGAACAGTTTCGGAAATGACACCTAAGCCATCTGTTCCTTCAGAAAAATTGAATCCTAGATTCAATAGGCCAGACTCAACTCTCTGTGTCCAGAGGGCTCAAATTCCACCCCTAAGCCTGCTAGATATTTGCCTAGATATATGGAGGCTATAGAGTTCAGATTAGAAAGGAAAGGAAGGGGAAGGAGAGGAGAGGAGAGGAGAGGAGAGGAGAGGAGAGGAGAGGAGAGGAGAGGAGAGGAGAGGAGAGGAGAGGAGAGGAGAGGAGAGGAGAGGAAGAGAATAAGAAATGAGGGAGGAAGGGAAGGAGGAAGAAAGGATGAAAGGAAAAAGGGAAAGAGAAAGAGAGGAAGGGGAAAAGAAAAGAAGGGTGAAAGGAAAGAAGAAAGGGAAGGAGGAGAGGGGAGGAGGAAAGAGGGAAAGAGAATGGGAAAAAATGGAGGAAGGACAGAAAGGAGGGAAGGAGGTAGAGATGAAGGGGAGAGGAAAGGGAAAAAAACCCAATTATATAAGAGGCACCAAAGGGACTGCATTACCATAGAGGTAGTGGGAAAAGTCCTAGATTTAGAGTCAGATGGTTTGAGTGTGGCTCATTGTTCTTCTACTGGCTGTATGATTTGGGGACTGGAATATATGATTCCTAAATTTCCTTCTGAATCAATGCAGAGAAGTAAAGAGTTCAATCTGTACTGAAGAGAAGCCTCAACATAATATCCTTGAGAAATGGACACCCACTTATTCTTGAAAGCTTCTTTAATTTCCATACACACCACTTTGGAATTTGTACAGAAAGAAATATCAGATTTATTGACTGTTGAATCAACATGTTAACACAATTGTTCTTATTTGGAGGCATTGGCTTAATTGTTTTGATGAGAACATTGGCAGTGTTGCCTAATGGATAGTGCTGTGTCTTCAGAGTTGGACGAGTTATTTAAACTGTGGTTTTCTGTTTTCTCGTTTGTGAAATAAGGAAGTTGACCCAAGTGTTCTTTGAGATCCCTCCCAACTCCAACTCTATAAACCTGTGATATTATGATTTGGGATTCAAATCCTGCCTAAAATACTAGCTATATGACCATGTATTTTTTGAAACTCTCAGTGCCTTGCTTTCCTCATTGTAAAACAAGGATAATAAGAATTGCCCAACCAAATAGGGTTGTTCTGAGGAAGGTATTTTGCAAGCTTTAAATTGTTTTACAAATGTGAGTTATCATCATGACTATATGCATATGTAGATAGGTATATTAATATATACACATTAATACAAATACACATATACACTGATAATGCTTGATAATAGAAACCGATACAGTAACCCTGAGCTTGTCATGTGCAGTTCAGTAAGACTGTCTCATGCAATGAGTTGCAATTTGCTGGCTGTCTTCTGTCCAATCTCTCATTCCCATTTACCTTCATCCTACTACAGGCCTGCCCTCTCCTTCTATGGTGCCCTCTTGAAATCCTGCTTTATAATGAATACATTTCCTTACATTTTAGTCCTCTTCCTATATTGCTCTTCCCTTTTCTTGGCCCTCTTCAAAACTTGGAATTCCCCATGAAAATGATTCAATTCTCCTTCTCCTCGATCTCTATTCAGCCTTTGACACCATTGATCACTTTTTCTCCTTGATACCCTGAATGTGGGAGTGGGGTTAGATTTTAACCAAGGTCCCTTAAATGACAGTGTGTTTGGTATTTCAATCTATTATGGCTCCAAGTTCACAAATTATAAATGTCTTTAAAAAGAAAACTAAACCTTTGAAAAAATCGAGTTCCCACACCCCAACTTCTTCCATCCTGCATGAGAATCAGATGTATGTCATGGTGTTTCCATTCAGCTGTGCGGCACATACACCACCGTGGGGCCCAAAGTATTAGGAAGATTTGGCACCATATGTAGTAAAAAATGAGACATGAAAAAGTTTAATTGGACAATTGCATTACCTTCAAAACAGACCAAGTTTTCCTCTATTTTGCTGCTCTGGAGTGTAGCTCTTTGTCATCTTTTCATTTCCTCTCTGGGGTTTCTGTGTCTGTGTGTGTGAGCACATGCACATCTGCACACGCTCATGCATGTGTGCACATACATATATGAAATCATAAAAAGGATAAACATGATTTTAAATTGTTGTTATAGCCAGGATCTCCACTGCAGATTGTTCTACAATAATGTATTTCCTTTAGAATTTGCTGTATTTCAGAGCTAACCTCTGTATCAAGATATACACGTCTTCTCAATAAACACCTCTAGAACTGCTCAGTAAGCCGGAGCATTCAGATCGACATAACCGACCAGGTTACATTCATTCTCTGGCCTTTCGGGAAATTTGCTCATATCAACTGACTGAGACTTCTTTTTTGATTACACTCTTAGCAAATTGGGCCCACTTTATGCCTTGCATATCTCCTGACACAGTAATGATCAGATTGTCTCAGACAAATAAGGCAGAAAGGTTCTATGGATATTTTACATGGCAATGTATATGCCAGGCTTTGAGCAATGAAACCCTCAGGGAAACCCCAGGTGTCTCTAAGACACAGAGGATCCTATGGTGTATAAAACTTTGATGAAGCCAGGCTCTTGGCATTTGTTGGGAAACTAGTCCTTGTTGATATTATTTTCATCTAAAAAGAAGAGGTCTAGTGCACAGTACCTCCCAGTGACTTAGCCAGTCTTTTCCAACCACAGATAGCAAGCCTGGGAGGAATAAGGTCATCCTTTGCTAGTCAGACTTGTCACCATATGTGTATCTCTGTGTGTGCGTGTGCTGGCATATTCTTACATTAAGTATATGCTAGGTAACATGGGTGTGTTATAATTGTAGATATGTATCTGTGTGTAGATTTAAATTTATGAGAGGGAAAAGGTCCAGATCTGTGATCTAAGCAACTTTCGAAGATTAAATATTACAGAGAAAGCACTGACCTAAATGAACTAAACTGATTGTCTATCAGAGAGATAGAGACAGACAGATGCAGATACAAAGTGTGTGTGTGTGTGTGTGTGTGTGTGTGTGTGTGTGTGAAGCAAACTCTACTACAGAGAGCATGACTCCAATGTACTAGCCATGTTGTTTGAATGCCAAACGTACACTTTCCTAAAAGACTATTTCATGGAGAACTCACACAGGGCAAGTGCTTACATGCTGGTCAGAAGAAATGATACAAGGACACTCTCAACGTGTCTTGGAATTGATTGTGTGACATGGGAGACACTGGCATAAGAGCTCTAAGCATGGTGTGCCCACATCAGAGAAACAGAATTGTAGTAGCTCAAAAGAAACAGGAGATGAGCAAATTGAGAAAACACCCCCCAAACATTCACATGCATTATTTGTGCCCAACCTGTGGTAGAGTCTTCTGATCTCATATTGGTCTGCCAAACCACAGTTGGACACACTGAAACTTAATTCTAATATAGCAATGTCATTTTGGTGCCCTCTGAGAATAAAGGACAACCCTACACATACACACACATACATACGTACATACACACACGTATGTATGTATATACATACGTGTGTATATGCACTTTAACTTGATGATACTAATACTAGTTTTCTGTCCCCCCAAAAGATGAAAGACTGAGGAAAGTATCAGATATTCAGCAAGCATTTTTAACAATTTTTTTCAATGAACAAAAATCTTATTTCCCTTCCTCTCACTCCCATTAGGAAAATGACAATATTATTGCATAATATGCATACTTAAATGGCATTTTTTTTTGCCCTGAACATGTTAAAAATGTGTCTCACACTCTCCCCTGAGTTCATCCACTCTCTTTGAGTAGATGGCTAGCAGCTTTTTCATGACTCCTCTGGAATGATGTTTAGTCATTGTGTTAACCATAGTTCTTCCAGCTTTCAAAGTTGTTTTTACAATTCAATAAACATATTAAATGTGCATTTCTTGCAGAGCATTATACTGGGGGGAGGGAAAAATTACACTACAAAAGCCCTCAAGGTGCTTTCATTCTAACAAGGTAAACAACATTCATGCAAATAAGGAAATACAAAATATAGATCAAGGAAATGCAAAGTAATTGGGCCATGATAAACACTAAGAACTGACAAGAGCAAGAAAATCATCATAAAAGAGGTAGCCCTTGAAACTGCCCCTCATCCTTTTTAGTTGTCTGGCTCTGAGAAAGTCACTTAACTTATATGGATCTCAAGCAATTTTCCTAGGATTTCACTACTAAGATATAGATAGGTTAACATCTTTGCTGATGGAGAAATTTTGGACAAGGACAGTTCACTGGAAAGGTATTTCTCACCTTAAAGGGGGCTCGCTATTTCAGGGCACAATGACTGATTATCTCCTTCTAAATCTCACTGCTGATTTGAGCCATTGTCATTTCACACACTACTTCTGCCAGAAGATCTGAGAGAATGCTGCCATTGTTTGATTTTTCCTTTCATGTTCCAGTCTAAAAATAATGCTGCATTAAATTAGCAAAAAAGGGTTCTTATTCAGAAACAGCTAAGTATATGACCAGCACCCATCTTTACCACCTCTGTATGATACATGAATGCCCACCCTATTTTTAGCCGCTCAAATATTTTAGCATCATATAATTTGAAGTCAATTCAATAATTATTTATTATCTATTATATATAAGATACAGTGACAGGTTCTGGCAATAGAGAGGCAGAACCAAAATAGGTCTTGCCCTCAAGGATTTGACATTCTAGGGAAGAATAAACCTAAGGCAAACTTGAAGGCAAAGAAAAATCATTTATGTAACAGTCAACAATATCATTTCCCTTTTCTAATGTCTAGTATGCCTTGAAGGCATAAAGATGGAAGCTAAACAACCAAAAGTTATTTTCATTAATTCTTAAATGTATTCATTAAAACTCAGAATCCTCATTTAGGATGCTGGGTTATTTATTGCAATACAGAGACTTTTCTGCAAGTCTAATTTACTATTAAATCTTACTTTTAATGTTTAGTGATGAAGTCATATAATATTAACATAAAGAAATGTGCCAGATAGAAGTTAGTACCTAATTGAATATAATTATGAAGAGAAAGACAAACAATATAGTCATGTAGGTCATTCTCATACCCACAAGTCAGTTTGGGGGAGGAAAATGGTTGAATTTAGTCAAGTAAACAGTTATTTTGAAAACAACCAATTTGCTAATCAATAGCAAAAATTGCACCATTTTCCATCCAGATTGGTTTGCCTCCAGTGAAACAAATCAACTATGGATAAACAGATGTGATTTCTCCTTTTTGTTAATTTCTGGAAAAAAAGGAGGGGGGGGGATGAACATGTTATTTCAGGTGAGTTACGACTCAATGGGGAATTAAAAACATCTCCAGTGTCCCATTGCATTTAAACCTTTTCATCTGAAAGGTTTATCTCTGAGTCCGATTATTTTTTTTTCCTCTCTCCCACTTATGACACATTCAGATTGCATCTGGCCTACTTCCACAGCTGAAAAGAGCTTCATTAAAACCAAATGCATTAACATATAAGCCACAAACTGGTAGAGATGAAATTGCCTTAAATAACTACCAAGGAAGTAGGTGTAAATGAAAACAGTTATAAGTTGAAAATTAATTCAGGCATTAATACTTTGATACCAGATGGATTTCAGGCAAGGGAATTAATTACATGTTCTGAAATGCTAGTGATAGCCCCATTACTTAGTGGTAGGAATGAGTCTCTAGTAAAGCAGAGTGGGGGAAAACTGGTCAGTTAATATGTCACCTTGAAAGGATGAGTTAACATTTTTTTTTCCTTAGGATATAGGGGATATGCTATGGGAAAATTTGTGGGAGTGAATATTCTTGAAGTATTTTGTTCTTAGTGAAAATAAGTCAATAACATGAGTATAAAATGTATTGAGTGGGGAAAAATAGAACTGAACCCAAGAATTCTATTGTGAACATGTATAAATATCTGTGATGTGGAAGTTAAGAATAGAAAGGTCCTACATCGGCATGCTATTTAGGTCAAATGCAGTGAAAACATCTTTTCCTGATGATGCTAATTCATTCTGCTGTGGGCCTTTTTTTTCCCTTCAGTTGCTTAACTCTCTAGAGAATAAGCTATTAATCAGAAGACATTTTTACTTACTCCTACACAAAACATTCTTTAAAAAACAGTATTTAAAGACATGGAACCTTTTATACTTACTTTATTATGGACATGATTTAGGTAGTATTCCCATAATTTGAAAAAATGCAGGGTTTTTGCTTATTTTGCTTTAAAGCTCTGTGTGCCTTAAGTATCAACTGACCTCACTCATTTTAAAAATAAGAAAAGTGGTGCAGTGAATGGAACACCGGCATCAGGAGGACCTGAGTTTAAATCCCTCCTCAGACACTTAACACAAGAACTAGCTGTGTAACTTTGGGCAAGTCACTTAACCCTAATTGCCCTCCAAAAAGCAAAAATTAAAATTAAAAAAAAATTAAGAAAACTGAGGGACAGAGACGTGAAGTGATTGGGCTAAGGTAATTAAAGGAATTAGTCACTCAACTAGGTACAGAACCTGAGACTCCTGATTCCAAGCTTAAGTTTTTATCATATGAATTTTTTCCAATGGGTTTGTGTTTTCAATGAATCTATACTGGCTATATGTGTATGTGTGGGAATGAGTTAAATTTTAAGATTCAATGTCACATATAATCACTTCAAAGATCTGTTTCTGGAATACTCTGCCTTGTATTTGTTTACTGTAATTAATGTGCCAAGGAAGTGAGGGTTGATTTATTTTGTTTCCTGTGATCTTCTTTGTCAAAATCTGACCTTTGTTCAGAAAATTGCATTTTCCATATTTGAAAAAGAAGGAAACCATCCTGAAAAATCAATGCCTACATTTGTATAGTTGTTATTTTAATCATTATGGTTTTGTTCTCATCCTCACTAAGAAGCACTTACTTACTACCAGGCATGGTGAGAGGCAATGAGGGTATACAAAGAAGGTGAAAGAATGTTCCCTTCCCTCAAGGAGCTGCCACTCTAAAGGTAGAGGCAACATCCAACCATGCACACCCAAGATGCGTACAATATAAATGGATACAGTGTAAATGGATGGCAATCTCAGAGGGAAGGCACTCACTAGTGGGAAGGGGGGGTGATATCTGGAAATGTCTTTTATAGAATGTGGGATCTGAACTAAGTCTTGAAGACAATTGTATCATGGAATTAAAAAGGCAAGGCAAATCTAATTGAATTAAGGACTTATACATAGTATTTACTGAATTATGTGTCTGTGGTCTAGAAATCAGAGAGCACCACATGGTAGCTTGGTGAATAGTCACAGTGTTAAGAATACCAAACTTGGGGGTGGCTAGGTGGCGCAGTGAATAGAGCGCCGGCCCTGGAATCAGAAGGACCTGAGTTCGGAGCCGGCCTCCGACACCTAATCCACACAAACAAAAACCTAGCTGTGTAACCTTGGGCAAGTTACTTAACCCCAATTGCCCTAAAGGGGCGGCTAGGTGGCGCAGTGAGTAAGAGCGCCGGCCTCGGAGTTGGGATGACCCGAGATCAGATCCGGCCTCAGAAAATGAGCCCCCACGCATAAATAATGACTAGCCGTGTAACCCTGAGCAAGTTACTTAACCCCAATTGCTTTAAAAAAAAAAAAAAGAATACCAAACTTGCAGAAGATGAACTCACATCCTAGTACTTTTAATCATTTTTTAAAAAGCAATTCTTTTATCAACCCAGGCAATTACCCTTAGACCATTACATTTAAAAAATTTAGATAATTATTTGTTCCAAGATAATTTTATCTGAATAAAATCAAAAGAGAATTAGATTATGACAATATAAATGATTGTGATCTTGATCATGATGTTGATGAATGATTTTACCTGGGACTTCCTGGTTGGCAAATCTCTTTCCACATGTGATTGCCTTTGACCCTCACAACAACTTTCAGAGGCAGCTTCTTAGGGTACTTGTATTCCTATTTTTCAGGTGAACACACCAAGTTTAAAGAGTTTGAATGACTCGCCCAGTCATTCAAATGGATAATAAATAGCAGAGGCAGAATCTGAACCCAGGTCTGACTTCCTCCAAAACGAGTACATGATAGAAGCCACAATGCTAACTTTGAAGCTATGAAGCCCATGGTGTAGGCTTTCTGTGTTGCAATGAGAGAAATATACTAGATATGTAATACATACTAGGATTATATGCTCAGAATACCTAATATAGTTCTGATTCTAGAAGAGAAGGGGCATTTTTAATGAGCCAAGGAGATAAACAAGTCCTATGGTAGCCTATTATGTACTGATTTGGGGTTCTGAAAATACAGTCACCACAGCTATACGTTACCATAGACAACTCTGAACTGAATCGTAAGTAAAGTTGGAATTCTATTTCTGGTGTGATTTCGGGGCCCTAAAATGGCTCTTGTCTGCCATTACCTTTGGACTGATATCTTATGGTATTCACCAATATAAATATTCTCTGGTCATTAGTGTAAGAACTGTACGCTGAGACAGATCATAACTTGTGTATAGCCAAGAACCGCAACGGTCCTCAGCCCACCTGGAGTCCAAGTGCCCAGCTCAACGCCACAAACCAGGAGGTGTCAGAGATAGGATTGGCAACCTAGGTCTTCTTGATTCTATATCTAGTGCGCCATATTGTTTCTCTAAAAGTTCTGCCAATACAGTTGTATTCCATGAACATAGTGAACAAAAGCAACAAATGACAGCTGTTAAGGTGGAAGAAGCCTCAGAGGACTTCTCATCTAACTCCTTCCTTTTAGCTTGCAAAAATTAATACCCCCTAGAAGTAGAATGGCTTGCCCAAGGTCACATCATCAGAGGCGGGATTAGAACCCAGGTCCTTGGACTCTAGAGGCAGTTCCTTTTCTCCTGAACATCACAGTCTTCAAGGATAGCATCTTACCATTCATAGGTCACTTGTTTCAGGATGAATGAAAGAACAGAAAGTTGAGGAGTAAGGAGGATGGCATGAGGTGGGCAGGAAGAGGTGGAAGACTGAGGGCCCTAAAAACAGACTTATCTACTTGCTCTATCGGGCATTTGGGTGGCGTCATAGGGCATAGGGTGCCAGGTTGGGCATCAGGAAGACTCATCTTCCTGAACTCAAATCTGGTTTCAGATGCTTACTACCTGTGTGAACCTGGCCAAGTCACTTCACCTTGTTTGTCTAAGTTTCCTCATGTATAAAATGAGGTGGAAAAGGAAATGGCAAACCACTCCAGGATCTTTGCCCAGAAAACCCCATGAAGAGTTGGACATGACTGAAACAACCAAGCACAGGGTTGTTACATATCTGCTTGCTCACTTCACTCACCAATTCATTTCCCTAATCTTTCTGTTCTGATGTCCTAACACTCTTCTTTCAATTATTCACATTCATTCAATAAAGCATTTTTATGCACCTACAACATTCAGGATGCTTCTGTATCCTCAACACTAAACAATGTGCCTTGGATATTGTAGGATTAATTAGTATTTGTAGGATTGAATGAAAGTGCTGCATAACATGGGAAGTAAGAGGCAATGATGGTATATTGATCAAAAGGGTATATTATTGCAGAAGACAGCATCAAGCCAACATGCCACCACAAGCATTTGTTAGCATTGAGATGTTTTGGGGAGAGATGACCTATATGCATATCACATTATTTTTCAGCCTACATGACCTTGGGTAAGTCACTGAACCTCCAGGGCCTCAGTTTCCTCATCTATAAAATGAAGAGGTTGCACCATAGATGGTCTCTGAGGTCCCTCCTGTATAGTCCTATGATGCTATGAACATTTGATGATTATT
This sequence comes from Gymnobelideus leadbeateri, assembly GCA_011680675.1. NCBI lineage: Eukaryota > Metazoa > Chordata > Mammalia > Diprotodontia > Petauridae > Gymnobelideus > Gymnobelideus leadbeateri. The sequence continues at coordinate 327,926 of WOXC01005507.1, read as the reverse complement.
ATGAGGGTTGAACAGAAAGGTCTTGAAGCATAGAGGCAGAGATGAAACATTTCCTTCTTATCATAGCACAGAACACGTACTTCATAAATGCTAAGTGCTTAATAAATGTTTTTCTGTTCATCCATTCATCTTCCAGCCATTGCTACCTGTGATCACCAGTGATGCTCCCCAGATGTCTTTTGAACTCTAAGCACCCAGGAAGGTTATGACTCAGTTCCACCCAGATGGAAAAAAATGTCCTAGCTGACACTGTGAAAGCAATTTCTATAGATCATCTCATTTGAGCCTCATAGCAATCCTGCAAAGCTACGGTAATCCCCATTTTACAGATGAGGAAACTGAGGTTCAGGGAGATTATGTAATTTGCCCATGGTCGCGTAGCTAAAAATTATTGGAGGCAAGAATTTTCCCCAGTTCTAGCTGAAACCAAGTACTTTGTGGTTTCTACTAGGCCAAACAATGTCTCTAACCATCAGCAACTTCTTCCCTTTGACATGGGAATGACCTCAAGCTAACTCTAACATAGATAGCACTGTCCTTCCAGAGTCATCTGGAGCTCTGAGCTCCTGGATTTGTTTAAATTTTTATACATTGAAAAAAATGGTTTTTCCATTGGAGCTCATGTTATTCCTCTCTATGAAGTCCCAAATAATATATATTTGAAAACAACTAGTAGCTGATGTAAGCACCAGATGGCTGTACCACAGACTCAAGGGAGCTGCTTTTAGCTCTCCCCCAGGCTCTCAAAAACGCCTTCTTGGGGATCCTTGCGATGTTGTCGTTTATTTCTGAAGTGACAATAGAAGTGGGAGCTACAAGGGGGAATATGTACCAGGCTGTGGGCATCATTTCCCAGCCTGCTTTGCATATAAGATGAAACGCTGCCACCACCAGCATCAACAACATCTTGAGACTCATTTGGAGCATTGAGGATATCCAGGAATGCAGGACATCTTGGGAAGAGGAAAGGGAAGTCACAGTTAAAATTCGGGTACAATCCTGGAAGCTGGAGAGGATGCTTTATGTGACTTAAAGTGCAGGCCTGACCATGACCCGTCCTGTTTGAAAGTCTTCCACCATTGCCCAGTGCCTCTGGAAGACAATAGAAGCTGCTCACCTCAGCTCCATCCCCCAGTGGCTCAGATCCATTGGAGTGTGTGAATGCCAATCCACTTCTCTCATTCTCTACTCTGTCACAATAAGCATCTCACTGGCTTCTGGGAAAGACAATGCATTGGCCACCTCTTGCTCTTAAACAGGGTTATCTCTGTCTCTCCTCCTTTCTGCCTCCCAGAAGCCCTAAGTTTCCTTTGAGATATAGCTCAACTATGGCCTTCTTCCAAAGGCCTCTCCTGATCTCCCTGTTTCCTTAAGGTCGCCCAGCCCTGAGATCTCTTGGTATTTATGCCTAGAACAGTAAATTTAGAACCCACCTTAGAGTCAGAAACATCTGGGCTCGAGTCCTACCTTAGCACATATTGGCTATGGAAGCCAGGCTTTTGGCACCGCAGACAAGTAGTTAAGACATTAAGGTGAAGAGGTGGTGAATTGCATCAACTGAGGGAGTTTCTTGTAAGGAGACAGAGAAAGAAAAACAAAGTGAGAGAGAGAGAGAGACGGAGAGATACAGAGAGAGAGAGAGAGAGAGAGAGAGAGAGAGAGAGAGAGAGAGAGGCAGAGACAGAGAGAGACAGAGAGACAGAGAGACAGACAGAGACAGAAAAATAAAGAGACAGAGACAAAGAGAGAGAGAGAGAGAGAGGGAGAGAGACAGAGACAGACAGACAGAGAGACAGAGAGAGAGAGAGACAGAGAGAGAACATGGTGATTTCTCTTTGTGCATATTTTCCACATACTGACGGTAGAACATAAGTTCCTTAGTGGAAGGAACTGATTTTTTGTTACTGCTGTTCCCTATTGCTTAGGACCTGAAATAGAAAATGGGCTCAATGAATGATAGTGAAATTGAATTAAATTTATTCACTTAATTGAAGATTATTTGAAACTTGACTCTGGTCTTGAACTTTGGAAAAATGAGCAGGTAAAGCAATTTTTTTTGAGGGGGATAGGTAAGGCAATTGGAGTTAAGTGACTTGCCCAAGGTCACACAGCTAGTAAGTGTGTCAAATGTCTGAGGCTGGATTTGGACTTGGGTCATCCTGATTCCAGGGTCAGTGCTCCATTCACTGAGCCACCTAGCTGCCCCAAAGTAATTTTTTAGTGAAAACTCTCTTGACCCCTCCATTGTTTATGGAGCTGGTTTTTTCTTGAAATCCTCCTGATCTGTCTGGTAAGATGAGTTGGAGGGGAAGATAGATGAGGATGGGAGGAGGACATGTAACATAAGGCCTGGAGGCAGCTAGGTAATGAAGTGGATAAAGTGCTGATTCTAGAAGACCTAAGTCTAACTCAGGCCTCAGTCACTGACCCTGGGAAAGTCACTTACCCTCCATCTGCCTGGGTTTTCTCCACTGTACAATGAGGATTGTGTAGTTGGCTATCACAGATGTTGATGATCACAGAGTTGTTGTGAAGATTAAAGATTTGTAAAATGCTTAGCACAGCGCCCGGCATATAATTAGTGCTTAATAAAAGATTTCCTTCCTGTCTCATTATCGACTTCATAGCGTTGTTGTAAGGATCAAATGAAACAATATCTGGAAAGTGTCTTGTAGAACTTACAAAGCACTATGTCATTCATCGGTCATTATTGGTCTGAAGTTGAAAGTTCTTGGTTCAACCCTTCTCATTGGCAAAGCTATGTTGCAGATATGTGAAAATTCCTGGAATTTGGATGTATCTTCATTATTGTTAGACCTTGGTTATTATAACTTCCTCCAGAATAGGAAAGACATGTAAATACAGTATGAGTAGCAGAAACAACAGATCTCTTTTCCAATCCAGTAACTGTATTAAGTTCCAAAATACACATGCTCTCATTCCCAATTAATAGCCCCCAAAGAAATAATCTCCAGGCCATTATATATCTCTTTCCAAATGGATGAAAAAATGAAGGTTTTGAATACCAAAGGGAGAAAAAGGGTTTTTGGAATAGTGTAGTGAGAAAGAAGATTTGGTCCAATTAACTTTCAAAAGTTGAAGCAAAGGAATGATCACTATAGGTCAAAGGCTAAGTAGGTCCAATGTAAATAGCACTGAGTCTAGAGTGAGACGTTCTGGTTTCAAATCCTGCCTTTACTTACTATTGCTATAAATTTGGGCAAGTCAGTTAGCTTTGCTCAGCTTTAGTTTCTTTCATTTTTTTACTTAAAAAAGTGTTAGGCTAGATTTCTCTGACTTCTCCCATAGGGCTACACCTATGAGACTCCAAAGGTCCCCTAATTACTTGGAGACAAAAAATGGAGTCCATAAATAGGGATTATCGGAGACATGGTGATGGAAGACTAAGATCCAGTTCTGTTCATTCAACCTATGTTTGAGTGTGGGTCGTAGGATTCATACCTGTGTGGGGTCCAATTTTGCCAAGCCTAATTTGTTCTAATTTTATAGTTGAAGAAAATAAAGTTCAAAGAAGAGAGTTGACTTGTCAAATGTCACACGGGTAACAAAGAAGAGCCTAGATTTGGATCAATGCATATGCCCTTTCTGGTTACTTTGCTGCCCAACCAGCCCAGAGCTGGAGCTCATTAACAATATGGCAAATTCTTAGAGAGGAAACAGAAATCTTAGTCATATAAACATAAGTAGCAAGAGGCATACATCAATCAATGAATCAGCAAGCATTTATTAGGCTCCTGCTGTATGTCAGACTTTTTTTTTTTTACTAGGTGCTGAAGATGCAGAGACAATTAAACAGCCTCTGATGTCAAGGAGTTTATATTTTTTAGGGGGAGAAAATATCTACACACATATAGATATAGATATACACACCTATATGGGTATATATGTCTAGACCTGTACATGCCATATATAATGCCATATAATATATATTATTATATGTTATATAGAGAGCAACCAGGTGGCACCATGGATAGAGTGCTAACCTTGAAGTCAGGAGAACCTGAGTTCAAATCCAGCCCCAGACACTTAAAAGCTCTGGGACCATGGGCAAGTCACTTAACCCTGCCTGCCTCAGTTTCCCCATCTGTAAAATGAGCTGGAAAAGGAAATGGTAAGGTAAACCATTCCAGTATCTTTGTCAAGAAAAGACAAATGGGGTCACAATGAGATATATGTAACTAAACAAGAAATAATAACAACCACACTGGATTATTGTGAAGATCAAAGGGTGAAATATGTTACCCCCATCTATTCTGTCTCTTTTATTTACACATATGTGTGTTGTCTTGTAATTAGATTTGAGCTTTTTGAGGGTAAGGACTGTTTTCTGCCTTTCTTTTTATCTCCAGCACTTAGCACAGTGCTGTACATATAGTAGGTGCTTAATGCAAGCCATAAAGCAGTATAAAGATTGTTCCCAAAGTCTCAGTGTAGCCTAAAACTTTAATAGCTTATTATTAAAATAATAATAGCTACCATTTATGCAGAGTGTCGCCAAAGCCATAAGCTATAAAAGCTTAAGTGAAGGATTTCTAAGTCTTAATGCAACTTTTAGATACTAAAGCTTAAAACTGCACTAAATTTTTTGGGACACCTCGCATAAACATCAGCTCCTATTATTGCCAGCCCACACTGCTTCTGGGAAATAGAAGGTGACCTGTCAGGGATCCGAGAAAAGAGAAAACCAATGGACTTAGAGCCCTAGGACAAATGTGTTGTCAAAAGGCCTTGAGGAAGAAGTCCCATCAGAGTGATGAGTAAATTCTCTCTATCTCAATTTAATTTTCCTGTGAAGATTAATGCACTGGAGTTAGAAGTAGAGTGGGTAGAACCCTGGCCTTAAACTGTGAAATGGGGATAACAACAGTGCCTACCTCACAGTTTGTGGGAAGAAAGAGAAAGCAAGGGATAGGAAGGGAAGAAGGGGAGAGGGGAGAAGAAAGAGAAGTAAAGACAGGCTTTTATACCCAGACCAGTCCCAAATCCCAGTCTACAAAGCTCTTAGCCCAGTGGGTACCACACAGTAGGCACTTAATAAATGCTTATTCCCTTCTTCTTCCCTCCCTCATTTTCTGGGGTTTTGGCTTAATTTAGGAAGTGATTCAGAATCTTTGGGACTTAGTTCCCAAGGAAAGTACCTGGTCCCAGTGTATTGGTAGAGTTCTTGCCCAAGCATACATTTGTACACACCCACCCTTTCATGATTATTTGGCTTGGATTGGAGATTAAGTTGCAACCTGTAATCAGATGCCTTGGTAAAGTTGTACATTACTCCAATTGCTTGGAGCATCATGGCAAGCCAAACTCCTCAACTCCAATATGGATGACTGAGTCTCAGGGCCATAAGAAGAGGGATAGAAGTCATGCTGAAGTGTGAACATTCTCACTATGAGTAATATTTTTGTCCTGGCACAGTGAAGCAATTTATTATAGGATTTTAGTGCATGAATCTCATGATATCAGTGGCATTAGAGAGAGAATGACTAGGATCCCTACTTACCCTGCCCTCTTCACTTCCCCTGGACCTAGAAATCAGAAGATGGTTCCATTCTGATATGCCAAGCCAGTGTTCCAAATTTTTCCACTTCAGTCCAACAAGGACCTATTAAGTACATCACATGTGTAAGACACTGTATCAGCCCAATAGCATTTATTAAACACACTCAGGCATACAAACTGTTCTGGAACAGGAATCTCCTCTACAACTTATGTGACAAATAGTTATCCAGCCTCTGTCTGGAGACTTCCAGTGAAGAAGATCCCATTACAACTAAAGCAGCCCATTCCACATTTAAATAGCCCTAATTTTAGGAAGTTCTTCTTTATACCAAGCCTAGGTTTTCCTTTTTGGAATGTCTGCTCATCATTCATAATTTAACCTCTGGGACCAAGTAGAGCCAATCTAATCCATCTTCAATGACCAGCAATGGAGGCCAACTACCAGTTCCTCCTTAAGTCTCCTCTTCTGGGTAAACCATCCCAATTTCATTAGATTAATCTTCATAAGGCATGAATTAGAAATCTTTACTCAGCCTTGACAACAACTTCTGTACATTCTCCAACTTGTCAATATCTTAAACCATGGTGTGAAGAACAAGTCACAGCACCCCAGAGAGATCTGACCAGACCAGAGTACCAAGAGCTTATTCATCTCTTATTGCTAGACACTATTTCTTTCTCATTCAAGTCAAGGCAACAAATATGTATCAATTACCTTCTATATATGAGGCACTATACCAAGCACTAGAGAAAAACAAAAGGCTCACAGTCTAATGAGGGAGACAACAAGCAAACAACTATATGCCCACAGTGTACCGGGTAGAAATCAGACACAATCACCATAGGGAGAAGGGATAGCACAGAAGCCCCCTAGACTTCCTCATGTGAATGGACTTGGGTTTGACTTGTGGTCCATTCAGTAGCACCATTCTGATGGGCATTTTTTCTATTTCTGAAGGGCTGGCTGGTTCTAGAAACCATTCCCGGCTGCAGATCTCACCTAATGATGGCTCTTCTTGTTTGCCACTTGTCAGCAGATTGCTGCAGAGGTTGGAGGCCCTGAGACTTGGCCAGCCACTTGGACATTCATGATTAACTCATCCCAAGATTCCAGTCACTGGAAATATGTGTCATTCTCATTTGGCTTCCTATTCCCCTGCCTGTCCATGAATTGTGTATAAATGCAGAACAAGTGAATCCTGTTGCATCAACAAGCCTAGAACATGACCCTCAGACTGATGTTTTTAGTTTTCATTAATAAAGAGGCTAAGGGAGAGGATACTTAAAATACCTGGAAATCCTAATGAGCCTCTGTAAGAGTTCTGATGCCAGCTAACTCATGAACTTACAGAAGTCAGTCAATGAGCATTGGTACCTTACATTCACCAAACATTTTGATAAATTCTGGGGATTCAAAGACAAAGCTTAAAGAGTCATTTCCCTCAAGGAATTCATATAATAATAAGGAAGGCAACACATACATATAAAATATGGACCAAATATTTGCAAAGTGTTTGAGAAGGAAAGAGACGGACAGTGGAGGTGGGAATGGGGATCAGGAAAGACTTCATGTAGATGGTGGAAATGGAAGGATTCCAGAAGTAGTTTCAGGGTAATGTCCAAGACCAAGTTAATCAGTGCTTCTGGGTCATTGGGTGCCTGCTGTCCTAGCCCCAATGAAGGAGGGAAAAATCTTTCTTATAGAAGTAGTTGCTCCCCTATTGTTTAAAAGATTTTCCACAGCTTTAAAATCCAGGCTGTTCAGTCAGGTGGGGGGTGGTAGGCTAGTTATTTTCCATAATTTGATCCACAAATCTCTTCTTTCCTTTGACAAAAGGAAAAAAAAAACTTTCTCCAGAAGGACTTGGAGGCCATAATGAGATGGTCCCCGACCAAGAGAGCTAAAGGTCTTGATATCTTGCCTTTGAGACAGTCTCTAGAAACTGATAATAGAGTCATTTGAATACAAAGCACATTACAGAAACGATTAATCTGTTTTCAAAGGCCATTTTTTCATAACCAAGTCCAGTTTGCTGCCTAAGTATATTGTTTAGAGATGTTTGTTTTTTATCCTTCCTTCTCAAATGCATTCTTTGAGACAAGCAAAAAGGAAGTGCTTTCTGGGAGGAGGGGTAGCCATACAAAGGCATGGCAAGGGAAGAAGGAATATTGTATGGGCGGAATGGTGAGTAGGTTAGTATTGGAGAGATCCAGAGTGAAATCAAATGTAACAGTCAGAAAATGGACGATGGGTACAGGTTGCAACGAGTTTTGAATGACAAGCAACAGAGATGGGATTTCATTCAAAAGGTAATAGCGAGCCCCTAAAATTTTCTGGGTAGAGAGGATGGGGTGAGCAGTTCAGTGAAGTGGGGGCATATAGTAAAGTGTAGATCACAGCCATTTTCCAATTCCATGAGATCAGACCCAAAGGATCATATTTTAAGAACAGAAAAAGTCACTACTTTTGTTCACTTAGATTCTTCAATGGGAGTGAAATATAGATGGGAATAATCCTTCAACTGGAGCAAACCACAAGTCCTCTAAACTTCTTATCCCATGGCGTTTTTTACTATGTTGATTCAATGTCTTTCCATCAGTACTCCACAAAAACATTTCCACAAGGGAGGAAGGGAAAGAATCTGGAATTCAAAGTTTTAAAATCAAATGTTTATATTTATACATACATACATACATATATATATATATATATATATGTAATTTTTACATGCAAATGGGAAATAAGATATACAGGCACTGGGGTATAGAGATCCATTTTGCCCTACTGGAAAGTCAGAGGGGAGATGGGGGAGGATATAGGAGAGAGCAGATTGGGGGAGGGGTATACAGTGGTATTGCTATTTTGGGGTGGTGGGTAGGGGAAATATGGGGAGAAAATTGATAACTCAAAATCTTGTGGAAAAATATGATGTAAACTAAAAACAAACACAAAACTTTATTTAAAAAAGAAATGTGCCAGGGCCAAAATATAGAGTGTCATATATAAGAAAGCTACCCAGAATGGCAAGAGGAGAGATATATGATGAAGCCTGAAGGGAGGCTGGGACCAAGCTGATAAATGCCAGACAGAGGAGTTCTTATTCAATCTTAGAACAAAAGCAGCTTTTAGATCAAGCATAATTGTAACCTTATGAAATCAGGGCTTATTAGGTATGTTAGTGTAACTGCCTCATTTCCACTAGAATCTAGTGCTTCACATATATCAGGTACATAATAAATGTTTGTAGGATGAGTGAAAAAAAATTTCCCAATGCATTGAAGACCTTACTGTTTTTAGAATGTATTTTACTTTTGTTTCAGTAACAATTTCCCTATATCTTCTCCCTACCCCTCTCTGCGAGCTGATCTTTATAACAAAAAAAATTTTTAAATAGGAAGAAAAGAAAAAGGTCAGAAAAAATTAATTAACATAGTGAAGAATACCATTATATGCAAAATCACACATCCCCTGGACCCTGCCCCCATTTCTGTAAAGGAACTAGAAGAGTTGGCTTCTCATGTCAGTTCTGTGTCACAAAGACTGGATATTACAGTTTCCAACATCCCCCTTTTATTGGTTTGTTGTTCATAATTTTCTATTTATACTTTTAATCATTATAATTTTTCTACTTCTGCTTACTTAAGTCAATTTGCATCATTCCATGTTTTTCCATGATTCTCTGTATTCATAATGTTCCTCACTCTTTAGAGCACAGGTATGTATGTATGCATACACATACACACATATATACATATGCATGTATATATGTACACACATAATTCTTATATCATAATTTGTTTAGCCATTCCTAATCAGTACATAGACACTTTATTTCTGATTGTTTACAACCACAAAAAATCCTGCTTTAAATATTCAGGAGTATATAGAGACTTTTTGTTATTGACCTCCCTGGTATATAAACCTATAAGCAGAATTTCTGGGTCAAATGTAATGGATATTTTACTTAATTTATTTAGATAAATTCAAATTGCTTTCCAAAGTAGTAACTTACAGGTCCACCAACAATTCATAAGTGTGCCTATGATTTTACTACCCCTCTAACCCTGACCATTCTTTTGTCTTTTCCAGTTTTTTGAGTATAAGGTGTAACCTTAATGTTGTTAGATTTGCATTCTCTTTTTATTAGTGATAAATCAAGAAAAAGAAAATCACATTTCCATAAAATCCTTCCTAGGAATCATCATCTCTCTCTCTCTCTGAAAGCCATACAACAATTATAAAAAGTTGATGAATGCCTGTAAATCCATTGCCCTCTTCACATTTTGTGACTCTGTTTTATAGTATAGTTAGAGAATCTAACGAAAAAGTATGTTGGAGGGTGGCTAGGTGGCGCAGTGAATAGAGTGTCAGCCCTAGAGACAGAAGGACCTGAGTTCGGATCCAACCTCAGACACTTAATGCACACACAAACAAAAAAAACCTAGCCGTGTGACCATGGGCAAGTTACTTAACCCCAATTGACCTCCAAAAAGAAAAAAAAAGAAAAAGTATGTTGGAAAGAAACATTTCACTCCCTCAAAAAAAAATCATACCATACATCAAAATGCATCTAGAAAGTATTCTTTCCAAGAGTGCGTAATTTTTTTTTGTCTTTTTGGAGGGGGAAAGGCAGGGCGATTGGGGTTAAGTGACTTACCAAGGTCATACAGTTAGTAAGTGGTAAGTGTCTGTGGCTGGATTTGAACTCAGGTCCTCCTGACTCCAAGGCTGGTGCTCTATTCACTGCACCACCTAGGTTCCCCAAGAGAACTTAATTATTAACTCTTTCCAAGAGAAAAAGAAATATTAGAATCATATCTCCTAATTTAGAATTATATTAGAAATATCCCAAACTATATTCAACATAATGACATACTACCACTATTTTTCTTATTGTAAAAACACTTTTCACTCTCTGATGTAGAATTGGCCAATTATAAATGAATGGTGACTGTGAGAATATGGAAATGATAGTTGTGTGTTTGTATTGAAGGAAGGACAGTTGACATGTATTTAGACAGGTAAGATTTGACTCATGTGGAGAAGGGGATTATCACTAGAATTAGACAAGATATATATATATATATATATATATACATATAATATATATTATATATTATATATATATATATATATATATATATTATAAGGACTCAGCTTTCATTCATTTAAATTTCAGGAGGTTTTTTGGGGGGGAGTTGGGGGAAAGGTTGCCCTTATACTAATATTTGAAAAAGTCTGGTCTTATTCTAAATAACAAATCAATTCTGGACTCTATGAAATGCAATATCTTTCTAAACATGTGCAGAATAATTTTATTCCTTTGAAAAAATAAGCTTCCTCAGGTTCAGGGTTGTAAAAGCAATCTTATCTTTGTGTTAGCTTGGAGGCCTCAAGTAGGTGAAGGCTAATTTTGAAATGTGAACTTTCCCTTTAAAGATTTAAAGACATGTTCACAGCTTTTTCATTAATAGAAACTATACTTCTTCTTTTTTTTAATTTTAACAAATGCTTTATTAACTTCTGGTTTACATCATTCATTTCAGCCAGATTTTGAGTTACAATTTTTTCCCCATTTTCCCCCTACTTACTACCCCAGAATAGCAGTCCCACAAGATATCCCCTCATCCAATCTGTTCTCTCCCATATCCTCTCCCATACCCCCCTTGACCTTGCCACTAGGGCAAGGTGAATCTCCGTGCCCCAATGCCTGCATATCTCATCTCCCAATTACATGCAAAATAGCATTAATAATAGTATTTATATGCATTTGAAACATTTAATTTTAAAACTTCGAATTTCAGATCCATTCCCTTCCTCCCTTGTCACCCACTCCCTCTGGGAAGATAAGCAATTCAGTATGTGTTGTACATGTATAGCTATGCAAAACATCACCATAATAGATATATTGTAAAAGACTGCTTATATTTCCCTCCCACCCATCCCACCCCTCACCTGGTCCATTCCCTACTTTGATCCTGTCCCTCTTTGAAAGTGGGTACTTCCAACCTCCCCTCCCCCCAAGAAAGCCCTCCCATCCATCATTCCTCCTCTCATCCCTCTTCCCCCTATTCTGCTACAGGGTGAGATATCCCATTTAGTATGTATGTTATTCTCTCCCTGAACCAAATTCAAGGAGAATGTGGTTTTGCCTTTTTGCCTTCCTATTCTTCCCCTCCCCTGCAGCCACTTCCCCTTGCTTCTTCTACATGAGATAGTTTACCCTACCCTGTCTCTCCCCATCTCCTCTTGCCACTTTCCTCTCTCACCTCATAATTTCACCCCTTAAGTATCATCCCTTCCCAACAAATTCAACCTATGCCCTCTATCCATGTATAACTGTGAACATATATAGACACATTCACATATGTATTCAAATGACCATACACCCTTCTTCCATTATTTTCACACTGAGAGGGGTTTCATCAGTCACAGTTATTATTTTTCCATGTAGGAATGTAAATAAGTCAACTTTGATAAGTTCCTTTTGATTTCTTTTCCCTGATTACCTTCTCAGGCATCTCTTGCTTCTTGTGTCTGGATGTCAAAATTTCTATTCAACTCTGGTTTTTTCCTCAAGAATGCTTGAAAGTCCTCTATTCCACTGAATGACCATATTTCCCCCTGAAACAAAATACTCAGTTTTCCTGGGTAGGTGACCCTTGGGTTCAATCCCAGCTCTTTTGCCCTCTGGAATATCATATTCCATGCCCTTCAATCCCTCAGTGTAGAAGCTTCCAGGTCCTGTGCTATTCTGATTGTGTTTCCACAATATTGAAATTGTTTCTTCCTGGCTGCTTGGAGTATTTTCTCCTTGATCTGGGGATTCTGGAACCTGGCTATAATATTCCTGGGAGTTTTCTTTTTGGGATCTTTTCAGGAGGTGATCGGTGGATTCTTTCAACCTCTATTTTGCCCTCTGGATCTAAAACATCAGGGCAGTTTTCCTTGAGAATTTCTTGAAGGGTGATTTCTAGGTTCTTTCTTTGATCATGGCTTTCAGGTAGTCCAATAATTTTTAAATTATCTCTCCTGGATCTATTTTCCAGGTCAGTGGTTTTTCCCATGAGATATTTCACATTGCCTTCTATTCTTTCATTTGTTTGGATCTGTTTGATTTCTTCATCTTGATTTCTCATAAAGTCACTAGCTTCCATTTGCTCCAGTCTAACTCTGAAGGAATGAATCTCCTCAGTGAGCTTTTGAGATTCTTTTTCCATGTGGCAAACTTGGCTTTTTAAGGCATTCTTCTCCTCATTGCCCTTTTGAGCCTCCTTTGCCATTTGAATTAGTCTATTTTTTAAGGTGTTGTTTTCCTCAGTCAGGCAGTTGACTGTCATTTCATACTTTTCCTGCATTCTTCTCATTTCTCTTCCCAATTTTCCCTCCACTTCTCTTATTTGGTTTTTAAAATCCTTCTTAAGGGCCTCTATGGCCTGTAACCTGCTCATATTTTTATTTAGGGCTTTTGGTGCAGGATTTCTGACCTCACAGACCTCCTCCTGTTCCATGCTTCAATCCTCTTTGCCCCCAAAATAGGAGTCTAATGTTGCATTTTTCTGTTTAATTTGTTTCCTTTGCCTTGGCATGTTGCCACTTAATTACTTGACTTTTGGGCTTGTTGCCACAGTGTGACTCTGCCACCAGACAGGGGAGCTTCCATCCCAAATGTTGCAGTCTTCACAACTTCCAGAGGTATTAGTTGGGTGGCCTCTGTGAAGCCTCCATACCCTCTGGCAAGCTGTATACCCACCCCAAGACCTCTCTCCCTGACCACAATTCAGATCCAAGTAGGTTAAAGCAAGAGCCATTAACCCCCAGACTGATTGCTGGATCTCCCTACAGTTTGCAGACCAAGAACTGAAGCTGCCACTAAAGCTGGAAAATGGCTTATGTGCCACAGTTCCTCAGCTGCTTCTTGCCCCCATGGGAGGAAGCCAACTCGTTCCCAAAATACTGGTCCCAAAATCCATAGGGCACTAACCTCTCATTTTTTCCTAGGCATATCTATGTTGATAATTCTGGAATCACCACAGATGCTTGTGTTCTGGGGCCCCTCAAGCTGGCTGCTGGCCAAGCCACCCTGGGGCTAAAACCTCGAGGCTCACTTAGGCCTGGGCTCAGCTCCCAGAGTGTTGCGCTGTGCTGTGCTGGCTGCTCCCTGCAGGGCTGCTGGCCTGTCCTCAGTGGGAGGTTAGATTCTCTGTGTCATTCTGTGGGTGCTGGAGCCCCAGAAGTTGTTCAGAGTCCACCTTTTACATTGTTTGGAAGTGGTGGGGGGGGGGCACCTTGGAAGTGCTGTTTCTACTCCACCATCTTGGCCCCATGCCCTTGAAACAATACATCTTGAAAGGATTATAGTAGCATTGTTTTTGCCAACAGTTTTAAGTCTTAGATTTGACAAACATGATTTTGACAAGAACCAGAGTATTTCTGTGATAGAACCACAACTGTGAATATCTTGCTTTTTGGCGTGTTTTTAATTTTCTCACTTACTTGCCCATTTCTCATGTCTTCTTATTTTTGTGGAAATTTCAGAGATAAATGACTTGATGTAAGAGAACACTTATTAACAATGGCCACCATTGCTAAGTAAAATGGGCCTCCCTGGATGATGTTGGGCTGGCCATCAATATTGTCTTCAAGCAAAAGTCAAATGACCATTTGTTATGAGTTATATAAAGTATTCTTGCTCACTTTGAGGGTGAATGATGCAATTGGATGACCCTTCCAGTTGGGAAATCCTGTGGTTCTGTGAACCATCTATTACAGATTTGGAAAGAGACATCCCCCCCTCATTGTATGCCTTTTTGAAGAGCTCAAGAGACCTAGAGATATTGCCAAAGGGATTCTTTTGGGGGTTTCAGTTGGTCAAGAGAGCCTCTGAGCTCTTGTCCACCTTTGAGGTTTTTAATTCTCTGATACAAGCAGACTTTCCAAAATGCCATACAATCAGTCAGGAAGCATTTATTAAGTACCTCCTATAGCCTAAACACTGTATTAGGTGGGAAATAATTAAAAAGGTATGATACCTTGATCTTAATTGGGGCAACAACTAATATACAATGTAAACACATAGAGAGTAAGTATAAGGGGAATTGAACACAAAGATGCAATGAGTCAGTAGTTGTCTTGACTCCCCTCACTATCAACTCTGATTTTTTCCCCCAACAAACCACAAAAGCTTCATGGTCTCTGGTGTCAGTATGAGGTTCAAGAATTCCATATCTCTCTTGAGAAATGAACAGATGACTTCTGAAAATATGCTTCATTCACCAAGTCTGCAATGTCTTCAATCACTGGGCTTACAAAGTATACCCCCCTCACTTACCTATTGTGTGATATAACAGAGAGCCCTCCACCTGAGGGCTTGGGGGCAGATCCTTTCTCTGTAACTATTTATCTATATAACCTTAAGTAAATCACTGTCCTTCTCTGCATGATGAGTGAAATTCTGAAAGACAAAATTCCAGGTAATAAAAATCAATGTATTAACTAGACCAGCCAATAATCAATAAATTAACGATCAGTGATTTCTCTTCATAATCAAAGATGCCCAAGGAGACTCTGAAATACTTTAAATCTGATGTGTTTCTTCTGTCAGGGAACTCCCCTGACAAGTGAAATTAAGCCCTGATTGGTGGCTATTTAATGAGAAGGTAGGCTGAGTCCTCAGTCCCTCCCAATTATTCCATCATAGATAGGGGGTGGTCAGCTGAGAATGTGGCTTGCTATGAGATTATCATGGGCACTGTCAGCAATCTGGTTATCCCCAGAAATCTGGGTACCCTGGCCAGGTTGTTTTCTCATTCATGAACTGGGTGGTCCTAAAGTAATGAAGAGGAACTAGTACAGAAGCCCATTCCTCCAGGGAAGTATTTGACTCAAACTGAGCCCTATTTAAGCCCTAGACAGAAATCAGTTCCCCAGTCAGGTGGTGCTCAGCCTAGATGCCTGGAGAAGAGCTGGAATGCTTATAAAGACATTCTATATTTGAGGAAGGGCTTCTCTTTCAGCTAGCCTTTTGACAGAGAGGGGAATCTAACAAATTACGTGTGAGTAATAAAATGGTACATCATTGAAATTAATTTCTCTCATCTGGACCTCAGTTGTCTCACCTAAAGAATAAAGAAGTGGGACTAAATGACTTCTGAAGAGCTTTTAATCTCCAAAGCTAGGATCCTATGTGCCTATAAGTTTTCTAGCCTAGAAGGGAGGGGGAAAAACTATCCCCCTTTCGAATTTTTACATGCAATCTACCTGACACAAGGTTCTCTAGGGTGTCCATCAACACTAACCTTGGATATCCCTAGGCAATGCCTTCTTCATGCTTTTGTGAGAATGACATTGCATCCTCTCCACAGTCATTAGAAGCCAGAGCTTTCTGAAGAAACCATAGCAACCAGAAGGATTAATTTCTGCAGCATCTCAAAAACACAATCATCTTATCTTACAGCAGCCCAGAAGATAGCTCATGCACATCACTGCTATGTAATTCTTTAATGTAGAAATGAAAACAACACCCTGGAAACCTAACACAATCTCCCCGGGGCACACAGGTATTGAAGGGTTTGAGACCAGGAGAAGTCAGTTCCATAAAGCAAAGTCAGAGTTGCAAAATGGTCATTAATGGAGTCAAGAGATGGGACCAGACCATACAATTGCCCCTTCCCATAATGCACTGTTTCCTGGATACCTTGTTTTAATAGAATTTCCTTCTTTTCTGGCCAAAATCACATTTCCTAAAGGAGTATAATCTTGTTTTGCCTGACACCTCATTTTTTTCCCAGACAACAGATGAAGCTGTCTGTCTTAGTGAACTTCTCCTCACCTCAGCTTTATAGAAAATTCAACCTGACCCTCACTCAGGCCATTCCCTACTGGCAAAGCAGGAGTCCAGGATGATCTATTCAGCCATTAGCCCTGGGATGCTCTCTCTGATTCTACACATAATGAGACACATAAGGAGCTAACAGTTGGCCCCTTTATATGGGATATTTCACCCACTATAAATGATTTCTAAGATGACTAAAAAATAACTCAAATCAGATCAACATTAAATAACCATGGTCTTAAAAGCTAAGAGATTATTATTGACTCAACTGCTTTGTTTAAGAGAGAGATTCTTTTTTTGCCAAGTTCATCTTTTTTCTAATCTCCTCATGGAATTTGATTCAACAAAGCATCTATGGAAACATAGGGAGATTTTTTAAAAACACATCAAAGACATTTATTTATACAAAATTTCAGGGCAAACAGAAGCATTTGTCATTGTGTTAACTAGCCTGCCAATGAGAGGCAGTGCTGCAGAGTGAAATGGAGAGCTGGGCTTGGATGTAGGAATGGCTGGCTTCAAATTCCATCTCTACCATTTAACTAGCCATACACCAATTAGTCAATCACTTACTATGTGCCAGTCACTGTACTAAGAACTTTCCAATTATTATCTCATTTCATCTTCAAAACAATACTGAGAGGCAAGCACTATTATCCCCATTTTACAGAAGAGGAAAGTAAAGCAAACATAAGTTAAGTGACTTGCCCAATGTCTCTAACTATTAAATGTCTGAGGCAGGATTTGAACTCAGATCTTGCTAACTTCAGGCCTAGGGTTCTGTCTACTGTACCACTTAGCTGCCTTTAACTTATATGAACGTCAAGCATCTCTTAAAGATTGCAAATTCTAAAAATACTGCAACTTGCTTCAGTGGAGAAAATTCCCACACTGGGGGTTCCCCTGACATTGAAGGCACAGTCCTTTGGTGTACTGAGATGCTTAATGCAAAAGGAATTGGCAGTAGAACTCCTAGGAGAAAATCCAATCGCTTATACTTCCTCTTCCCTTCTAAAGTCACTTTTAGAAGAGTCTCAAGGTATTTCCATTGTATCCACTCACTTCCCCAACTTTGGAGGGTGGAAGAGAGGTAGAACTTCATCACTGAAGGAGCCTGTTAGAAAGAAGTCCACACTGAGAATAGATATAAACAATAATTTCCTCGTGTGAATATTCCCCGTGTGTAATCCTTGTCCAAGTGACTGAAATGAAGAACGTTCTTATGGCTGTATGGCAGCCTTGCTAGGTCTCCTCAGTGTCTCCACATCTAGAGCATAGAACACCTGAGGACCAGATCTCTGGCTCCCACCTCTCTGGCACACCTGACTGCAGGATGGATGTGCTCGATCAAGGATGTTTCCTATACCTCCGAAGGAAAGTTTGCCCAGTCCCCAAACTGCAGCCGTCCTAATTCTCATAGGTAGATGTGCAATCACACTGGTCTTAAGATTTCTTGAAGTCAAAATATATGGTACTTCTGGTTGTTTTTCTTTTTCTTTTTCTGAATTATTTCAGAATTACCAAGGATTAAGATGTCAGACCAAAAATGTCCAAAAATTAAGCCACTGAGCAAGTACTAAATGATTAGTAAACGTAAGGCATTGAGTTAAGCAATGGAGACAGAAAACTTAATCAAGGTCCTGCCTTCAAGAAGCTCATATTCTAATGGAGATTAAATACAAGCCACTAACGCATGTAAGAACAGCAAGAACTAACATAAATATACCTGTAGATAGCATCCTACTTAAATAATAGAACATTGTTCAGAGTAAAATAGCGCTTTTGTTTTCACCAATCCTTTATCTTCTTGTATGTATTCCTGTGTAGAGCAAGACTGTCTCATTGTATACAGTGTAAAAACCTGCCCGTTGCAAACAACTCTTGACCATGCATTACCATAAATCTTTTAATCAATTGATCAGCAAATATTTATTAAATGCCTACTAAGTACTTGTCACTTTTTTGTGTCAGCAATATCCGTCAGCAATACAAATTCAATTACAAAACAACTTCCGCTCTCAAGCTGCTTACATTTGGATGGAGGGGTCAATCGGTATTTATATAAGTTTATACAGAATACATACGAAGAGGCTAAATGCAAATCATTACAAAGTACACAAATTCAAGTTTGGTACAGAGGGAAACAACTAGCTGCTGGAATGATCAGGAGGGTCTACATGTGAAAAACGGTCATAGATGTCCATCTTGAAGCTTCCTTCAATAGGAATTCCAGAAGATGTAGGGGAGGTTGGAGTAAAATCCAAGCAAGAGACACAACCAATGCAAAAATGCTGAAATGAGCATTGGAAAGCCATGCATGATGAACAGAGTAACTTACAAAAGAGTAGGATAATAGAGTGACTTACAAAACTTAGAGTAACAAAATTGAGTAAGTTTATTTGGCTGGATTGCATCATACAGAAGGCAGCATAATGTCCCATGAGCCCAGGGCCAGCTTGTTAAGCTAAACAGAGGAGTTTGGAGTAAAGAAGTGACATAGCCAGATACATGACTAAGGAAAATCACTTTGGCAGCAGTGAGTATGAAGACTGGACTAGAATGGGGTGGGGATTCAGGTAAAGGAACTAGATAGGGACAAACTTGAAGAAGAAAGACTAATTATGAGAATATCACAATAATAAAGGTGAGAAGTAATGAAGTCCTGATCTAAGATGGTAGCTCTGTGGAGACAGAAGGGATCTTGTATGAAAAATATTGTTGGGGTAGAAACAGGAATTGGCAACTGACTAGATATGTGAAGGAGAAGAAGAATCAAGGATAATTCAGTTACAAGCATGGGAGACTGGTAGACTAGTGATGCTTTCAATAAGTATTTGAAAGAGAGAAGGGTATAGAGGAAATGATATTGAGTTTCATTTCAAACACATTGAGTAAGAGATGTCTCTGAAACACCCAGTTTGAAATGTCCAGTAGGTAATGTAATTGGTATGAGTGCAGGGGAGAGACTGGGCCTAGATATAGAGGTTTGTAAGTCATCAACTTCAACATGTCAATTAAACACGTGGGAGTTGGTGTCATCAGTAGAAAGACACCGTAGAGAAAAAGGGGCAATGGAGAGCCTTAAGGAAATGCCTACAGTTAGGGAATATGGTGTTGATGATGAGACAGCAAAGAGGACTGAGAAAAAGCAGTTAGACAGACAAGAGAAGAACCAGGAAAGGGTGTATCCAGAAGAATGTGGTCAATCAATCATGTCGCATACAGCGGAGAGGTGAAAGAAAGCTATTTCAGTTGAGTGAAGTTGGAAGCTCGATTAGTCCGGTTGAGGCATGTGGTTGTTCAGTCATTTTCCAGTTGTGTCTAACTCTTTATGACCTCTTTTGGGCTTTTCTTGGCAGACATACTAGAGTGGTTTGCCATTTCCTTCTCTAGCAAGTGATTTGACCAGGCTAGTAAGGAGCTAGTAAATGTCTGAGACCAGATTTGAACTCATGAAGTTGAGTCTTATTGACTTCAAGCCCGGCATTCTACCCACTGTGCTACCTGAATGTTCCAGTTGAGGTATAAGGGAAATAGGAAAGGTCATGGCAAGGAGAGGAAGCTATTTCTCCAAGTTTGAGCTAGGAAGAGAAATATTTAGATGATAGCTTGAGAGAGTGGTAGGACCTTGGAGACATAGGTGGGGATCCTGAAGCCTCAAGGCCACATATGGCCCTGTAGGTCATCAAGTGCAGCCCTTTGACTAAATCCAAACAAATTATTTTATTGAAGTTTGGATTTAGTCAAAGGATGAACTTGAGGACTTAAAGGGCCACATGTGACCTGGAGGCCGCAGGTTCCCCACCCCTGCCACTGGAAACTTTACTCTGGGTCTTTTAATATTTTGGGGGAACTTGTGCTGTCCTTTAGTCACCAGCTTGGCTCTGTCAGCCTCCAGAACACAATAAGAAGCCCTACACATTGGAAGGTGTGGGCACTCTTGGGTCTTGAAGGCAATGCCATTGGGACACAAATTCTCACTAGAGAGATATCAGTAATAGAACTAATAGCAGACTGTCTCCAAATTGGTCCTTAAAGAACCTTCATTCCCAGAAGAATAACCTACTAGAATAACCAGATGATTATTTGTTTTTGGCTATGGAGCCCTGTGAAGCAAGTTTAACACATAAAATAGATAAAATTGGCTGCTTCTCTTTGTAACTGAAGAGGGAAAATCTTTCCTCATTTGTTTCTGTGAAATAGGGTGATAAGCATTCCCTAAGCCCATCTAAGCTGGTGAAAGGTTGAGAGTGAGCTGCCTGATTGTTAAACCAGTGATTTCTGGAGCCTGCAACAAATTTGGAGCTTCGAGATCATCTTTTTTGATGCCTTCCTTTTTCTGTATGAGAAAACAAAAACCAAAAAGGTGAAATGACTTGTCCAAGGTCACACAGCAGTTGTGTAACCAAGCCAAGTCATATTTTGAAGTGGATAGGGCACTGAATTTGGAGTCAGGAGGACCTGAGTTCCAATCTTACCTTTGACACTTAACCTTCTGGGCAATGCTGAGCCAGTCCTTTTCTTCTCTGGGCTTTTATTTCCTCATCTCTAAAGTAAATGTGCTTGAATCGATGCCCTCCATATGCCCCCCCAGCTTTAATTTATGATTCAATGAATGCAGGCTTTCTGCCTTCCTAAACCACTGTGGTTCCAAATCCATCACACTGAGGCAAAGAAACACCATGATAGATAAATGGCTGTGGGGTCCTGGGGTGAGCTTGAAATAGCCTGAACTGGTTCAGGTGAGGCTATTGTTAAATTTTCAATATGATCATTTATACCACAGAAATTGGCAAAAGCTACAAATCAGATTTTGATTTTTTGTTTTCTTGATTGGATAAAAAAAGATGGAGAAAATGTTAATAAAGCAGATTAATCGTAAAACTCATATTCACATTTTCAAGAATCAATTATTAAACATTTGCCAGTTCCTCCTTGCATCTACCAAGGGATTTGTAAATTGTTATTTCATTGACACTCTCAGTAACTAGTTCAAACCTTTGGACCCACCGTTCAGAAGAATGTTTTTAAAAGCTTAAATAAAATATATGAAATTCAAAGCAAAACCAATTGTGTTAAAATACATTTATCTATCTATAATATATATGGGCTACATATGTGTATATATACACATAAGTGTATATAAACATATATATTAAAATTCACACATGTACGTATATATATGCCTATTTTCATGAAACCCCAACTCCTCTATTTGGTTTGCCTTAAAACACATCATTTGCTTTCTTCCTCATAATAGACTTATTCAAATGTGCCTTTGCTAAAGATCATGCTTGTTTGGCTTTTGGTCATGACGCTACAGTTTTATTGCTATTTCAGATCATAGATCTGGACCTAGAAGAGCCCCCAGAGATTCTTCTAGGTCTGCTCCCTCATTTTACAGATGAAGAAATTGAGGCTCATAGTTCCAATCACTCGCCTAAACTCACAAAGAGAGTGGGGGTATTTGAGTATATGCAAACAAAACACAATCCTATTGAAAAACTAAACAAAAGTCAAAGTCTAAAATGAAGACCCATACTGGTTTAAAATGATACTATTTAGGAGAGATATACTGAAATTGCAATCATATACTTTTCTCTAGATCACTCACCCCACTCTGCTTTGCTGAGCTTTCCTAGCTACTCAATGGGACTTGAGATCTAAGTATTCTTTTTTAAGTTGGGTGTTGTTTTTTTTTAGCCTAGAACATTAAATAAATCAATTTTGATGAAATTAATTATACCCAATTTCTCTTTTTGAAAATGGTTGTGGGTGGCATCCTTTTCTCCATCTGTTTTTGATGCTTCTAAATAACATAAAATCATTGCCCCTCTCAGGAGATGCAGCTCTGAGGAAGAACCCTTCTTGCCAATTGTAGGCTTCAGTAACTTCCCAGGAAAAGCACTGGGAGCTGTGTCCTAGGAACTGGAAGAAAGGATCTTAGCCCCAGTCAAGTTTGATCACAACACCTAGTGTAGGGAGATTACTGCTAATTTTTAGTGATGGCATACAAGGTGACATTTACAGAGTGCTCTAAAATTTGCAAAGCATTTTGTGTTCATCTTTTCCTTTGAGCCTCTCAACAAGCCTGTGAGGTATCGTTAGCCTCCTTTAAAATACAAGGTAGCTCAGAGAGTTTTAAGTGATTGCCCCAGGTCTCACCCCAAGTGAGTGTCAGATGGCTTCTGGGTCTCCCAATCCAGTCCTCTATTCCTTATGCCCTACTGCCTCTCAGGGTCAGGGTTTTAAGAATCTCTGATTTTGCCCTTGATGAATGTTTCATGTTGTCAGTCTGTGACCATCTCTGGTATTTTCAAAATAGAAGACCCTTCTTATCCATGTTGCATGATTGTTGATTGTCTCATGGGTGTTTGTCTCTTATATGTGATTAATATCCAAAATGTTCTTTCTTTTTTGTCTTTCTTTCCTTTTCCCTTTTTGTAGAAATTATTGAGCCTCCTACCTCTAGCCCTGTCACAAGTCCAGGTCAGTATCCACATACATTCACAAAGTATGTCTGGGTACTTCTCTTCGGAGAATCATTTTCCAAGATGTCCCCATTGTCATAGCAATAGGCAGAGTGCAACAGAGGGGCCATATTGTGGAGCACCATGAGATTGTCAGTTCTCTGTCCTTGTGTGTTTGTTCTAATGTGCCCTGCTGGGACAGTTGATGATCTGAGGCTAACATCTCACGCTCCACTCTCTACAAAGTCTACAGTAAATCCGTGCCACATCGGGCAACACAAGCAAGGTGATTAGCTTCTGCAATATCCTTGCAAACCAAGCTATAGAGAATTTACTGGTTTTCTGTGTTGCTATCAAAAAACTATTTACTTTGACCTGATGTTACATTATTGTAAAATCATTATGAAACAGGAAGGCATTTAGTGTTTCTAAAAGGAACAATAGCTGGGGAAAAACCTATACTTCCACTCGGTATATTATCATGGTGGATATTGGCTCTCTTGAAGCTGTCAAGTACTTATTTCAGCTGTTGTGCTTTATTTTCAGATGCTTTCTAATTCAACCTCAAATACTCATTCTGGAAAGATAGGCTATTGCTGTAAGAACATTTAAAGAGTCTTTTTTTTAAACTGTGAATGTTTTTTTTTTTTTTTGTCCTTACGTGATATAAATAAAACCAAGATAAAAGCTGTTGATATTAGAAACACCTCTGATCTTGTTGTGCTAGGATTTGGCAGTTCATTTGGGATGTTGGCTATTTAAAGCCCAAAAATAAAATGAAAAAATGCTGAAGCTACTTAGCTTAGTAAACAGTGTGGAAGGATTTCTATTAACTGCTAAGCCAAGACTTTGTAAATGGGATTCACCAGAAAAAGAAGAGTGGGCAAAAGTGCCTGGGTGGATCACCCATTCCTAGTGCTAATACACAATTTTACCATAATCTAGGAATTGTCAATTCAACTCAACTCAAAAAGGACCTATTAAACATCGATGCACTGTGGTAGGTAACAGGAATACAAAGACCAACTTTTTTTAAATCAAAGTCTTCTCCATGAAGGAGCTTACATTCCATGGGAATTGAGAGGAACTCAATATGTATACAGAAAAATCAATACAAATTATATACAAAGTAAATTCAAAGCCATTTAAATGGGGCAAGGGGGAGGGCAAAAGTAAGAGAGATCATTAGGAAAAGCCTCCTGCAGCTGAACCTAGAAGTCCGTTGGGGAATCTAAAAGGAAGAAGGGAGGAAGGAGAACATGCCAGGTGGGGTATAGCTTGTTCAAAAGCAAGGTAGCCAAAAATTGAATGTTGTATACCAGAAATAATAAATAGGCAATTTCTCTGGAAAACAAGCTTATGATAAATATACATTTGAAGTCATTCTAAAACTAGAGAATTTAGAATTAAGTTAGAAACGGCATTAACTAGAATCAATCAAATATATGTTTTTAAATAAAACATTTCTACTTTAGCTATGTCACTTGAATCACCCAGTTTTACTTTTTTTTTGCGTTTTGTAGGGGGAAGGCAGGGCAATTGGGGTTAAGTGACTTGTCCAAGGTCACACGGCTAGTAAGTGTTAAGTGTCTAGGCCACATTTGAACTCAGGTCCTCCTGACTTCAGGGCTGGTGATCTATTCACTGTGCCAACTAGACTGTGCCAACATTATTTTTTTAAAGATCATATAGACATGACCTAGAATTCTTAATCATTTCCAGAACAATTGACTTTAGACAATCCTAGAGCAATCTGAAGGGAGAACTAGGAGCATCATTAAAACTAGTTCCCTTTTGAAGAAGAGACTCAAGGTCAAATGGGAAATCAAAGAAACTAGAACTGTTGAGCACTACTAGAGTGTGATTCTTAATCATTAAGACCTATCATTCATTAAGGCCTGTTAACTCTGATTACTCTGGAGAAGGTTTTAACAAATCAGAGAACTTCTTGACCCCAGTCTCACTATTGAAAATAAAGCAAACACACACTTACAATATACTGA
The DNA here is from genome assembly GCA_011680675.1 of Gymnobelideus leadbeateri. Lineage (NCBI taxonomy): Eukaryota > Metazoa > Chordata > Mammalia > Diprotodontia > Petauridae > Gymnobelideus > Gymnobelideus leadbeateri. Next base: position 303,098 of record WOXC01005507.1, on the reverse strand, counting down.
ACTCCCTCTTGTAATATAGAGATTGAATAACTTGTTTAAAAGTCATCTTTAGCCATTGTCCAAATTTTTCTTCTCTTTTAAGTGTGATTTGGAAGTGTATGAGTATTTGACTTAAGTCTTATAAGGAACAGATTCAGAGGAATTTATATTCACTATAAATTCAAAATGTTATAAAAAGGGAAGGAAATTAGCACCTGTCATAGTGGGAGTCTATTCTATATATGGCAGCAAAGCTACCTTAAACTGAAGGGCAAGGAGGTCCTTTTTTTCAGTAGATCCCCTCTAACAATGGACTTTTTCATTACTTAGGTGTCCTTCCAATGGAGTTCAAATGCTTTAAATGAAAAACATTCACCATTGTGCAACATTCTTTTAATCTATGCCGAAAAAAGAATCCTACCTAGAAGTAAAACAAAGGTCAGACAATCTGTTTATAGGGAGGATTCTCTACTAAATATTTTGTTGTTGCTATTCAGTTATTTTGCAATTATACCCAAATCTTTATGACATTATTTGTAGTTTTTCTGGCAAAGATACTGGAGTATTTTACCATTTTCTTCTCCAGCTTATTGTACAGATGAGGAAACTAAGTCAGATAGGATTAAGTGACTTGCTCAGGGTCACACAGGTCGTAAGTCTCTGAGAACAGATTTAAACTCAAAGAGATGAATCTTCTTGACTCCAGGCCTGGCACTCTATCTACTGCACCACCTAACGACCCCATGACCTCTTAGGTATTCTTGTACATTAAAATTTCAGTCATTTGAAATGATGGATCTTTTTTTTTTGAGGGGGGTAGTTATTTTCTATAGCACTACCATCAAGGGGGTAGATAATCTAGGTTTTTTGAAAGATCAAAATAATCAGGCCATTCGTTGCCTCTGTGTAATAAGAGAAAGATTACAGAACGGTTCCCGATGGATCTCATAGAGCTGACATTGTGGCTGGAGATGAAGTGGCTACCTTCATGGAAAGATAAGAAACACAGAAGAGAGACAAGCGGGGTTCTCTTCAGGTAATTGATGGCCAGAAAGTCTCAAGAAATGAGAGCACTGAGTCCATAACTTAGATTTTTTAAACATTCTTGACAAGTCAGAATCTGTTTCAATTGGCAGGAAGGAAAATGAATTATTAACATCATTATTCAAGAAAAGGCTATGCAGTATAGTAAGGAGTAAGATTTCCAAAAAAACTCTGCTTTGATCAGCTACAGAGTCTCAGAGTTTGAAAGGGAAGAGGCATTTTTCAATCTGAATGAAGTGTACAGGGCATTTGAAATTTCAATCATTGCTATTGCTATTTCTCTTCTCCAATCCTTTCAGTAATGACCGCCATATTTGAAAATGACTTCAATCATGCCAAGGATACTGGTGAAATCTTATTTTCTTCCCCTCATCAAGAAAAAAGGTGATGTCTTTTATTATGCTGCAGACTTCAGTTGATTTTAGTGTTAATATTGGTCCAGCATTAGAAAAGAATGTCCAATAATTTAGGGCAGAGTTATAAGTTATGAGAAAAACAGCCCAATAGTCCCAAATAGAAGGCATTAGCTTTGCCATAGCTTGTCAAACTACTGAATTTCACATATTGTATAATGTGAAGATGATCCCCACCAAAATGACATTTTTGTTCCATCAAATTCATTGATGTAACCTCAAGATTTAAGGGAGCAGCCCGGTCTGGAATACATAGCAGGTGGATTCAAATCCCAGCCATGGTTTGGATCGCAGTATTACACTTGTTACTTGTGTGACATTGGGCAAATCTCTCTCTATTCCTAAATTTCTTCTTCTTAAAGTAAACTCCTTGGATTAGATTGCCTTTAATGGATTTGCCAATTCTCAAGCTGGTCCTGCCACTCCTCCTGCATCTATCAGTACAATACAAAAACCATTGCATAACAATAGGTCATTTGGGTTGCATAGTCTTAAAAAAACTATTAAATAAAGACAAGCTAATTTAATTTAACAAGAATTTCTATTTAGCACCTGCTATGTGCAAGACATTCTATTGGGGCTAGTGATACAAAACCAGAAAACAAAAAAAAAAAAACAGTCCCAAGCCTTCAAGGAGCTGACATTCAATGGAAGGAATAAAACATAAAAGTAGTTAAGAAAGGGGTGGCTAGGTGGCCCAGTGAATAGAGCACCAGCCCTGAAGTCAGGATGACCTGAGCTGAAATCTGGCCTCAGACACCTAACACTTACTAGCCATGTCACCTTGGGCAAGTCACTTAACCCCAATTGTCCTGCCTCCGCCATCCAAAAAAAAAAAAGCCAAAAAAGTAGTTAAGTTGAAAGTATATACAAAGTAGTATCAATTTCAAAAAGAGATCAGTTATTCAATTAACAGAAATTTATTATGCCTATTACTATGCCTATTACTAATACCTATTAAATGGCAGGTACTGTGCTAGGCATGTGGGATACAGAAACCAAACAGAAAATAGTACCTTGTCCTCAAGGTTCTTACAGTTGAGCTGCCAAGATAATACAAGCATTGGAATGCATGAAGCATATTAATGAATAGCTACAATTTAGTTGGCAGAGGTGAAAAAGTTAGGCAATTGTAGGGATTAAGAAAAGTCTTGTATAGAAGGTGGCAGGTAAACTCTACTTTGAAACACAGATTTCTCTGTGGACTACATAAACAGACTTAAAATACCAGCACTTTCTAATTCACCTAAAAAAACCACTTCTCATTTATCTTCTTAATCCTGGAAGTCATCATTCATTGGTCCATGACAACTGTAACTTGAAAATAATTCCATTTTTTAATGCATGCCCTTGTTGCTCAAGTAAATAATTCTTCCCTCCAGTTTTTAGAGAAGTGGAAGCAGTCTCTTGTATTGTTGACTTTCATTTCAGGAAATGGAATTTCTTGAAGGTCAGAGAGATGGAGTTGATGAATTGGAGAGTGATGTTAATGATTACAATTCTTGAGGCTTTATAAAGCCTTTTAGATTTCCAAGACTTTAAAATTATGTTAGGTCTTCACAAAACTGATGTCTCCGTTGCAGAGCTGAGGAAATTGGGAAAAAAGAAAGAGAATAAGTAACATGCCCAAAGGTCATACTGAAAGTTGAAGGACAGTGTTAAGGTGAGAATTATCCAGACATTTTACAGCTGTGCCTACTTTAAGAAATGAGTGCTTTCCTAAAGAGTTGAACATAAATTGCAATATTGGGGAAATTGACCTTAATTAGTTCAACATTTAGTTGAGGAAGAATTTCCTCTACTGTGTACCTGACAAGTGAAGATTTGGGCTTTACTTACTCTATCCAATGAGGCAAAAGCCAGTGCCTCCAGAGTCAGCCCTCTCAAAATGTATGAAATAGAAGTCATTTTAAGCAAATATGGTATGAATTCTGTTGTCAAGTGAATAAGCCCTGCCAAATTGCTCCATTTTGTAAACTCCTATTTTTATTCTTTGGGCTTTTATGAAGTAGAAGGTGTGTGGATTTTGCTTAGCCTGGCAAACTAAACTGCCTTTCTGTCTCTGAAAAATCTTAGGCAAAAATCACAATAGTTTAATCTCCTACCGCAGGCATGATCCCATGCCATAGAAAGTTTATAATTGTAAACATTGATCTGTGAGCTGCGATATGAGATCCTGCAAAACAAACAGCATTTTTATAGCATTAATTTGAAATTTATTTTAAGGTTCGAAGTTTTTGTTAAAAAAAAAAAAACTTCAAACAATCAAGCTCACATTATTCTCTGATTGTGAGATTATGGCTGTTTTCAAAGTTCAGAATATATTTCAGAATCCTAATTAATATGCTCACATATAATGAATTCAGATATTAATTATAATTATCCATAATGAGTTGATTAATTTTCCAGATAAAAGCATAGCAAAAACTATGATGCAATTTGGGACATAAAGTTCTTTATTAAAAATTTTTTTAAAAGAATTCTCTCTGCTCTACTTTTCAATATTTATTCAGGCCATGATTTCTCAACACAACTTCTGCTCTGCCTCCAAATTCATGTTTTCCTTACTTATTTTATCAGACTGGCTACACTAGTTCAGAATATATCACTACTCAACTCAGGAGCACAGTGAAGCAATAAGGCATGATTGAGATAGTCACCAGAAAGCTGGAGGATTCACATTAGGGATTATAACTGTGCACTGCCAATCAAAGTCCCCTGCATCATCATCACCAATATTTATTACATATTCATTTGTTCTGTTCGATGACATCCTGGGTACATAAAGACTGAGAAAGACAAAAGTCCCAGTCTTTAGTCCAATGGGAATGACCCAATGCTTGTAGTAAGGACTCTCCCATGGTATGAAGGCTCCAGTCATACTTTAAAGGATTTCTTACTTTCATGGATCAATATTCAGATCAGGATAATGTGTGAACTTTGTTCTTTGGCACCTAGATTCTGTCATTTATGACATAACAATCACATAGTTTGCACATTACAAAGCATGAGTTCATTTATTTAACTTTCAAATAAAATCAAGATCTAATGGAAAATAATAGCATGTGCTTATAAGCAAATGCCCCCAGAGGCCATTATTCTAGGAGCAGTTAGTCTCCCCCTGGTGTGGCCCCTTAGTCTCTTCCTCATTCTGAGCTTTTCATGGTCATTATTCATTGATATTACCTGACACAGTTCCTCTAGAGGCCACAAGCAACCATTCGCTGGTCTTTATTCTAAGCCTCTACAAAGGGTACAGAATACTTCTCCCTACCATATCTTTCTCTCATGGTTTCTCCTTGCCATTCAGTGACCCCCTTCCTATAGATGGTGGAAAGTAGGGGGAAGTCAGAAAACATCCAACCTCTTTTGATACTTTCAGTCAGAGGTAGCTCCATCAAAGGTCAATCTCATGGCTATGAATTCAGAGCTCTTTTACTTTAGATTACACCTTTATTTTATATAACACCAGTTGCTAACATGAAGTTCCAAACTAGGCAGCCCACTCTGAATTTCTCATTTATATTAAAAGCCCGGGACACTTTGCCCCTCACAACTACCTAATGGATCTTTATTCCCAATATCAGATTGACTCCACAATCTGATGTACTCTCTTATTCCACAGGCTCAATAACTACCCCCATTATTAGTCCTCCCCCCCACTCACCTAGTTGTCCTTTTAATTACCCACAGCTGCTTCCCTCCACATCCAGGGAAGACTGATAGGATAAAATATGGGTGACGGGATCGAGCATTCCTCCAATGTTTTCACATACATTGGGAACAAAAAAAGCTTTTGTTTGTTTTTCACCCTTTCTACATTGGAGATCATTGGATATATCCACAGTATGCAGGAACTATATCCACTCTGTCTCCAAATCAGTTAATGAAGTATCTTGTGAGAGTGCAAATGTTTTAGTGTTATGTAGAGCAATATCCCATTGAGTGAATTGTTCCATTTAATTAATTTAATCAATATACATTTATTGAGTAAATTTACAAAGCATATAATACTATGTTATTATTGTGGAACAAGAGACATTAGCAGTTGTAGAGTGATGAGTTAAGTCTTCATACTGTTGAGTGGAACAGAAAACCCATAGTAATGCTGACTGTCTACTGTCTTCACCACAACAGGGAAGTAATTTTATTTTTCCATCATTGATTTTCTATCTCATGACCAACTGAATCTTTTCCAAACCTTTTCTTCTCTCCATAGGCCTCTCACATGATACTTCCTTCTCAGTCTCAGTTGAGAAGCTTGCCTCTTGTGGTACTAAGACAATTGAGGCCATTTGATGTGAGCTCATTTTTATCTGATTCTCTTCCTCTCAAAACTCCTTGACATCATCCCTCACTCTCTCTAAAAATCAGATGGTCCTTCTTCTTGCCAAGGCCAATTCATTCATCTTACTGAACTGAAACCTCTATTACCCCTTCAGTCTCTTGAATCTTTAGTCTCTATTCATTTCTTCACTATTGCCTTTAAACATGCCGATCTCCCTAATTCTTGAAAAAAACACTTTCCAAGTCCTGCCATAACCTCAAGCTATGATCCTATAGCTTTTCTACCTTGCTCAGTCACACTCTTAGATTAACTATACTTGCTCCTTCATTTTCCTCTTCATCCCCTTGCAGTTTGTCTACCAACCTCATCTTTCAACTGAAATTTCACTCTCTGAAGTTACCAATGAAATCTTAATTATCAAACATGATGATCTATTTTTTTTACTTCTCTGATACATTTGATATAATCAACCACCTTCTTCTCATTCACACGTTCTCATCCTTAGGTTTTTGTAACAAGATTCTTTCCCCATTCTCTTACTTTTCTGACCTCTCCTGAGACTTTGGATGGATTCATTATCCATATTATACCCCCTAAATATGAGTGTTCCCCAAGACTCCTACTCTTCTCTCTAAACTTGCTCTTGGAAATAGTATTGGCTTCCTTGGATTTAATTATGATCTCTATTTAGATGACTCATAGAACCACAAATCCATGCCCAGTCTCTTCTCTGAGTTTCAATCCTGTATTCTGGAAGACTTTGGGACATTTAGAATTGGATGACCTGTAGGAATCTCAAACTCACCATGTCAGAAAGAGAACTCATCATCTTGTCACCCAAATGCATATCTCTTTCTAACCCCCCTATTTTTTGAGGAGAACATCCTCAACCTTCTCATTGCTTGGATTTTTAACTTTGGGGTTTTCCTTGTCTGCTCATTCCTGCTCATCCCACAAAATGTAATCAGTTGTAAAAATCTTTAAATTTCTCCCTCCACAGTACATCTTGCATCTGACTCTTCTCTCTAATTAGACAGCTACCAGCTTAGTTCAGCACCTACTCACCTCTTTCTTACTTTATTGGTATGGCCATCCAATTAGTCTCCTTGCCCCAAGCCTTTCCCTATTTGAGTCCTTCCTTCATAGTGCTATCAAAAGGATTTTTCTGAAGTCAGATCTGACCAGGTTCAGCCTTCAGTCACAAAGCTCCAATGGCTTAGTATTACCCCTAAAATTACATTTAAAGCTTCTCAGCTTAGTTTTTAGAGTCTTTCACAATCTTGTACCACCCTATCATTTTACCTCATTGTAGATTACTCCACCTCTTGCATCCTGAAGACCAGCCAACCCGGCCTTCTCTGAGTTAGTGAACATGATGTCCCACTGTCTGTCTATGGCTTGGATTCACTCCTTCCTTACCTTGACTTCAGAAAAACCCACTTTTTCTTCCCAACACAGACCGTCTTCTTCATAAAGCCTTTCTTGATTCTACCCCACTCTTAGGGCCTTCCCTACCTAGCTCTCTTTTATTTAATGAGTTTGCCTTTATTTGTATTTATTCCCTTCTATTTGTTCTGTGTTCACACACAGGCGCCTGCTGTCTTCTCTGTTATAATACGGGTTCTTTGTGAATTGGGATTAGTTCATTCATCAGATTTGTATGCCCAGTGCCTAACACTGTACCTGGCACATTGGAGGTACCTATTCTATAATTGTTAATTGAGTGTATAAAGTAACAAGGGAGGTAAACTTCAAGGATACTAAATAATCAGTCGAGGTGAGGAGGGAGCCAAGTACATTCCCCACAGAGCGGGCAGTAAGTGCACAGCAATGGTGACAAGAAATGAAATGCCCTTTGTGAGGAGCAGTAAGAAGGCCAATCTGACTGGTCTGACAAAGTCATGGAAGGAAGCAATGTGTAAAGAGTCTGGAAAGGTGGGCTGAAGGTGGGTTGTGAAAGGTGGTGGGTCTTTAAATATTAAATGGATTTGTATGTTATTATTTGATCAGAGAGGCAATTAGGAACCATGGGGCTCTATTAGAACAGACATTGACCTGGTCAGACTTGTCCTTTAGGAATATTGGCCTGGAAGTTCTGTGGAGAGGCGAGACTTGAAGCAAGGATACTAACCATGGGTCTGTTGAGATAGTCCCTAGGAGAAGAGGTGGCCTGAGGAGGCATTCTCTTCTTCAACCAGACATCTCAGGTCAGACTGTGGATAGCCACTGTACATATGTGCACACTAGGGACATACAGATCAATATTTACTAAGCCAGCACATATGCTATTGGTATGGCACAGAAGCAAAAGGATACACTGAAAAATTTAAGGAATGGGGACAAAATGAGAATGTGCATTTTAATAGATTGGACTGTGAAGCAATTAATTAGCCAGGCAAGACTTCACAGATGATGTTCAATTTCTATCCACCTTGAAACCTGCCTTCTTATTTTAGTTCTATATTAGATGCATTTTGGGTGTTAAAAAATTTTGGCTGAGAATTAGAAACTGAAATCTGTTCTTTGACATCAACAGACTGCTAGACCTTACTTTCTTTAGCACACTCAACATTACATGCATCAGTAAAGTGCCTACTATGTGCCAGGCACTTTGCCAATTATTGGACATAAGAGATGAAGATAAACAATCTCTGATCTTATGGAACTTCATGAAATCATTGTTCAAGGGGAAATATGCAAATAGGTAAGTCAATACAAAATGTATCTGAAGTAAATATAAAGTGTTAAGGGATAAACTAATAACAAGAGGGAAAGTGCGGATCTCATAAAGGCAGTGAAAGGTGAAAGGAAGCCACCAATTCTGAGGCAAAGATGAGTGAGGACAAATTCTGAGCTAGTGCTTGGGGAAAGAGCCCACTGGCCAAGGCAGGGCATCTGAAGCTGCTGATTTCTGGGTGAGCTTGAGAAGGAGAATACACTGAAAGAAGGAAATGATTCCATCCCTTACAAAAGAATGGGGAAGTCTCTTTTTAATGATTGTGAAGATTTAGGCTAAACTCTCTCCACAATTAATCAAAAATGTAAGGCAGAAACCATAGCTATTCTGGACGTGCTGCTGAACAGTTCCTACTTCGAGGCCATTCTCTTTACATGGAAATGAGTCTGAAGAGGCATTAAGGCAAGTTCTGCCCCCAGCCTACTTCACACAGGAGAGCCTCCCATAGAATCCTCAGAACATGCTTCTATGTAAGGAGCGAGGAGGTGAATTGGAAGAAAGATTTTCTTCCAAAAATTCAAGGAGGATTCAGTCATTTAAATGCAAATAGTCACTGAGCTAGTTTAATTAGTTGTATTGATCATCAATGTTAAGTTTATAATAAATCATTTATTTTCAAAAAATGAACTCTAGGAAGAATATGTTTTCCCCTCTCCCCATCATCTCTAACTCCTTACAAAGAGGATGGGGGAGGAGGGAAGGTGGACTAGCGCTTGGTTTTCTCCTGTTGACACCTTGTTATGACAAATCTGTTTCTTTCCAAAGATGGAATAATTCCTTTCCTTTCCTGCAATTGTACTGGCCCAGGAAGATAAAAGGATAAGAGATTTAAGTTTGGAAGAGCTTAAAATCCATATAGTCCAGCCCTCTCCTTTTGTAGATAAGGAAATAGGCAAGAGAAGTCAAGCAACTTCCCCAGAGTACCATGGGTGGTCAGTGTTTGAGCTCCAACAGGAACTCAGGGCCTCTTCCCTGAAATCTCAAGGACCTTCCTTTAACCATCCTGCTTCAGATATATTGCCTTGTCCTCCTGTCTTTCTCAAGAAGCTAATGGGCATGTTGAGGTTGTTATTAATAATTTTGGATATTTCAACAATATTTTTCTACTAACACTGAATTTTAGAGAAAATTGGTTTATTATAATAAGGATAAGAAAAAATATAGCAAACTATATTTTAGTTAAGGATCCTACCAGAGTAGGAGAAGGTATAATGAGCTGAGCTATAGAAATTGTCTGATAAATATAATGGAAATAGGAGTATAAAAGATTCTAATGTAATAGATAAATTCTCAATTGACCCCCCTACCATGGTCAATTAGATCTGGGATCTATACAGGAAAGAATCAGAGATATGAATAAAGCTTGAAATGTTTAAAGTAATGGCTTTCAGTCTAGTAAGTGATTAGGCTTTCAATAATATATGTGCTAGATGGTTCCCCCTTGTTTGTGGACATAGAGTTCTTTAAGAGAATTCAAATAGATGGAGCGGAAGTGTTTATTATTTGTTTGTAAAGTTACAATAGTTAGGAATGTTTTAAGTTATTTTCAGTTCAGAATGTGGAATTTCAACCAGGGTGACAAATTTCTGCAGCACATATTTCGGGATAGGAAAGCATCCCAAGTACTTCATAAATGATAATAAGTAACCATCTATCTTACCTGCACACATGGTCTACCCTGGGCAAGGGACCCTTGGCTTTCAAGTTTGATTTAACAAACAATTAGTAAGTACCCACTATATGCAAAGTGCCAGGCTAGTTCATGTTTATCCCAAACTGAAAAGTGGTGGCTTCGAAGCACCCAAGAGGCTTATAATCTAATGATAAATTTAACATACACAGATAAGTATAGCATAATAATAAGAAGTTTGGGGGATGCTTTGGGTGGGGTAGAACCTTAGCTACATCTCTAAGAAAGAAACAGAAACCAATTCCAACTTATGATGGTGAGGAGAGAATGTTGTGTTGTGGGGGGGGGGGTGGAGGGAGGTTGTTTTGTCTTGTTTTTTAATATATAAAGGAAAAAATTGAATGAATATGCTAAAATAAGGATTTCTGGGACAACTTAGGGAATATTTGAAAGACTCATTTTATTGTACAAAGAATGAATGCATTCTACTCAAACAATACTGGTAAGGTTGATTGCAGCCAATTTACGGAAAGTATTAAATGCCAGGCTAAGGACTTTGTATGATATTCTGTGTTCAATAGGGAATCATTGAAGGTTGTTGAGAAAGTGAGTGAAATGGTTAGAATTATGAGTTGGAAAGACTGGGTGTGTTGGCAGCTGTCAAAAGATATATCCGAGAGGAGTGGAACCAGAGTTTATCTTCCAGGACTGTACATTCAGTTGTTCCAGGGCAACCATATTTAAAATGTGACCCAAGTTGTTCATAGAATTTTCTTTGTTGATAAAGGAAAACTTCACCCTGATCCTGAAGCATTTGAGTGAAGGAATTTGTCATCTTTATACCAAACACCAAAATAGAATTTTAATTTTGGTTTGTTGAAAAAAATTAACACTAATGTTTCTACAGAATTAGTGTGCCCCAGTGAAAGGATACTTGGGATTGGAATCAGGTGGTCTTGGGTTCAAATTCCCCCTCTGTCACTTGTTATCTGTGTCATCTTGAAACAATTATGAACCTCAAGCAAGTGCCTAATGTTCATTTATTTGCATATATATGGATTACAAGCTGCTTTAGAGAAAGGAGTTTTTACACTGGGGGTTCATCACAATGACAAAAATCACAACAGTCACAATTCATATATTGATATAATTAGGAAAAAGTGATTTGAATGACTGTAGAAGTAAAATTGCAAGTATGGGGGGAAGTTAAAGGAAACTAGTGAGTAGATATAATTCAAGAAGTGTAAGCAAGTCTCTCAAGCTTCCTGAATCCCAGTTTCCTTGTATATAAAATGAGAAGGTTGCAAGAGATGGGCCCTAACTCCCCTTTCACCCCTGAGCCTATGTTCCTGTGATAAGCCCAGTCTTGACGTTAGACAATTCCAATCGTTACTGCAGGATAAGAACCTTTTTGGCCTTCCATCTTCACCTCATGCTTCTTCACAATCTAACAAGATGTCACATTGTACAGTAGAAAAATCACTCAATTTGATGGGTGAAGACTAGAGTTCAAATCCCAGTGTAATGTGTTTTGTTCTGGCCCCACCCTCAGAGAAAGATGTGCTGAGTTCTTTCCAAAGGGCAAGTCGAGGTATTTGTGGGTTTTTCTTTTCTCTGCAAAGATCATGGAGAATGAGGGAATTGGCTCAAGCCTCCACTGGCTGTATTCTCCTCACTTTAGGGGCCCAGTGACACTTTACATATAAATACCTTTTATAAGAGAAATTTTGCTTCAAATACATACCTAGAATAAAATATAAACATTGCTTCTACGACCTCAGGGTCATAAGTCCCCTTAAACTAACTTGGTCTCTGGCAATGGTGAAATTAAGTTCATAGTTTAGCTCAGTTCCTACAAAGCATTGGTCCCATCAACTTCACAGCCAAAGCTAGCATCATTTCTCGTTTCTCCTGGCTTAAAGTCCTATGGATGTACTCCTCAGGGCACTACTACTGGGTTGCCATCAAACCCTCAGTTCCCAGAATCATTAATCCCTATGACTCTTGGCTCAGGTCAGAAATTATGTTCCCTGAATCCCAAATGACAAAGAAGGAACAATGAACCCAGGTAAATTACTGAGGGTACATGTGACCTTGGTACAAGATAGGACCTGCATGGTTGTCTCCCTACATACTGCCAGTGAAAGAGTGCCTCTGTTCCCTCAAATATGAATAAGGCACATCTTCCTTAATTAGACCCTTTTGAAGAAACAAATCATTTGGGATACCGAGCCAATGGCAAAATGTTGCTTGCCACCACATTTTAGGCCAAGCAGAAAGATTCACATAATTTCAAAGATTTTCTTGGAAATGGCTCCCTAGTGTATTCCATTTGGCTGACATGATCTGAACAAATTGACAGGATCTACCCATGACTCTCATCCTATCTGCTCTGTCACATAGGCAAAGTCACATAAAATTGCTAAGTATCATATTTAAAATGAGAAAGTAAAACCAGATGATGTCTAAGGAACCTTCTAGTTCTGGAGTTGTAACAAATACACCGGTTCCCTCTGGAAATTAGAGTCATATAAAGCTATGAGAAAGCAGACACTAGATGGCAGCTCTCTGCCATAGTTCAGGCAATGATCTTAAAAAAATTATTCCCACCAACTGGCTGGAGGGGAGGTATCCTCCATCTGTTGATTTTTCTTTTCAGGGGGCTCAGGCAAAGCTCACCAGATCACAGTTTCTCAGAATAAGGTGATCTCAGAGTTGGAAACATTTATGGGTAGCTAACTAGTCTAATCTATAGCTGTCTGAGAGCTCTCTCCTCCAACCTTCTCTACAAGCAGTCTTCTGCCTTTTGTCTAAATGTCTCCAGTGAGTAAAAACTCAGTGTTCATACCATAGAACACAGCGCTTCATCTCTCATCTCCATGCCTCTGGACTGGAAGCCCCCTCATACCTAGAATGAGGAAATTCCTCACTCCTCCCTCCATTTCCCTTGATTCTTCTAATATTCAGCTCCAGGCCCAGCTTCTGCCAAAGGCCTTTCCCTACCTCCCATAGCCTCTTCTACCTTTCCTTTTCAAATTACCTTTCATCTATTCTGCATCCATTGTCTGTATACTTAGATATTGACATGGTTTATCCCCATGTTGCTAGAATATACTTCTTTAGGTCAGGGACCATTGTTTACCTTTCTTAGATCTCCAGTGCTAACAAACAGTACCTAGCACACAGTAGTCACTTAATATGTTGCTATGTTGTCCGACCTTCATTTTTGAAGGACACCAAATGGGCTAGCATTCCCCTTTCCAAGGATGGAAGAGGGTCCTAGTGGCTTTTACAGTACACATGCCATCAAGGCATTACCACCTATTTGGTGGCATCTAATCAAGTCACATGGTACATACTTGTTGACTAAGTCATAAACAACTAAGGAATGGAGTGGTGAAATTTTTGACAAGGTGAGTTAGAACCACCTGAGCGCAACCTTACCTCAGATACTTGCTAGCTCTCTAAACCTTGGTGAATTGCTTGATTTCAGCCTCAATTTCTCCATCGGGATATGGAAAATAATAGTCTTATTTCACTGGGTTGTAAGAAATAAATGGTACAATATATACAAAGTACACTCAATATATGAAGGCACTTTGCAAATGTCAAGTATTATTATTTGTCTAAAATTGTATCTTGAAAAGAAGACTGTGTTTGGATTTAGAGGACCTGGTTTTGGTTCCTGTATTCTAGCTATGAAAGCTTGAGCAAGGTATTTAACCTCTCAGAGATGGTTTCCTCATCTCTGAAGTAAGGGTAATGAAATAGGTGACCTCTGATGACCTTTATGGTCCAGAGCTGTGATTCTAGTTTCATTCTCCCTCCTCAGCTTCTACGAAAATAGTAGAAAAATTATTGTCTACTTTAAGCACCCTGGACAGAGCACAGAGAGTCTATGGCCATATGAGCATGGCCGGACCAGCCTAAGAATGTAGCTTAACAAGTAGGCATAGGTAATTCTGCCTGAAGGTTGGGACCATCCCAAGGGTGGCTAAGTGCCAATCACTGATCTCTTTCCCTTCACCCTAGAAAAATGGAAAAAGCACAAAAGGCTTGAGAAACCTGTTGTGAAACTTCTGCGTGTCCCTTGGGGTACTTCAAATCTGTACCTACCAGTCCTTCCAGCTCAGTAAAATAGACAAGGGAGCGACAGGGAATTTCTAGTGGAATATTATGGTGGGGGTGCCCTGGTTTTTTTCTCCTAATCATCCTGGTATTATCTGAATTGTTTCCCCTCTCATCCTAACTAAGTGGAGGGGGAAGTGTGGCTCATCCATTGAATTCTTTGATTCTATAGGCACTTTAAGGTTTGCAAAATGCTTTTCATACATTATTTCTTTTGATTTTTCCCAACTCCTGGTGGTGGGTGGGGGTTAGGTGGTCATTATCCATTTCTGTATGTGAGGAAACTGAGACTGGTGGAGTTTAAATGACTTCACCAGGATCACATAGATAGGACTTGGACGGGATTCCGATATTAATGTTTCTGACTGTTAGTTCAGGACTTCTTCCAGAGCAAACATTCTCTGATCCTATGCATCATCTTCTCATCTTCATTTTTAATGGAAATAACAGTATTGAATCACAGAGACAGTATCAGGTTGTCATGTTCAGCTTTGTCACTGCCTCCTGTGTGTGAGACTGTGTGACTGATAGCATCCGTGTTTGATAGTGCATGTAGCCACCAGCCATTCCTCTGCTGGAGGACCTCTCCTGAGAAGCCATTCACTCCTTGCAAGGTAGTCAAGTGCATTTTCAGACAGATCAGGGGTCAAGAATTTCTTCCTAATACTAAACTGAAATCTTCTTCCTGGGATGTCTAATGAAAAGAACATTTTTGAGAACTTTAAGGATGACAGAGCACGTTATTGCAAACCATCCAGACCATGTTCATGACTTCACAAAGTTTTCTTTAGGCTCATCATCAGTTGTTTTTCCTGTGCTTTTACTTAACTCACCATTCTGGCTATCACTTAACATCCAAGGGCCTCAGTTTCCTCATCTATAAAGTGACAGAGTTAGCTTAAGATCGTCTTTGAGGTCCCTTCCATAGCTTTCACCTATGATCTTATGATCCCCCTCTGGACACATTCCAATCTGTCAAAATCCCTGCCAAAATGGGGCACAGTGTGTACATAGCATTGTGATAAAAAAAAAAAAACCTCTACTATAGTGGATAGCCTAGAACTAGCCCTCTTCTTCCTTCCAGACCTCCTAGTAGCCTGCTACTAATACACACACACACACACATACACACACACACACACACACACACACACACACACACACGATTATCAAGTACAACTGTTCATATGTCAATAGCTCTGCCCCACCTCTCTCAACCCCTGATGCAGCTCATATATCAGAGTTCCCAATTCCTACTATCCATGGTGCTACTGATGTCCTCTGAGACATCATTGAATCATAGAATCTCAAAATTGATTGTGGCCTTGGAGGTTAGCTAATACAACCCAAAGCTAAAATAATAACCCCCTCTACAACACAGTCAACAAGTTGCCCACCAGCCTCCACTTTAAAATGTTTAGACATGAGGAACTCACTACCATTTGAGGCCAACCATTCCTCTCAAGAAACTGTAAACTATCCGATGAAATCTATAAATATGCATTATGTTTATAGCATTTTCCTAATCTAAAAGTTTAGTAAGCTTTTCAGAAATGGAAATAAGAACATCTAACATTCTTCTTTCTTAGAGACTACCCCTTGATTTCTGGTACTCCTTATTGCTTTTATGAACAGATCACAAACAACTCACTTAAAAATCTTCTCTCGATTTTACATTTTCCCAGAGTCAATATAAGACCCACTAGGCTATAATTTCCCCAATCCTTCTCATTTGGGGAAAAATCAGGGCATCTGTTAGTCTCTAGGCTTTAGGTTCACCTCCCATTTTCCATGATGCCTCAAAGAGTATTTCCAACAGTCCAACAATCATCAACAACTTGGATGCCAATTAAAATAATGGATTAACCTCTGTTCCATTTAATTCCTGTGGCTTGTTTTCCTTATATGCAGCATTCTCCGATCTTTATGTGTTGCTTTCCCCTAAGATCCATTTAGTTTAAGAATATCATAAATAGTTTCTTTCTCAACAGGTGATGTGCAAAACTAGTGTCTCTCCACTGAGCTTTAATGCTTTCACACACAGTAAACTCAATCAAGGCTCTGCAACACTGAAAGTGTTAGGAAAATACCAAGACAATAAAGCAATCAGCTTATTTTTATCAAATGCAGTCTAGTTACCGCATGCAAATCTGTTCTTGTCTTCACTTTTTGGTAATAAAACATTATCTCTAAAATGCTTGCCTCTTGGCATATTTCCAAAGCATTTTGTGGATAAAATTATGGGAATATTTCTACATTTGATGTTCTGAGTAGAAAACATATTTTATAATCAGGAAAAATCCATATTAGGTAATTGACAGTTCGTTTTTTAAAAGAGGCAATGCTTTGTTCTATGGAGGGAAAAGATATTTCTTTTGTGAAGGAATAATATTGTTTGGGGGTTGACAATAAAGAGTGATAAAGGGACCTTAATTAAGAAGCTGAGTTGCTATTCTCCTGGTATGACAATACAAAATCTGTTTGCATCTAAATCCCAGTACTTCCAACTCTTGCTTTCACGTGTTTCCAATAAATTTACCTTGATTTGAGAACATAATTATCCTGTAGGTGTTATTATAAGGACTTCAGATTTGTATGCCTTCTCCAAAACTGCCTCATTTGGTTGTTTTGTGGATATATGTATGTGTTTAATTCCATAAAACCTGAAGCAGAATTTGCTGCTACAACATTAAAAATGTAAATGTAAAATAAGATGGATGGGTCTTTATGTAAGCAATCAGGTTTGCCCATTGCCTGGTCATTTATATGAGTTCCTTGATAGCTGATATTAGTTTGTTAATCAAAGGGTTTGATAAAGAAAGAGTTTGACTGATCATTTCATTACCAATGTAGGTACTAGTCTCCTGAAAGTAGTTGTATGTTTACAGGGGGCTATTTCTCCTGATAATACAGCTTCCTTCATGCAATACAAAGGCAAAGACTAGGATTGGCAAATCAGATGATTTATTTTATGCTACCCAAGCATTAATCTGAAAACCAATAAATATAAATACTACTTCAGCTCTAACAAGGTTTTTGAAGTCTATAGAGATGATTTCCCCTTTTAGTAGCCTGAATCATGGGGAAAGAATTAGATTAAAAATACCTTATTATAACACCAAAGGCTAGCCATCGGCAGGCATTTTACTTTCCTGGTTTGGTCAAAGTGAACCCATACAATTCCTATCTATAAAAGCCAAATAGAACCCTATGCTATAGATCAAGGAAAGGTGATTTCAGGCCTCTGCCTTCCCCTCTCCTCTGCCATACACATGCCTCCAAGTAGGAACCCAGTTAATTTCTCCCTCTGTATCTGCAGGGCATAACTCAGTACCTTGAAAATTTTTTGGTGATAAAAATAGGAATGGATGGACCTAAGATGTCATCAAGGTAGGGCACTTTCTCCATTGATGAAGAGTAGCAACTTGTATGCAAATTAATGTTTAAGAGGTTATCTGGGTCAATGAGAGGCTAAGGTTGTTCTCATCCAGCTTTCATTGTTAGAAGGGGCAATAGCACTTAGTGGATAAAGGGCCATCTTTGGAGCCTGGAAGGCACTGGCTCACTTTCTATTTCTGACATGTATGAACTGTGTGACTATAAACAAAGTATGTCATCACTCAGTGACCAGAAAATTCTTGGAAATTAAGTTATAGAAGAATTGCCCATCTTGGGAGAGAGTCTCTATAATAAGAGTTCCCTATGCTATTGTGTCACTTAATACTTTAAGTTACAAAGAAGTTACATCTCTGCATCAGTGTTGGGGATTTCCATACCAGAAGTTTCTATGTACTCTACCCCAAAAGTTAAGGTATTTCCCCTTGTATCTAAGCCAAGTTTTTCTCCTTCTACATTTCACTCGTAATTTTTGGTTTTGCTTCTGTATGCCAGACAGGACAATGGCATCCCCTCTTCTACATGATAATTTTTGTGTAGTAGAATATTGGACATCATGCTGGCATTAGAGTCTGAAACACCTGAATGTGAATCATGCCTCAGACTCTTAATAGTTATTCTATCCTTGTCAAGTTACTTAAACTCCCTCAGCTTCAGTCCCCTCATCAATAAAAATGGAAATAATAACAATACCTACCTCACAGGATTGCCATGGAGATAAAAAAGAATAATATCTCTAAAGATTTTTGTAAACCATAAAAGTCTATGCAAACTTGCCATTTGAAGATATTCCCATGTAAGTCCAAGTTATTCTTCTGCTAGCCAAAGCATTCTTAATTTTTTCTTCCTATTATGAGCTTTAAGTCCTTCCCTGTCCTGGCTGCACTCCTCTGGGCACCCCCAGGTGATCATGGGAAAAATGACAGAGTTGCTATTTTTCCTTTGTAGGATCATAGATCTAGACCTGGAAAGCAACTCAGGTGCTAACTGGTTCAACCACCTCTTTTTACAAATAAGGAAAATGAAGCTCAGGTAGTTAAAGTGATTTGACCAAGGTTGTTCAGGTAACAATAGTCAGAAATAGCATTGGAACTCAGGTCCTCTGTTTGCAAAGTCTCTTACCTTCTTAACATGGAGGAATCTCCCTGTGCCTAACTTCCTTTATCAATATATGTCAGCACCTTTTCTACAAATTACAGTGTTTAGAGAGTTGCCTACCATGAGCTTAAGTGATATGTCAATGGCCACACAACCAGAATGTCATCAAGGGAATGATTTGAGCCCATATCTTCCTGGCTCTGTGGCCAACTCTCTATCCTCTGCACCAAGTCCCATCTAAACTGTAGTACCCCAAACTGACCACAGTAAACAACATATTATCAATGTTCTCTGACCATGGCAGAACATGACCCCAACTGCTGTGCCTCTCTCCAGGCAGCTCTGCATTATATTATGTTTCTTGACTGCCCTACTACACTGTTGACTTCAAAGGCAAGAAAGCCAAATATGCTCTGCAGTACTATGTTGGTCTTTTTATTGATCTCAGGACATATAAACAGAAGAAGTCTTCTTCCTGTCAGAGAGGAGAGTTGCCTTTGAAGAGGGGCATTGTATGAAGTTGGCTGCATCCAAGAGACAAAAATGGTAGGATCCGAAAGGCCTGGCTGGTAGTCGTGCCATGGGCACTCTTGCAACCATCTATACCACATTAATTCCCTATGACGGAGAAAGGACCTAGAGGTCATCTGTAATTAAAGGGAATGCTCTTATGAAAGAGAATGAGGATTCACATTGATTAGTATTGGCAGCCTCTATAATCAAGGGCAGATAAGCTTTGGAAATGACTATCTGTATCCACTGGGTAGAAAGATGGCAGGGAGGCAGGCTGACAAACAAGAGCAGGTACCAGGACCAAGTGTCTGATCAACAATTACATAATGAACTTGCAATAAGGCCCATTTCTGGATCTTTTATAGCTTTGCTTTCCCCTGCCTGTTTCGGGGGAAGTTGCAGAAATAGAAGGGAGGAAAGCATACTGTGCACAGTCTAATTGTATGCCAGGCTATCAGCAAGGCAGCATGAGCTATTCCCACCCACTTTGGAAATGAAATAAACATCACTTTAGGCAGGATGCACACCTGTGGGAGCTACATTCCCTTTATATCAGTTAGGAAAGCACAATGCCAACTGTTCCGATGACAGCTGGGTACCAATCAGTTCCAATAATATAGCATGAGTTTTTACCTCATCAAATCATTGGATTTGAAAAGGTATTGAAGGGTCATCTATTCTATCGCACTGGCTCTTTGGAGGACAAAGGTTAAGCCAAAGATAAGCATATTTTGCTTTGAAATAATATCAGATACTATTAGATAAAAGAATGGCACAGTGTAAAGAATTCTGGATTCCAGATTGAAGTAGGATTTTTAAAGCCAATGGAAAATACTACAAACCACAGACAGGGCAAAGGACATAGAGTATATACTATAATCAGTGGGTGGGGGACAAAGACAGACTGGGATAGGAGGTAAAAACCAAGGGATACTAACTTCAGGTCACTACTATGGAAATTAATGAGGGATGAGGAGAGGAAGAGGTAGAAGATGATTAAGTAGGACCTTCCCCAAACCATGTTCCTGGTGTACTAGACAAGACAGAGGAAAAGTTCACTCCAGTCTGCCTTCTGGAAGCTTTCTATTTTTATCAACTATTCTTGCTAAGTAGGTGCTTAAGTTCTATTGTTTCGATGCTCTGGGAGGACTATAAGCAGTGTCAGCTCCCTCTAATTGGGAAGAAGTATGCTGCAGTGGAAAAAAAAAAAGCACTGGGATTTGCAGTCCTAGGATCTGGGTTCAAATCTAAGCTTTTCCACCTAACACCTATGTGACCTTATGCAAACCACTCTTTAGACCACAAGTGACTCATCTATAAAGTAAGGCCATTGGCCTAGATCCCTACCACAGTCCCTTCTAGCTCCAAGTCTTTTTTTATAGAAGGCTATGATACTAAAAAGTTGATGCCCTCTATATTTAATACCCTATGACCTAGATAGTGAACTAATGATGTAGGGACAAAAAGGGAGGCTTGCTAAAATAACTCCAGACAAAATAGTAAAGATCTAACAAAGCCCTGAGTAGACATATTTCTAACTAATTTGAATCAGGATATATCTGAGTGGAGATGGTCTATAACCCAACATGTAAAGTACTGAGAGAATGGGTACTGGCCATGGTCCTGAAGCTGCACTATATTACGTGGAGAGAACATTGATGAATTCAATTTGATTTTTTTTTTTAATATAACAGAGTTTGTCCCTGTTGTAGGCTTGTGATGACAATGATAATGAATTGATCAGTAAGCATGTGGTATGTGCGTACTAAATAACAATCAAAAATAGTTAATTTTTTTTCAATTTTTAATCAAGTTTTGATTAAGTGTTTAGTATGTGTTCCACATTTCACTAAATGCTGGAGGTATAAAGAAAGGAGAATAAAACAATATGTTTGCCTTAATAACTACATGATCTAATGGGGAAAATAATATAATAATAAGTAGTTCTATAGAAAAATATATATGGAATAACTAAAAGTGATCAGGAGTGCAAATACTGTGATACCCATTTCTTAGGTGAGGAAACTAAACCTCAGAGGGGCAGAGTAACTTGCTTAAGGCTCTCCAAGTAGCAAGTATTGAAATTAAATTGAGCAGTGGCTAGGTGGCACAGTGAATAGAGCACTGGTCTTGGAGTTAGGAGGACCTAGGTTCAAATACAACCTCAGATACTTAACACACACACACACACACACACACACACACAAATAGCCATGTGACCTTGGGCACATCACTTAACCCCAAGTGCCCTTCCAAAAGCAAAAAAAAAAATTAAATTGAAAGCAGTTCAAAGGATAATAAGCTTAGAAATGGAAGGAACCTTAGAGATCATAGCAAAGTATAAGCATTTGTAACACACCTACTATGTGCTAGGTACATAATACTGGATAAATACTGGAAACATGATTAAAAGTAAACAAACCTTCCCCACTCTGAAGAAGAATATGTTTTAACAGGGAGATAACAACTACACATATCTCTATATACAGAATAAATATGAAGGGAAAGAATATAAATAAATACAAGGTAGCCAGATTGGGAGGAAGTGAGGAAAATCTCATTAATAGGAAATCAGGAAAGGCCTCAAATAAAAGATGATGCTCAAGCTGTGTCTTGAAAGAGGAGAGGGATTCTATGGGGCAGAGGTGAAGAAATATCAAATACAGCTAATGCAAAAGCACAGAGACAGGGTTTAGAGTTGGAAGTCTAGCCTATCCGTTATTTCTACATAAGGAAACTGAGGCAAAGATCACATGGTGAGTCAAGCTGAGGTTTGAACTCAAGGTTGACTCCAAACCAGCACTTTTCCTGCTACAAAACAATTTCTCTGATGGGAAATATTCTTTAAACAATTTAACATTATCTTCTTATCAAAGCCCCAGGAAATAATGGTATTAAGCTAATTTCAAGTTAAGAATACAGAACTTATTGGATATCTACATTTTCAACTCCCTTTCCATAAAATATGCTCAAACACACAAGATATGAATTTGCATCACCTTTCTGTATCTTTGCTACTTAGCTTAGAATCATAGAACAATGTAATTTTTAATCCATAGAAATATATGTAGTATAAAGATTACCTAACTTCTAAAGCAACTATGAATTAGATATTGTAATTTTTTTCAAAAAAAGAGCAAGTTCTTAAACCACTACAAGTTAGAGGAATAAACAAACTTATTCTACATCAGGGAATCAGCTACCTTTAAAATAATTTATTCATTTGATCCCATAAAAGAGATAAAAACCCTCAATTTCAAAGAGGTTCTCAAATTGTCTTGGGAAAATCATATTTGAAAAATAAAATCTAGGGAATTATAGTAAATGTTTCTGTTTAAAAGAGCAATGCTTCTTTCAAGGAACTCACAGTGTGAAGTCTGCTGGTCTCCATCTCTCTGTAAAGATGGCATTATTTTAGTTGCCTATTTGAACATAATAACATCATAAGGATATTATGGTTGCTAGCTGAATAAACACTTCATTTATGATCAGGAAAGTTAGTGTATTTCTTTAAGAAAAAAAGAGAGAAACAGACACAGGTCATGATCTGTCCATCAATTAGTATTTGCTAGACTTGTATGTGAAAAATAAGTACTTGTAAAAAAATCATCTATTTCTTGGGGATTTCAACTTCACTGAGCTTCCCCCAAGTCTGAAAAGTATGCCCAAATCAAATTACATTGAAGAAATTATCCACATTATATTTTGCTTATTCAGTACAAAATAACTAGTGTTTATAAGAGAGGCGAAAATATCCATAGACCTCAATTCT
The DNA here is from genome assembly GCA_011680675.1 of Gymnobelideus leadbeateri. Classification (NCBI taxonomy): domain Eukaryota; kingdom Metazoa; phylum Chordata; class Mammalia; order Diprotodontia; family Petauridae; genus Gymnobelideus; species Gymnobelideus leadbeateri. The sequence goes on along the minus strand of WOXC01005507.1, from coordinate 280,100 downwards.
TGGTACATTGCAAGGACTCATAGCGCATTGAATTTGATGCCTAATTTTACAGATAGGAAAACTGAGAGTTAGAGAGGTTTATGGGTTGATTGGTTCTAAGATACAGAGAGAGTAGGAAGAAAACTCAGAAACCATCTCATCCAACACTGTCATTTTACATATAATTAAAGGGTGAGCAATTAGTTAAGTGAATACACAAGTGGTAAATAGAAGTTATACTCTTTGGTGGGGGGGAGGAAACAGGAAGATGGATAGAATGGTTTTGCTAAGCTCCAGAGGGAAGAACCGAATCACAAAGACATTTCTTCATACCATAGATTAGGAAAAATGTCTTAAAAATTTGAGCCATCTAAGATCCTACCCTATGATGTGCAGTAATGTTTCCTCCTTTTTGGAAGTACTCAAGCAAAATATTGACAGCCATTTGTGATGAGATTCTTGTTTAGGTTTGGGGTGGGCTAGATGCTCTTTTATATTTTAATTTATAATTTATATTTAACTTTTTCTTTTTAAATTTTGAACTCTAAATTCTCTCCCACATCTACTGAGAAGGCAAGCAATATGATATTAATTGTACATGTGAAATCATGCAAAACATATTTCCATATTAGCCATATTTCAAAAAAAGCAAGAAAAGTAAAGCAAGAAAATGACACATCCATCTGCACCTAGAGTTCATCAGGTTTCTTTTTGCAGATAGATAGCACTTCTATAGCTCTTTAAGACTTGCAAAGCACTTGGCAAAAATTATCTCATTTTTTTCCTTCCAACCCTTTAAAGCAGGTCAGTAGCAGCTGCGGCCTATGGGCAGCTTATATCGACTTGCTTCCACATACGAACTCGTTTTCCTCTACATTGTTGAAAGACCATCTGAGGGCCATAAGCAGCCGGGGGGCCACAGGTTGTGCAGGCCTGCTTTGAAGTATTAAAATTATCTCCATTTTGCAGCTAAATCAGCTGAGGCAGGCAGTGGTTAAGGGACTTATGCAGGTTTACCAGAGAATAAGTGTCTTAAATCAGATTTGAACTTTGATTAAAAACAACAGCAATGAAAAAGAAACAGACCATTACGCCTCTGGGCAACTTTTTGTTTTGTGAAAAATATTTCACTTTTGGTAGGTGTCCCATTTCCATTTTGAAAATCTGTTCACCTTTGGAATGAGGGAACATATTTATTTGCTTCATTTCTAGGGATATGGAAAAAATGGGCCTGTAGGCTGGGTAGGGTAACTTGGTATTTACAGGGAGCCACAGGGTAAGGAAAACTAACCTGCTCTAATTTCTTTTTCAAGTGATCGCTGAGATGGCCAAGCTTTCAGCTTTCTCATACTTCAAGTACCAGGTTACTCTTATCATGGGCTAGAAGCTATTAAGAAGTCTCCTTTCATTCTTCTCATCTGAGACAGTAAAACAGGACAGCCCAGAGAGAGTGAGAGGGCAGAAAAGAAATCACCCGAATCATCCACTTGTTAAATCCCATGCCTGTGGTTATTTCTTTTTAATATTTTTCACATCTCTTTAATTTACATTTCTGCAAGAATTTTGCATCCCTGACAGAATAAAAACTCCCTGAAGGCAGAGAGGATTTTCTTTTCCTAGAGACTAACGCAGCGCCTAGTACTCAGTAAATACTTATTAATAAATGATTGTTGAATCAAAATTCTCTTTCTGTTATTTTCTACCTAAATGACTTTAGAGAAGTCACATCCTTTTACTGAGCCTCAGTTTCCTTTTTCTGTAAAATGAGGTGAGACTGGTGATCTCTATTGGCCCTTTTAGATCTAAAATTCAAAGTCACAGTGGCATCTCTCTGATGCAAGAGGTTACCACGAATGCAGTGACCAAATTTGAACAGAATCTGGCTTCCGATTCCAGCTTTGCTCTTGGCTACCTGGGTGAGTAGCACCAATGACATTCCTTCCTTTTCTATAAAATGAGAGAGATCAAAAAGTAGATCTCTGTTTGTTTTTGGTTCTAAATCCTGAGATCCTCTTTTTACTCCCCCAGAACAGTCCCACCTCCCCCACCCAAAAGTGGATAAAGAACTAAATCAAGTCAGGAACAAGCATTTTGATGACACTATATTTTTTGAATGTTGGTTATTTAAAGCATGTAATTACCCATACTTAGGTAAAATGGGTTCCTACAAAAGCACCCTATTGTCAGAAGCACTCTTTGAAATCACAATAATGAGATATTTGCATTTATTCAACTCTGTCAAGTGGATTTCACATTTGTTTTAGTTCTAAATTGTTAGTTTCAAAAAATATGTACAATAGAGGCTTTGGTCTAATTTAACAGTATCTTCTTATATGGAATAAAAACACATGGCTGGAAAAGGTTAATTTAGAAAATAACCTTGTATCAAAAACTTGTATAACCTTGTGTATCATGTGTATGTGTGTATATGTATATATATATATACACTTATATATGTGTGTGTATCTTTATGTGGTTATATATACACATATTTGTGTGTATATGTGTATGTATGTGTGTATTATATCCTTTTCCATATATACATTTGTATCTGATAAAGAAATCCTCTTGATCCCAAATACTGTAATAAAATACAAAATAAAGTCTGAATATAGGACAGTATAACCATTCAAACCTCGAGTCCTTTAATTAAATCTAAGTAGCTATACAGATTAGTACCTAGATGAAAATGCAAATCAATTTAATTCATGGATTATTATTAGGCTCCTGCTTTACTTTTTGGAAGCTGATTTTTTTTTAATTTTTGCAAGAATGCTAATGTTCAGGCTTTCCAGTATTGGTGCCAGGATGCAGTGAATTGAAAGCAATGTAGCAAAACATCTTTTATAGTTGGATGTGGTTTTTTGCTTGCAGCCCTCCCTGTTTTAAGACAACTCAGATGAACTTGAATGAAGCTTCCTGGGTATACCAAAGGGAAGAATTCACTCTATAAAACCAATTCAAGCAGAATGTAGCAGTAGCATCAGTTAGGCGATGTCATATTTTTGCATTGGGCCAGCTTTGAGAAGGAATAAGACCCACAACAATATCTGCAATTTATAATCACAATCATTTGAAAAGTAGCCTCTAGACGTGGACAGGGAGCTATAGAGACTATTTGTGTGAGTGTGTGTGTGTGTGTGTGTGTGTGTGTGTGTGTGTGTGTGTAAATTCCAGAAAGCTTGGCATGTAATCCTCTCTAAGCTTATGTCCTTTATGCCCACAAGAGTGGTTGCCAAAACACAATAAGGAGATTAATAAATGTTTGTTGAAATGGAATGAGATTATCATCAAGTACCAAAGGTTGTGTGGTAAGGACAAAGAGCCTTGGCCATGGAATCAGAATACATGCATTCAAGTCCTACCCCCAAGCCTTTGTGACCTTGGAAAAATCCCTAGCCTTCAGTCTCCTCATCTTTAAATGTAGGCTATATTGACAGTGATGATTTCTTAGGCCTTTTCCAGCTCCAGATCTACAGCTAGAAGATATTGGAGGCTAGATTGGAACTTAGGTCTTCCTGACTCCAGGCCCAGATCTAAGGTGGTAGCTATGCAAATGAAAAGTGGGTGGGAGATAGATTGTAAAAGTTAAATCAATTATATTTAGTAACTGATAAGATAAAAGGGAAAAGAGAAAGATAAGAGTGATGGATAGCTCTAATGTAGTTGGTCTAAATGACTAGAAGGATGATAATGCCCTTAGCAGAAAGGAAGAAAATAAAAGGCAGGAAGGTTATTCTTGTTTTATTTTCGGGAGAGCGGGTAAATGGTTCTTTTTCGGACACATGGACTTTGATGTGGCTTTGGGATATTCAGTTGGAAATTATCAGTATGCAGTTGGTGATGTAAGACTAGGTTGAAAGGGAGACTGAAATGGGCAGCAGGGTCTGGTAAGCATCTGCAGAGGTGATATGTTAGATTTTTGTTTTGTTGTTTTGTGTTGTTAAATGGCAGATAAAATAGATCGGGAAAACCAAATGTTTAGCCTGTTTTTCTGTGGATCATCTTAATGCTTTGAGGACACATAGTCTGTTTTAAATTGTTACCACTTGGAATCATCAATGTGGTGAAGTGAGAAGGGTGCTGAATTTCAAGCCAGAAGTCACACATTTAAATCCAAGTTCTGCCATGGATTAACTACGATCTAAGGCAACTTAGGCATCTCTGAGCCTCTAGGGAAGGTAGAACTACATAGCCTTTAAGTCCTCTTCCACCTTTAAATCTATGATCTCTTAGATCACAAAATCTTTCTGAACTTCAGTCTCCTCATCTATAAAATGAGGCACTTGATATAGATGGCCTCTAAGTTCCCTATAAACCTATCATCCTGTGAGAATATACAAAATAAATTGGCTAGATGATCATGAGAGATTTTATTTTGACTCTTGGGGCAATATAGAGCCATACAATTATAGATTTAGAGCTGAAAAGGACGTAGAAACTACATACAGCCTTCTGTTAATTTGATCATCAAATTCAGTACTAAAGTCATTAAGCTATCTGTTTAGATTGTTCATATTTTTAAATAGACCATAAGCAGATAACCGGCCACCTTTAACCTGTAAATCATTTCAGAATTTGAGAAATCTGATTTTAAAAAGTGAAATTAATGAAGGTTAGCACTCTATAATGTAACTAGATCCCTTTCCCAGAGAATGGATATTGATCAGACAAAATCCCTTTTGTATAGCAACATGTGGTACTTTTAAAGTACATTTTGAATAAACGGTATTTAAGAAATTTGAAAAGATTTTAAGTACCTACTGTATCCATGACACTGTGACAGACAATGAAGATATAGCAAAGCTTGAAAATAATTACGATGACAACAGTGACTACTATTTATATAGTTTTTAATATTTACAAAGTACAAAACATTGTCCCTGTCATCAAGGTGCTTACAGCCTAAAAGAGGAAATAAGATACATATTTAAATAGAGTATTCAAAATTTATTTACCACTCGGCATTTGAATTAAGTTATCTCCTTATTTTTTAATATATATATATATATAATGGGGGTAGTTTATCTTTATCCAATTGATCCCCCCAATTATATAGTTGTGGAAATAACTGAAAAATATAAACTATAAACTCTAAGGAAGTATCCACCACATAAGTGTGATTGTTTTTGTCTCATGATATAAGTAGAAAGGGTAATCACAAAGTTTAGGCAACCTCCAACAACTAATTGATCTTCCCTTTCTCCCTTCCTCCCTCTCTCTCTCTTTTCCCCTCCCCCCCCCTTCCCTTCTCTTCCCAGCTATGGTAATAGCATTTTTTTCCTTCGTTGTTATTTCCCCAAAGTCAGATGAGCTTTGAAGAGCAAAAGTAAGGGATATTGTCAAGAAATTATATGTCAAGTTCAGAGAAGCTGTTCTTATAGCTAACTATGGGATTCCAGAGCCAAGCAGACCACCTCCATGTTCCATTAGCACTTTCCCAATATTAGGAGGATAGGATGACCTCCAGAGTGTTGGCTAACTTATGGTGAAAAGGGTGATGGATTCCCTTTGGCAAGAGAACGGGCAAGAGTTACATGGATAGGTTGATGTGGATGTATTGTGATCTACATCATGGGCTGGGGCGGGGGGGAACTACTGAATTGATGAGATCTTAGATCCATTTGAGCATCTGAGAAGTCATCAACTCCCAAGATACCTTCATACATATTTATATTCAATACTTCATTAGGTCAAAAAAATCTGTGATTTCAGGGATACAGGTACTTTTCCACTGATACAAGCTAGCATCCCTCAATATCTAAAGAGATGGCCTTCAGAATTTACTGTGACCAAACTACAGCTATAATTGTCATCTAGGGACCAGATAGATGGATTTTGGTTTGACATTATCCATATTTGAACCTGCACTCAAAGCCTAGCCTGGAATGGGTTGGGAGTCAGAGGATTTGGTTCAAAATTCAGCTCTGCTGCTTGCTGCTTTGAGCAATTTATTTAACTTCTGTAGGCCCCAGTTTTCTCATTTGTAAAATAAGTAGGTTGGACTTAATTGCCACCAAGGTCCCTTTTTGCTTGAGCTATGATCCTGTGATGTTGCTGGAATAGCAGGGTATGCTAATGCCTTTAAAATGCCTATAGGACATTAGCAAATTCTCAAAACTACTTTCTACCACAGGGTGATGGTTTCCTATGTTCTGACTACTGTCTAGTGGACAGCTGATTTCGGCATAATACCTGTTACTCTTCAGGAGCATAGCCCTGTCTCCACTGGACTCTGTGAACCCTTTGAAGCTGCAGCCCCATTGGTTATTTTGGTTCCTGAATTTCATGCCTTTTACACATTGTTATTCTACATTCCATGAGCCACTTATCGGCTCATAATCCAGCTCGCTTCTTTCCATCCAGAGCTTGCATGATCTGTTCCACACTATTTGCCACATTTCTCTAACATTAGCCAAATCTGTGACACTGAGAGCTGCCCAAATGGTCCAAAGTGAAGATAATGAGCCAGAATGCTAGTGATGAGTAAATAATGCTGATTTATGAATGACAGAGTTTTGCCCAGACAATCCTTCAAGCTGCATTCTGGGGCTGATGGTGCAAGCTGATGTGAAGCATGCACACCCCAGCGAGGATTTAAAAAAGAAAATTGAGCTTGAGTCCCCATGAACTATGATGATTCTTTGTAAGAGCAGAAATGTGCCTCTGTGGAACTCTTTCTTTTCCTTTAGTATATATTATAACCTTTAGTATATATTATAACCTTTATAATGCAACAGTCAAGTCTATATATTCTAAAGCACAGATTTGACAGTGTTACTTGCCTACTCAATAAACTTTGTAGCTTGCCACTCAATTTCCAAGTCTAATTATTCCCCTTGAATCACTGTTTGGTTCTTTTCTTTGCTGCCAGAGGTCATGCTCCATGAAGCTACGTCATACCTCCAAGGATCATACCTTTGTAAATGCATGTGTCTGGAGACTATGCCTTTTGATTGACTGTTGCTTCCGACCTAAACTCTTTTGAACTTAATGCACTTTGCCCTATGCCAATCTGGATCCTGATGTTAGGTGATCCCCAATTTCCATCATCTATGTATATGTTAAGAATAACAACTGTATCTTCATCTAAATAAGAGATAATGACATTGATAAAGACAAAAGATATTTAGATAAAGATATTGCAAAGTATGGAAGCATGAAATATTCCATAAAATGGAGCCCTCTGGGCTGGTTGAGATCAATTCATCATGGATTTTGGAGGGTGATCATTCAACCAGGTATAAATTTAACTCACTCCATCATAAGATTTAGCTAGTCCAAATCTCTCCATCTTGTCTGCATGGACTTTTGTGATTAGATCATTGATAAACACCTAGAGGGATACCAAAAAAATGGCCCTTCCCCAAAGAGCCACTAGCTATTTTTGGAGGGCCTTGGAAGTTAATGGTGCTTTGTTTGTATTTCATCATGGAGGGAAAAAGAGGAGCAGTGGGATGGCATTTTAGAAATTCCTAGCAGCTTACTGAACGTAGTTCTACTTTGACAGTTATACACCAAGATTCTACAGGTCTTTGTCATGTTTTTGGTAGGTAAGACATCCATGATCCTGAATATCCTTCATCCAGAACTTGGTAAATTACTGGTAGTGAGTAGATTAAAGCTCAGAGAGGCCTAGTCACTTGCATGTTTACAAAGCTAGTGCCAGAGACAGGATTCATACCAAGGTCTTTTATACTGTACAGTCATAGGGACAGAGAAAGGTAAGATAGTTATCCAGGTGCTTCCAGTCACATAAGCCTTCTATTTGGCAAAACTATATTATTGAGGTGTAAGAATGGAAGAAGATGGGACAGACACTAGGGATTAGGATATAGATTGAGTGATTACTTCATCCATTTTATAATACTGAAAAAAATCTCATAGTAGAAGAAAGAGGAAAGAAGGAAGGAAGGAAGAAAAGAAGGAAGCAAGGAAGAAAGGAGGAAGGGAGTGAAGATGAAAGGAATTAAACAAACAAGGAAGGAAGGGATGGGAAGAAGGAAAGAAGAAAAGAAAGAGGAAAAGAGGGAGGGTTTTTCTCACAAGTTTCCCTTTCCTATTTTTGATCAGTGATTATTTCTTGTGTTACATTATTTCTTGTATTGCATTATTTAAAAACCAGGGTTTCTTACACTTTTTTTTTCACAATGGACCCCTCTGACAATCTGATGAAGCCTATAGAACCCTTCTCATAATCATGTTTTTAAAGGCATAAAATAAAATAAAGCACATAGGATTACAAAGGAATCCAACTTTATTGAAATAATGAGATAGAGATATAGGTGCAGATATAAGATAGATATAGATGGAGATGGAGATAGATATAGTTATGGATATGGATATAGATAGATATAGATATGGATATGGATATGGATATAGATATATTTAAATTCATGGACTGAAGGTTAAGAGCCCTGCTTTAGCCAGAAACTTCCAGCAATAACAAGCTGAGACTGTGAAAAACGTGCTTGTCTAACTTTAAAAGTCAAGCAAACAAACAAACAGGCAAGCACAAACCTGTAAAGGCGTTATTGACACACTTGGCAACATCTTCTTTGCCTTCTCCTCTTATGGGTGTGATGAATTCAGCTCACATTGTTCAGAAGTAAAGGATACTTTTGCTCCACATTTCTTTTCTTCTCTATTCTTTTATCGCTGGGGGCCACCTCACCCCTTGATTCATTGTCTAGGGAACACCCAGTGAGGAAACTCTGTTCCCTGAAATAGATTAGTGTCTCAGATGAAACTCAGCATCATAGACAGTCTGCTGCCTGGGACTGGTGGTGTCTGTCCTTCCTTCTTGAAGACAACCATGGCATCAGGGAAATGATGACATGACTTGCAGTTGACTTTGATTTCAATAAGGGAGGGCTGTGCAAGGTCACCAGCCTCATTGTCTCCTTCAGAGATATCCATATCTGGATATCCATCAGGAAGCCTGGAGATGACCCAGGATGCAATGGGAGACCCTGGCTCTTTGAGGCTAAGGCTTTTTCAGGTACTCACTTAGAGTGAGGTAATGCCCAGTTAGTGAGTAGGCCTCTTTAAGAAGCGAGTCAAGGGATCAGTGAAAAATTATATGACTAGCTGGGGTCACATAGTCATTATGTGTCAGAGGCAGGACATAAAGCCAAGCCTTTGCCCCTCCAAGAATGTTTCCCCATCAGTTCTGCCATCCTGCCTCTTGCCTCATTCTTAGGATTATAGCTCTTGAGCTAGAAGGAACCTCAGAGTCCAATCCTTTTATTTTATAGATGAAGAACCTGCTACACAAGGAGATTGATTAGTCACTTGCCCAAGATCACATAATCATCAGAAGCAAGATTTGATCCCAGACCCTCTGATTGTAGGGCCAATGGCCTTTCCCCTGAGCCATGCCAGCAGCCTCACTTTTTCCCGTGTAGGAGAATCCCCTGTGAATGGGAACTCATATTTGGTGCTGGATCCAAGAAAGGTCTTTTGATGCCAGTGGGCTCAGGAAGTGATGGACATTAACAGGCATCTGGGCAGCACATGTTCATGTTTTCTCAAGTCTCTTGGTGATTTGATGGCGTGTCCATAGGAGGAGTTCATGTGTTTGGGAAAAGAAGGGGGGGGTGCTTCTTCATTGCTGGAGCTACAGTTGCAGCAATATTCTAAGACCTAGTGCTAGTCAATTCAGGCACACATTATTTCTGGAACTCCATTGATCTCGAACTATTATAAAAAACTAGGCATCAGCTCTGAGGTATGTACAGAAAACATGTACAAAGGAGAATGAACAGTCAATGGAGGACAGTGAGAAATGCATTGACCTTGGGGTCCCAAAAGCTAAATTTGAAGTCCAACTCTGCCATTTCCTTCCAGTCTGACCTGAGGCATATCAATAAGGTGCTGGACTGTAGTCAGAAGGAACTACATTCAAGTCCTATCTCTGACACTGTCTGGCTGTATGTCCCTGGGCAAGTCATTAATCTCTCTGTGCTTCAGTTTCCTTTTCTCTAAAGTGATGACATCAGACTTCTAAAGTGCCTTCCAATTTTTTGATTTTTTGTTCTGTGACCTCTCTGGGACTCTGTTTCTACATCTTTAAAATGGGAGAGTTGTGGTAAATAATCCCTAAGGTCCTTTTTCCCTTTATGTCAATGATCCTAAGAAGATGAAAAGAGGCTGAGTGGAAAATGTGGGAGAGGGATTGACATTTGACAGTAACAATGGCAAGCCAGGAAGGCTTCAAGGGAATTCATTTTATCAGGGATCAGACAATTAAATCAGAGATTTTGATGTAGAAAGAAACAAGTTCAATCACCACTTTTTACAGATGAAGCAAAGAAGGCTCACTAAATTCAGTGCCACAGTTTTTATTCAATACCTTTGTGTAAGAATCACTATGCAAGAGGTTGAGGATATTGACATAATGATAAAATGGCTCCTGCTCTCAAAGAAATTATGATGAGGCATCTGAGGAGCACAGTGGATAGCATGCTGGGCCCAAAGTCAAGAAGACCTGAGTTCAAATCCAGCTTCAGACACCTACTAGCTCTGTGACTTTGGGCAAGGCACTTACCTGTCTGTGCCTTTGTTTTCCCAACTGCAAAATGGGGTTAACCATGGCATCTTCCTTGCAGGGTTTTTGCAAGGATCAAATGAAATAATATTTGTAACTTAATTAGCTATGTCACCTTAGGCAAGTCATTTAACCCCAATTATCTTGCCTCTCCCCCCAGAAAAAGAAATAATGTTTGTAAAGTGCTTAGTACATGCCTGGGACATATGCTAACTATTATTATTATCTTGAACATTTCTTAAATATATGCTGTCTTCCTAGGACCATGCTGAGTATTGGGCACAATTGACAATTTAGGTAAAGGCACTTCCCTGCTTTGTAATAGGATATTGCTATGAAATACATGCTGGGATTGGGGAATGGCCTTGGCCCACATACCAAAATATTTATCTATTACATTTATAACTAGAATGTAAAAATAATGTATAGTAAAGTCCTTAGAGAGATATGATGCAAGGGGGAGTTCCCAGGCGACAATGGGCAACAGAATGAGGAGTAACAGATAAGTCTCAATAGACATAGTATGGGAAAATAATGGAGGGCCTTGAATGACTAGTGAAGGAGTTTGCCCTTAGCCACCCTCCCTTCTCCATACAAAGGTCCTGAAGAATAATAGTTGACACAACTGTACTGATGCTTAAAGGGGGGCAAAAGGCCTTACAGAAAAGCCTCTCGTTTGAAATGACAATTATCCTCATTATACAATGAAGAGAATTGAGGCTTGGAAGGGCTAAGTGAATGGCCCACACTGATATAGTGATACAGCCCGTGTAGCTTCAGGAACAGAATTCCAAGCCTGAGTTTCTGTGACTCCCAATCCAGGGTTCTTCCCACTGGGCCACATTGCCTCTGTCTCAGTGGGGGAAATGATCACTTTGAAAAAGGCTTTAATATAAGTGGTAAAAGAAAAACAAAGAAGTAATAAAAGTGGCTTCTTTGCTGGCATCAGACTTTTTCTGTGATGTTTCTAAAGAAGGTTCAGCCTTGGATCAGCACTCAGGCATATTTGTTAGAAAAGATATTATTGTTAGTATTAACCACTGACCTTTCCCATAAAATCGGGCTCAATGGAGCACCAATCTTATTGAAGTCTTTATGTAATCTCAACATTCCTCTGAGATACTTTACTTTCATCATCTAGCTTTTACCAAAGGACAAAGGGAATCCAGGTGGAGCGAACCTGTTCACTCCTAGTCATAGCTAACATCTGTAGGGCACTTTAAGATATTTCCGGCTTGATATATGTTTTCTCATCTGATATGAGGCTATATATAAGAATGACTTTGGGCAAGTCACTTAACCTTTACGAGCTTTACCTTCCTTGCCGATAAAGTAACAGGCTGGCAGCAATGACCTCTGAAATCCTTACTAGCTCTGACTTTATGAACTAAAATAAAAGTTGAAATTATTTAGATAAATCCAGCTAAAACTCAACTACTGAATGGAAAAAAGGGAAAAATCAAATGAACAAGCATTTGTTAAATGGCCCCCATCATCTCATTAGTCCTGGACATCATACCTCTCTCTTTTTTTTTTTTTTAAAGCAATTGGGGTTAAGTAACTTGCTCAAGGTTACACAGCTAGTCATTATTTATGCGTGGGTGCTCATTTTCTGAGGCCGGATCTGATCTCGGGTCATCCCGACTCCGAGGCCGGCACTCTTACTCACTGCGCCACCTAGCCGCCCCTTTAGGGCAATTGGGGTTAAGTAACTTGCCCAAGGTTACACGGCTAGGTTTTTGTTTGTGTGGATTAAGTGTCGGAGGCCGGCTCCGAACTCAGGTCCTTCTGATTCCAGGGCCGGCGCTCTATTCACTGCGCCACCTAGCCGCCCCCATCATACCTCTCTTAATTTCCCAAAGATTACATTAACTTTGTTGGCTGCTGTATCACATTGTAATATTCATTAATTAGTTTTTAAGTATCTTCTACATTTCTGGCACTTGGGCTAGGCCCGAGGGATATATGAAACCCTTGTCTGTTCCTCTTCTGAAACCCGTAATAGGTGCTCTCCTCAATTTTCCTAGGAGCCAGCAGAGCAACTTGGTGACTCCCTTAATTAACTCTGCTTACACATTTGAGCAGAATTGTTCAGATCAGAGAAGGTTTTCAGCAATTTCTCTTAGCCCCTAGCCCCACCTCAGGCTTTTACACAAATGTGTCTTCAGACAGACACTTGCCTAGGGGGATTGAGGGCAATTTTATACCTGGGGAGTGATGGCCATAGGAAGCCTATCCCTTCTGTCAGACTAGTCTCTGACAATGATATTTCATTCTCCTTCCCATGAGCTGTCATTCTTGGTTTGGGAGTATATGGTAATATAGCATCTGAAATTATGAAGCTCAGTTCTCTGTAAGACCAGACTGCAATGCAGTGATTTGTAGCAGGATATGTCCGAAGTTTGATGCCACCAGCGTAACTCCAGCCAACTAAGAGCAAAGTGTATGTTACCCACCAAGGAAAGAGGACAATGTCTCCAAATACCCTGCTCTACAAGGCACATGGAGTACAAATCCAGGTGATCGGAATCACCGACATAAGAAGGCCCAGTTGAGACGACAGTAGCCTTCCGTAGACAGTCAGAACGCTCTACCACAGGTCAGGCACCAATAGGCCATGTGCACCTTTGGGGTGGATCCTCCAAATCTGAGTGTCTTGCATTTCTCTGAAGCCACTGCAGTTCTGCTTTGCTCACTCTGGTGTAAGCACCCCACATGGAGTGCTCCTATATGTGTCTGTTGGCAGATACATGGCTAGTTTATACTCTTAATGAATTATGGTCTCATGGAGTAGTCTTTCCACTAGGCTGATCACAGGTTGACACACTAGGTTGAAATAATGGGGAGCCACTAGAATTGATTTAGAGGAATGACATGATCAGATATTCATTTGAGGAACAACTTTCATAACAGTATGTAGCATGGACTGGATTGCTAAGCAACTTGAGACAAAGAGGAAAAATTAGGACAGTGTGGCAATAATCTAATAGAGATGGGGGGGGGGGACATTGTGAGTTTAAAATACATGTGACACATACAGCTTGGAGTGTCCACTGGGCAGTTGGTGCAGATCAGGGGAGAGATGGGCTGCACACACAGATTTGCATGTCGTCTGCATAGACATGACAATTACACTCATGTACACTGGGTACACTTCACACCTGGTGAAGTGAGGGGATGTGGCCCTCATCCTGAGCTCAATTAGGGGTTTTAATAACTTCATTTCAATAGAATTGATTTCCTTAGGAATTCTATGCATTTCATTTGATTCATTTAAGAACATTATTCTGAGAAGGGTTCCATGGGTTCCATCATATTGCCAAAAAGATATAAGACAAAAAAAGTAAGAGGGAAAAGAGAGGCGTGACTAGGAGATACCCTTGGAAACCCCCACATCAGGGGGCAGGATATAGGTAATGAGCCAGAAAAGGAGAATGAGAAGAAATCAGATAGAAAGGAGGAAAAGGGAGGAGTATCCAAAAACATCGGAGAAAGCATCCAAGTAGAGAGGGTGGTCAACAGAGTCAAATGCAGGCGCTATATTGAGAAGGAGTAGGACTGAGAAAAGTCAATCAAACTGGGCTATTAGGAGGATCATTGGGTACTTTGGAGAGAATCATTTTGACTTAATGAGATTGGAAAGAAATATGGAATGAGGAGGAGCAGGAGAAGGAGGAAGAGGAAGAGGAGAAGTAAAGGCCGTAAGTGTGGACAACCTTTCCTAGGAGCCTGAATGAGAAAGAAAATAGAAAAGATGATGAATTTGTTTGTCTGGCACTTTTTTTTTAACAACTGAGAGGTGGGAGAGAGACTCAGATGTGTTTAAAGGCACAAAGGAAGGAAGCATCAGTAGGAAGCAATGGATGGGTTGGCAGAAGTGATGATTGAGACTGCATTCTTCTGGAGAGGATGGGATCAAGATCACATGTTGACCTTGACAAGAGACGGCCCACCTCATTGACAGAGATGGGGAAGGGAGGCAAAAATGAGGATAAGGGCAAAGTTTTGAGATGAAGAGAATGTCAGTCCATAAACATTTATTAAGTACCTACTGTTTGCCAGGCACTGTGCTTAGTACTGGGGATACAAAGGAAGGTAAAAGATAGTTGCTACTCCCAAGGAGCTCTAAGTCTAAAGACAGCATGCAAACAACCATATACAAACAAGATATATAAGAATAAATTAGAGATGATCAATGGACAGAAGCTTCAAGATCAAAGGGGATTGGAAAGGCTCCCTGTAAAGAGTGGAACTTTAGCTAAGACATGAAGGAAAGCAGGGAGTTCAGGAGGTGGGATGGGGAGGGAGAGCACTCTGGGCATAGGAGTCAGCCAGGAGAGGAGCAGCAAGGATGTCCACATCACTGGATTACCACATTGGTTCTGGGGCAGTGTAAGGTGTAAGACTAGAATATTATGTCGGGGGAGGTAGGGTGTGGGCAACATTTGAAGGGCTTCAAATACCACATATTTCATCCTGGAGGGGAGAAGTAGCCACTGGAGTGTTTTGTTTCTTTTTTTAAGTTGGGGGGAGGAGGGAGCATCCTCAGACCTGCTTTCTAAGGAAAATGACTTTCTAAATGAGTGGGTTGTGAGGGAGCTTTGATCGAATGGCCTCACTTTTCTTTATAATATGAGTCAAGGTATTCCTCAGAAAGAATGGGGAGGAGGAGAGATGGAAGGATTGAAAAAGGAAGAGAAGGCTTAGAATAGCTTTTGTAGGGAGTAAGATAGGGAACCAATCAGGGAAGAATAGGGAATAGAGAAGAATAAAAGGAATGTCTTTGTAATCAACAACCAGTTGAAGGTGGACAGAGAAAATACATAATGTACCTACTTCCCGTGGTTGTGAGAGTTCTTCAAACTCTATTCAGTAACTGTGAGTTATTAGTGAACGGGGGATGGTGGGATTAATCCAGGGCTGAAGACTGAACAGAGATGAGTGACCAACTCCTTGGTCAAGAGTGGAAAAGGCAGAAAGCAATGTTAGAGCAGGACTAAATGAAATGCGGGGTAATGGTAGTACAATTCTCAATATAGGTTTAGGAGGAAAGAAACATAGGCTAAGTTGGAATGATAGGGAGTTTTGACCAGAGGAAGTTCAGTTTCTAATGAAGGTGTTAGAACCATTGTAGGTTCTGATGAGATCTGGTGTGACCATCCCCATGTGTGACTCAAATGGTGTGAAAGAGGAGGTGAGGAGATATGAGGAGGCCAAAGAATTGCAAGGTTAGGGGGCTGGAAATAGGATCTTTGTGACCATTGAAGTCCTCTAGTATAAGAGCAGGAGGTTGCAAGAAACAGGTGGTAAACTTCTTGAGAAAGGAAGGAGAATGACCTGGGGCTGGAGAGTCGTCATGATTTGCATTGAGTGGAAGATGTGCACACACAGGTTGGTAGTGTTCCTGGGTTTGAGGCTTTCTTCACAGTCTCATTCTCCCATGAATACTAGCCCACTAGCAGGATTCCCCAAAACTGGTATGAAGGGATACCCCAAGAAGGCCAAGAAGGCAACCCTAATGCCAATGCAGATCCAAATCAATGACCGAAGTAAGTGCATATTGGCAGGCTAGGCAAACACCCCACCAGCTAAAGCCTGTGATTTTCTCAAGAAATAAAGAATACAATGAGTTTAAAATTTATCTAATACCTATAAATAAAGACTGTGCCCAAAGGGGATGGAAATGATAACTCAAGTGGACTAGTGTTGGCATGGAAACATTTTCCCAGAAGTGACTATCCTCTTGAATGTGTGTACTTAGCTTAATTGTCCATCAACATGTAGGACTAGGCGTCAGCAGGGCTTAATAAAACAATAATAAATAACATCTGCTGCCCTATTAGACATTTAACATGCCTGGAACAGAATTGTAAAAAGCAAGACATTCTTTCCTAATGCTCCCTGCTGATTGATTTCCAATAGACACCAGATCTATCTGGATTTTATCCAAGCTCCTAAAATGGAAAGACCATTTAGGGATTGCTATTTTAACCCCATGTCAGGGGTTATTGTTGAAGTGCCTAAGCAAGGAAGAAGGATGCAACAAGGCAGGCTCCTGGTAGGCAAGAACAATTTGATTTGATCAACAAGCATATACAAATACAAAAAACAAAACAATGTCTTCCCTCAAGAAGCTCACAATCTACTGGGATGAGACAGGCTAAGTACACAAATAGGTAAACACAAGCTAGGCATGATATAGTTTCCAGGGGTGGGGAGCCTTGGGCCTTGAGGCCACATGGGGCCCTCTAGGTCCTCAAGTGTAGCCCTTTGGCTGAATCCAAACTTCTGACAGAAACTTGTTCATCATTTTATCAGGAAGGAACCTTGTCCAGGTTCTCTCATGTGGAAGATGTCCAACACATTAAAGTCCAACAGAGGATGGAAATGCAATAAAAAGGATGATCCAATCAGCGGACATGCTTTCCTTGCCACTCGCTGCCTTGTGGGACTTTAGGGAAATCCCATCCCTTCTCTGGGCACCAATGGCCTCGGAGCTCCTTTTCCAATTGAAATCTCCAGGCCTCTGGGCCCTGCTTTTAAGAAAATTCCTCAGTTTCTTTTCTTATGCTATTTGATTCATTGTTGACAATATGCCAGAACTTCTTAAAGCCTCTGTATGTTTCTCTATCACTCTTTTTCGGCAAGAATTTTTGATTCTACAGAGAACAAATTGGTTAACATGAAATAATTATATTAAAGAGTAGTTGTTTTATTCTTCTATGATATATTTGAAAGAAAAATGAAGTGTTGGTGGTGGGACAGGGTGATGGAGAAAAATAACATTTTTAGTACTTCGTAGAAAAAAGTATTTGTGTCTGTGCTTTATATAACAATGGTTTCCTATGTCTTTCAGCTCCCCCTGTTGATGGTGCCCTAGCTCTCCAAACAGCTGTGTATTCATTTAGCTTTTCCTCCTTGGCCCAACTCCCAGTGGCCTCCCTCTTGAGCCACCTTGCATTTCCTTTGGATTAATTCTGGAGAGACTTGCAGATGTTTCTCCCAGGTGAAATGGAAGTTGCTTGAGGGCTTCAGTTTTTGCTTCCATATCCCCACCACATAGCTTTGTGCCACTTACTCCTGTGCTGTCAGTTCTCTCTAGCTCAGCCCACCAGGCGTTAGGCAGGGTTGGGGATGCTCTCTGCCTACTGCTGCTGCCACTCAGTTCTTGATGGCCCCAGTCCTTCCTCTTAGTCTGAATCTTCAAAACTCTGAATTTGCCCCTTTCAGAGTTCTTGCTTGTGAATGAAGTCTGCCTTTGGGCTCAGAGAGCAAAGGTTGCTGTAATTATTAGTTCATTTTCCAGTCATTTCTGACTCTTCATGATCCCATTTGGGACTTTCTTGGCAAAACAAAAAAAAACAAAATACTAGAGCAGTTTGCCATTTCCTTCTCCAAGCCATTTTACAGTTGAGGAAACTGAGGAAAACAGGGTTATGTGACTTGCACAGGGTCACACAGCTAGTAAGTGTCTGAGACTGAAGTTGTGCTCAAGGACTCTTCCTGACTCTGGACCTGGAACTCCATCCGTTATGCCACCTAGCTTCCTCTAAATGTCAAAATGGTCCCATGTAATTCTCAGGACTGAGGGGAATATAGGTCCTGCTGAACTGTAATTTCCATTCTAGTCAATAGGCTCTCATACTCTGAATAATTCATTAATGCTCCTGGGTTAATTGATTGATTAGCTGATATGCTCCACACCATGATGAAGAGAGGGGAACAAATGCCTGAGAGAAAATAGAATGAGCTAGATAGACATTTTCTGATGAGAACCCCTTTTAATGTTCTCTTGATTTATAGAGAAGGGAGTTGAATGACTTTAGACACCAACTAATAAAGGAACTCCTGGGAACTATCAGGCAGTGGTCTCCTCTGAGCTTTGAAGATCAGTACCAGCGAATCAGAGCTGGAGCTGGAAAAGGCTTCAGAGGCCATTGAGTCTGAAAAGATCTCTGAGGTCATTGAGGCTGACCTCCTGAGCTACATGTGAAGAAGCTGGGGCTCAGGGCATTTAAGTGACTTTCCCAACATCATGCAGTCGGCAAGGTAGAGATAACCCAATGGGAATTGCCAAGGAACTTGAAGGAGCACATTTCTTAGATTAGGAAATGGGATCATCCCAGGTGCAGCGCCCCTGTTCACCCTACAGACATGCTGATGCTATTGGAAAAGCACTGAAATAGGGGGTTGGAATAAATAACGATGAAGCCCAAGTCATCTTGCCCAGAGTTTGAACAAGGTACCCAAAGGCAGAAGGCCATTGCACTGGGCCTCTAACAACCACAGCTCTTCCTGCAGTCCAGGCCCCCTTCTGTTTAGCATCTCCTGAAGCAAAATGGGACCAGGTAACCAGAGGTAACTGCCTCAGGAAAAGGGGAAAGAGATCTGGCCCAGCTGAGCAGTGCCAGACTGGAGAGGGGAGACCCCAGCCTGGCTGCAGACCCAGGGTGAGGTAGGACTGCAGCAACCTATCTTGGGGAGGGGAGGAGGGGGAAGAAGGGAGAACAGATGGAGCAAGAGAAGCAGGCTGCAGAGCTGGAGCGGCCACCGGGGAGACAATTAGTGCGGTGTCACCAAAAGCAGGCCTCGTCCTTTGAGGTTCCCAGGGAAAAGTGCGGAAAATGTTCTTAACGTACATGTCAAGAAAGCTGCCCGACAGAAGATGCCCCCAGTGCCCTGCCCTAAAGAGAGTTTGAAAGGAAGGTAAACAAAAGCTGCTGCCACAGCTGCAAAGCAAGGAAAAGCATTCCTTGAATGCCAGGCAATTAACCCCACACTAAGAACACTAAACAAGGCTTTCCAAAATCGTCCAGTCGCCAAAAGTTAAGACTGACCCGAAGTGAATAAGTTCTCTAAACGAAAGGCTCCAGGCTCCAGGCTCCAAGAGAAGGCAGGACAAGTGTTTATTAAGCACTTAGTATGGACCAGGTATTCTGATAAGGGCAAAGAAAGACCCAAACAATTCCTGCCTGCCTTCAGAGGACGGCCTGGATTGAAATGAAAGATGGGAAGCCTTGTGTTCATTGTAAAGGCCACTCCCACCACAATCTTTACCACCAAGATGTTCCCCCATGTACTCCCATGGTCCTGAATGAGTGCATCCCATGGCCCACTCTTTCTAGGCCAGCTGCAGCCTTGCTTCATTTATTCATTGCCTCCTTCTTCTTGAGAGGTTCCCATCCCCCATTTCCAACACTGTTACCCTAATTCGATGATGTTCATGCTTCTGATTTCCAAACCAAAGTGCGCCTCTCTGGCAGCCACTCCCCTAGGACGCATCTGGAGAAAAAGACTTAGGACAGTATGGATCTTTAGTAACTTAAAACTGCTTTGGAAGGTTAGACTGTATGTGTTGACTTCCTATTAGAAGGTAGACTTCTTGAAGGCAGGGGATAGCTGTGGTTTTGTATTCATCTTTCCAAGACTTGGCACACATTGAGCGTGTCCTAAATGCTGTCTCAGTCATTCATTCACTTTCAGACTGTGAATGATGGACTACTCAGACTTCAGGTAGAGATTAAAGGTGGTGCAAAGGGCAATGAGGAGATTCATAGTGACTTCTCAGTTCAGTCATTCCATTGTTAGAAATATATCCAAAAAGTATAATGAAAAGAACCAAAAAATTCTATTTAAAGATTTTTCAAAGCAGAACTATACAAAATTATTACAAATAACTAAGCAAATGAATAAATAACTAAATAGCTAAACAAATAAATAAAACACCTCTAAGCAAACTTTATATTTAAAAAATAGGGAGCTATTCAAATAAATTGAGTAATAGAAATGTAATGCTGAGATGCTACAGGGTCTGATTCCAGAGAGCCAGCCTTAGATTCAAGAAGCCCAGGGATCAAGCGTTACCTCTGACATAATACTGGCATATGCTGACATAAACATATATTGTGTGACCTTTAACAATTCATTTAACTTTTCTGTACCCCAGACACCTCTTTAATAATCCAATAGAAAGTTGCCTGTGCACATTAATGGAAGGAGTTTCCAGACTGGGAGATCCCTCACACTAATGAAACCCCAGGTCCAGAGCAAAGACCAAATAACCAATAACAGTGTAATGTATTATGGGATTGTGAACCAAAATAGGAAGAATTCAAAGAGATAAGAAGGAAATCTCCATGAAATGATTTAAAATAAAAAGGAAAGGAGAACTAGAATAGTGATTGCTGTTACTACAACCATGTGAGGAATAGCTAATGTGAATGAAGTGATATTCAAAAATTGTATTAGAAACTTACAGGGAGTGGCTTAAATGAGATCAGGATGACTGTGTGACCCTGAACATGTCTCCTATCTTCTTAGCCCACCAACAGTATACTAGAGCAACACATTCCCAAGATGCTCCTCTGCATTGCTAAATGTTATTGCCTCTGTTTTCTGCTACAGTGAAATTGCAGGTCCCAACCAAATCAAGCTTTGTCCCAGCTACTTTGTCATTATGGCAGCCAGGATTCACATTTCTTGAACTTAAATGTTTCTTTTGTTCTGCTTTCTCTCCATTTCTGTTATGAACAAGCTATAAATAACCTCATGGACACCATTAGCCCCATTGCTCCCTCCAACTCCTATTGTCAATTAGGGAGAGGAAATGAAAGTTCTGAGTCTAGGAATGTAATGATAAGCCAACGCTTTTGACCCTTGGTTGTGGGTTTCATTTCGTTTCCCATTTTAAATTGCACTATGAGTCAGTCGAGAAGTCCATCCCTTCCACAGAGACCAAGAAGAGTACATTGGAGGCAACCCTATACAAAACAGAAAGTGCATCAAGTGCCTTAAAATATTCATTAGAGAATTGGATATTTGAGAATCCCAGAGAAGCAAAGCTTGTGAATTACACGTTAGATGGCAGAAGTCTGCACTCTATGTCCTGTTTAGAAGTTCAAAATAAAGTGGTCCTTTATGAACACATTTCATTTATTCTGGCAAGGGCCTACAAATCATAGGCTGAAGGATTTGGACAGACCTGAGTACCCCATCATTCATTCATTCATTCATTCATTTATAGGCTCAAAGATTTCAAAATGGAAGAGACCTTAGATATCATTGAGTTCAACCTCCCAGTTTTCCAAATGATCCCACATTGAGCCAGAGAGTTCAGGTCACAAAGGTCACATGGTTACTAGTGTCTGAGCCAGGAGTCAAACCCAAGTCTTCATGATTCAAAATCAAACACTTAATTAATCTTTCTCAATTAAGCTGCATTTATCACTTATTCATTTAAAAAGCACGTATTAAGAGCTGTGCTAGTCTTTAGAGATTAAAAAAAGACCAAATATAATTATCTCCCTTCAAGGAGCTTCTGCTTTGTTAGGGGCACAGAACATCTATAGATACATAGATGCAAAATGTATGCAAAGTGATTTGGGGGGTATGGCACTAGCACCAAGGGAATGAGGAAAGCCCCCATGTGCCAGGGACAATTTGAGTTGAATTCTGAAGGACACTGGGGATTCCAAATGATGAAGGAGAGAGAGGGCATGCCTTCTAGATGGAGGATATTCTGGTGCATGGACATGGAGATGTATCCAATACCAAGTAGATCAATCTGGCTGCAATGTTAAATGTGTGTGGGGGGAACCAAATAGCCTGAAAAGCTAGGTTAGAGCCAAGTTGGAGAAGAGTTAGAATGTTTAGTAGAAGAGTATGTATTTTATTCAGAAATATTCAAAGCTCTTTCAGGGTAGGTACAGAGATGACTCCTGCATTGGGTTAGGGGGGAGAAGTCAGATTCATTGGATGGTTTAGAAAGGAGAAGTACTATGGCACTTAGGGTCATAAAGGCTGAGTTCAAATCCTTTCTATTAGCTTCACATTGACCCTGGAAAAGTCACTGAAATTGTGAGCCTGTTTCCTCACCTGCACAATGGGTATAATATTGCCTTTAATACTGATTTTTTAATGTTTCAAGAAATAGAGGGGATCTTAAATGTAAAATACTTTGTGATTCTAAAATCTATAGATAGATAGAAGTTATTAATTTTAAGAGATTATAATTAGGAAGTAACATAGTATAATAGGAAGAATTCTCGATTTGAAATCAGAGCACCTGGGTTTGAATCCCAGTTCCCTTGTGTTTTGTGTAATGCTGAATGGGTCTGGTGTAAATTCTTTGTACTATTGCACTGGGTGAGAACTAAGATCCCTTGGGGCTCTGAATCTGTGGTTTTAGGGAACAAAGAAGAGCAACATATTGAAATCCCCAAGAAAAAGATGATTGAAATGGGGGAGAAAAGAGGGAGAATGCACGCCTTGCTAAATCAGGGAAATGTGAATTCAATGGAATATTAAAATGACATTTAAATGAAGGAATGAATATTAATGTTTAATGTTGCTCTATGGTAACAGCTTGGATTTTAAAAATTGGAAAGGATTTGTTTCCCCAATCTAAAAATAATGAAAAACAGTTGATGCTGTGACCTTTACTATCCTTGCCCAAAGCAAAGAAATCTGGCCTCTCCTCAGCCACTTCTGAACTTTCCCAATAAACATTAAGCTGTGGAATAGATGAGAGCTCTGCAAAGATCTTTGAAAATTAACCGATATTATTAAAGAATCCTTGTCAAGTTCCTTTCCATTTTGTAGGATGTGCATGGAAAAACATTATGAGATTGATTTGCTACCCGTGAATAAGAATTACACCTTTTTAGCACACTGAATGTCAAACCCGTTCTCTCTGTGTATCTTATATCTTCATTCTCCATTGATGTGGTTGCCTATTTTCTCTTTGATTGAAGGTCACCAAGTGTCAGAGTGAAAAGGACCCTTAGAGGGCATCTGGGTGAACCTATACCTGAACAGGAATCACTTCTTCCATACCTCCATGAGAGGTCACTCAACCTTTGAATATCACAATAATGGAAAACTCACTATCCACTAAGACAAGCTATTCTACCCTGTTCTGTCTAGATATTAGAAGAGACCTGGAAACTCCCTCTATAGTTTTTGCCCACTATTTCTAGCCCTCATATGGGGTAAGCAGGAAAAAAACCTGCACAGAAGCTCTTCAAACACTTGGTACGAGTCTTATTCTAAGTTTTCCCTTTTTCAAACTAAATATGCTCAGTTTATTGGCTTATGGGGTCTCCAATTGATCTAGAATTGGAAAGATCCCTTCAGCCACCTAATCCAACACCTTTATCTTACACATGAGCAAAGTGGGGCTCAAAGAGGTTAGGACTTTCCCAAAGACACACAGCTAGTAGATGCCAAAAGTTGTCCTGATCTATTTACATCATAGTGCAAAATATGTTCACTAGACTGGTTGCCCTAATTTTGATTCTGGGCATCCTGTCAAATTTTCTCCTAAAAGGAGATGCCCCCCGACTGAATATGAATTCCAGTTGCGATCAGATTGACTACAATAGCACTATAACCTTTCTTAATCAGGCCCCACTGTTAATTTTAATATATCTCATTTATCTGAGGGAAGCACTGATTTTTGGTGAGTGCTTTGTCCCACTTGATTTATTTTTAGTTTACAGTTGAATAAAACCCCCCCCAATCATTTTCATACTATTTACTAACAGTTATTTTTGATACTGTTATTTTGTAGTTGATTATTTTCTCCCCAATACAAGCATTTTAATTTATTCTATTTACATTTAAATTATTTAATTTTGGGCCATTTCTCTAAATTGTAAAGACTTTTGGGGGGATGATTTGTTCAATTTTGGCATGTGGAAAATGCATGGGGGGGGCGGCTAGGTGGCGCAGTGAGTAGAGCGTTGGCCCTGGAGTCAGAAGGACCTGAGTTCGGATCCAGCCGCAGACACTTAATGCACACACAAACAAAAACCTAGCCATGTGACCTTGGGCAAGTTACTTAACCCCAAGTGCCCTCCAAAAAAAAAAAGGAAGAAGAAAATGCATGGGGAGGTTGTTCAGAGTAGTTCCCCAATCAACTTCTTGGGGCAAGTAGGTGGTGATAACCTTGGAGTCAAGACCTGAATTCAAATCCAGATTTAAGATTTGAGTGTTGCCTTTAGGGTCAAGGATACAAAATTCAAAATTTGCCTTACAAAATTATTAGCTCTGTGATTCTGAGCAAGTCATGAAACCCTATTCTGGCCTCAGTTTCCTTGACTGTAAAATAAAGTTATATTCTATTACAAGGTCCCTTTCAGCTCTAAATTTATGATCCTATGAGCTTAACCTTTGTCTGGGACTTTTGAAAACACTTCTTCCTACAGAGCATGGACTTTCCCATTTGTTAAGAAGGCCAACACCTTTGTGCTATTGTCTTAAGGATATTGTGCCCAAGATGAGCTCTCTGGTTTGGAGCTGGTCCTTGGATCCCTCCTAGACAATAAGCTTCAGAAGCTTGGGATGACCCCAAGGTTGACCCAGACTATGGGATCCCAGAATTTGAGATTTATTTGTTTTAACGCCATTAATTTAAAATACTTTTTAAAGCTCCCTGAAGTAATAAAAAGTCTTTAGGATATATTCTTGAATCACTAAATAACAATAGAGAAAATGGAATGAGATCATTTTTTAAACTATTCATTTTTAATATTATTTTCTTTTTAAATTTTGAGTTCCAGATTCTCTCCCTCCCTCCCACCCTTTCCTCACTTACTGAGAAGGCAAACAATATGATATCAATTATACATGTGAAATCATGGAAAGCATGTCCATATTAACTTTATAACAAAAGCAGAAAGTGAGAAGATGCTGCTTCAGTTTGAACTCAGAGTTCCTCAGTCTCTCTCTAGAGATAGCTAGCATTTTTTCATCATGAGGCCTTTCGAATTGTCATGGATGTTTTTATTGATCAGAGTAGCCAAGTCTTTCACAGTTCATCATCATTACAGCATTATTGTTATTGTGCACAATGATCTCTGAGTTCTTCTGCCTTCACTTTGAATCAGTTCATATCAGTCTTGCCATTTGTTTTTTTTTTTTCTGAAACTACCCCCTCTATCATTTCTTAGAGAACAATAATATTCAATCAAAATCATGTGCCCAATGTTCAGGCATTGCCCAATTGAGGGATACCCCTTTAATTTCCAATTTTTTGCACCACAAAGAAAATTGAAATAAATATTTTTGTACATACACATCCTTTTCTCTCACCTTTGATCTCTTTGGGTATTGGTATTGCTGGATCAAAGAATATGCCAAACTTTATAGCCCTTTGGACATTGTACCAGGTTATTCTCTGGAGTGGTTGAATCAGTTTACTAATTCATCAGCAGTTCATTAATGTACCTATTTTCCTTCATCCCCTCCAACATTCATAATTTCTGATAGATGTAAGATGTTACCTCTGAGTTGTATTAATTTTCCTTTCTCTAATCAAGAGTGATTTAGAGCATTTTTATTTGACTATAAATAGCTTTGATTTCTTCTGAAATGGTTTGTTCATACCCTTTGATCATTTATCTGTTAAGGAATAGCTCTTATTTTTACAAATTTGACTTAGTTCCCTAGATATTTGGGAAATGAGGCCTTTAACAGAGAAACTTGCTGCATTTTTTATATTACTTCATTTGTCTATCATACATTTTAGCAAAATGTAGTTTTCCTGGTAGTCTCTTTCAATTAGATTTATTTTTGCTTTTGCTTTATCTGGGATCATGATTGCTACTCTAACCCTTCATTTCAAATCTGTATGTGTCCTTCTGTTTCAAGTGTATCTTTTGTGCATAACATATTGTTGGATTCTTGTTTTTAATCAATTCTGCTGTTTGTTTCCTTTCTATGGGTTAGGCCAGCCCATTCACAGTCACAGTCAGGATCACTAAATGCATATTTCCCTTCATTGTATTTCTCTCTCTCTCTCTCTCTCTCTCTCTCTCTCTCTCTCTCTCTCTCTCTCTCTCTCTCTCTCTCTCTCTCCTCCTTGTCCTTCTCAAAAATCTGTATTGCTCTCAACCACTGCCTCCTCCAATCTGCCCTCCTCCAATCTGCCCTGCCCCAAAGATCCCCTCCTATCTCCCTATTGGGTAAGATAGATTTCTATACCTAACTCGGTATGTGTGTGTACTTCCATCTTTGAACCAATTCCTATAAGAATGGGGTTCAAGGATTTCCCTTCCCATAATTTTCCCCTCCACTATAGAAGCTCTTTCTTGTGTGACTTATCTGAGAAAATTTGCCCCATTCTTCTCTTCCTTTCCCCCTTCTCCCAGGGCATCTCTCTTTCCCACCTCTACAATTCTTGATTTTTTTTTAAATCACCCTAACATAATCTACTTATACTCATTTCCCCGTCTATGTAGATTCCTTCTAACTGCCCTAATAATGATGTTCTTAGAAATTACATGTATCATCTTCCTTATAGAAATGTAAACAATTTAATTCCATTAAGTGCCTTACAATTACTCTTTTATGTTTACATGTTTATGCTTCTCTTGAGTCTTCTATTTGAATGTCAAATTTTCTATTCAGCTCTGTTCTTTTCATCAGAAATGCTTGGAAGTTCTGTGTTTCAGTAAATGTCCATCTTTTCTGCTGAGGCATAATATTATCACTGGGTAGAATATCAGATTCCAACTGCTCTACTCTTTTACCATGGAAGCTGCTAAATCTTTTGTGATACTAACTATGGCTCCATAATATTTGAATTAATTCTTGCTGGCTGCTTATAATATTTCCTTCTTGACCTGGGAGCTCTGGAATTTGGCTATAATATTCCTGGGAATTTGCATTTAGGGATCCCTCTCAGGAGGTGATTAGTAGATTCTCTCAATTTCTATTTTACCATCTGGATGTTAGATATTGGCTCAGTTTTCCTTGATCATTTCTTGAACTGTGATGTCTAAGTTCTTTTTTTTTATCATGGCTTTGAGGTAGTCAAATAATTCTTAAATTATTTCTCCTCAGTCTATCATCCAGGTCAATTGGTTTTCCAATGCAATATTTCACATTTTCTTCTATGTTTTCATTCTTTTGACTTTGCTTTACTGTTTCTTGAAGTCTCATGGAGTCATTAGCTTCTACTCGACCAATTCTGATTTTTAAAATTTGGGGTGGGGGAGGGAGAAGGCAGGGCAGTTGGTGTTAAGTGACTTGCCCAAGGTCACACAGCTAGTAAGTGTGTCAAGTGTTTGAGGCTGGATTTACATTCAGGTCCTCCTGACTTCAGGGCCAGTGTTCTATTCACTGCACCACCTAGCTGCCCTCCAATTCTGATTTTAAGAAATTATTTTCTTCAGTGAGATTTCATACCTCTTTTTCCATTTAGCTAATTCTGCATTTTAGTGAATTCTTTAGTGAATTGTTGTACCTAATTTTCCATTTGATCTATTCTGCTTTTAAAGGAGTTCTTTTCTTCAGCAAACTTTTATGCCTCTTTTAGAATTTGGCCAATTCCATTTTTTTAAGGAATTATTTTCTTCAGTATTTTCTGTGCCTCTTTTACCAAACTGTTAATACTTTTTTCCCTCTCTTCTCTCTGTTATTGTTCTCGTTCAGTCCTTTCAGGTGTGTCTGACTCTTCGTGACCCTGTTTGGGGTTTTCTTGGCAAAGATACTGGAGTGGTTTACCATTTCCCTCTCCAGCTTATTTTACAGATGAGGAAACTGAGGTGAACAGGGTTAAGTGACATGCAGTGTCTGAGGCTGCATTTGAATTCAGGAAAACTCATCTTCCTGACTCCAGGCCCAGAACTCTACACACTGTATTGGATGCTCAGGGAGGCCTAGTACCTTTTCAGGGCTGCTTCTCCACCTTGGATGTTTATTTTCCACTCAATTCTTACCTGTGGCTCCAAGAAGCTATAGCATACACAGCAACTTCACCCTAGTAAAACTGTCTCAGCAGATGTGATAAGCAGGTTGAAAGTGAGATAGGAGGATGTCTACTGCAAGCATGTGAAGACTTCCTCCCGTGGAATGGGTAGATGAGAACAATTTGTTCCAACAGCCATAGAGGGGACTAAAGCAGGTGCTGTGGAGTCCCTGGAGTTTGGTCAGATATCAAAGATGCCAAGATCATCCATGGCATTCCAGACCATAGCAAATCATTCTGCCTTTTGTCCTGTCCCTGGACTTTGATGACTCTGGAAGAGACTTTGTGCAACTCTGACACACTTAAATCCAATTCATGACCAAGCCATCATCCTTGTCAAGACCATCCATGTCAATGGTCTTCTTTGAAAACAAAATATGAACAATATTCTTTTCATAATTTTCTTGCATCACTGTCATTTTTTTACCAATTTTTTTCTCTACCACTCTTTTTCTTTCCCTTCCCTAGGAATTCTTGTTTGCCTTGGGTCTAATCAGCATTTTTTTTCTTTGAGGCTTTGCTTATAGTTGTTTTCATATTGTTATCTTTCTCTAAGTTTCTGTCTTGATCTTCTCTGCCACCATAATAGATTTTTATGGTCAAGTTCCTTTGTTGTTGCTGTTCTTCACTTCAAACTGTATGTTAAAGTAGGGCTCTGTTCTGGGGTTGGGGGGAGACCCTGTGCCATCTCCAGGATTTTTGTGCTGCTCTTTTCCGAACTAGTTCTGGGGCTCTACACATTTTTGGTGTTTCAAAGGTGTGTCATCCTGGGAAAGGGGTGGTCAGAGCCTTCCTGATCTGTGCTGTGGTCTTTACCCAGAAGGGGCTCCTGCTCCCTTAGAGCCACAAGCAGCAGTGCTCATCTTGACCCTAGATCTGTGACAGAACACAAGAACTTTTCTTCCTCCAGGAGCTGCAGCCTAATCCTGATGGTGAGCAATGGACTTGCCTATAAGCACCAGCTGCACTCAGGGGCTGCTTAGAATCTCTTTCTGACTAGTTCTTGACCCCCTTTACTATCCTGAGGCTAAGAGCTCCAAAAGTTGTTGTTGCTTCTACCGCTCTCCTGGCTATCTTCAAGGCCCACCACTGGTTCTCCTGCTGTGCCCTAGGTCTGTGCCCACCCTGCTGTTACAGGCCTTTCCTGATGACTTACTCAGCTGGAAAAAATGTTTTTTGTTTTAGGCTGGAAAAATGTCCCCCTCTAACCTTTTATTGGCTCTGCTTCTCTAAAATCTGATTCAAGATGTTAAATTTTGGGACAGCTAGGTGACACAGTGAATAGAGCACCGGCCCTGGAGTCAGGAGGACCTGACTTCAAATCTGGCCTCAGACACAACACACTTACTAGCCATGTGACTTTGGGCAAGTCACTTAACCCCAATTGCCCTCCAAAAAGCAAAACAAAACAAAACAAAAGACAAAAGAAAGACATTAAAGTTCCTTAGAGGGGCATAGAAAGAGACTTCATCTGGGTCCTGGCCTGTCCTCTGCCATCTTGGTTCTGCCCCCTAATGAAGTCATTTCAATGGCATATTCATTAAGCATTGCCGAAGTTTTTATGAGACTTAACTGTCTCGAAAATCAGAGGTAGGGAGGTGGCTGTTTTTGAACCTTTAGAAACACAGCCAATACCTAGTATTTATACAGGGTGTCCCAAAGCTGTAGTTTCCATAGCTATACATGGATAGTGTGTGTGTGTGTGTGTGTGTGTGTGTGTGTGTGTGTGTGTGTGTGTGTGTATGAGAGAGAGAGAGAGACCACCTCATACTTTCTCGCATTTGAGTCTTAGGAAAGTAAGTACAGTGTGTATTGTCATCCTTGTCTACTAAGTTATCGAGTTAGATGGAATCCTCAACGTCATCTGAACCAATCTCATTCTACCAGCTGTAGCCAGAGTGGAAGCTAACAAGAGAGGGGAGCTGTTTTGTACATAATGCCTTGAAATTGTCCCTAATGCATTGTGGTTTTCATTTAGTTTTGCTAGGCCAGAAATCAAGTGTTTCTGCCATGTTGTTTGTTTTTGTTATTTAACTTAATACATGCACAAGGACCAGAAAATGGCGGATTCAATTAAACAAACCTTAATTAAGCATCTATTATGGGACAGATATTGTACTGTGGATACAGGCAGAAAAATGAAGCAATCTCTGCCCTGAAGGAACTTATCTTCTCCTGGGGGCAAGGCTATCTATTGTAAATAGAAAAGCAATACGAGAGAAATCCAAGTGGAAGCCCGGCTCCCGTTCTGTGCTGGGCACTTTTTGAAGAGCTGTGGTTAAAAAGAGAACAGACAGTTCCTGCTTTCAAAGGGGGCTTAGAATTTACTATCATTCAGTCAGTAAGCACCTACTATGCACCAGGGTCTTTGCTAAGAACTGGGGATAAAAAGAAGGGTGAAAGATAGTCCTTGCCCTCTGTCGTAGTTACTATATGCCAGGCACTCTGATAAGTACTTTATGATTATTATCTCATCTGATACTCAAAATATAACCCTGTGGAAGAGGGATTCCCTTTGCTCTAGTTGGTCCAAGGGCAGAAACATGGGTTAGCAGATGCAGAAGGGCAAATTTCTACCCAACATAAGTAGAAACTTGACCTAAATTGAACCTGTCTGATAGGATTTAGCAGGACCATGATTGCTGTCTTCACATATCTAAAGACATCTCTTGTGGAAGATGAATTAGATTCTTTTCACTTAGCCTCAGTGAGAAAAACTAGAAGCAATCTACTGGAATTTTAAAAAAGCAAATTTAGACCTATCAACAAGGAAAAATGCTCTGACAGTTAGAGCTATTCTAAAGTGGAATGGGCTGCCTAGAGAGGTCATGGCTTTTCCCCTCACTAGAAAGAAGAATGATTAAAGGAATCCACACTCAGGTCAAAGTAGGGTGATATGAGCTCTGAGCTCTCTTTGACCCCTGAGATTCTGTGATCATACACAATATGCCATTACATTTGTGGACAACTGTAATTATTAGCAAATTCTTCCTTTAAACAGAATCCCCCCTCTCTCTGGACCTTTGATTAGTAAAAATGAGGTCCACTTTGTAATGTTGATTCTACTAGTAACTACAAATCCAAATTCTCATGCCCTGTTTTCCCATTTTATAGAATATCATTAAGCAGTTATAGACATAGGCAAAGCCCTGCAGAAAGGACCAGCAGGTTCATCAATGTGGGGAATTCTCACTGACCATATAGATCTCAGCCATTCTATGACTTTATGACTAAAGTTCATTGAAGTTAACTAAAACCTAGTTGGGTTAAGTGATTTGCTATGGGTCACACAACTCATGAGCATTAGAGGGGAGATCTGAAGCCAGCTCATCCTCATTTCAAGCCCACCACCCTATCCATCACCAAATAGCTATGGCTCTTTTTATAGACATATACCTAAGTATATATGAAATGGTAAAAACCAAATGACAATTACTTTTGGAAACACAAATAAAATGATTATGTAAATACAAATCAGGACTCGCTCTCTCTTCAGATTTTGGTTATTATTCTCCAATGTGTCTTCATCATTCCAGGCAGAACACAATTTCCTCTTACATGTGGTGTTTGTAAACAAAAACAGCTCTGAATTCAGTGATGGAATGGTTTTTCTCCAAAGAAGAAAACTGCCCTTTGTATGCCTGCGTAGCCTACATTTCTTTAGGTCCTTCACATTTTTTGTCAGTGACTCTCCAATGTGTTAGATAACTGCTTCACATAATGTTCTGTTCAAACAAAGAAAAAAAACATAAGATAAACATGATTTTTGTTAACGATGCTCATAACAAAGATTTGCAAATAGTTTTAAGAAGTCAATTCATGGCTCTACATTATTCAGTCAAAAAAATTCACTGCTATCCTTCCTCCATCACCAAGCCTATAATCATGCTACCTGTTGTCATAGGATATGGGTATGGGTACCTCTGAGGCTAACCAAATGGATACTTACACATATACAAGAGCTATCAATGCATTGATTATATTTACATGCACATATATGCAATTTTAATATGTATTATATGGGTAGTTATATATGTACATATGTATATATGTATGGGTACATATATATATATATATATATCATTAGATAGAGAGGGAAGGAGAGGGAAAAGGGCAGAGGAAGAGATAAGAGGGCAGACAGAGGAAAAAGAGGAAGCTTCACTTGTGGGATTGTGTCCAAACCATTACAGCCAAATAAATGAGAGATTCACTGTTACACCCCATACCATCCTCATTTCAAAGATCAGGAAACTGAAGAAGAGAATGGAAGTGACTTGCCCAAGATCTCATAGCAAGTAGATCCCAGAACACATATTCGAAGGGAGGCCCTCTGATTCCAAATCCACTGCTCTTTCTATGATACAAATTTCATAATTGGACAGAACTCCAAGGGAAAGTCTTGGGATCAAGGAGGAAGAGCACAGGAACCCTGCTTCAGATGCTTCTGAAATGCTGGGCCCTAAGTGAGATTTTCCATCTAAGAAGGAGATTGGTCATATTCATCTTTTAAACTTAATGTAGGAATAAGGAATCTCAGAGACAGCAGACAGCGTTTGGATGTCAATCCAGTCCAATGTCCTTGATTTACAGGGAGTCTGGGATTCTTCCAGGTCTCCTGAGGCTATTAGAACAATTTAAAAATATAAAAAAGTTTTTGAACACAAAAGATCACAACAGAAATGCACCTCATGTTCTTGCAGTTATCCTAGGTTGGAAAGACACATTTTGTGACTGAAGCCATTTTTATAAACACAAACTGATGTTTCCAACCTAATTCATCAGCTTTTCCTTTTCTCTCTCTCCCATTATGCCTCAGAACACTGTCAACATAATGCATAAAGAATTTCACTTAGTCATGTGCTGACGTCTGATAATCAGTTGAAAGAGACGGTATTGGTTAGCCTGGAGCAGATATAGCACAGAGCAAGGGTGTGGACATGCTGGTTTCCTTTGGAACTTTGAAGGGCTGTCGTTTGGAAGAAGGGGGAGATGTGAGGGAGGAATATTCAGGCTTGATGTAAAGGATCCAAGTTCCCAGCATCCCAGAAGGAGAATGGGATGTGTCAGGAGGCAGGAGGCCTGACCCACTCTTCCAGCTCCCATTGTCACCTATGAGCACTGTCTGGATGACCACTTAGTGGTGAGCCATAACAATTGTTTTTCAGCCATGTTTTTTCCTAGATGGACATTACGGCCCTGCATACTCTGAAATCCCACGACTTCATGAAGTAACTAGCTCTCTATTTTTCCTTTGTTTAAGACTTCAAGTTTTACCAATAGTTGTGAAAGAAAATAGGAAGCTTTCCTCTTCTCAGAAAGTTAAACATCAGCCGATGAAAAATAACCAGAAATAAGGTCATTATTGGAATTTAATTAAGGAATGAGTTCTGTCTTATAATAGTTTACAATGGGGTCCTGCTAAATAAAAGTAGTGCTCTCCACTTTACAAACCCACAACTTTATTCCTATGCTACAACCAAATTATCTTAATGGGCAAAGGGATGACAAATGAGATGAGTGTCTTCCCCCTGAGTCATTTTCTGTTAAAGACACATCGCTGAGCTGCAAGATGACAAACTATGTGTTCAAAGTGACAAATCATTTAATTAAAATTTACAAGCGGTTAAATACTGGTTGACCCGAATAGAAGCTGTTATCATGAATCAATTGCAGAGGCGGGATTCAGCTTTTCAGAGAAATCGATCCTAAGCAGCTACCATACTTGGTGAGAGTGGCCATCCCTTGCCAACCTTCTAGCAAGGCCTCTCTGGGTCAAATGTGGTAGCTGCTGGAATCTGCAGGGTTGCATTCAGCCAAGTGAAAAGGGGGTTGAGGTGTTACTTTGGGCACCATTTGAACTCTCTCTTCTTTCATGAATACTTAATGTCACGTCCCATGTTCAAGCAAAATGCTCCCGAATCTTAAGAGAAAATAGCTCAAATTTTGATGAGTTATGTTTTTTTATTGCATATACAGGCCACTGGAAATTGCAATCATCTTTCATGAAAAGGCTGGGTAGTTTTTATTGTTTGAGGAGAAGGGTGGCCGCTGCATTTACTTACTAATACAGTAAATGTAAAATTACCCAAGTAACATGCTTTATTATTTATGCCGCCAACCACGTAATGGGAGGATAGTTTCATAAAAAATATAAATTAGAGAAATTTCACATGCCAGCTGGCCATAGATCTGTTTTATGCCTCTGACTTATCCTGCACCCTTCCACTTTTGTCATGGCAAGTAATGACACATATTTAAATGGTGCAGAAATGTAGATTAAAATATGATACATGCGTGGCAAGCCAGTTGCTTTCCTGGGCGATGGTCTTCTTTATGAGATCCATCATTAGTTCATGTTCTAGGTTGATTTTTTTAGCACCTGCTATGTTTCCAACATCCATTCTTACTAGATAAAATGAGAGGGTCTTTAGAAATGATGAGACTGATTTTCATAGTAATAATCCCTAAGATATAAATGACTCGCCTGTGTAGGACATAGCTTCAGGATTGGTGTTTCAGCAAAATAGTGGTCTCTGCTATAGATTTAGAGTTTGAAGGAACATTAGAGGAAGGAAAGAAGGAAGGAAGGAAGAAAGGAAAGGTGGGAGGAAAAAATTAAGAATTTATTAAGAGGCTGCTAAGTGTTACAGTGAATAGAGCACTGGCCTGGAGTCAGGAGGAGCTGAGTTCAAATCTGGCCTCAGACACTTAACACTTACCAGCCATGTGATCTTGGGCAAGTCACTTAACTCCAATTGCCCCTCCAAAAAGCAAAACAATAAAAAATTTTAAGTAAATAAATAAATAAAATTTATTAAGTACCTACTCTGTGCCAAGTACTTTGCTAAGCTCTTTACAAATATTAACTCATTTGACCCTCACAACAACTGTGGGAGGTAGTTGCTATTATTACCCATATTTTCAGTTGGGGTTACTAAGGTACAGAAAGATTGAGGGACTCATCCAGGATCTAGTAAGTACCGTATCAGAGGCCAAATTGGAGCTCAGGTCTTACTGACCTAAGGCCCAGGACTCTATCCATTTAGCATAGGACCTTAGATCAGTTGGGGCTAAAAGGTATTACAGAAGTCATCCAAGGCAATCACCACTTTTTGCCCAGAATTGAGTGAATTGTCAAGGGCACCCAGAGTGTGTTTTGCAAAGTATTGAAGGAATAGTGTTGGAGAGTGGGCTTGACTTGAGGTACTCTGGCTCCAGTCATGGGTCATTTCATTCTGCCACCAGATTGAGACCCAGAGAACAGAAAGGATTTTCTCCTGTCCTCTCCATCACCAAGATTATAACTGGAAAAGCCAAAATTGGAGCCCACTTGCTCAGATTTTAGAGTTTAGTACCTTCCCTGCACTATTTTAATAGCTCTAGACAATGAATGATTAAAAAATTCATCTAAACCTGAATAATCTCTAAGATGCATAGAATGATAGACTTTCCAATCTGGAGGGGTCTTTGAGTTCATTCTAGAAAAAACTCCACTGTCATCTCCCACACATGTACAAACATGCATTGTGGGTAAATACACTGAAGGATAGATGTGAAGTGATCACCACCCCCTGCCCTAAAGCACACAGGAGTCAGGGTCTGGGCTGAAACTGCACCTGTGGACACCCAAAGGAGTGCAGCATCAGCAGCATCAGCAGCATCATCATCATCATCATCATCATCATCATCATCATCATCATTTCTTAACAGAATGTCACCATAGAGTAAGCACTTAATAAAAGCCTGTTGACTATGTGACCTCTGAAAAGTTACTTCACCTCTAAGCATCCCAATCAATCCCCTTAAGCTGTAAGTAGCAGTGCAATTGCAAATATGCCTCAAGAGAGCTTCCTCAATGAAACATCCTTTCACAAATGAAAGACCAGTCCAGGCATGTCTCCCTCAGTCTGTCTGTCTCTGTCTCTCCCTTTCTCTCTCTCTACCTCATTTTCTTTTCTTCCTCTCCATCATTTCTCTTTGTCTCTCTGTCTCTGTCTCTTTATATAGATAGATAGATCTATACCTATCTATATATGTATATGTAACATACATATGTTATATATATATACATATATCTACAACATATTAGATATATAAATGGTCAGCTAGGTGGCTCACCAGGCCTGGAGTCAGGTGAATTTAAATCTGGCCTCAAATACTTACTAGCTGTATAACCCTAGACAAGTCACTTAACCTAGTTTGCCTCAATTTCCTCATCTGTAAACTGAGCTGGAGAAGGAAATGGCAAACTGTTCCAGTATTTTTACCAAGAAAACACTAAATGTGGTCATGGAGAGTCAGTCACAATTAAAATAACTGAATAAAAAATATACATAAATATATGATAAATAGATTTAAATATATGTACATATATGTATATTTGTGTGATTAAGCATACTGTAAATAATGAATCATTATTAGATTTTAACCAAAAACTTAATACATCTCAGTCTATTTAACTCTTGCTATTCTGAAACTGACAAAGAGAAAGAAAAACTTTCCTTTTGAGGGACAAGGGCATTAAAATACTCTCATTTTTAGTGACTTTTCAATTTCACAGTTAAGAAAAATATCTTAGAGCTCTCACCCCCAGGAAATGAAATGTTTTTTCTTCCTTCCCCTTTTGCCAATTTCAGAATGGGGAGAGTTAAACAGACTGAGATGTACCAAGTTTTCTGTTGAAACCTAATAATAATTCATTATTTACAATGTGCTATGTGACTCCACTTGAAATGTTCAAAGCCAGAGAAATTGAGTTGATTTATGAGCACAACTATCAAAGGTTACCTGCTAACGCATAGATTGAATATGCTGTATAAGTCAAGCATTTGTTTCCAATGCCAGGCGTCAATTGGATGGATAACTGTGAAATTGAAAAGTCATTTTTTAAAAAATGAGAATATTTTACAAAAGGTCAAAAGTATAAAGTTTTTACATTCTCTCTCCAAATTAATGGTTCAACTAATGTCTGTAATGCTGTTTACAATATTCTGGAAAACACACAACCCCTCATTACGTATAGCAGTCATAAATAATTGTCAGGAATGCAAATGAGAAAAATTCTATCAAATTAAAATAATTAGTTCTCCAGTTAAAATTTCCTCTTGCATTAAAATCCTCTTACTTTCTCAAATATGACACTAAAAATGAAGGAATCATTTAGCACAGTGCGGCAGAGGCAGCACTCAAATGGAGATCTCTGGTACACGCACAGATGACAGATAACAAGGCTAATGCAGATTATATAATTTTCTGGGCATTCATTCATCACCTTGTTTTCATTCTTAGACCCTGACACTCACTTGAGAAAACTAACTACCCTAAAATAGATTTCCTTACAATTTTACCACTGTGCACAGAATTAGAAACACAGAATATTAGGATTAGAAGAGACTCAGTGGCTATCCCACCCAATCTGAATCTGATCAAGATAAGGAGTCATCCAGCTTTCTCTTTAGGAATGAGAGGAAATGATGCCATTGGGGAAGTGTTTGAGAGAAGAATGGATGGTCATCTGATGAGAGGAAATGATAACCATTAGACATCCCATGTGCTTTACTGGTATTCTCTTAATATCAGGACAAAGGGAGGAAGACCTCTAACATGATGCCCCTGACCCCTGAGATGAACTAAAGGAAAGTGGTACAGCTGATAGAGAAGTGGGTTAGGAATTAGGAAAACTCATCTTCATAAGTTTAAATCTGGCTTCAGACACAAACTGTATGTCTCTTGGAAAGTCACCTCAACCCGTTTGCCTCAGTTTGCTCATCCATCAAATGAGCTAGAGAACAAAATGGCAAAGCATT
The DNA here is from genome assembly GCA_011680675.1 of Gymnobelideus leadbeateri. Classification (NCBI taxonomy): domain Eukaryota; kingdom Metazoa; phylum Chordata; class Mammalia; order Diprotodontia; family Petauridae; genus Gymnobelideus; species Gymnobelideus leadbeateri. The sequence goes on along the minus strand of WOXC01005507.1, from coordinate 242,014 downwards.
CCAGTATCTTTGCCAAGAAAACCCAAACAGTGTCACAAAGAGTCAGACATGACTGAACAACAACAAATGAGAGGCTTACATAGGATGGGCAGGTATAGATAAGGACCCATTCTGTACTGTTGCAAGTAATCCAAATCAATATTATTACAGAGCCATTTGAGTATTTGAGCACGTTTGCATACAAAATCATCACCTCTGTGACAACCCAGAGCACTCCATCTCCTTTTTAGCCATCTCAGATAAATGACCAGGTTAGATTTCTTTGGTGTTTATCACCGACATTACCTTGAAAGAGCTGGTTTTCACTTGATTAGACCTTCCTCAAAATGAATAAAAGCCTGTAGCTGAACTGTTTTAGCTGAAAAATGAATCACCTGAGGGCCAGCTGCTTGGTGATAAGCCAGTTCACACTTATTTAGGCTGGCCTTGGGTAACAAACAACTTTTCCATTGTGCAGCACATACTGCCAACCTCTCCAACTTGATTGTAGCTACCATTGCTTGTTACCTACTCCCCCATTTCCCCCACACAAACCCTTGAAGAACTTTTGGTCTTTCAGTAACCTTCAGGTCAAGATGAGGCAATGGATTAGGGCTTTATAGGATAAGCTCTAGCTTGATCACATTAGACATTGAATAAAACAATGTAGTCAATCACAAGCAAGGTGTTCTCAGAATGTTCTTGGCCACAGGCACCATTAAAAAAGGCTACCTGGGGACTTATGTGAATCTTGAAAATCATCGTATAACTGGACTAACTTGGAGCACAGTTATCAAAATAATAAGAAAAATAATTGTTGAAATTTTTGTGATAAGTTTAGGTTTTTCAAAATAACATTATATATATATATATATATTCATTCAATTTCTTCATCTTCAAATGAGACTAATTACATTGTTGTGTCCATTAAAAAGTTATTTTAAAATACTATATGAAAGAATATTGCCTGGACCTGTGATATCCTTGTTTTCAGTAGCCTGGGTGATGAAACTTCTTCCTACAAGGCAAGTCACTGACTTCTCAGTAACTAAGGACCTTTGGAGGCTTCCTTGGAGGGAAAGTGAATTGCCCAGGGGCATACATAATGTCATACACTGACATTATATGTCAGAGGTGGGACTCCATCATCATCTCTACCACAAAGCCTCCCCTCGTGCTAGTGCCCATTTTTATAAGATAGAAGTATGTACTGAATTTGTCTGGAATGTCATTGCTAGAGGAATCTTTCAGTTAGGAGACTATCCTGTATTAATGGCATTGAGTGTTGTCTTTGTCAGTGACCTTTCTGAAGCCCAAGTTTATGAGCATGAAATCTTCCTATTCCAGACACCCCAGTGGTTCCCTTTTACTTCCAGGCACAAATATGACCTCTTCTATTTGACTTTGAATGTCCTTCCTAACCTTCCCCTTTCTAGCTAAGCTTCTTATGCTTTTTTCTCCCCTACACACTCAGTACCACTGGCCTCCTTACTCTTCCTTAGATGAAACGCTGCTCTGTACACCTCCACTGGCTGCCCCTGATGCCTGAAATGCTCTCCCTTCTCATTTCTGACTCCCAGATTTTCTAACTTCTGTTAAGTCTCAGCCAAAATCTCATTTTTCTCTAGAAGCTTTGCCCAGGCTCCCCTCCTGTTAGTGCCTCCTTCCTTTTTTCATATTCTCTTCAATGTATCCTCCTTATATCTTGTTTGGAGATAGTTGTTTGCATGTTGTCATGCCCCACTAGACAGTGAGCTCCATAAAGGTGGAGACTGTGCTAGCCCTTCTTGTATCCCCAATGGCCGATATGTTATAGACAGGTAATATACCCATTGAATGACTAAGATAAAAGGATAAGGGGAGGAGACGTGGAAGCAAAATTGCCCATGAAAAGTTATCCAAGATCCTGACTGATTTTAAGCCTATAGGATATTAACTTTGTACTTGGTTATATTACCAGATAATTTAAAAAATAATTTATGGTCATAGCTTTTACTTCTTTTTTGGCATAAGGGGATAAACTCCTTGAAGCTGTGTCCTCTTAGAAGGCTATGTCTCAGGATCTGTATTTCCTCATGCTGCTTCTCAGTGTGTCTACTGGGTGCATGACCTGCCATTAGTCCAATCTCACATACAAGGTGGTACATAGGGAACAGGGAGGGGAAAGGCAATTTACTTTTCAGGGACTTGGCTAGAACTCTTCTACTGATAGTGGGGGGACACTTGGGTGGCACAATGGGTGAAGCACTGGGCCTGGAGATAGGAAGGACTGAGTTCAAATCTGGCCTCAGACACTAACTGGCTGACCCTGAAGAAGTTATTTAACCTCTATTTGCCTTGGTTTGTAAAATGGGCATAATAATAGCACCCATGGCCCAGGGTCATTGTAAGGGTCAAATGAGATTGTCCTTGTAAGGCGCTTGGCACAGGAGCTAGCCCAGAGGGAGCTCTATATAAAGGTTGGTTATTATTATTGTTATATGGACTCGCCACTTTTGAGAAAAGTCACTGACCAACAGTTTTTCTCTCTATGTATCACAATGAGTATAATTGAGCTTCGCACCCAGCCACGAGATACATCCAGTATACAGTTGAGTGTTTCTCATCAAGTGGCCAGAAGTCCTATAAACCTTTCCATTTCAGGACTAATCCACATAGAGATGACAGGAAAGATGTGTTTCCTATTTTCTCTGCTCTGTTGATTGAGTGGTTGATTAATTAGGAGTAGGGCAAGGTGTGCCTCCTCACCCTTAAGTGTCCATATTGTCTGAAAGAATTATGTAACTTGCAGTTAGTGTTTATTTTCTCATTGAGTTCTTCCTTATTCCAAGCAGAGCATGCTATCCACCAGGGCCCAAGAAAACAACCCAGAGAGTGGTGGGCACAATACTAAATGATAAGGACAGCAGAAGCTTCTAAAACAAAACGCTTTATGAGATCTGAGCAGGGCAGGGCTATACGTTCGAATCAGTCAGCAAAGGTCTGCTGGAGGAGGTAAAACTTCAGCCGACCTTTAAATAATGGAGAAATATTCAAGAATTGGGAAGAATTTCAGGCCCAGATAACAATTTGAATAAATCATTGAAGTCTGAGTGCATTGTATTTGTTAGGAGAATGAGAGTTGCCCTTTCATCTGATTGGTGACAGTCACCCTGGTCACTATTTCAAGAAAGTCCTAGCCATACTACACTTCAATCCCGACTCTCTCACTATTATTTTTCAGCCTCACTCACTAAGCAATGCTGTCCTCCCTACCCCACCCCCAGCCCGGTTCTGGAGCTATGATCAATTCAACCCTGCCATTGTTCTAGAGGGGAGTGTGTCGACCTGGTCTCCTATGGAGCCAGTCACCTTCACAGTATTTCTGGACCCAGTCATCCCTTTGGGGCCATGTTCTCTTTGTGCACTGTCTGCTCAATTAGAAGATAAGCTGCTTGAGGTTAACGTATTCAAAGGGCTTAGCAAAATGCTTGGCATAGGGTGAGCCCTTCATAAATAGGCTTCAGGAGGGGGAGGATTCTGAGATAAAGCTAGAAACATGGATTGTGCCCATTAGGAAGGGCTTGGAATGCCAAGTGGAGCCACGGAAGCCATTCAACAGACAGCCAAGAGCCAACGAAGGGTTTTAGGGTTTGTTTTTCTGAAGGGATTTAGGGTTTGTTTAGGGGATGACATGATGAGATGGATGGAACATGGGATTGGGGAAGCTGAAGGGAGAGGAGTAGAGGGAAGCAGAACATCGGAAAAGAAAGTCTTATAACATAAGCCAGAGGCAAGGAGGACCTGTATTAAGATGACAGCGATAGGAATATGGCAGGGGCAATGAATTGGAGGGATGGTTCAGAGGGAGAATGGATGGGACCCGAGAAATGAGTAGAGCAAGAGAGGAGAGATATAGTCATGAGCAGATGCAAATGGGTCAGTGATGGAGACACAGTTAAGCAGAGGCAGTGGTCAGAAGAAAAATATTAAATATATTCATCTTGTTCTTTCTATGTAGAGCATGGGGGAAACCAACATGACATCCAGCTAAGATATTCCAGTGCTTTGCAAATAGCCAATGCATAATCCACGTTTTATTAATTCCTTCCTTCCTTCATCCATCCATTCAGAAAGAGAATGCCTGTAGGGAGTTAGAGGTGTCGGTATGGAGCTTAGAGAAGAGAACTGGACTGAACATGTAGCCTCAGAAGCAGAAGCAGGTCACCTACAGACATGGCATTTTGGAATCCTTGGGAGTGAATTGAGATCACCATGGGTGGAGGGATGAGGGGGGAGTATAACACACTGCAGGAGTAGCCTGCATGAAGGGGCCAGGAAGATGAGGAGGAACCAGAGGAAAATGAAGAGAATGCTGGCCCAAGCTGTAGGAGATCAAGCCAGCTGAGGAACTTAGGAAGCAAAGAGCATCGAGGAGGAAGGAACAGCCAGCAATGCCAACGGCTGCCCAAGAGGATGAGAACTGAAAAGGCTCTCTGGGCTTAGGACATTAGGACACGTGTGGCCAAAAAGAAAGTCTCATGTTTACCAGAATAACCCGTGCAAGATTTTTAAATGTAGTGAAGAACTGAAAATAAACTAAATGTCCGTCAAGGGGAATTGGCTAAATGACTTGATACAGGGATTTAATGAGACTACCACTGCACTGTAAGAAAGGATGATTATGAGGAATTCAGAGAAACATGAGAAGATTTTTATGAAATTGCCTAGAGTAGTCTAAAGAGAACCAGGAAAATAATCTCTACGGGGATGGCAATTGTGTCCACACTAGTGATGGGGTGCTTTTGCTTGGATCCCACTGCCAAGATCACATTTCTCCTTAGCCTCAAAACACTATCCCTGACAGTTTGCATTACTGGGTCCCACTCAGGAGTTATTATTAGGCATAGTATCCTTGGGCTGGGGAGAAAACTGTCAGCAATAGTGTTCTGAGGCTAAGGAGAAATGTGATCATGGAAGTGGGGTCCAAGCACAAGCACCCAAGCATTAGTAACAAGTATTTATGAAACACTTTACAGTGTGCAAGACATTTTACATGTATTATCTCACGTGAGCATCAGTACAAACCTGTGAGGTAAGTCCAATTTTATCTGCATTTTATAGATGAAGAAACTGAGGCTAAAAGGTTACTTGACTTGTCCAAGGTCTCACAGCAAATATATGTCTGAAGCAGGATTGGGATTCAGTTCCTCCTGATTCCAAGTAAATAAACAAAAACATAAACATTGGGTAATGATAGTGACTGAACTTGATGGCTGCAACTACTTGATAAAATTTACTTCTCCCTTCATTACAGAGATGAGAACCATCAGTATGGGATATCACATACATCATCAGACTGGGTTAGAAAATTTGTGCATTTTGATGAACTAATTTTTTCACCTTGGTTAACAAAAAAACCCACTTTGTCCCAGTGGATAACTAGGGAAAGAGTACAATGTTAATTCAGAATTGAATGAAGAGGAAAAACATTAAAAGGCACTAGCAACAATATTTTCTTTTTAGAACCATGTCCTTGGTGACCTTTGAAGGGGCAGTTTCTATATTGATAGGAGTGGCCTCTTCTCCACTCCCCCTTCCTGAGTAACTCCCTAGTAGTAGCGTGGAAGGAACCCTGCTGCCCAAAATCTCAACAGTGTCTAAAGACAGCAAGAAGGGCAGCAGGGTGAGTGCTGATTGGATGGAGTCAAGTGAGCAGAACAGTAAAATGCAAAGAGCTGAGAAGAGGGAACAACCTCTTGTACTTAGCAAGAACACCATTCGATGCTTTATGTCCCATTCAGCACAGCTGCTGTAATGGCTTTTTTTTCTACTGGGAGGAAACTTACCTCCTAGAAAATGGCCTCCAGGGCTTCAACAGGATTTTAAACACCAAAAATTGCTAGAAGAAAAAAAATAAGGACATTAATCATGGGCAGCCCGGTGCTGAGTTCCATCACCATCATGTGGAGTCCAAAGCGTTGGGCCATCATGTTATTTGACCCATGTCAAGTTGCTGATTGCAGATTGGAGAAGTAGAGGAAGTTCTTTTGTTTCTCCTAAGAAAGATGAGGAAATTCTCCTTGAGAGGCGCAGTGAACCCTGGGAGTTATCAGAAAGAGGACAGAATGGAAATGAAAATGCAATTAGATTGTCTGAAGACCTGGGGATTGTCGTGGTCTACACTGTGAGAGAACAGTGGGATAAGGCAGCCAAAGCATGGTGCTGTTGTGAGGATATCACCCCAGGTCTGCTCCTAAAGTACCTTGGTGATGTCCTCATAATTTTAAAGCATTTAGCTATCTATTATTGTTGTAATCATCGTGGTCGTCGTCATCATCTCCCCCTTATTCTCATCTCAGTATTCAGTGGAGTTCAGGTAGAAAGAAATCATTCTGGAACATAGGACTAGCTGACTGCAATTGTTGATTTGGCTTAATGATCAGTGAACCATTGAGCAGGTGGGTGAAATGATTGACCTGAGGGAATTGCCAGAAAATGTATGTCAAAACCCTTGCCTATAACTAGAAGGATTGGCTTCCAATTTTGATAACTACTGGAACATGATGAAAGCATTCATATGTTGAATCCATTTTGCAAATGATCATGGTGTGCATACTTTAACCCTAACCATAGCCAACTCCATCTGCATGGAAGCATTTCCAGAAGGTTGGAATAGGTGTTTCTAATTTGTTCTAGCATAACTAGCTTTCTTGCAGTACCAAAAAATAGACAATCCATGAACTCTGCAATCCTTTGGGTCAACTGCAGTTTGCTGGCCCTATAATCCTAAACCACTCCCTTTCTTTCTTAAGAACAGTTATATCACACAGGGGACAGTATTGCCCTACTAGGTGCTACAGCCACATCCCAGTTCTCTCACATCCCAGTCTCTGCCAATCCTTCACCACTACTATAAGGGTCATGAGAGTCTCATGGTATATGAGGGCCCTGCAATGGCATATTCTTCTTATCATTGTCCATGTCCATAGTCTAGGCAATGGTCTAAGCTCACCTTGGGTTCTGAAACATGAGCTCTCCTTTTATTTTGCCCCAACCCAAGCCTCCATGTCATGTCCCAAGCCTAGTGCCAAACCACTCTATGTGTATCCTTCCATGACTTTCCTTCAAGTTTCCCTTTACATATTGTTTTCCCCCTTTAGAATTTAAGTTCCTTGAGGGCAGAGACTTTTACTTACTTGAATTTCTGTCTGCAGAATTTAGCACAATTTCTGGCACATATTAAGTACTTAATAAATGCTTTTTCTGTCTAGGGCATAGTGGATAGAAGCTAGATTGGGCTCAGGAAGTCCTAAGTTTAAATTCTACTTCAGATCCTTACTAACTGTGTGATCCTGGGAATGTCAGGTGACCTTCCTGAGTTTGTTCATCTGTTAAATGATGTGATTGGATTCAATGGCCTTAAAGATTCCTTTTAGCTCTATATATATACTCCCATCTATCTAAGAAAGGCATCATGCTCAAGGTGAGGGAAACAAAATAACATTCCTCACACACTCTCTAAAGATTAGACCATTTCCAAAATATGTGTTCTGGCAGAAGAACCATTTTTTAAATCTTAATTTTAGTTTTTGCAGGGGGGAGGGCAGGGCAATTGGGGTTAAGTGACTTGCCCAAGGTCACATGGCTAATGAGTGTTAAGTGTCCAATGCCGGATTTGAACTCTAGTCCTCCTGACTCCAGGGCCAGTCACTGAACCACCTAGCCACCCCAAAGAACCAATTTTTTTAAGGAAGGATAAAGCAAACCCAGAAAAGGGCATCTAGAAAAGGACAGCTAGGATTGGCAGGGCCAATAGAAGAAGCCATAGAAGAAGAAGTTGAAGAAAATGGTGGCTTGTGGCCTGGAGTAGAGAAGGCTGAGCATGGGACTTGGTGTCTATTATTAAGTGTTCTAGGGCCCAGACATAAGGAAGCATTGAATTTATTCCACACAATCTCAGGAAGCAGAACTAGGAAGAGTTCATAGCAGTTGCATGGAAGCAACTTTGTGCCCAATATTTTGGAAACAAAACAAAACAAACAGCTTTTGAATCCTTAGGATTGTTCCCAAATGGAATGGGGGCTGCTGCCTTCCCCTTCTTAAAGGTTTTTAACTAGAGGCTAGATGGGGGCATGTGGCTGAAGGGATTCTTCTTTAGGCTCTATGTGGGTCCTCTCAAAATCCCAGGGTTCTGTAATTCTATTTTCTGAACCTGAGCTGTTAGAGTAGAGAATATTGAGCCAAAAGAAGAGGGAAATACATGAACATATGTGTATTATGTATTATGTGTGTATATATACATGTATATGCAGGCATGTTTGTGTATTGCTGAAAATGAGGTTTTGCCTAGTAATAAAAGAGATTTTTAAAGCTAATCAGAGAAATATGTTCATTCATATTGACAGAGGAGAACTTTTTCCCCATAGCCAAGATAGCATTTTGGATCATGAATAAACTGGGATTCTGTAGACTAAGGCAAGAAATCAGAGACAAGTAACTCCAAAGCTGTATTTTATATCAATAAATCAACAAGGATTTATTAAGTACCTACTGTGTGCCCAAGACTACATTAGGCATTAAAGATGCAAACAAAAAAGGGAAGTGATTCAAAGCTTCAAGGACCTTCCATTCTACTAAGAGGAAGAACATGTGCATATGTGTATGTATGTATTTGTGTGTGCATGAGCTTATGTAGATATTATATACATACATACAAAGTGATTTGGAGAACAGAGTGCTAGGAGCTAGGGAGAACCTGCAGCAAGCTTCGTCCAGAAGGGAATATGTGAGCTACGTCTTTGCAGTAAATATTTTCAGAAGTTGAAAGGAGGGGATTGGGGAAAGAACATTCCAGGCACAGAACATGGACATAAGACATAGAATGCTGAGTTTGTAGACCAGTAAGGTTAGATTGACTGGATTGTAGAATGTGTGACTAGAGAATAAGCCTAGGTACATAGGTTGGGACCAGGCTGGGAAAGACTTTCATTTCCAAACAGAAGAGTTTCTGCTTACTCCCACATGTAAGAGTGAGACATGGGGTGTTATCGAGTATGGAAGAAACCCATGGAGGCCTGTAGCTGAGGAGAAGTCACTTTGGCCACTAAATGGAGCCTGTGTTGTAAGGGAAAGACACTCAAATTGCAATAGTCCAGGGAATAAGTGATCAATCACTGAATCAGAATGAGAGCTGAAAGTGGAGAAAAGAGAATTCCTCCAAGAAATATTGTGGAGACAGAAATGACAAGATTTGTCCACTGGTCAGATTTGTGATGTGAAAGAGAATGAGAAGCTGAGGGTGGCACAAAGTCTTTAGACTCTTGTGGTGGGTAGGAAGGCGGTGTCCTGGGCAGTAATAGGAATGCTTAGAAGATGGGTAGATTTGGGAGCAAATAGAATAAACACTGCTCATTGGAGTTCTGAAGGGGATGCAGAGATGGCAAGAAGGGTGAGGACCGAGAAAAACCCTTCACAATTGGCAAGTAAGAGATTGCTAGAAAATGTGAAGCGATACTGAGGAGGTCAGAGGCCAGATTGCAAGGGGCCCAAGAGCAAATAGAACAAATGAAGGCAGGCGTTGTCATAGGAAAAGTCTCCATAAGTCTCGCATTTGGTCACTAGCTTCTTATCCTTTACTCGAATCAGCAATCATACTTTCTTTTGGTGAATGAATGGATGAATAAGTGAATGAATGAATGAAAAGTCATTTAAGTGCTTGCCATGTGTAAAGAAGTTTGAGATCATCAAATGAGGGAATTGGAGGATTTAGGAGCAGGAAGAGACCTCAGTATTCATATATCCCAAGTAATTCTTTTTTTTTCCTTTTTGTAGGGAGAGGGCAGGGCAATCGGGTTTAAGTGACTTGTCCAAGGTCAATCAGCTAGTAAGGGTTAAGTGTCTGAGGCTGGATTTGAACTCAGGTACTCCTGACTCCAGGGTCAGTGCTCTATTCACTGCATCACCTAGCCCCCACCCCCTAAGCAATTCTTGAAAATAAATCACCTCTAAAACAGACCTAACCAAAGGTTGTCCAGGGTGCTCTTGAAAACCTCCTCTTCCCAAGGCCACCTGCCTCATTTTGGAATAGCTCTAGGTCTTAGGGAGTTGTGTTTCCCACTGACAACAATACGGATGTTTCCTCTTTGCCGGTTTCCTTATTGCTCCTGGTAGTCCCTTCTGGAACCAAACAAAGCATTTGGAACAGCTCTTCTACATGGCAAATTGTCAAAGACTTGACAACAGCCATCATGTGCCCACTGACTCTTCTCCAGCATAAGCATATGGAAGCCCTTCAATCAATATTTAAAATTACTTTTTCAACTAACAAGCATTCCTATTTTTCTCCCTTTTCTCCATCCCCATTTGAAAAAAAAATCAAAACTCTTGTAACATATATGCCCAGTCAAGCAAAATCCTCCTATTGGCAATGTTGACAAATACATGTCTCATTCTGCAGCTTGAGTTCATGCCAGCTCTGGCAGGAGGTGGGCAGCATGCATCAGCATCAGTTGTCTAGAATCCTGGTTGGTCACTGCACCAGTCAAAATCCTTAAGTCTGTCCAAGTGGTTTGACCTTCAACCAGTCGTCAGATGACACATACTCAAGGTCTTTCACCACTCAGGTCGCCCTGAAAATTTGTGATCTAAGCAGTGTTCCTTCTAAATGCTGAAGTTGATTTATTGTCAACACATCATTCCCAAAGACAGGAAGGCCTCTCCAAAACATTGACCAGAAACACCTATTTGAACTTTTAATTTCTCATCATAATGAGGGTCTAGTGCAAGTGCTTACCCCATCAGCTTGTTCAGAGGGCATCTCCATGTAGAAGATGGTAGGGAACAGATGGCATTTCTCCACATGGAGGGCAGTAGTGCACTGCTTCCAACAGAATCTGATAATGTATAATGGAAGTGTTTAGGAGTGACTGGAGCATGTGTAGACATTTAGCAATTGGTTGTGGTCAGCTAACCACTCAATTCAGGGGAGGCATTCTGATTTTCTGTGGAGGTTTAAAAAAGGCCAAACTGTTTCAGCTGTTTTCCTCAGATGCTTATGTGGGACTTAGGGTTGGTTTTACATCCTGTACAGTAGCAATCCCCTAAGTAGAAAGGCAGAGTCTATGAGAGTAACCTTCAGGACCCCAGCCCAGTGGAAGGACATTCTAAAGTAATGCCACTTTTGGATGGGAATTTGGTGATACCAATACTAAGTTAAATGTAAATTAAACTTTAAGGCTATTTTGTCTTCAGAAACAGAAATAGTATGGATTCCTAGAGGTATTGGGGAAAATGTCTATAAATTTGTGCTTGGTATACTTTTGAAGCAACAAAGTCTCTTTATAAAAGCCACTGTATGTTAAATGGATAAATAGAGCTGGGATTCCAGCCACTGGCCCCCTAAAAGGGAGGAGAACCCCGAGTGTGGATGGCAGAGAAAAGAGACAGCACAGATTCCTCAGGGTACCCTGCCTGACCCTGAGGGGGCGGGGCCAGAGCAGCGATGTTACACAATCCCACTCTGATCATGTCACCAGTGGGTCAACGTCAGGATCTCCTGCTGGCTGCCTTAACTGTAGGCTGCTGATGCTGCAGCAAGTTGCCAGCTCTTTTTTTATGTTCTATTTTACCCCAAATCCATAGATCTGCAGGTCACCGTGCCAACCACTCTGGCTAGTTGAGAATGTGTGCAGGCTCGACATGGCATGTTTTGATTTAATTATGGAGAGTATACTTTCCCAGCCTGAGTGGCTCACAGGTGCACCTTTATTTTCTTCGCACTGCTGTGAAGGCAGCCCTTCAATGTATAGACCTCCAGATTTTGTTTGGACTAAGGCTGCCGAACAGCCTACTCCTTGGAGGGATTTGGTTCCCTACTAATCCAACCCAAGCTCTCACTTTCCATTTGTGCCAGACTTTCCGACTTTGCCTGAATTCATTTGGCAGACAAAGCTAAGCTACCACAGGGATGGGAGATGTGAAGATGGGATGAACTGCCGTACAATCTAAATTTTCCTCGCCTTCTCCTGACCCCATCCTTCCTGTGTGTTAGCAGCCTGCTTCCCTATGTTTTCAGTTAATTGTTCTGTCCTTTTGTACTTAGCTGTAATAACTAACAAAAGGCACCGCAAATCATGCCCAATTTGTTGTCTTGGCCAGAGTGAGATGTAATGGCAGTTGCAACCCAAACGTGATGCTGTGACCCTGAATCCACTTTGAGCTTAAGAAACAGTTAAAAGGAATATGTTGTCACAAGGTTAAAGCATGGTTTGTATCTATTTTTATTGAGCATATGAAAACGTGTGCACATCAGAGGGCTGGAAGTGAGAAAGATGTAATAGCAAAAGCAGCACTGCCCCTGTGAAGGGGCCCCCTCCTTGGGGGATTCTCTCCCTCTACCCCAGCCCACAGAAGCCTCTCCTTGGCTGGATATCCTATAATTATAATGGAGGTAGAGAAGGAACCTGTGGTTTCATTGCCATAGGGAACTTCTGGAAAAGGAAACTCCTTCCACCAACTTAGGTCAGCACCTTTCTTCCCCAAAACTATTGTCAGAGTGTTGCCTAGTGCACTGAGGTTAAATGACTTGTCCAGGATCATAGAGCTGGTATGCATTACATAATAAATAAGAGTTTGCATTTAGATGATGATTTAAGTTATACAACGCTTGTAGGTTGCATTATCTCATCTGAAGTTCACAACAGCTTGAGAAAAGTAGGACAGAAATGATTGAACCTCATTTTTAAAATGAAGAAACAGACTCAGAATAAGTAACTAGCCAATGGTCACATAGCTAGTAAATTTCAGTGACATTGGACCTAGGGACAGGAATCAATCATCAGCAATCACTTAAGTGCCTACTTTGTGCTAGGTACTGAGGCTGCAAAGGCAAAAATAATTTGATAGTTCCTCTCCTTAAGGACCATGAATTTTTTCAGGAAAGAAAGTATACAGAGAGACAGATAGATGATAGAGAGGTAGATAAATAGATAGATACTAGCGCGTGTGTGTGTGTGTGTGTGTGTGTACGTGTGTGTAAAATACAAGATAATCAAGAGTACATATAGATGTTTATCTAGATATACCTCCCTGGGAGGGCCTAGAACAATGAATAGCACATAGTAGGAGCTTAATAAATGTGTACTGGTGGTTTATTCTATTCAGTTCATCCTAACACACATTTATTAAGCACCTATGATGTTCCAGGTATTCTCAGAGGCTCTGGGGATATAAGGACAAGAAAAAAATGCAACCTACTCCCTCAAGGAGTATGCAATCCATGGGGGAGGGGGCCCAGCACTAGAAGAGAGAGGCAAAGCTTCTTCTTCTGACATCAACCTCCAGCAAGGACAAAGTGTTGGAGGTTACTGGGTGTATTGGGTAGATTGTTTCTCCCCCTCTCTGCAGAGAGATTATAGTAGAGTCCATCTTTAAAAGCTACACTCTAATTGTGTCGCAGTCTACTGCCTGATGCAGAACACAATCTTGCAGAATATTTGAGCATAGAGAGGAGTTCAGCTGAGATATGACTGGATGATCAAGAGTCAGCAAAAAAGGTGAATTTTCATTTTTCATAAGCATCCTTAAGGCTCCCAAAAGCATTACTGAACACCCTTATTCCTCTTCCTAAAGATGTGATGTCAATGAATCATATCAAGAATCAGAATTTCCAATGTGCAATGAATTTCAGCTGCCATCTTATCTAATCCCTCCCTCAGAAAGAAACCCTTCCCTAACTTCCCCAACAGGTAGCATTCTGGCCTAGGCTTGAAGATCTTCAGTGGTGGGGGGCAGACCATCTCCCTCCATCTGGTGATAGTTCTAAATTGTGACAACTCTCTCTCTCCCTCTCTCTCTCTCTCTCTCTCTCTCTCTCTCTCTCTCTCTCTCTCTCTCTCTCTCTCTCTATCTCTCCTTATTCTTGAGCATTGAAGTTAGCTTTTGTTTTTGGTCAGTGTTTTGGGACAAAAAATTCTGACTATATACTAAACTTGTTTTAGAGTAGAAGAAAGGATAGCCATTATCCAGTCCAGGGGTTCTCAAACTTTTGCATGACCCAGACCCCTTGATAGTTTGGTAAAGCCTATGGACCCCTTTCAGAATACTTTTTAAGTCCATAAATTAAAAAGGATTACAAAGAAAAACAATTGAATTGAAGTAATATGTGTGTGTTCATAGACCCCAGGTTAAGAACTGAAAATTATCTCATTTCCTGGATTGAATCCAAAGAGGGCATACTGATCAGTGCCTCCTAAGAGCCAAGAACTGTGATGAAGAAACCAGGGCCCAAGAAGTGACCTGGCTTGCACCAGGTCCTATAATATCACAGATAGAAAACCAGGATGTCTGCTAGGCCCCATCTAGTTAAATCCTCTCATTTTATATATGAGACAGTTGAGTCAAGGGGAAGCAACCTGCCCAGGATTACCCAGACAGTGAGTGTCATAGGCCAGACCTGCACCTTCCTCTTCTGACTCAGAGCCCAGTGACCTCCTCCTTACCTCCCAAAGAGCCAAAGGATTAAATAGCGGGGGTAAGCTTTGAATTTCAGTCCCCAGACACTAAATCCTGTGTTCTTTCTACTGAAACATATCGCCTTCATTTTGCTTATTGATTCCCCTGCATAGCTGGAGGAAATGTCAAAAGCAAAGAGACATGAAAATCTATTCTCTCCAAACATTCATCTTTCCCTTCCTGTGTCCCTTAATGTCTCTTCCCTGTTGTTCAGAACTTTCCTTTATTTCCCCCCCAAACCTGTCTTTTCCCTGCCGAGTCAAAGCCCTTTGTATCTTCGGAGCCCTAAATGTAGCTTGCCTCGGCCCAGGGCCATCTTGTAGCTGTTTGAGAAGGAATCTGTGTTGAGCTTCCTTTGTGGCATTAATAGATAAGTCAGATGTGAAGGTTAGCCATGAGCAAACAATGTGGCCTCTATCAACATTTGCTTTGGCTTTCTCTGGGAACTACTGGATAGAACTCCATCGAGCTCTCCGCAGAGTTGGGTGGGCCAAACTGTTTACTCAAATTAGAAAGTGATTATATCCCCATGCCTTAGGAGAGAATAAATTAGTTGAAACTTTCTCAACAAAAAAGGAAGACCTTCAGATTTGGCAATCATGCCCAAATTCAGAGTGTTAATTTAGTTTAGATAATTATGTGAATCTGAAAGACAACCATTTAGGAGGGATCTATCTTATAAAAAGATATGCTTTAGGAAAATGGGTTGGTTTTGCCAGAGCATGAAAAATTGCCCCTCTCCCTCCTCCCTCTTTTTTTATATAATATGAGGATGTCTAAACCTTACCTAGCTCTTTTCAGTGTGTCCAGGTCTTGGAACCACAATAATAATGCTTATTTCTTGAATTTAATATTTAGGAGATATACCCTGGATTCATTAATTTATTTACTACATGTCCATAATCCAACATCCCAAGGTGAATGATAGCTTATAAATATATAAAAATTTGGACCTTCAAATAACTCTATCCATTAAAGATATACTTTAAACTCAATGTATTCATTCATTTATTCAACAAATATTTCATATGCACATATAATGTGCCAGTAATTATGCTAACCACTAGGTATACAGAGACATAAACTAGACAGTCTCTGCCTTCAAAGAACTTGTTTTCCATTGTGGGATACAATACATTCACATGGAAGCAAATACAAAGTTCATACAAGGTCATATCAAGGCAGGGGGGTCAATAGTAGCAGTGGGTTCCAAAAAGTCCTCATGTTAGGATGCTGTACTGGAACTGAATTTTTAAGAAGGCTTGAGAGTCTAACTGGCAGGGATGAGGAGG
Source organism: Gymnobelideus leadbeateri (assembly GCA_011680675.1). Classification (NCBI taxonomy): domain Eukaryota; kingdom Metazoa; phylum Chordata; class Mammalia; order Diprotodontia; family Petauridae; genus Gymnobelideus; species Gymnobelideus leadbeateri. The sequence goes on along the minus strand of WOXC01005507.1, from coordinate 226,250 downwards.
AAGGGCATGCCTGTCATCGAATGCTTGTGCAAAGGTGTGGAGGTAGGAGATGGGATGCCACGTCTGAAGGATGACAAGTAGGCCATATTCTAGACCTTTCTCTACCTTCTCTAAAATAAAACAAAACATGCTCTGTGTCTCTTTTCTCGGAGCTTGAAGAGCATCTCAGCTAAATAATAATAATAACAATAGATGGTCATTTAATTCATGTGAGTGTGCTATTCATTAAATTACATATGGAGAACATGTGAAAGTACGGAGTAGTGACCATAATATTGACTTGGGAGTAAGAAAGCTTTTGGTTCAATTCCTGACTCCTGACTTTATCCTTGGTGATAAAAAATGGTTTATCAGAATATAAGCATCTTGAGAATTGGGATAGTTCCATTCTTTATCTTCGGGTTCATGATGTCTGGTCCAGTGCCTGATATATAGTAAGAATTTCATCAATGCTTATTGGTTGATTGAGCAATGGATTGAAGGACAATCAAGGAATTTGAAGACTGGTCCTCTGACTTTAAATGTAGTGTTCTTTTCAATAAACAGTCTCGGGTGCTAGACAGAAACATAGGTAACTGAAATCCGATAACTTCACTGTGCACATGTAAATGTTTCTTTTCTTGAGTGGCTCCAAATAAACTTCCCAAAAGAATTGGGATGAGGGAGTATGTAAAGGAGGGCTGGTCCAAAGCACTAAGGAAGGGATGAAAGGAGATGAGAAAGACTTAAGGCTAGAGATGCCCAAAGCAATATCAAGAGATAAGTGGCAGCCAAAAGTGATAAGATAAAGTGAATGGTTTTGAGTCATAGGAACTGCAATGGGGATTCAGGTCCTTGAGTGAGGAGCAGTATTTTAGAAATGGGTTGACAATGTACTTAAAATGCCCAGAGACATAGAAGGTTGATTAAAAGAGGAATATCCTGAAGACCAGAGGCCATTAAGTGGAAATAGCTGATGCATTAAGCAACAAATGTCTAAAGCCTAAACAATGACTTTGACAGTGGGAACTAGGCCCTGATCCAAGAGGATTTTAGTGCCTAAACAGGAAGGGCACTGAAAGGTGCCACTTGGTGATAACAGAGCATTTTCTTTTGCCTTTAAACTCAACAGAAGAGTTGGCCAAACAACCAATCTGATTGATGAAAAGAGCAGCAGAATTTAACCAACAAATAATCAATGGATATCCAAGATCTACTGTTCATTCATTCAATAAGCACTTATTAAGCATTATTGTGAACTGACCAAAGCACTGGAGATACCGCTAAAAAGGATGCTTAAAGGCTGTCTTCAGGAAACTTACAGTCTAATAGAGCTAAGCCATTACGTGCAAAGCACCACGGTAGACATTCGAGGTGGGGATATACAAATACATACACAGATATAGACATAGTTGTTGGGACTGAACTATCTTCATTGACATGAGGGATTTCCAAGTGAATAACTAATGAAGATTAGCAACCTTCTGTGCCCAATGCCAGGTGACTCTACAAGATTGTAAGGTGCAGATGGCTTGCTGATCTGCAATAGCTGAAGGAGTTTCCATGCCACAAGCTCCCCTATGCCGATAAAACCATGTGTTCAACCAATCAATAAATTATTTTAAAGGAAAAATTCCTATACCTATTGCAATGCCTTACACATAGAAAGCATTTATGGAAATGGCTAAAGGAGAGTTCTGCATTGAGCAAGTGATTACAGCTGTGTTCTTGGGAGTTGCAGCAATGGAGAATTAGCATGAAGCCGCAGAGGGAGTATTGGACCTGAAATCAGTACGGCACTGGTTCAGTTCCACCTTGGACACTTCTTAGCTGTGTAAACCTGGGAAAATTATTATTTAACCTCTCTGGACCCCCGTGTCTTCGTATGTAAAATGCAAAAGTTCAGATCAGCAGCCCCTGAGGTTACCTCTAGCTCCAAATCTATGTTCCTATGAGCAAGAGGAGGGATTTCAGGTACAGAAGAGCTCAGGAGCTAAAGTTCAGGGAAGGAAAAGAATGCAGCTGTGGGAGGACAGTCGTGGTTAAAATGTGAGCCTAACATTTGCTGCGTAATTGAGGTCCAGTTTAGAGGAAAGTAAAAGGCCAGAGGTGTTTGCTTTGGTGTGCACTTGGGCCTCCTCACCTTTCTAACACCCCGGTTGGGCCTCCCTGTATTTCTTCCTGTTCCCCCTCAGTGCACAATCTGTTAAGAGGCAGGCCTGCTTTCCTGCTGATCTTTATTAGCTTTCCATTTCCCTTGGAGATTCTCTCTGACAAGCACAATCCCTTCCTGGTTACCAACAGTTCCGTAACATAAAATCCCATGAAAAGTGATAGGATTCATTTTGCTTCACCCTCCTTGGCTCTCATGGAAAAAGCTGCTGAAGGGAGGGGCCCAGGGTTTCACCAGGACCTAATCAAAGGTTTCATTCCAGCACACAGTCATCTGGGTTATTTCCTGGCTTCTCATGGGCTGTCTGGTCTTGGCACTGGCAGCGAGGTGGTGATTCAGTTCTAGCCCACAGCAATCACTGCCACCCATTTAGGGAGACTTCACTCTGACTAAGGGCTGCAGGATAACATTCATCCTGACGTGGTAGAGTGGACTCAGCCGAGTGCCATGCATCTGAGGGGTTTTAGCATGTCAGCATAGACAAAGCACTGGGCATGGAGACAGTGAACCTGGGTTTGAATCCTGCCTTAGAGGGGCCCCTATTTGTGTGGCCATGGACATAACCTTTTGGAGCCTCAGTATCCCCTTCTGGAGGAGCTTGTAATAAATACACTGGTGTGTCAGAAGGGCATCATAGCGAGCTAGCTGGCTATAGAGTCAAGAGCACCAGATGTGAATCATGCCATAGACCTTCCCTAGTGGTTACTGCCATCATATCTCAGATCTGGTTATTATTTTTTCTAGTTCTCTAAAACAAATTGTGGTCATTTGATTGGGATGGCACTGAGCAAGTAAATTAATATAAGTAGAATTGCCATTTTTATTATATTAGCTCAGCCTATCCATGAGCAACTGATGTTGTGAAGTAAATTTTGAAGAGACAAATGCTAGCTGTGTTTATAATTCTAAGGTTATACTATCTATATACAAGATATATTCAGTATAAATGGAAAGTAATCTCAGAGTGGGGCAGGTAGACAGTGCCATAGTACATGGAGCACTAGGGCTTGGAGTCATAAAAACTCAACTTCATGAGTTCAAATCCAGCCTCTGACACTGACTGACTGTCACTTACCCCTGCTTGCCTCAGTTCCTCATATGTAAAATAAGCTGGAGAAAGAAATGGCAAACCATTCCAATATCTTTGCCAAGAAAACCCTAAATGAGATCAGGAAGAGTTGGACATGACTGAAACAATTTAACAACAACGATCTCAGAGTGAAGGCAGAAGCAAATGAGGGTTAGGAGAAACTCGTAAAGGCCTCCTGTGGAAGGTGGGATTTGAGAGGAATCTTAAATAAATCCAGGAAGCAGAGGTAATAAGGGGGATTGTTCCAGCCATGCAATCGTATCTGTAGCTATGGAAGAGATAGTAGAGATCATTGGGCTTTATTTCTTCAGGAACCTAAGGACCAAAAAGGTGAACTCACTTGTCCAATGTCACTCAATCCCGGGATTAAGCATCAAGGTCAAAATTTGAACTCAGGTCCTGTGACATTGTGTCCAGTTCATACCATGCTGCTTCTAGCTAAGATCCCATCCCCTTTGCTGTTCTTTGGTTGCTGTCCAGGTGAAAGTCCAAGGTGACATAACACCTGTAAAGATGCATCACCAGATGAGCCTGGGCCTCTGGCTGATATCCACTCACACCTCAGAGGCCAAGTCTGTGTCAGGTACAGTTAAAAGTATATGGGCACTTTCATGTTCCAATAAGCTCTGAGCTTCTGCCTTTTCAAAGAGCTATAGAGACACCTGGAACATGAAAGATGCTCCATAAAACCAAATTTGACTCCATTCTATCACAGTAATTTGCCTCATAAATACTTCGCAAAGTTGTGAAATATTTTTGGCAGTAGAAATAAAACTTGAGTATCCTGGGACTATGTGATATTTCATCTTCTTCCAAGTGGAAAGATTTTCTAGCTTTTGTGTTACTGAGTCAAATCTCCCATAGGTACTGTTTAAAGTTGGTTAGCAGATGTTCAAGTGTCAGCTTTGTGCATTCATATATACATACATGCACACACACATATATGCACGCTTTCATATTGAACCATACATCTGTGAGGCTTCAAATCTGGGCTCCCCAAACTTTTCCTGATCAGGAGTTCCTGGTGATTCTCTAGGATTTCAGGTTGGAAGAGACCTTAGCCATCATCTAAATAACCTCTTCATTCGACACATGAGGAAACTCAGACCCAGGTGGGTTAAATGATTTGTTAGAGGTCCCACAGGTGACTGAAGGTGGGACTTGAACTCAGGTCTTCTGATTCCATAACCAGCCTCACTCCTTTCTTTGGTTTTTTTTTTTTTTTTTTTTTTTTTTAGCAATTGGGGTTAAGTAACTTGCTCAAGGTTACACGGCTAGTCATTGTTTATGTGTGGGTGCTCATTTTCTGAGGCCGGACTTGATCTCGGGTCATCCCAACTCCGAGGCCGGCGCTCTTACTCACTGCGCCACCTAGCCACCCCTTTAGGGCAATTGGGGTTAAGTAACTTGCCCAAGGTTACACGGCTAGGTTTTTGTTTGTGTGGGTTAAGTGTCTGAGGCCGGCTCCGAACTCAGGTCCTTCTGACTCCAGGGCCGGCGCTCTATTCACTGCGCCACCTAGCCGTCCCATCCTTTCTTTGTTTTTAAGCCAAGTTCCCTTCCTCTTACTCTACTGCATCTCCTCAGAATCTCAGGGTCAAAAGATGCTGTTAATGGTATAAATCTCTGGCTTGGTTTGCCAACACTCCCAGTTCATAGGATCACAAACTTAAAACTAGAAATAGCCTTAGAAGTCATTGAGTCCTGCCTCCTCATTTTACAGATAAGGAAACTGAGGCACAGAAAAGTTAGATGATTTGCCCAAAGCCATGTAACATCAAAATATTTGGAGCAAGGTTTGAACTCAGGTCTTCCTGACTCAAATCCAGCAGGAAACCCTGCTTAGATTTTCACCTTCTAACACATACAAGCTATGGGAACATGGACCTCACTTAAATCCTCTGAACATCAATTTATTTATGTATTAAATGATAATAATTCTATACACACTACTGGCTTGACAAGGTTATTATGAAGAGAGTGCTTTATAAACTTAAAGTGCTACATAAAGGAGACATTGTGCAAAGCTGGGCTGGGTAGCAGAGGGCGACGGTTGGAGAAGCAGCTGGGATGACCCAACACAGTGTTCCAAGGTCTCTGTGCTGAATGTGTAGGTCGATCCTGACAATCCCTAGAAGTTTTGAGTCACACCATGAGGTCCTTTGGAGGCCATCGAGTCTAATACAGAGGAGGAAACAGTGATCCAAAGGGATGAAGGGATTTGCCCAGGCTGTGTAGGCAGTAATTACAAATGTCTCAAACACTGGATGTGCGTGCAATGTTCTACTTACTTTTGACCTTCATTTTCCAACTCAGTAGCAATCCCCTTGGCTGGCTCCCCCTGGCGCCACCAGTACATCTGCAAGACTGGGCCCAAGGCTCATTAATTTAACTGCAAAACATGCCTGTAGCATCATCATCATCCTACCTGAGGGGTCAACATCACTAACAATGGCATGCTTTGTGTATAACATCATCGAAAAGATGCCGTTGCCAGTCAATGCCAAAGCCGTTCAGCATCTTCTCTTTTTTCAAAGTCTGATTGAGGCGTTGCTTGCTTTATCCATCACGGCCATTTTTCTTAACTTCCCTTTGGTCTTTTGGCCCTTTTTTCTACCAAAAAAATTAGTTCAGCCCAGATCCTGCAGCTCCAGATGATACCGTCTGCCCTGTTCCACAGATGGACTCCTCTACCTCCCCCACGAGGGAAGTGACCTGTGGCTCAGCAGCAGCATTTTCAGGGCCAAAATGGTCATTTGGGGGAATCAGTGGGTTTTTTTGGTGTTGTTTTCATTTACATTAGTCAAGAATGTTATACACACGTATGTTTATATATGCATGTATGTATACAGATACATGTGTGTGTTCTCCTGGTCATACTGCACTCTGTACCAGCTCTTCATAGCTGTCATTACTCATAGTAAGAAAAGAATGGCTTTTCCCTCATGTGGCACAATGTGTTCAGACCCTCCACTTGACAGGTACCCCCTTTGCTTCTAGATAGTAATTTTTTTACCTACATTTTCCATGAAAGATCCAATATATTCAATACCACCAGTAAATAGTATGATTGTATCTTTGTGCTATGAAAATGAAAATATATGTGAAACCAACTGCTAACTTAAAAAGCCATTGAACAAAAAGGCAATGGCAACAGAATGGGTGTGGACCAGGGCATGGAGGAAGAGAAAAACATGCAAATTTCTACTGCTTGTATAAATATCAGTGCGTTCCCACCTCCCAGTAACTGAAGTATATCAGTTTTATAAATATTTCCCATGTAAAATGGGAAATTGAGAGATGATTTAGAGCTTTTTTTCTATGCTTATATGAAAATAAAATCTTATTTTCTAGTAAAAATGTTGTAGTCCCTTGTATCAGAATGTTAAATTGGATTGTTGCCATGGATAAACTAGTTCCTTGTCTGCAAAATCCCCAGGAGAAGATTAGTGCCAGAATCCACTGGGGACTGGTTGTGGGGATATAGGAGGGAACATCATGGTGAGACAGTAATATTATTCATTTTGAGATTCTTAATGTTTGACTTAACATACTTGAAATCTCCCATGTGATTCTAAGATGGACATTTGCCCAGAATGGGTTCTGGGCTAATAAAAATAAATCCTGTCGAGATCCATCCCATACCTGACATCTAGCAACAAGGGATGGGACACTTAAAGATGCTTGGCCACAGCTAGTAAAACTCTCTTCTAAAATACTCCATTAAGCAAATGAACTTGACTTTGGCCCTAGAGCCTGAGCATGCCCATTGTAGATTTAAAATGCCTACTTTGGGACCAATGTCAAAGTCGGATGTTAGTAAGCCACTCCCCTGGGACTCCTATGTCAAGAGATTGTGTTTCTCTCTTAAATCAGATGAGACATGGGACTCTGAGCAGAGGCATGCTCCAGTCTCAAAGTTTCTGGGTCCCAAATTAACACCAGATAGCTGGAGGTACCCAGACATGGCTGGAATCTGGGGACACCCTGGTTCTACTAGCCCTAAAACACAGGGCGATGGTGAAACAGCTTGGTCTTGGGCTCCTATAAATAAGCATCTTTTGCACTAATGATACTCCTACTCTAGTGTGCCCTGGTCAGAGCATGTTGGGAATTTTGTGTTCCCTTCTGGGTACACCTTTTGAACAAAGACATTACTGGGCAAGAGAGCATGAGAAACATGCTATGTAAGATCGAATGAACAGGGCCTAGACATTAGATGTTTTAAGGTAAACATGTCAACATTCTTAGAGTATTTAAAGGACTGTAATTCAGTTGGACATGACTATTAAATAACTGAACAACATATGGGAGAGGGATTAGACCTGATCTGCTTGAGCCAAGATGGCAGACCTTGAAGGGAGAAGTAATGGGGTTGAGGTCAAGAAAGTCTCTCTAATGATTAGAACCACCCCAAAGGGGGAGGGTTGCCACAGGAAGTAATGCACTCTCCTTCACTGTCTTCAAGCACAAAGTTAGGTATATACTGCAGAGGGAATTCTTCATGAGGGATGATTGGATGAGCTTCCCCTCGAGATCTCTGTGATTCAGAGAAGTCACGGTTTCATGGAACATGGCGGAGAAGTAAGGGGAGTGCCTACTCTGAGCTAGGTTGCTGTGACTTCATGTCATAGTCAAGGTTACATAAATGATTCGATGCCTGTCAGATTGCAGAACTCTGATAGATGGTATAAGAGTAAGTAGAAAGCTGCTCATTCCACCATCACATCATCTCCTCTGCCATGTCACTAAACTAGATTTAATCTTCGATGAAGCAGAGAACTTTAATGTGGGTCCAACAGGAAACACTACCATAGACACCCAGAGCTCCTCCCCCACATAAAACACCAGGAGATCTTCTGTTTATATGTGTTGACACTGTCATTTCACTGAGCTGTGGATATGACATACAATCATTACTTGGAGCACAGTCATCACGTAACCGGTGTTGTTTAATAATAGCAAGCATTTATGTAGCACCTTGAGGTGTGAGAAAGGATTTTAAATATGTCATTTCACTCAATCCTTTCAAGTGCCCTGGGAGGTGAGTGCTATTCTTAGCCCCATTTTACAGATGAAGGATCTGAGTCAAAGAGAAATTAAATTACTTGCCCAGGATCACCCAGCTAGGAAGATTCCAAATTCTTTTTTTTTTTGTGGGATGCCCTAAAGGCAGTTCTCAGGGGAAGTTTTATATCTTTTTTTTTAATTAAACAAATGCTTTATTAACTTCTGGTTTACATCATTCATTTCCACCAGATTATGAGTTACATTTCCCCCCCATTTTTCCCTACCCACCACCCCAGAATAGCAGTCCCACTAGATATCCCCTCATCCAATCTGCTCTCTCCCATATCTTCTCCCATACCCCCTTCAACTTTGCCATTAGGGCAAGGTGAATCTCTGAGCCCCAATGCCTGGACATCTTATGAAACATTTAATTATAAAAATTCGATTTTCAGATCCATTCCCTTCCTCCCTTGTCACCCACTCCCTCTGAGAAGATAAACAATTCAGTATGTGTTGTACATGTATAGCTATGCAAAACATTACCATAGTAGATATATTGTAAAAGACTGCTTATATTTCCCTCCCACCCATCTCACCTCCCACCTGGTCCATTCCTACTTTGATCCTGTCCCTCTTTGATAGTGGGTACTTCCAACCTCCCCTCCCCCCAGAATGCCCTCCCCTCCATCATCCCCCTTCTCATCCCCCTTTCCCCTACTCAGGAGAGTGAGAGGGTAAGATATTCCATTTAGTATGTATGTGATTCTCTCCTTGAGCCAACTTCAATGAGAATATGCTTTTGCCTTTTTGCCTTCCTGTTCTTCCCCTCCTCTGCAACTACTTCCCCTTGCCTCTTCTACATGAGATAGTTTACCCTACCCTGTCTCTCTTCATCTCCTCTTGCCACTTTCCTCTCTCACCTCATTGACTTCATCCCTTCCTTGGGGCGGCTAGGTGGCGCAGCGAGCAGAGCGCCGGCCCTGGAGCCAGAAGGACCCGAGCCCAGATCCGGCCCCAGACACCCAACACACAAACAAAAACCCAGCCAAGTGACCCTGGGCAAGTCACCCAACCCCAATTGCCCTCCAAAAAAAAAAGAATCATCCCTTCCCATCAAATTCAACCTGTGCCCTCTATCCATGTACCTGTGAACATATGCCATGTACCCTTCTTCAATTATTTTCATCATGAGAAAGGTTTCATCAAACACAGTTATTGTTTTTCCATGTAGGAATGTAAATAGTCCAACTTTGATAAGTTCCTTTTGATTTCTTTTCCTTGATTACCTTCTCAAGCATCTCTTGCTTCTTGTGTCTGAATGTCACATTTTCTATTCAACTCTGGTTTTTTCATCAAGAATGCTTGAAAGTCCTCTATTCCACTGAATGACCATATTTTCCCCTGAAAGAAGATACTCAGTTTTGCTGGGTAGGTGATTCTTGGCTTCAATCCCAGCTCTTTTGACCTCTGGAATATCATATTCCATGCTCTTCTATCCCTCAGTGTAGAAGCTGCCAGGTCCTGGGCTATTCTGATTGTGTTTCCACAATATTGAAATTGTTTCTTCCTGGCTGCTTGTAGTATTTTCTCCTTGATCTGGGAGTTCTGGAACCTGGCTATAATATTCCTAGGAGTTTTCTTTTTGGGATCTTTTTCAGGAGGCGATCGGTGGATTCTTTCAACCTCTATTTCCCCCTCTGGGTCTAAAACATCAGGGCAATTTTCCTTGAGAATTTCTTGAAGGGTGATTTCTAGGTTCTTTCTTTGATCATGGCTTTCAGGTAGTCCAATAATTTTTAAATTATCTCTCCTGCATCTATTTTCCAGGTCAGTGGTTTTTCCCATGAGATATTTCACATTGCCTTCTATTCTTTCATTTGTTTGGATTTGTTTAATAGTATCTTGATTTCTCATAAAGTCACTAGCTTCCATTTGCTCCAGTCTAACTCTGAAGGAATGAATCTCCTCAGTGAGCTTTTGAGATTCTTTTTCCATCTGGCAAATTTGACTTTTTAAAGCATTCTTCTCCTCATTGCCTTTCTGAGCCTCTTTTGCCATTTGAGTTAGTCTATTTTTTTTCCTAAACAAATGCTTTATTAACTTCTGTTTTACATCATTCATTTCCGCCAGATTTTGAGTTACAATCATTTTCCCCCCATTATTCCCCTACCCAACCTCCCAGAATATCAGTCCCACAAGATATCGCTTCCTCCAATCTGCTCTCTCCCATACCTTCTCCCATACCCCCATCGACTTTTCCATTAGAGGAAGATGAATCTTTGTGTCCCAATGCCTGCACATCTTATCTCCCAATTATAGGCAAAAGAGTATTAATAATATTATTTATATATATATTTGAAACATTTAATGTTACGACCTCGAATTTCAGATCCATTTCCTTCCTCCCTTGTCACCCATTCCTTCTTGGGATATAAGTAATTCAGTATATGTTGTACATGTCTGGCTATGCAAAACATTATCATAGTAGATATATTGTACAAGGCTGCTTATAATTCCCTCCCACTCATCCAACCCCCCACCTGGTCCATTCCCTACATGATCCTGTCCCTCTTCTATAGTGGGTACTTCCAACCTCCCCTCACCCCAGGATGCCCTCCCATCCATCATCCCTCCTCTCATTCCCCTTCCCCTTATCCTGCTGCAGGTTGAGATATCCCATTTAGTATGTATGTCATTTTCTCCCTGAACCAAATTCAATGTGAATGTGGTTTTTGCCTTTTTAGCCTTCCTTATTCTCCCCCTCCTTTGCAACCACTTCCCCTTGCTTCTTCTACATGGGATAGTTTACCCTACCCTGTCTCTCCCCATCTCCTCTTGCCACTTTCCTCTCTCACCTCATAATTTCATCCTTGAGTATTCTCCCTTCCCAACAAATTCAACCTATGCCCTCTATCCATATATAACTGTAACCATATACACACACATTCACATATGTATTCATATGACCACACCCCCTTCTTCCATTATTTTCGTAGTGAGAAAGATATCATCAGTCACAAATATTGCTTTTCCATATAGGAATGTAAATAGTTCAACTTTGATAAGTTCCTTTTGATTTCTTTTCCCTGATTACCTTCTTAGGCATCTCTTACTTCTTGCGTCTGGATGTCAAATTCTCTATTCAACTCTGGTTTTTTCCTCAAGAATGCTTGAAAGTCCTCTATTCCACTGAATGACCATATTTTCCCCTGAAACAAAATACTCAGTTTTGCTGGGTAGGTGACCCTTGGGTTCATTCCCAGTTCTTTTGCCCTCTGGAATATCATATTCCATGCCCTTCGATCCCTCAGTGTAGAAGCTGCCAGGTCTGGGCTATTCTGATTGTGTTTCCACAATATTGAAATTGTTTCTTCCTGGCTGCTTGTAGTATTTTCTCCTTGATCTGGGGATTCTGGAACCTGGCTATAATATTCCTGGGAGTTTTCTTTTTGGGATCTTTTTGGGAGGTGATCGGTGGATTCTTTCAACCTCTATTTTGCCCTCTGGATCTAAAACATCAGGGCAATTTTCCTTGAGAATTTCTTGAAGGGTGATTTCTAGGTTCTTTCTTTGATCATGGCTTTCAGGTAGTCCAATAATTTTTAAATTGTCTCTCCTGGATCTATTTTCCAGGTCAGTGGTTTTTCCCATGAGATATTTCACATTGCCTTCTAATCTTTAGTTTGTTTGGATCTGCTTAACAGCATCTTGATTTCTCATAAAGTCACTAGCTTCCATTTGCTCCAGTCTAACTCTGAAGGAATGAATCTCCTCATTGAACTTTTGAGATTCTTTTTCCATCTGGCAAATTCGACTTTTTAAGGCATTCTTCTCCTCGTTGCCCTTTTGGGCCTCCTTTGCCATTTGAGCTAGTCTATTTTTTAAGGTGTTGTTTTCCTCAGTCAGGCTGTTGACCCTCATTTCATACTTTTCCTGCATCCTTCTCATTTCTCTTTCCAATTTTTCCTCCACTTCTCTTATTTGATTTTTTAAAGTCCTTCTTAAGGTCCTCTATGGCCTGCAACCCACTCATGTTTTCCCCTGGGCCTTTTGGAGCAGGACTTCTGACCTCACAGTCCTTTTCCCGCTCTATGCCCCCAAAATAGGAGTCTAGGGTTGCATTTTTCTGTTGCCTTTGCCTTGGCATGTTGCCATTTAATTGCTTGACTTTTGGGCTTGTTGCCACACTATGGCTTTAAGGCCAGCTAGAGGAATTTTCGTCCCGAACATGTGGGGGGCAACTTCCGTTTCTGGCAAGCTGTAAACCCACCCACAACTTCCACCCTAGATCACAATCCAGATCCAGGGAGGTTAAAGCAAGAGCGATTACCCCCCAAGACTGATCGCTGGATCTCCCCACGATTTGTAGGCTGGGAGCTGGAAATGCCTCTGAAAACTACAAAATGGCGTGTCTCCTCAGTGGCTTCTAGCCCCCAGGGGAGGGAGCTGATGCATTCCCCAAATACAGGTCCCAAAGTCCATGGGACACTAACCTCTTACTTTGTCCTAGGCATGTCTATGTTGATAATTCTGGAGTCGCCACAGCTCTTGGTGTTCTGGGGTTCCTCCAGCTGGCTGCTGGCCCTGCCGCCCTGGGGCTAAAACCTCGGCTCACGTGGACCTGGGCTCGGCTCGGCTCGGCTCCTGCGCTCTGCGCGCTGCCAGGTCCCAGACCTCTGCGTTGGTCCTTCCTGCAGGGCTGCTGGGCTGTCCTCAGCGGGAGGTTAGCTTCTCTGTGTCGTTCCGTGGGTGCTGGGGCTCCCTAGTCTATTTTTTAAGGTGTTATTTTCCTCAGTCAGGCTGTTGACTGTCATTTCATACTTTTCTTGCATCTTTTTCATTTCTCTTCCCAAATTTTCCCCCACTTCTCTTATCTGCTTCTTAAGGTCCTCTATGGCCTGTAGCCAGCTTGTATTTTCATTTGGGGCTTTTGGTGCAGGAATTCTGACCTCACAGTCCTCCTCCATGCTTTGAGACTCTTTGCCCCTAAAATAGGAGTCCAATGTTGAACTTTTCTGTTTATTTTGTTTCATTTGCCTAGGCATGTTGCCGCTTAATTACTTGATTTTTGGGCTTGTTGCCACAGTAGGACTCTGACACCAGACAGGGGAGCATCAGTCCCAACGTGGGGTCTTCACAACTTCCACCAGTTGGGTGGCCTCTGTAAAGCCTCCACCCACTCTGGCAAATTGGATACCCACCCCAAACTTCCCCCCTAGACCACAATCCAGATCCAGGCAGTTTAAAGCAAGAGCGATTAACCCCCAGACTGATTGCTGGATCTTCCTACAGTTCGCAGACCAGGAGCTAGAGCCACTACTGAAACTGCAAAATGGCTTCTGTGCCACTGTTTCTTCAGCAGCTTTTCGCCCCCAGGGGAGGAAGCCATGCGTTCCCCAAATACTGGTCCCAAAGTCCATAGGGCACTAACCTCTCACTTCGTCCTAGGCATATCTGCGCTGATAATTCTGGAATCGCCACAATTGCTGGTGTTCTGGGGTCCCTCCAGCTGGCTGCTGGCCCGGCCGCCCTTGGGCTAAAACCGCGGACCTGGGCTTGGCTCTCAGCGAGCTGTGCTGCCTGCTCTCAGAGCCCTGTGCTGCCTGCTCTCAGAGCACTGTGCTGGCCACTCCCTGCAGGGCTGCAGGGCTGTCCTCAGCAGGAGGTTAGCTTCTCTGTGCCATTCTGTGGGTGCTGTGGCTCCAGAAGTTGTTTGGAGTCCCCTTTCACATTGTTTGAAATTTGTGTGGGGCAGAGCACATTGGAAATGCTGTTTCTACTCCACCATCTTGGCTCCTCCAAGATTCCAAATTCAAACTCAAGTCTTCCTAATGTCAAGTAAAGCATTTCACCAGCTTATTATTGTTCAGTCATTTCATTGGTGTCCAACTTTCCATGACCCCAGCTGGGATTGTCTTGGCAGAGATACTAGAGTGGTTTGCCATTTCCTTCTTCAGCTCATTTTGCAGATGAGGAAACTGAGGCAAACAGGGTTAAGTGCCTTCCCCATAGTCACAGAGCTAGTAAGTGTCTGTGGCCTTATTTGAACTTGGGTCTTCCTGACTCAGGCCTAGTATTCTATCTACTGTGCCACCTAGCTGCCCCAATCCAGTAGACAATATTTAATCCAGGCTGTTAGGACTCAACTGTATAAATGAAGCATAAATCAGGGAGCAATGCAGCCTTTAACCTGCTAGATGCTTGTCAGCACATGACAGTTATGAGTCTATCCTGTGTCCTTTATGAAACCTTGCTAACACCTGCTTCCTTTCCTATGAGATCAGCCTTTGCTCTGTCATGGACCATTCAGAGCAAGGCCTTCTCTCATCTGGCTGAGCTCAAAGCATCATGGCACCTTTACCTCAGCACATCGCACCGCTTTTGAACTTCCCGTTAGCTCTACTTCAAGCTTGCTCTTTGAGCAGGAACCAGAGGTGCCAATCACTAACTTTTCTAAAGAACTTCTTCAGTGATGGGGAAATGGGATTGTTGTTGTTGCTGCTGGCTTGGTTTGGGTTTGTTGGTTGGCCTGGGATAAGAAAAATGTCAGCCTTCCTTTTCTTTCAGTCTTTTTTTGGTAATCTAGTCACATCTAGCCTTTGCCTTAGAAGTTATCAACTCTGTTTTGTGTAATAATCACAAAACTGAATTTCTAGGAGAGGTCCATCTCCAACTTCATTTGCCTTTCACAAAAGCAAGAGTAGACTGGCCACTGTTTCTGAGGTAATTTCTCATTGTTGTTTGTAAAGGATTATCCTCTAAAAACGTACAGGGCTCTTGTTGACTTTCAGTGACGGCCTGGGAAGGTTTAGATTTGGCCAGTGAGAAAGGGAGAACTCTGAGCCTCTGGAGGTTTAAGCCCAAGTGGATTTGTTAGCTACCCTGGAGAGAAAGAGACATCTGTTTAGCAGCTTCCTTTCTGCAAATTCAATTCACTTTTACTCGACAAGCATTTATTAAATCTTTACTAAGAGTAGGAGCTGTGATTAGCACTGCAAATATGGACAAAAATGAAACAAATCCTTCAAGAGCTTAAACTCCGTAGTAGGAGAACAATGTGTGCAGAAAGAAGCTAATACAAAACATACGCTAATGAAATGGAAAGTAATTTGGAGACAAACCTAAATGTCTCAGAACACCTCTAGGACTTTCACTCGAATAAACAAGCAAGCAAGCCAACAGATGAATGAGAAATAAGCAATTGCTAGCATTCATATATTGCCTGCTGAGTGCCAAGGACTGTGCTAAGTGCCTTATGTGTCTCATCTCCTTTGGTCCTCACAAAAAGCCTGGGAGGTATCATCATCTTCATTTTACAGGGGAGAACACTGAAACAGACTCAACTTTTTGCTCAGGGTTACACAGTTAGAAAGTGTCAGAGGTTGGATCTGAACTCGGGTCTTCCTGACTCCAGGCCTGGTGCTCCATCCATTGTGCAATCTAGCTGCCCTACAACAAAGGCTCATGAAGTCATTGTGGTCTATCCCTTCCCTTGATAGCCATCTGGCTGCTGTGCTTTCATTATTGACAACTTGTTGAACCAGGTCAATCTGGAGTTGACTGAATTGCTCCCTCTATGTATTTTTTTTTTCATTTTGAAATTTTTTCACAATCATGATATCTAAACTTCACTTTAATAAACCAATAGCCTGACTGTATATATTCAAGATAATAGTCTTGAAGTTTATTCAGGAAGGATTTCCAAATCAGAAATTGGTCTTTTCCTTTCTGTTAAAATATAATTGACTTCATTTTTGTGGTGGTGTTCAGTGCTTACTTTGTCTAGATTATTTTATTTCCTCAAAGAAAGTATACACAGTATATAAGAATGAGGTATTTGTGTAGTCCATAAATGTCTGGCTTCTCTTATTCTTTTTCTGATCCATGTTTTGAACAAATACCTTGCCTCCCTCACCTAAACCATCATCTGCATTACAGTTAATAGTTACCTAAGTATATTATGACTAAATATGGAGGGTCTTATGTAGCTCTTCATAGATTTTCTCTGTCTCTCTAACCTCTGCCACAAATATTGGTTTGTAAACTGGAATTCTTTTATGATGATTTTTAAAAATAACATTTTCCTTTGGCCAATTACATGTTAAAACAATTTCAAAACTTTTTTAAGGTTTTGAGATCCAAGTTCTGTCTTTCCCTCTCCCTCCTCTCTCCCCACCTCCCTGAGACAGTAAGCAAGAATGGGGAAAGGAGAGAGAGGGAGAGAGAGAGAGAGAGAGAGAGAGAGAGAGAGAGAGAGGGAGAGGAGACAAAAGGAAGGAAGGAAGGAAGGAAGGAAGGAAGGAAGGAAGGAAGGAAGGAAGGAAGGAAGGAAGGAAGGAAGGAAGGAAAGAAAGAAGGAAGGAAGGAAGGAAGAGAGAGAAAGAGAGAAACAAAGAAAGAAGTATTTGCATGTGTCAGTCTATATTTAGATTTCCTCTGTGTTCAGTTCTTTCTGTGGAGGTGGATAGCATGATTCATCATGAATCCTTTGAGATTGTCTTGGCTCATTGTATAGCTGCAAATAGCTATGCCATTCACAATTTTCATGGCACAATATTGCTTTTACTGTATACAGAGTTTTCCTGGTTCTGTTCACTTCCCTCTGCCACAGTTCACATAAGTCTTTCCAGGTTTTCTGAATTCATCCTGTTTGTCATTTCTTATAGCACAATATTCTCCCATCACCATCATAGACCACAGCTTGTTTCGTATGGAGATCTTCTTACAGATACTTATTGTACACATTGCAATAGTAGATGATCAAATGCTCTCACGAAAAAGATCTTGTTTTTACTTGAAAGGACAACATAAAACTTTATTATCTTGTTTTCATTGAGTGTCAACTCATATAACCCTTTGCCCAATCTGGAATCGAGGGATTGTTTTTTCTTGTGTAAATAACTTAAATATTCCATTTACAACTTTGGCATTTAGTGTAATTTTTTGTAATTTAAATGAACAGAGGATCTAGATACAAATGATTCCAATTATTTGGTCCTTCCTTGAAGAAAGCACCCAAGGGAAGTCACTGGGAAGTTCTTCCTAGAGAAATCATTCAGGTTTGGGCCTCAATTGAAGCAGTGGGTCAAATCCAGAGGAGTAAGTAGTATGGAACTTTGTTAGGCAAATGAAAGAGAAGCTATCTGTTGATTTTAAAAGTGGTCATTTTTGTCTTTATGAAAAGGGTAACCAGCTTCCATTATGCACATGCAGCAGGCCAATGGTGTCAGCTTTGATTAAAAGCCAAACTTGTCACACCAACCTTTTAGTCACTTGAATTGCATATAATCTATGTAAGAATGTCAGACTTAGGATTTTTTTTTTATTTGCAATGGTTTTCCAGGCAAGTAATGAGACAGTCTTGTCAGAATCCATCTCTCATGCCATCTTTTCCAAATGACCCAGGTTTTGTTGAGACTTTCCTACTGATGAGAGGTCATCATAGGGTATGGGTGGACACATTTAACAAATCTTTCCCTGCTTTCTAAAGATTCCCCACAAAGTCTCCCCAGACCTGTTTCCTCAAGCAACTGTCTCAACCAAACCAAACAGAAATCTATTTGGTGCACAACTGATTGGAAACGGCTCCTGTTTCTTCTTCCTCACAATTATCTACAAAGTGGCTTCCAATGCCTCCATCGCGAAGGAGGCACGATAGTTTCTATCAGAAAGGAAAAAATCTCTTCCAACATGGTCAAAGGTATAAGGAGAGTCATGCAGTGAACTACCCACTTGAAACTGCTTCATAGTGCCAAAAGAAATGCCATTCTCCCACCCCCATTTAGACTAGGATAACTCAGCCATTATATTATTAAATGCTGCTATGGTCCAGGCATTGTACTAAGAGTTGAGGATATAGAAACGATAACAAAGCAGTCTCTGCCATGGAGAAGCTGACATTCTACTGGGGGATGCATCATGGCCACAAAAAATAAGCCAAGAAGAAGTATATATAAAGTGATTTCAGGAAGGAAAGAGAACTAACAGATGGGCACATAATGAAATCCCACAACTGTACTAGAAGTAGCATCTGAAACTATAAGGCTGAGAGAGGAGGGGGGGCATTCCTGGAAGACCACTGTAGCAGAGGCAAAGATGCAGAAGAAATATTTTGTATGCCAAATAACCAGAACTTTAGCTGGACTGGGAAAAAGAGGTCATGAAGAAAAATAATATGAAAGGAAATGGAAAGCTAAACTCTGAGCAATAGAAAAACCAATGCAAGTCTTGAATGAATAGAAAATGAAATGTGCCTCACAGTAAAATATGGGCAACTACCAGATGGACAGAAACATCTAATTTCTTACCATAATACTTTTTCTATGAAAAATATTTCTATATTGGATGCTTTTTTCTTAATTGTTTTCTTTATCACAATGTAGAATTCACTGTGGTAGAGGAAAGGAGGTGGGAGATGATTATGATGTCAATAAAATGAGCATTAATAAAAGATACTTTGTTGCTATTATTGTTTTTTAAGAAATAACCAAGATGGCTAGCAAAAGCTAAATTTTGGATAACTTTTAGTGTCAGTATGAGGATTTCATACTTTGTCCTAGAGGCAATAGGGAGCCACTAAATATTTTTGAGCAGAATGACAGTTGTCTAAAGAATACTAATATTGAGTATTTAAAAGGGAAGAGATTGGAAGCAGGGAGACCAATTAGGAGTCTCCTTAGATGGTCTAGAAGAGAAATAATGAGGACCTGAACTGGAATTGAGGTCATGTGACTGTTACAAGAAATGTCATGAAGGTGAAATAAAAAAGACATGGCAACTTATTAGATATCAGAGATAAGAAAGGGAAAAAGCAATAATGATAATTTTGGAAACTGACCTAATTCAAAATAGGAGGGTACCCTTGATGGAAATAGGAATGTTTGAAGCAAGGCTAGTTTGAAGAAGAAACACAATGAGTTTGAGGTGTCCACAACTCATCCAGGTGGAATGATAGAGCAGACAGTTTGGAATGAGGTATTGTGGGAAGAATAACAGACTTGGAGGTAAAGGAGTGTTCAAATCCCTGCTCTGTCACTTACCTACAGGATCTATCTGAAGCCTCAGCTTCTAATCCCGAAAATTAGAAAGCTGGACCAGAGAAGCACTAAGGATGCTTTCAATGACGATCTTGCCAAATTAATGCAAGACTAAAGTTCAGAATAGATATACAGGATGGATAAACAGATTTGGGATATATACATGCATGCATAGCACGTATATGCACATATATTCACATCGTATACATATGCACATGTGTGTGGATCTTAGGCATGAATTCTGAGCTTCCCTGAAAAGTTCAATTGATGTTGGTGTGTGATTGTCGTTTTTGTTCATTTTAATTGGTATTTTCATTTCTCTTATACAAAACAGAAAAATGAATGTACAATTCTAACCCATCAAACCATATGAAGTCATAGGACCTCAGCATCATAGAGACCCAGAAGCCATCTAGTCCAATAGACACACAGTAATAAATCTCTAATTCACTTCAATTCAATTGAATTCAATTATTTTCTGGTTTTATTTGTTTCCCCTGGGTATAGTACATCATTAGGTGCTTAATAAATGCTTGTTAAATTGAACTGAATTAAATTGAATTGGATACAGCTGAATGGATCACCTCAAATACCTTCTACAATAGGCCATCCAGCCTTGGATGGAATCCTCTAGTCTGAGACAGTAGCCAGGTGGGGAATATTTTTTATTAATTTACATTAATTTCACGAACACATGCATTATGAATAATTATAGATGTTTACAGGATGCAAAGCCCTTGTTTAAAAAATGAAGTTTTAAGTTGTCCCATAGAAAAGAAAAGTATCTAAATAAATCCACAGACATGCTACCTTATTTTCTGGTAACTTGTTCTCCCACAGTGATCCCTAGAGGGAAAAGTCACTAAGCATTTCAAATGGATTCAGTCTGGATATTTGTATTGGCTTACCAACATGATGTCACCAGAATTCTGTATCTCAGAGGGCACTGGTAAAAGACAGATCCCTGGGAGCTGTCCAAGGTTTCCAAGAATTACTGTGTGAAAAAGTGATTCCCCTTTGTCCCTGAGTTATTCCTGGGCAGCTATGATCATACAGGGTTTCATAGTATCATAGAATCCTAGAATTACAAAATAGTATAAACATAATAGAGGAACAATGGAAAAGAGTTTGACCACAGCGACAGTTGTGCTAAAAGACTAGTTCCATCTAAGGTGAGGAAGAGAGGACATTCAAAGGGGAAGCAGCATTCTAGGAACAACAATCCAAAGCCTGGTGAGAGATTACAGTGACAATTCACTGAACAGAGCAGCAGAGTACTGAGAGGTCGAAGAATGCCATCTTCAGGTATCCATAAGGAGGAAATGTCTTCCTTCTATTAGAAAAGATGGATATTGCCATCCACAAAAAAAAAATATTGGCACCTTTACACCAAGCCCCAGTTGTCCTACCCTTACTAGATATATCTCCATTTTTGTTTTGTTCTTTACTATCTGCTGCAACATAATCAGAGATTCTCAGAGCTGCCAGGGACCTCAGTGACTATTTTGACCAACCCATTCATGGATCATAAATAATCCCCTTTACAAAGCCTCTAATGTATGGAAATCTGTCCTTCATTCCAAGTCCTCAGTTGAAAGCAACTCACTGCCTTCAGAGGAAGTCAATTTCACTTTTGGAGTGCTCTCTCTATTGGGGTAGCTAGGTGGCACAATGGACAGAGCACTGGGGTCTAGAGTCAGGAAGAACTGAGTTCAAATCCAGCCTCTGATAATTACTAGACTGTGACCTGGGCAGGTAACTTAACCCTATTTGCCTCAGTTTCCTCATCTGTAAAATGATCTAGAGAAGGAAATGGAAAACTACTCTTTGCCACAAATCTTTGCCAAGAAAACCCCAAATGGAGTCACAAAGAGTCAGGCATGATTGAATGAACTCTTTTGGAGAGTCCTTCCTTATTCAAAGTCAAAATCTGCCTCCTGGCAGTTTTCATCAATTAGTCTTCCCTCTGGGGTCAAGGAAAACATGTCAAATCCTTCCTCCTTGTGAAAGTCATTCAGATACTTGAAAATGGTTTTCATAATTTCCAACCCCCAATTGTTCTCTGGGATTAAGATGCCTCATGCCTTCACATCATGGTTTTATTACACAATCACATCACCACAACAATCACCTTCCTCTGGATATTATACAGGTTGCTATTTTTTTTAACCAAACATGATTTTACAGATGTTAGGAACTCTGGGTGATGAATACCCTCCACCAGTTCAGACCAGCACATTCCCTATGGAGGTTGTGATTTGCCCAAGATCACAGTCAGTATGAATCAGTGACAGGGCCTATGCCCTTCAGACTGAGGCCAGTGCTCTAGTCACTATACCAGCCTTTTTAAAATGTAGTTTGGATTTATTATTATTTATGATATGACCTTGTCAAAGTCAGAGCAGGTTTCTTCAGTGAAACAGCCACCTCATGCATGTTCCTCATGCAGGTTCCCATGAGGAAACATAGTGTCTGAACAAACACAATAATGTCCACACAGGAAGTTTCTCTTTTGTTTGAAAGCTCTCCACATTTGCTTTGGTTTTGTTCAAGACCAATCCTTACCCAGCCTCCCCAGCTCAGATCACAGTTTCTTGTCCTGAGGGCTTTGTGTAGCCAGGACATTCAAGGCTGAGTTGGGTCAGCCTCCGAGCAGATAGCATCCTCTCTATCTCAAGTCACCACTTTCTCATTCAGTCTTTTTATAGACTGTTAACCTGTTGCTCTAGAGCCAGAAATCTTCAATGAACCTCCAGTGTAATGATATTTAGAAATTTTATCTTGGGGCGGCTAGGTGGCGCAGTGAGTAGAGTGCCGGCCCTGAAGTCAGAAGGACCTGAGTTCGGATCCGGCCTCAGACACTTAACGCACACAAAAACAAAAAAAAAAAACCTAGCCGTGTGACCTTGGGCAAGTTACTTAACCCCAA
The DNA here is from genome assembly GCA_011680675.1 of Gymnobelideus leadbeateri. NCBI lineage: Eukaryota > Metazoa > Chordata > Mammalia > Diprotodontia > Petauridae > Gymnobelideus > Gymnobelideus leadbeateri. Next base: position 204,033 of record WOXC01005507.1, on the reverse strand, counting down.
CTGCCCTCCAAAAAGCAAAAAAAAAAAAAAAGAAATTTTATCTTTAGGGTTCCATTGCACATCAAAATCCCTCTAATGATGTGGTCCTATTATCTACAGTCTTCACTTAAAAACATCTGTGATGGCCTGAGACTTAAAAGAAAATACATGCAGTTACATGCCCTGACCTTGAGCCTTTTACTCAGTATTTCTAAGCCAGCATGTTTGAAGGCCTACCTGATGGAAAGTCATTAACCCTAGAGATAGCAACCAGCTAGCTGGGTAACATCCTCCCAAACAAGGCATTCACTGGTTTACTCTCAGTTAATAAAGATTTATTAAGGACCTACTATGTGCCAGGCATTGGGCCAATTACTGGATGCTGGTAATATATCCTGTAAACCAAAGTGAATTTTACTAACATGTCTAACAATAATGATAGCAGGTATAGTATAATGCTAACCCTGGTGATCCTTATAACAACGATGTTAAGCAAGCACAATTATTATCCCCATTTTATGGATGAGGAAATCAGAGCTAAGAGAAGTTAAATGACTTGCCCAAGGTCACCTATTGAGTCAGTATTTGAGGCAGAATTTGAATTCAAGTATTCCTGATTCCAAGTCCAAGATTCTATCCATTATGCCACATAGACCCAGAGCTGGTTGCTTCGGAGAAATAATCATGGAAAATTAAATATAAAATTCCCTGCCCTCAAGGAGCTTATAATTTAATAAGACTAGAAGGTTATAGATGGGAACTCAAGAAAAATGGGAGAAAATCCCTATGAAGTATGTATCAGTATCACATGCTGAGGAAGAATAGACTGGAGATGGGATGTGACCAATCCTAGTAGATGAGAGAGATGAAAAAATTCATGATGATTCCCAGATTTTGAGAGTGAGTGATTAGGAGGATGGTGAGGCCAGTGGTGATAACTATACCTGAAAAAAATGATGAATTAAATAATCTTTGAAACTGTAATTGAGGTATCACAGTATCCAAGTGTTACAAAGACCTCAGAGGCCATCAACTTGAAAACCTAGCTAATCAAGTCTCCTTTCTAGAATGTTCTTGCCAAGGGCCTTCCATGAGGTACAACCTCCTACTTCCTTTCCCTCTGGAGGCAGCCCATCCTACTTGGGTACATTTCTAATGGTTGGGAAGGTTTCCAATCAAATTAAGCTCAAATTAGTTTCATTGCAACTTCTCCCCATTATTCTCTAGGACAGGAGTTCTTAACCTTTTTGAGTCATGGATCTCTTTGACAGTCTGGTGGAATTTATGTGTCTTTATATAGAATCATATGTTTAATTTATAATTAAAGGAAAAGCTCAATTTCAGATAAAAGTAACAAGGAAGAGCTCAATTTCAGGTAGGTGAGTGAAAATAAGGATGCATATTTCCCATCCAAGTTCACAGAAAACGTCTCCACTGACCTCAGGGTTAACAGCCTACTCAAGGATCCAGCAGGAGAAAGTCTCTTCTGTCTCCCACATTATAGTCCTTCCAATACCATGAACTGTCTCTCATGCCCACTCTGCCCAACCCCCTTCCCTAATCTTCTCTTCCTTAGATTCAATATCCCTGGTTCCTCATTTGATATGAACTCAAGGCCCTTCAGCATCCTCTTCCTCTCCTGAATTCCCCTTTTAAACCACTATGCCTAAAATTGAACACAGTACCACAAATGAGGTCTGATGAGGGCAGAGGGCAGTGGGATTGCTGCCTCTCCGTTCCTGGAAGCTCTGGACTTCCTAATGGAATCCAAAGTCACATTTTCATCTTCTGGCTCCAGCATCACACTATGCACCAGGGAAGTGCAGGTGTAACTTGAGCAAAATCTTGGCAAAGGAAGACAAGGACTCTTGGAAGCAGAGGGGAGAAGGGAGCACCATGAAGGTCTGAGAAGGGCACAGCACATTCCACAACAGCCCTGTGTGAAGCTGTGTCTATACCTGCTCAGTTAAAACTCAGAAATTCTAATTTTTTGATTCAATTTAATTAAATAAAAAATATTTTAATGGCATACACATACATTGTGCAAAGAATGCCCTGGGCTAGGGGGCAGAAATATACCTCATCCATGCATAAAGTAGATTGAGTCTGACATAAGAATAAAGATGGGTTGTAGGGGGGAGAAAGTGGGGGGGGGGAGAACTGAAAGAAAGTCATTGTTCGGAAGGGCAGTGATGAGGACCTGTATTCCAGGCGTAACACTAGTGAGTAGATAGGAGACACTGAAGACATGGGACTGAAATAACCTGGGAAGTCAAGTATGGCGGGTGAGGGAAAGAGAAGGTGGAAAGGCGATCCCCATGTTTGGCGTATGGAAGACGAGGGACTAGTGACATACTGTGAAGTCAAAGAATGGCAAGGGTATTTAAGGGGAAAGAAATAAACTCAGTTCTTGATACATTGAGGTTGAGGGTCATGGTGATAACAAGGCAGAGCTATTTGGTAGGAAGCTGGGTGACATGAGGCTGGAGCTTGGAAGAAGAGCCTGGATCTCTGCATATTTGTCAGTCATATGCATCAAGGTGTTGGACAACTGGGACCAAAGGAGTAAAATGACATTGCCAAGGAAGAAAACATAGCAAGAGAAAAGGAAGATGAAAACCCAGGCTAAAACTGGAGGGAACATTCTTCTGAAGGGCTTCAACATGCCTGCTCTGCCTGAGCCTCTGTTCTAGAGCATTGATATAAGCCATGCCCTCCAAGGGTTTGCCGTCTAGTAGTAGAAATAAGATACATACATGATTAACTAAACCCAGAGTAATGTGTAAATACGCCCTAAGGTTATAGTGTCGTAGACTTAGAGCTGAGTTGAATCCAAAAGGCCCCTATCCAGCCCATGGCCTTTCCTAGGACATAACTGGGGTGAGGAGAGTGGCATGATTTACCTAATATCATAGGGGCATTAAATAGCAGGGGCAAGATTTGAACACATGTCCTCTGACTCCAAATCTACCACTTTTCCCACAATACCAGTCTTCAAGGTAAATAAGTTACCATGGGGAGGAAGAGCCGTGATTGGAACTTCATTCTTCAGTCTCCAAACTCAGTGCTCTTTCCATGATACTACAATGACCTATACCAGGAGAAATCCTAAATCCTAGTATGAGAAATCCTTCCACCCAGGCAGATAGTGGGTTGTGGTTGTTGAATTATTCCAGTTGTATTCAACTCTTTGGGACCACATTTGTGGGGGTTTTTTGGCAAAGATACTGAGATAGTTTGTCATTTCCTTCTATAGCTCATTTTACAGATGAGAAAATTGAGGCAAAGAGGGGTGGATGACTTACCCGGGGTCACACAGCTAATAAGTGACTAAAGCCAGATTTGAACTCATGAAGACAAGTCTTCCTGATTCCAAGCCCACTGCTCTATCCTCTGCACCACCTAGCTGCCCCAAGATAGTAGGTCACTTCTCTGATTTGGGAGTAAGTACTATAGAGTTGCCTGCTGGGTACTACCAAAGTACCCAGAGAGTTCCTCCTAGGACTAGGAAAGGTTTCCCTAAGGACATGATCTAGTACTTAAATAAGGAACAGCATTTCAACAAGTCAAGATAAGGGACAAGGTATTCTGGGCAGAGAGAATAACAAAAATCAGCCAGTATTTTTCTTCTCATTTCCAAGTATTTGAAGTCATGGACCAATAAAGAAAGATAGCTTTGTTCTCATTGGCTCTGGTGGACAGAACAGAAGCAGTGGGTGGGCATTGCAAAAATCTCAAATTAATCTCATCAAGAAATACTTGCCAATAATAGAAGTAACATACTGGTTGTTGAATTAATCCAGTTATGTCCAACTCTTTGTGACCCCATTTGTGATTTTCTTGGCAAAGATACTGGGATAGTTTGCCATTTCCTTCTACAGCTCATTTTACAAATGAGGAAATTGAGGCAAATGGGGTAAGTGACTGACCCAGGGTCACACAGCTAGTACCAGTAACGTTCTGTCTCAAGACCAAATAGACTTTCACAGAAGGTCTTGACAATGCTGTTTGCTCCCTATCTCTAATTTAGAATACTAGAGTTGACCAAGTTGACTTTGAATTCACAGAGTTGTTTCTGTGACTTACCCATGATCACATAGCTAATGGACATCAGGTCTTTGTGACTCCCAGTGCAGCATACTAACCATTAGGCTTCATTTAATCTCACCTAAAAATAAGGGTTGCTATGATATTTCCCCATGCATTATAATGCATAAATATTCTTACCAAGGAGTTTATCAAATACTAGTTGACTTTCATATTACCTGCTTGCATTGGGTAGGTAAATCTCACAGCCACTGTGGAATACACACACACACACACACACACACACACACACACATAATCACGCCCCAAGATTTCATTCATTCTAACTTTCTAAAAATGGTACATATAATGAACCCCATTAAAAAAAAGTTAATCTAAAGATTCCAGAATAATCTTTTCTGAAGAAACCTACCCAAAATGCTATAATTATTAAACTGACAAAAAATCCCTGAGAGACATGTGCCTGCCCAATTTCATTTTTAAATCTATAGGCCAACAGAACATTTTTAATTTTGAAAATAAATGGAATTTCCATTTGGGACACAAATGATCAGAATAAAAGCAGTTTTACCAGCAGGAGTGATGCCTTTACCCTACCCCAGGCTCCTAGAGTCAGTGGAGAATGTCAATGGACACCTGGGCAAGGCACATTGCCTTAGGCCCCCAACCACTGTCCAGGAAGTCAGCATTTCTGGGTCAGGCCATTTGTCAAAACCAACAAAGTGAACAGATTTGCCTATGGAATCTGATATAGCACTGAGAGAAAAGAAGCTACAGAGCCCCTGTTTGCAGATTGAACTGAGAAAAGCAGGTTCACTCCAGCTGGTTAAGGAACGCAAAGAGGAGTTGAGAAAGATCTGAGTCTAAGATAGGAACTGTTAATTGGCTGGATGTTTATTTTGGAGATGTAGCCTCCAGCACTTTAAACTATTTTTAGTTCAGATTGTACTATTTTATTTCTTTGGGCTGAGCATGAGATTTCTCTTTCTCTCTGTCTCTGTCTGTCTCTGTCTCTCTGGCTGTGAGTGTGTGTGTGTGTGTGTGTGTGTGTGTGTGTGTGTGTGTGTCTCTGTGTGTGTCTGTGTGTGTGTGGCTGTGTGTGCGTGTGTGTGACTTGTTAAGATTTTAAAAGGCAGTCCCTTCCTAAGCACTGAAACTGCTGTGGGAGAAACATAGCAAAATTATGGACGGTACTTATTTGGCCACTTTTCCGTGTCCAGTGAAATGAGCTCCCCATGAGACTAAAACTTCCTGCATTGGAATCGTAGGATTCACAATTGAAGAGATGAGGATTTGGAAATGTTCAAGAGAGAATGATCAAAATAATAAGAATGTTATTGGTGAGGAAAAGAAAGCAAAGCTCCCATGAGCTTGGCCAGAGAGAACAAATGTCTTTGAATAGATTGGGACCCATCACACCAAGAAGGGCAAACAGTTGTTTTCCATTTCCAAAGTGGTCAAAGCAAGGAGAAATGGACACAAAGCAGGCTCTAAAGTGAGCCCTTTCCCATCTGACCACTGTAGGGGTCCCCTGACCCCAAGCACACACCCGCCTTCTGCCACTGGTTGTGAAAGTGACGGGAATAGGCCAAGTTTCTGCTCCTCAGTAATAGCAGCCAGGAAGCCCAGCCCAGCATGGTCTGTTCAGTAGGAAGCAGCTCCAAATGGAGGCCAGGTGCTCTCTCAAGAATATTTGGCCCTGTTCACTCATGCAGGTCAGCTTGACATTTCCAGTCATTCTTGGCATCCAGAACTCAGACAGATACCGTTGTGTCACCTCTGTAGTTCCTTTGGGTGGAGAAAACAACAATAGGAAATCATAGTGTACCCTGCATTTTTCTCACACTCTTCTTATGAAAGCACCATCTTTGTGAAGGGCTCTCCTCTGTAAAGCCTGTTGTACTGACATATCTGCTTTTCAGCCTAACAAGAAAGCAATTAAACTTGACTGAGGACTGCCTGGTCATAATCCAACCATATTCCTAAGTCTTCACAGTACAACAGTTGGTTCTGTGATTCATCATACCTGAAGTACCTTTGCATGCAGATAAAATGCCTTCGAATTCTTTAATGTAGATTCAAAGGATTCTGTGTGCTGTGATCCAAGCACACAGTTATCCCTTAGAAGAACGGAAAACATCTATTTGTCTATTTGCACATCGGCCAGCTTACTCCTTCTGCTATATTTCAGTGAAGCCCAAGGCATCAGATCTTCCATCAATCAGCTTCAACAGTCCATTGGCCATTCTCCAAGTAAAACTGTTCCAGTCTGTTTTGGCCTTAATTGTTCACAAGATAATTAAACTGGTCATTCAGTGCTGAAAGTAGTAAACCTTTGTTTGACACATATTTGTATCTATACAATATATCTGTATGTACAGACATATTCACATAGCATAGACATAAAACAGACATGTGTATATACATATATCATATCTAAAATACAGGTGTATATATGTGTGTACACATATAATATATTCATACATGTGGACATAACATAGGTGTTTTATATATATATATCTGTTCCTTATACTTGTATCCCCAGCACCTAACACTGTCTGGTACATGGCAGGTGTTTGATAAATACTTGATTGATGGAATGGTTGTATTTAAAGCAGGATACTGTGGGGTATCTCAGGAAAGATTTCAGGGGGGTCAATCAGTTTGGATGGGGAAAATAGATCTTTATTTTCACTGACTTCTGACTGAAATTTGGTATTTCCCTTAATACTTTATAAGGGGTCTGTGCATGACACAAGTGAAGGGAAACCCAACTTGAGACTTAAGGCAAAGGGCAGAAGCAAGAAAGGAGCTGAGGACATTACCTTCCCCCAGTGAGGGCAACAGGGAATAGGTCCGTAAGCCAGCAATTTCCTCTTCCCCAAACTGGGGTGTCTGCTAACTCCTCTGAAAAGCAATGACCGAGATCAGGGGAGAGGTACAAACAGGGATATTCTCGAATATCAAATTGACTATCACCAGAGAATTAGGCTATGGCAGAGCAAAGAGGGAATCTACCACATTCTTCTAAGACAACTATCCCTGGGGATGGGTTAGGTAGCACAGTGAATAGAGCACCAGCCCTGGAGTCAGGAGGACCTGAGTTCAAATCGAGCTTCAGACACTTAACACTTACTAGCCATGTGACCTTGGGCAAGTCCCTTAACCCCAATTGCCCTGCCTCCCCCTTGCAAAAAAAAAAAACAAAACTATCCCTAATCTTGGCACATACCTGTGGTGTTCAAATGGGCTGGGTTGTTTTTTTGTTTGTTTTTTGTTTTTTTTCAGTCATATCTGACTCTTCACGACTCTTTCTGGGGTTTTCTTGGCAAAGTACTGGAGTGCTTTGCCATTTCCCTCTTCAGCCCATTTTACAGATGACAAAACTAAGGCAAATGGGGTGGCCTAACTTACCTAGTCACATAGCTAGGCAGTATCTGAGGCCAGATTTAAGCTCAAGTTCTCTGGATTCCAGGGCTGGCATTCTTTCCACTCTGCCACCAAGCTGCCTTTGGCATGAACCTACAGTAGGCTTTTCTTATACTCTACATGTGATAAGTGGTGAAGCCCTCATATGTCCCAGAGAGAAAGCCACAAAAGAAGCTGGAAGCTTCCCGTGTAATTTGGTGAGAAGCATGAGAGAGAGGAGAGACAGAGAGACGGAGAGAAAGCACACCATGATGGCTTTGGGCTGCTGGAGAGCAATCAATTATATAAGTATTAATCAATCAATCGGCATTGATTTAGTGCTGGCCATGAGTCAGGCATTGTGCAAAGTAACAAGGTTACAACAATGAGATTAGAAAAATCTCTAGCATTAAAGAGCTTAGATTCTAATTGGGGAAACAAGATGCATGCATGTCTGTGTGTCTATGTTTGGGTGTGTCTTTGTGTGTTTCTGTGTGTCTGTGTGTTTGTATTTATGACTGTGTGTGTGTATGCTACGTGTGAGATACACACAAGTTGATCTTTGAGCAGGAGGCCTTAGCAGAGGGAAGGGGAACGTGAGAGGGAGGGATGTGGTTGAGAGGTCAGAGTATCTGTTAGAATTCTCTGGTCAGAACAATAATTGTTATTTTCACAGATGGGTCTGTGGAATGATTTAGGAAGCAAAAGCAGTTGTGATCTAAATAGACCAGAGGGCTATAGGGTGAAGTTGGACCGGTTTCTTTGCTGTGTTCTTCGCTCAATCTCTTTTCTGTCTGAGGAAATGGATCCCCGGGGAAATTTACCTCAGTCGGGGGTTATTATAAATTCTAACGTGTGTATCTAGCCATAAATTGGGTGACAGTTGACCTGAGTGACCAGGGAAGGGCCTTGCAAGGGAGTGGAAGGTTAAGAAGAAGCAGGCAGTGCCAGCAGAGAATTCTGAAAACGAGAAGCAGAGTGCAGACAGATTCTGAGCAGCTCGAAGGGCAAAGCTGAACACATGTGGGCTTAAGTCCTTCCTGGGGAAGAGGACTTGGGGCAATGAGAGCTTCACACACCAGGCTTAAAGAAAGCCTCTGATTAGCAAGGGGTGCACATGGAAGGGCTTCATCCCAGAGAAGCCTCACTGAAGTTAAATGCAGTCTTGCTTGCATAGCATAGTGCCTTCAGGAGAGGGAAGGACCATCTGCAGCTGACTCCACCTCAGCTGAGAACTATAAACCAATCAACAAACATTTATTAAACACCTACTATGTGCCAGGCCCTGGGCTAAGTGCTGAGGATAGAAAAAGAGGCAAAAGACAGTCTGTTTTTAAAAAGCTTACAATCTAATGGGAAGAGTAACAGGAAACAAATATATACAAAGCAAGTTATATACAGGATATATTAATTAAGAGAGGGAAGTAGAATAAGCAGGGGTTGGGAAAGACTTCCTAGAGAAAGTGGGACTTCAGTTGGGGCTTGAAGAAGCAGGGAGGTCAAGAGTAGGAATGGCTGAGGGAGATGGGAGGTGGTGGAGTAAATGTGTGGAGCCCAGAGATGGGAGGGCTTGTTCGTGAAACCTCCAGGAAATCAGTGTCACAAGAATACATGGGGAAGGGAGGTACAAGCAGACTGGAAAGAGGTAGGATGGAGCTGGGTCATGAAGGACTTGGAATGCCAAGCAGAGCCTTTGTACTTGCTCTTTAGTGGGATAGGGAATCACTGGAGGTTTCTGAGTCAGGGAGTGACACGGTTGGACCAGCACTTTAGGAAAATCACTGCACTAACTGAATGGAGGATGGACTGGAGTGGGGAGACAATGAGGCAGGCAGAGCCACCGGCAGGCTCTGGCAATAGCCAGGGATGGGGTGATGAGAGCCCAACCCAGAGTGGTAGCAAGTGTCAAAGGAGACAGAGGAGAGGTGCTGTAGGGGTGAAACTGGTGGACCTTGGCACTATGTGGGTGGCAGATAGTGAGGAGTCCAGAATGACTTCTACCTTGTGAGTCTGGGGGACTGGGAGAATGATGATGTCCTCTACGGTATTCAGGAAGGGAGGCAGGGAGGATCTAGGAAGAGACTGATGGAATTCTGTGTTGGACTCCTTTAGTTTAGGATGTTTATCTCAGCTGGAGGTGCAAGGTGGGAGGTCAGCAAGGGGTTTAGGGCAGGAGAGGTTGATCTGAGAATCATCAGCCTAGAGATAATCATTGAATCCATGGGAGCTGAGGAGACCACTATGCCACATAGTATAGGGGGAGCAGAGAAGAGGGCCTGGGACTGAATCCTGAGGTGTGCCCATAGCTGGAGGGTGAGATCTGGAAGAAGATCCATCAAAGGAGGCAGAGAAGGGTGATCAGATAGAGAGGAGAAAAAGAAGGAGAGAGCAAAGGAACGGAGCCTGATTAATCACAGTGCACCCCTGAAGCCCCAGTGAATGGGGGAGGCAGCTACAAAGAGTGGAAGAAAAGACTAGGGGCTCATAGAGCAACATCTCTGATCCCATGAGCCTCTAATCTCTGCAGGACTCAGTTTCTTCATCTCTAACATGAGGAAGTTGGACTAAATTGCCTCTAAGTCCCTTCTAGCTATGGAGCCATTATCCCATGACTCTTAACCCCTGCAGACTTGTTTCCTCATGTAGAACATGAAAGGGCTGGACTAAGTGGCCTCCAAAGTCTTTTCCAGCTTTAGATCTGTGATCTCTATAATCTCAGCAGCTCTCAGTGGCCTTCCCTCGGAAATGAGCTGATTGATGACTAAATAACCCCGGAGATCCCTCCAGCTTTAGATCCCTGACCTTCAGATGTTTTCATGCAGGTGTCTTGGCCACATGGATTTCCCAGGAAGGCATGCCCCATAAGGGATCCCTACAAAGGCTCACTCTTCCCACATAGCATAGTGCCAGTAATATAGTAAGTGCTGAATAAATGTTTGGTGACTTGCTGTTGACAATGATTTGGGATGCATTTGTGGGAAAGTGAACTCAAGGTTTATGTGGGAAGTGATCTCATTCCTTTCCAGGCTGCACTCTAGACTTTCCCTCCCAGGCCCAGAAACATCTTCATCCAAAGCCCCAGAATTCACACATTGGAAGTACCCTCCTCCCTCTGATTGCATGGCTCCTTGATCCTCCAATCAAGTAGGGGACCCAGATAACCTTGCTCATTTCTATCAGCTTCTCCCTCCCCAGGCATCTTCTACACTCCCTGACTACTTTCATCGTCCTTTTCTAGGGTATCTTCTTCCATTATATTGCAAGTTTCTGGAGGGCAATAACCATCCTTTTTTTCTGCTTCCATTTGCATTCCCAGCTTAACACAGGGTCTGGCACAGGTTATATAAAAGACAAACTGGAAAGACTCAAGGGAGGGAAGAATCTAGAATTGATAGGGTTTTGGAAAGACTTGCTAAAGTAAAGGGGATGGGAGCTAGCACTTGAAGGAAGCCACAGAAGTCTAGATTTAGAAATTAAATGGAACTTCAAGGCAATCCCATCCAAACCTTCATTTTACAGATGAGAAAACTGGGGTTCCATAAAGGGTCACATAAGTTCTCCCCAGTCACATTGCTGGAAAGTGCCAAAGGTGGGCTTTTAAGCCAAATTTTCCTAGAATCCTCTCCAATGCCCCACTCATTAGTCTGTGTTGCCTTTTATAGGATCTCCCATAGCTGCCTTTTAACCCACCCTTTACATACCTGGTGGTTACTACAGTCCCCGGCACACAATAAGTACTTAATAAGCATTCTTAATTGAATAATTAACCTACTATATTTAAGACACTTGTCAAGCCTCAGTTTCTTCCAACTCCAGGTTTAATATACTTTCATAGTCAATCAGCTTCATGCCTTGGCAGCAACAAAGATGCTGTACCAGTAGTGTCTTGGTTGGTTCATCATTGGGTTAGTTGTTAGTGTTGTTTCTATTCTCACGACAAAGTTTATTCCTGCTCACTTCATTCCATTCATGAAAATGGTTTGGATTATAGAGAGCCTCTTTGTTTACTGCTGATGATAGGAATTTTTCAGATTTGTTCCCTCTGCCCCCCCAATCTCTCTCTCTCTCTTTCTCTCCCCCTGCCCCAGCTTACTTTGTCTTTCTTTTTCTTTATCTGTCTTAGATAGAGAGATAGATAATGACAGGAAATTGAGGCCCAAGGAGATTGAAACTTTCTCTAGGTCATACATACAGGTAATACATAAATACAGGTAATAAGTTTTATCATTAGGATTTGAGTGGAAGTGCTCTGACCCCAGACTCTGCTTGTTCTTCTAGTTGTCTTTCCTGGGAGCCTTTCCATTTCCTTGATTTAACTCCATCTTTAAAGTTCCAAAAGGGCGAGAGCCCAAAATACTGTCTCTTTCTCTATATATTTCTTGGGAAATTGAGTTGGAATAAAACCCCACCCTGTCTGGGTGGGTGGATGATACAAAAGCCTGCTAGTCAGGGTGTCAGGAGATTTGGAAAGGGGATCCTGTTGAGGTACAGGCTGGATCCAATACTCTTCCCAGGTTTCTTCCAACCCCTCGTTTCTAGAAATACTGGATGATGGTTAGATTAGCCAAGAGGGGAAAGAAGAGCAAATAGCGTTGAAGCTGATTCAATGGAACCAGCCAAGTTTTGAAGAGAAGAGAAACTAATCTGAGCGGAGTGGCCAACAAGGAAAGGAAATTGAAGTGAGACATTTTGTGCTCATTAGAGGAATGATGACACTGGAGATTGCTACTGGAGGAGGTCACTGAGGTCCAGCGCTAACATTCCTGAGGCTTCTTGTTCCATTAGCTCTCTCTTTTCTTATCCAGCAGTCTAGGCTTTACCTGCATAATGAGCCCAGGGAGCCCCTTTTTTCATTTCGTCCAACACAGTACTTAAGTAACACTGAGCATTAAATGTGCCAAGCACCAGAGTTATGCACTCATCACGTTTTTCAGATACATTTTTACAAGCACTCAAATCAGTATTTGTGAGTTTTAAATACATTTGCACAATGTCAGAGGATATGTATTTATTGTCTAATCAAAGAAAAGAAGGCACCTGCCTTTATTCCTGCATGAGTACATCTATAAAAATGTCATGATGTACTACTCATTGCTTTAAAAAATTAATAAAATATCAGAATTACACACTTTCCTTTTTGCTAAGCTAAGTGTATTCATACAGTTTATGCATAATTTTACATAATGAGGTCTTCAGAAAGTTTGAAGTTCATTTGAAAAGTAAAAAGGAACTATGAGATCATAGCCTTTTCTCTGCTATTACCCAAGCAATGGAAAAGTTCTTATTTAGCTCAAAGGCTTTTTGAAAGTCCAAGTGATTAACTTCCAACCTCACACCCATAGAAGATGATCTTCCAGTCATTCCAGTCATTATCTGGTACCAGGAATGCTCTTCCCCCTCTCCTCACCTCCCTAGTTCCTTTGAAAAAAATCAGCCCAGGTGCCCCCTCCTGCAAAAATTCTTCCTTGATCCACCAAGGCATCAATGCTTTGCCCCCTCCACAAATGTATATTGGAGTCACTTTGTATATATCCAGTGTTTACTTCCATGTCCAGAATTTGTTCCTCAAATAGAATATATGCTCCTTAAAGGCAGAATGATTTTGACTTTCATCTTTGTGTCCCTGGTACCTAGCAAAGTACCTGATACATAGTAATGGTTTAATATATGCTTGTTTAATTGAATTGCATTAAATTGAAATGAATTGAATTTGAAATTACTCTCTGCATCCAATTTTTGAGCTTAAATGCCAACAAAAAATGAAAGTAAAAAACTGTCTTATTGACATCCTATTTAAAACCCTAAGGTCACAAAGTAAGCCCATTTCAGCTTATTCTATTTTCAGTGGAAAAAGTTCTCATTGGGCATCACCCCAATTTTGGAATCTTTCTCTGTATTTTAAAAACTGTCCTTGGGTTTGTCATATTCTGGCCAAAGATTGCAAATTTTTGTATAGTTTTAGAAAGTCTCAGAAATAGAGACTCAGAGCTGGGCAGCACCTAAGCAGTCATCAAAATCCATCTTTACCTGAACAAGAGTCCTCTACAACATGCTAGAGAAACTGGCACTGTGCTAAGCTTGGGGGAGAGAAAAAAAAGACAAAAGACAGTCCCTGCCCTCAGTGATCTTACTATTTAATGGGGGAGACAACAAGCTTACCTATGTACAAACCAGCTGTAGACCCAATAAAAAGGAAATACTTAACAGGAGGAAGGTTCCAGAATTAAAAAGAGGTTGGGAAGGGATTCCTGTAGAAGTCTGGGTTTTAATTGTGACTTAAAGTCAGAAAAGGCAATAGGATGAGATGTGAAAGAAAAGCATTTCAGGCATGGGGAACAGCCAGAACATTGTCCAGAGCTGAGAAATGGGACATCTTGTTTCTGGAACAGTAGGTAGGTGTAACGGGAATGGGAATCTGAAGATTTTCTCCACCCTTTAGCCCCTTGATAGGCATAAGTGAATCTGAGAACCTTCCATGATTTGAAAATATACTCTGCCCCCTAATAGACTGAATGTGGTCACATGGAGTCTGTGGCAGGAGGCTTGTTTTTCAGTAATGCCCTTGTTGCTTTGTGATTGGGCAGTGGGTCAAGAGGGCTGTGACATTCTCTGACCCAGGATTAGACTATATATACCCTGATGTGAGGCTTTGCTTTGGGGCTCACTTTGGGAAGAGTTGTGTGATTTGACCAGACAAGATTCTGGGCAGCCGTTGATCCCCCCAGCTTTGAGAACCCAGATATTGGTGCTTCCCTCTCTGGTAACTAACTAGGTATTGATATAATGGTCAGACAACTGGAAGGAAGCCCTGTCTGCTGGTCTGTTTCTCTGTGGTTTTTTTTTGTCTGCTTGTAACTTCTGTGGGTGTTCTCTGAAGGTCAGGGTCCTGCCTTCTTCCCCTGAACTAGGTAAATGATATATGTTTGATTAAAATAAGATTGTTAACCCATTTTGAGTTGCTTCCTTTAGAAAAGCAGATCTAAGAACCTGTGCTAGCAGCCATCCTGGGGATGCTAGGGTGCTTGCTGCTACGGTCGGTCAGCATCTGTCTGTCTGTTTCTGGCTCTCTGGCTCTGGTTCTCTATCTCCCTGTCTGTGTCTGTCTCTCTCTCTCCATCTATCTCTTTCTTACTATCATCCAGACGTGCAATTTTATTGGTCTTACGGGCTCCTTGTGTAGAAGTTCTGCAGGTAAAAATGTTTGCACCTGCACCTGTACCTGGAATGACTCCCTTCTAGCCCCCAACTCCCTCAAAGTCTCCTTTCAAGTGTTACCTCTTAGAAATGGCTGGTCCTGATTGAAATGCCCAATTATTCGTACTGTCCTCAAATTACTTTGTATTTCTTTGATATGTTTTTTATTGACCTATGTATGTACATGTTACAGCTCTTTAATAGAAGGCAAGATCTTTGAAAGTAAAAGTTAGTTCAGCTTCATCCCCGTATACCCAGAGCCTACCACAGTGGGGAGCATATGCTGCTGTTGTTTAGTTTCATCTTACTCTTTGTGACCCCGTGTGGGCTCTTCATGCCAAAAATACTGAAGTAGTTTGCCATTCCCTTCTATAATGGATTAAGGCAAACTGTGGAGAAGGGACTTGCCCAGGTCACATAGCTAGTGAGTGTCTGAGTCCAGATTTGAACTCAGGTCTTAGGTCCAGCACTTTATCCAATGAGCCACTGAGCAGGAGAATACTCAATCAGTGCTTGTTCATTGGATTGCTCTAGATTGGTTGGTAACTGGTGTGAGACTTGGCCTCATAGAAACTTTGCCATGTCATTGAGAAGTTAGCACTATATACAAAAGTACAAGGCAGAGGGCAAAAAGACTTCATCATCGCCACAAAAGTGCTTCTGCTGATCATGAGGCACCAGTGATGGTGCCCCTGATGTTTACTAATACCATAAAGAAGAAGAGTGTGGCAGAAACAAAAGTGCAGCCATCATATAAAACAGGCGGTGACTAGTCGAAGGAGGTATTAATGATCTTCCAAGGTGAATGTTCTTTTCTCAGTCCTCATCCTTTTCGATCTTCCTATAGCCTTTGCCAGCATTGATCACCCTCTTCTTGACACTGTTTAATCTCTGGGTTTTCCTGCCACTGCTCACAGATGGTTCTCTTCCTACCTTTCTGCCTGCTCCTTCTGTTCCTCCTTCATTGGCCCTTTGTGTGTGAGTGTCCCTCAGGGCTCTGTCCTAGGTCCTTTCCCTCTCTTCCTCTACTATGTCCTTTGGTGATCTCATCGGCTCCCTTGCTTTTGATTATGATCTCTAGCCAGGGGGCTCTCAGATTTACTTGTCCAACCCTACCCTCTCTCATCCTCGTCCCTAATTAGTCTCCCATCTCCAGCTGCCTAAGAGATAGCTTGACTGGATGACCTAGAGAAATCTGAAATTTGATATTTCCAAAGATGAGCTCACTATCTTTCCTACCAACCCTCCCTTCTTCCTAGCTTCATTATTACTAATAAGGGTATCATGTCCTCCCAGTCACTCAGGCTTGAGACTTAGCTGCCATCCTTCAGTGCTCACTTTTTCTTCTTCCCCATCCCCAGTCAGATACCAAGTCCTGTAGTTTCCACTTTCCCCAAACCTCTCAGATGGTTCTCCTTCTCTCCTCTGACATTGCATCACCTGGGAACAGGGTATACCCTCATCACCTCAAGCCTGAACTACTATGACTGCCTGCTGGTCGGATGCTCTGTCTCCTGTCTCCCAATTTCACTCCAATCTATTCTTCACTCAGTTGTGAAGGTCATGATTAAGAGCATTTGGGTTCTTTCCCACTTTACCATGTTAAAACATTTCTGAGAATCATAGGATTGCAGAGCTGGAAATTAACTGGGAAGCCATCCATTCAAACCTCTTCCTGACCAATTGTTCTGTCTGTAGCTCGATATACAGGTGTTTATCCAGGTTTTGCTTGAAGGCATCCAATAGAGGGAGCCCATTTTCTCCAGAGGCAGCCCATTCCAGTTTGGGACCTCTGCCACTGTTAGGGGGTCTTGCCTTATACTAGTCAATTATATCTCTGCCATGTGGACTAACATATTTCCTGTGAGGTGTTTATGAGTGTTCACAACATTTTCCCTTGGAAACAGAAAATATGTTTTCTTGAGTTTCTTAGAGTCCATTTTGGGGGAAGAGGGAGTTGCTTTTTTGTTTCTTGCTACAAAACTCAGTTGCACAGAGTTCATCATTTCTGGCCTGAGAGCACATGAGGAACTGTTTCTGGGTGAAGTCTTGTTTCTTCAGAGAGTTATAAGTTCTGGAAAGCACAGGCTTAAAATGGAAGTGTTCCCATCATATATCATCATGACCGCCATATTATAATTGCTGCTATTTGTCAGGGTGAGACTGTGAGAGAAGAGACGTTTCATGGCTGGCTGGAATTTTCCCAAAGGAAGAAAGAAAAAAAAACATTTACTAAGCACCTTCTATGTTCCAGACACTGTGCTAAATGCTTTACAAATATTATTTTATTTTGTCCTTTCCACAATTAAGTAAAGTAGGTGCTGTTATTATACTCATACTATTGAGGAAATCAAGACAGATGGAAGTTAAGTGAACTTCCCAGGGTTAGATATGAGTTCAGGGCTTTCTGACTCCAGACCCAGAGCCACTTGGCTGTTTCTACAGGATAGGAAAGAAAAATGCAAGGTAAAGATCACACAGACTCCTGAACCCCTGCAGGGACAATGTGGAATCTAGAAGAAATGGTCTCTGACACTAACTCTGTGACCATGAACCTATCTGAGCCTCAGGCTCTTCTGTTGTAAGAATGTGGGACCTTACTTACCCCCACGGGACTGTTATAATATATGCAAAGGCTTTGGCAATGGAATGCACTATATGTACAAATAAGCTATTTTTATTAATCCCATCCTAGAAAAGTGATCTGATTATGGCAGGTGTCATTCACATTTCGTTTGCATTGTTACCTTCTATTATGAACAAGCAATTAAACTAGTAATGAGACTGGGGTGATTTTTTATTTTATTTTGTTTTATTATTTTTTACTTTTTACAATCTCATATAATTCTCGATTTGTCAGCTTTTGAAAACAGATAGGAATTTTTCAATTACTTACTCCAAAATACTCTTTTCTCATTCCAAGTGTTTGAAAAGCCAATGAATCTTGGATCCATCGCCTTTTGTGTTTACAAATCTGGCTATGATTTAGGGAGCTTTAAAAAGATAGCAAGCTCATAGGGAGGAAATCAGATTTACATAATTTTCTGCTTGCTTACAGAACACAGCAGTTCAGATTATCTTTTACGTTGGGAAGACTGTTTTAATATGATAAGATGAAAAACCTCCTCCCGTGTACTTGATCTTGCTAGTTTGGCTTTTTAAAATAAATTATGGGCTGATTTGTCAGAGCGACTTTTAACATAAATTGCTGTTTTAAGCTGAGGAGCAGATTCTGAAAGAGAATTTCCCCCTTTTCCCTCATCTACATAAAAAGATTTAGCCTGGTATTACATCAATTTCTTATTCCCTGGGATTTATTGGATGTCACTTTCACATGGCAGCCAAAAGCATTGTTTGCTTTATTTCACCTTTTCTTATATCCTCTTGCCTGAAAGTAACAAATGGTGTAGCACAGGGGAAAAACTGGCTTGGGCAGCCTGTCCTTCAGAAGGAAATTTGTTTCAAAAGGAAGTAGTTCTTCACTTTCTCCTCCACCAGCTCGCGCACACACACACACACACACACACACACACACACACACACACACACACACACTACAACCTCAGGGGACTGATTGAACAAGATGAGGTCATAGCTGCTGTATTTATGTACCACACACACCATCTTTTTCCTCTGACTTCTTTTGAAAGCCCACAACTTCAGTAACTACTGTAAATAATGAGTGTTAGAGTCCAAAAATCTTTCATCTGAAACTGTGTGATTTTTCATAAAAGGTAAAGGAGTGCTATACCAAAGAGACCCCGTCTGCAGCCCTGAACCTTTGGGGAGCATCCGATAGTTTGTGTCATTATTTTATTTCAGATTTTAGGAGTCCACACACTGTCCTTACTAGATTTTTCCATGAATTTGGCATGGTACTGTGGAAAGAGGAATGGATTTGTATTCAGAGGACCTGGGTTCTGAGACACATAATAGTTATATGATCCTGTGTAAGGACTTAACTCCTATAATTGTGCCTCAGTTTCCTCATCTGTAAAATAATCTTTGAACTCTAAGGACCCTTCCAACTCCAAATATACGACCTTATGAATATATGTATATGTATATGTGTATATATATATATATATAAAGGGTGTCAGATTCTGTTGAAGTGAATGCTCCCCAAACCAGTGCTGATCCTAACCACTCTGCAACTTAATAGAAATGTCAAGTTAGGGCCACTCACAGAAATAACTGAAATAAGGAAACCATGAATTCAAGGAATTTAAAAATAAAGCGAAGCAAGGCAAGTCAACAAGTATTTATTAAGCTCTTAATATTGCCAGCTACTGTGCTAAATGTTGGAGATGCAAATACTAGCAAAAAGAAACAGTCCCTGCCCTCCAGGTGCTTACATTCTAATGTAACAACATGGAAGAGAGCTCTCAAATGCTGGAAGGACAGGGATGATGAAGGCACTCTCACATGGTGGTGAAGTCCAGAGAGTCAGAAATTCAGCAGGGAGGAGAATCAAGGCTGACCAGCCTGGGCCCTCCCCAAAATGGAGGCCATAGTAGGAACTCACCAATGGGAGACACTTGATCAGTTTCTTTTACCTATTTCAGTTCTTACATTTGGTGGCAAATATCTCTCCAAATTAGTGATTATGTAATAACCCAGGAATCCAGAATAGGAAGGAGAAAAAGAAATCCATACACATGATGTAAGTGTCCCAGTGAGATTTTTCTGAGTGGGATGCTGTGGGCCTCCAAATCTGTGTCCATACTGGGCAATGGTGGGGCAGTTCCCCAAATTGGGCTGGTCTAACATACCAGCTCCAAAAATGGCTTCCAGCTTTCCCTTTTTGTGTAGGAAAAAAATGTCAACTTTGAAATGATATGCATCCAAGATGCTCTGTTCCTTAGGATGATCCCAGGATAGTGACTGGTTGGGGAACAATCTGTCATCCATCCACTACCTATACTTCCCCAACCATTGGGACCACTGAGGAGAGCAATTGTTTGAGGGAGAGGGGATTAGGGGAATGGGATGTTCTCTGATTTATCCAAGGTTTGTTGTCAAAGAGGACAAGGATGGTTTTCTCTATAATACCAGTGTCATGGAGCTATTGGGGACCAGATGGATACTTTTTAAGGTTAGTATTGGGGAAAATTCGGCAGTCGGTCATCTGGTATTTATTAAGTAACTACTCTGTACCAGGCAGTGTGTCATGTTCTGGAGATACAGAGAATGGCAAAAGGCAGCTCTTGTTCTCAGAACCTCACAATCTAATGGGGAAAACAATATGCAAACCACTCTGTTTAAATAAGGTTTATACAGGATAAATTGAGGTAGTCTCAAAGGGGAGGCAGAAAGACTGAGCACTAAGAAGTGCTTCCTAAGAGGCAGCAAGGTGGCACAGTGTTTAGAACACTGACCCTGGAGTCAGGAGAACCTGAGTCCAATACAACCTCGGACACTTAGCCAAGTGACCCTAAGCTAGTCACTTAACCCCAGCTGCCTCTGGAAAAAAAAAGTGCTTCTTGTACAAATTCAGATTCTGGGCTAAAACTTCTTCTTCTTCTTCTTTTTTTTTTTGCTTTTTATTTTTTTTGGAGGGCAATTGGGGTTAAGCAACTTGCCCAAGGTCACACGGCTAGATTTTGTGTTGTGTCTGAGACCAAATTTGAACTCAGATCCTCTTGACTCTGGGGCCTGTTCTCTATTCACTTCACCACCTAGCTGCCCCTGTGGGTTAAAACTTAAAGGAAGCCAGGAAACAGAGGGTGGAAGTAAAGAGGGAGAGCATTCCAGGAATGGAGGTTAGGAAGGGAAACGCTCTGTGTGTGCTCAGTGTCAAGAGGTCCAAGGAATGTCAACTGTATTGCAGACTTAGCAAAGACACCATACATACTCTACCAGATGATATGTTACTAAGTCACAGTGAATTCAGAAGGCTCTAGGATCCCCAGATATTTTCAAAGAAAGTGCTCTCTAGTCATTCTTCCCCTGTCATTTACTCATAGTGATTTTTCCTGAATCATTCATACATTCAAAATTTTTTCTTGTGTTTTTAAAAATTATATTTGTTTTGTTTTTACCTCATCTTCATTTCCCAGTCCTCCCTTTCCTCTTTGAGAGCTATCTTTTATATCAAGAAGTTTTTAAAAAGAAAGAGAAAAAATAGTTAAGTAAAGCCCACCAATAGATCAGCCTCATTCAAAATCACATTCAATCTTCCACAGGGCACTCTTAATTTCTAAAAAGAGAGAGAAACTTGCAAATTAATCAGTTAGTGAACAACAAGTCCAAACATAGAATCCTAGGAAGCAAATGGCATGAAAAAATTCAAAACAACTTCTTAGCAATTTTTTGGATGCCCAGAAAGTTGATAATTATAATATAATTCTGATATAGTCATTACTTATAACGTTAAAACCTCCATTCAGGAATTAAAATTATAAGTTTAAGTATCTTGGCCTAGATTTCCCAAAGCTTCTCTAGCCAACTGGAAAAGGTGCTATATAAACCAAATGGAACAGCAAAATAAAGAAAAATTCACATTTTGAAATGGGTGGACTATAATTATTCCCATAGCCAATACCTAAGAATTAGTGACATTTAAATTTATTTCCAGCTTTTTTTTAAATAAACATGAATCAAATTTTCATGGTTCATTGTCAAGATCATGCCCAAGCTACTGGCTCTAGATTCCAGCTCAAGGATTACTAGTTCTTTGGCAGGGCCCAGTCCTTAATCTCTCTGACTCTCAGTTCCTCAGTATCTAAATGGTGGTGATGACACCTTAGCCTCATTCTCACCTCTGCTGTTTGAGAACTGGATGCTCTGTTATTTTGGTTTGTTTTAATTTATGGAATAAAACAAGCATTTCCATATCATAGTACAATTTTTTAAAAAAAGATGATTGCCCACAAAACTGCAGATTTTCTATGATAACTTGCTATTTCTTTCAAAAATACAATAAAATTATCATGTAAATGTCTTTTTTTCCTCCCTCCCCCCCCAGTTGGCTACCATTAGATATAAGCAGGTATTTATATGTAAGATCATTCTACATGTACCTCTATTGATCACTTTTCTTTTCTAGGCCCCAGCTCCCTCTTCTATAAAATGAGAAGGTTTGACCCATTGAACTCTAAGGTCCCTAACTGCCCTAAATCTTGGACCCAGTATCTAGATTACCAGAGTGTCTTTCACAGGATAGTTGTAAGGCAAGTGTTCCGAAAACCTGATTTTGTTATTGTTCAGTTGTTTCAGTCATGTCTGACTCTTCGTGACCCCATTTCCAGTTTTCTTGGCAAAGATCCTGAAATGGTTTGCCATTTCCTTCTGCAGCTCATTTTACAGATGAGAAAACTGAGGCAAACAGGGTGAAATGACTTGGCCAGGGTCACACAGCTAATAAGTGTCTGAGGCCACATTTGAGCTCATGAATTATGAGTCTTCCTTACCCCAGGCCTAGCACTCTATGCACTATGGTGCCACCTAGCTGTTCTGAACCTGTTGGTGCTATGTAAATGAGTATTAATGATTTTTTCCCCACCCCAAATGATAGTACAATACAATTTTGGAGCAAGAAATCACCTCCTTCATAATCTGATCCCTTCCTACATTTTCAATCTTCTGAATGCTTCCTTCCCTTCTGATGCTCCATTATCCACCATCTTGTCTATTTGCTGTTCTCTCCCCATTGTCCATCTTCATGCCTTTTCAGTGGTTTTAACTCACCTGTAAGATCTCTCCTTCCTCACCTCTACTTCTTAAAGTCCCTTACTGCTTTTAATACTTTCCCTCTTCTCCCCAATTGCTAACACCTCCCCATTTCCACTCTGTGTGCATCTTGCATGTCCCTATTTATATGTATGACTTCTCCCACAGTAGAAGGTAAACTTATTGAGGGTAGGAATCATTTTCACTTTTTCTTTGTATTCTCTTTGTATTTTCTTTGTTTTCTCATCACCTAGCATAGTGTCTGGCATGTGAATGCGCTTAAATAAGGCTTGTTAATTAAAACAAGGATTTCTCAAAACTCCCGCTTTGCACCAGGCACTGCACTCAGCAGTTTACAAATATTCTCTCATTTGACTTTCACAGAAACCCTTGGAGGTAGGTGATGTTTCTCCCCTTTTTAAATTTGAGGAAACTGAGGCAGACAGAGGTTAAGTGACTTGTCCAGAGTCACATAGCTAGTAAGTATCTGAGGTGAGATTTACATCATCTCATTGCACCACATCCAGCTCTTGGCTGATCTGTGCTAATGCTCTCTCTCAAGTAAGGAAACTAAGTCCTTGGACAGTCAACTGACTTGTGCAAAGCAACAGTTTTTAAGTCATGGAATTGGGCATGGAGGGTGGTGCTCACCAAACTTTGAAGGAAGAAGAGACTCAGGAGTCTTGGAGGCCAAAGTCTTTGTGCTTCTAGTGAAGGAATGACACCAAAAGAAGAGGCAAGTACCTAAAAGGTCAAATTTGAAAAGAGGTTTCCTCTGTTATACTAAGTTGTAGTTGTCTACTAGCATTTATTAAGCACCCACTATGTGGAAGCACTGGAATTACTAATGCAAACACAAAGAGACAGCTCCTGCCTTCAGGGAGCTTACCTTCTAATGGGGGAGACAACATTTAAAGAAAGATGAAAACTAGGGGTGTAGGTAGAGAAAATTGGAGTCAGCAGTGGAACCTGGTGGGGGTAAAGAAGAAATGTCTAGCCTGGGTGCTTTCCTTAGAGGGGAGGCCCTGTCGTTCTCCCCTGACTCCTTAGGAATTTGTATCCTGGAGTAGGTGCAGTGGGCGGAACATTGGGCTTGAAGTCAAAGGTGAGCTCTGACATGTGCTTACTGGGTGACCCTGGGCAAGTCACTCAACCCTTTTTGCCTCAGTATTTTCATCTGTAAAATGAGCTGGGTTAATATTATTAATATTAATTTGCTTAATATTAGTTAATATTTACCTCTAGATGTATGTACCCTTTCCCCATTAGAATGTGAGGCCCTCGAAAGCACAGACTTTTGCCTTTGACTTTGTCCCCCAGCTCCCTAACATAGCACCTGGCAAATAGTAGATACTTCACAAGTGATTGCTTCATTGACTGACGTTAGATTGTGGGCTCTTCACCTTGTCTGGGTCATGGATCCCTTTGGAAGCCTGGTAAAGCCTACAGACCTCTTCTAGGAATAATGGATGTATTTGGTTTGGTTTGGTTTTTCTTTTATTAATAATTTAAGGCTATATTGAATTTCAGTTAGTGGCAGATGGAACTAAAGATGTGTTTGCTTTCCTATCCAAGTTCTCAGACCACTTGAAATCAACCCAAGGATCCCCTGAGATGTTTTGGGTCCTGTGAGACTCTGTGGACCCTGGGTGAGGAACCTTTTCACTAGAATCTAGAATATTTTAGTATCAGGCATAGAATGAGAGAGCTGAGCCAGATCTTGGAGCATAGAGTGGAAGTTAGCAGCGCTGCAGATTGGCCACCAGTTTCTTTAACTCTAAATCCACTGGTTTTTTCTGCTGTATCTTATTCTCTCTACTTCCCTGTACATGCTACCTGGTTCATTAAAAACAAAGATGGAAAAAAGGGGTTGTAGTTGCCTTTAATAAAGGAAAGTCATACAAAATCATTAAGGAAGAATGAAGAACACTGAGTTGGTCAATTTGCCCATTTCACTGAAGATTCTGAAACAGACAACTGCAAATAGCCTAGCACTACTCAGACCCTGGCCCCATAATGAGAGACTGTTAAGTCAAGCATTACACACAGAGCAACCAGCTGCATCAAAAATATGGGGGAATTGGGATTTGTCTTCAGTGTTATGTTGAAATGCAAAAATACATATACATTATTATTCCCTTGTAATAAACAGGAATGTTGCTTAGAGAAAATGCCATTTGTATTATTAGCAGTCGTCTTGTTCCCAATTCAAACATTTGGATCGAGCCACTCTTTGGGAGCTGCGACACTGTGCTTGAACTTTACAAAGGATCATCTTTCCACATATGCAGAATATTAAAGGAGTATTTTAAATAAGATGAATGAAAGACAGTTTAATATAGGAAAAAATCCCTGTGATATTAGCAAAGATCTTGAGAACATGAGTGTGGTTTATTAAATCATGTATACATATCTATGTGTGTATTTATGAGCAGGTATAGTCATTAGTTTATATTGTAGATAAGTCTGGCATGGTGCATGTACTATATGTGTTATGTATGTTTTGTGTGTTATGAGTTATTGAGAGGAAACATGGAGTTGTAGCTGGAGGGATGGCCTGCAGTTTGAAGAGGTCCAATAAAGAAGACCCTACTGCTCCTAAAAGCCACCCCTTCAGCCTGTGACAGATCACTGTTAGGAAGGGCATCTGGGGCCTGGCAGCTCCAGAACAAGGCTCCAGGTCAGGAAGACCATTGACTTCTCAAGGTGTCATGAAGCTCTCAAAGACTCTCAGTTACATAACAATTAATGATCATCCATCAATCAGGATGTATTTGTTAAATGCCTACTATGTGGCAGCACTGCTTTCTGTGCTGGGAAGAAAAAGACAGAAATGAAAGAGTCCCTCAAAGGGAGGAGTTTGCTTTCCACCAGATCATTCATCAGAGAAAGGGAGTTTTTGCACCAAGTTCTAACACTGATGAAATTGTAGGGCAGAATCAACCAGCCTCCCACTGTCCCCTTCTCAAAAGACTGGTGGCAATTCTTTTTCTCCACTTTTTCAAATGTTTTTTTCTTTAAAAAAAGTTGACCTTGGACCTAAGGAAGAGGTGGGCTCAAGAGCTACCTGAAGCAAATAAATCCTGGTTGGACAGCCCTGGGCAAGTCACCTAATCTCTTTGTACTCTGGGGACATGTAAGACAGAGGGCTCCTAGCACAGGGTGACTCTTGATCTGGTCAAATAGGAAAGACACTAAGACAGCTTCAAAGGGGTTAAGAAACGTACTTTATTCTAGTCTACTTTTCTCACGATGGTTGCTGGGATGGGAGGACAAACTCCCACAACATTCCCTAATCACCCTTCTTACAGAGGCTGGTGACAAGGAAGGGCAACTACCCCTACATGCAATCAGCTTGTGTGTTTCCCTAAATCCCCACAAGCTTCATGGGGGCCAGTTGGGGAAAACACAGATTCCCCCCAAGTCTTGATGGGAGCCCATCAAGGCACACACAGAATTCTAACTTGTACATTCAACCCTAAGTTTCCCCACTCCTTGACCAGTGCCCACCTGCTTAATAAGGCAACAGACAAAGAAGGCTTATTGCCAGCAATTGCTTCACAAATTTACATCATCTCAATCCTGTATCTCACAGTGGATGTTTACAATTTAAGCACAAATGTTTATATTACTTATCATTATATACTGCTGCACAAGTGTGGTGGAGATGTTTTGAACCATAATCCTGAGAAGTCATATCTAATGCCTGGGAACAGGAGATTGTTATGGCTATGGATCCTGGGAAACTGAACTCTAAGAAATAATAACAATCCACTTTACTTACACTTACAGCAGCTCTAAGACAAGACATAAAATCATCAGTGCCCCAGGGAATGGCTTCACCCAGGAGTTTTCTATACCAAGAGAAACACAAGATCAGTCCCTAAACAACCCTTTTCTAACTCCAAGATGATTCTACCTATGTGACCTTGGAAAAGTCACTGACACTCTGTGGACCTCAGTTTCCTCATTGGTAAAGTGAAAAAGTTGAATTATATGGCCTCGGAGGTCACTTCCCATTCGAGCTCCACAATCTTAATTATATTCAAAGCAAATAGGAGGCTAAGAAAAGCTCCCCAAAACCCCACAAAAATGGAAATGATGATATGGCTTCCCTCATTTCAACTCTCCCCTTTGTGCTTCTTCAGGGAAAGCAGTATTCATCCCTTGCAGAAGTTAGCCAGCTTTAGAACAGGATACTTATCTTCCCTTGTCAATTGCAAGTGTAATTAAACTGGAAAATGTGTATTAGAAAACATGTATTTAAATGTGGCCTTTGAAAGTCTGGAACAATTATGGAGAGATTAGGGAAGGAGGAAGGAGGGAAAACTCACACAGAAAAGTCATCTTAACTCACCGGAGTTAACTTTAAACTGGGTATGGGCGCTCTGGAGAAGCCTGGGGGGTCCTGAAATTCCTCATCTGCTTTTCAAGGGCTGGCCTCAAGCATGAATAATGGACTGAAATTTCCTTCCTTGGTTCAGAGGAAAAATCCCATTTCACTGAGCATTTGTGGAATTCAGATTTCTTCCTGCACTTCCCATGCTTGCTGGGAAATATTATTAAGGCAAGAAGGCAGCATTTAGTCACCCCTCTACTTTCAACCAAGTTGACCTTTCTGTTTATAGAAACAAATTATCTGCAGGTGAGTGAGATTCCCCAACAAGCCAGTGAGTCACATTTCACTGACAGAGAGCGTCTCTTGTGAAGTAGGCAAGTCATGTGTATTTGCTGAATGCCTACTGTGTACACAAAAGGTCAAAACTAACTAAAAAGCTCACACTGCAGAATGGAATGCAACAAGAATCTAATGAGCATTAGTTCTTACCCTTACATATAATTTACAAGTCTCAATGATTTCAGAAAATGGCAACCACGTTCAGCAAGCCAAATATTATCTATTTATGCCAAATAGCAAGCCCATTTCTTTTTTGTTTGTTTGGTTTGGGGGGGAAGGCTTGAAAGGGGGGAGGCAGGGCAACTGGGGTTCAGTGAGTTGCCCAAGGTCACACAGCTAGTAAGTGTGTCAAGTGTCTGAGGCTGGATTTTGAACTCGGGTCCTTCTGACTCCAGGGCAGGTGCTCTATTCACTGTGCCACCTAGCTGCCTCAGCAAGCCCATTTCTTAGAATCACAGGATATCTACCTTGGAAATGTCTTCAGTAGCCATCTGATCCTATCCATTTGGTTCCAACGGACTGATACTTCTAACTGACCTAGGTTGTTCCTGATTGCTTGATAATTCAAAGAACTATTGATATATGTTCTTCAGGATGGACATGTAAACAATTAACAAATGTATTTGTTATATGCAGTCACCAAAAAGCTTCAAATAATTATAAAAGCCCCAATAAATATAGCTCTGGAAATAGTAACCATTTATCATTTACTGAAATACATCCAGTGAGCATTAATGAAGTACCTTTCTATGTGTCAGGCATCATATTGGGTGCTAGGAAAATGAAGACAAAAAATGCAACAATTTCTGCTCTCAAGGATTTTCCATTCTACTGGGGGGATCGCTGGTGGAGATATCAGGAACATAGCTAAAATAAATAATTGCTGGATGGATGCCACAAGCAACTGGGCTGGGCCAGGGATGGGGGAGAAGATCCTAAAAGCCTTCCCATAGAGATGGCGCATGAATTAAACCTCAGGGGGATTACAAGAGGCAGAGGTGAGGAGGAATTTAATCCTAGGACTGAGGAAGAGCTGATAGAAGATCCAGAGATGGGGAGTGGAATACAATTGAAATGCCCAAGGCAAAATTTGGCTGCAAGGTCCAGTCGGGTTTTCTTCTAACCAAGAATAACATGCAGAAACCTTAGAAAGGTAGACTGGCACCTGATCATGAAAGATTTGAAAAGATAAGTCCTATTTTTATCTCTGATTTAGAGATGAAGAAACTAAGGCTGGAGCTGGTTAAGTGTCTTTCCCAGAGTCAAACAGCTAATAACTGTCTGAGCTGAAATTTGAGGAATGGTCCTCTGAGGTACTTAGGGCATGTGTTAGTATCCCTTTTAATGAAAACAGTGAGTCTCAAAGAGATCATGGGACTTGTCCAAGGTCACACAGCTCTGACATAGTAATGACAGAGCTCATACCAGAGGTTCCAAATGTCTTTCTCTGCAACCACAGCTACTCCAGCTCCTCTCAATAGTGACACAGTTAGACTTACATGATTTTCTGTTAAAAGAAAAAGAAGCAGGTGTATTTGAAAATCCAATAAATGTTTCTAAAATGCAGACATTTCCCACTGGCCTGATTAGTCATCCTTCCCTGCAATGATGGCAAAGTCCTCTCCTAGGAACATGAGACCAAAGAAGCATGGGATCCAGCCTTGCCAACTGCCATCATGACAGGTTGCCGGGACACATTCAGTTCCAGGGAGATTTTCACAGTTACATTCTAAATTTAAAATATGCATGATTAGAAATGCTGGAGGATATGGTGACATTCAGCAGGAGGCTGAAGTCCAGAGAGCATCACACTAGGTAGCACAGTGGATAAAGTCCTGGGCTGGGAGTCGGAATGACCTGAGTTCCTTTACAGTCTCAGACACTTGAAAGCTATGTGACCCTAGGCAAATCACTTATCTCCTGACTCAGTTTCCTCAGCTATAAAATGAGGATCATCTTAGCACTTACTTCTCAGAGTTGATGTAAGGATCAAAGGTGATCATTGTAAAGCATTATGTAGAAGATCTATTTATTATGATCATTCACTGTTATTAGTTATTAAGCATTCCACTTTCTGGTAAGGGTTTGGTTGTCTTATGGCTTTTTATCCAAGAGATCTCAAGCAGCAAAATCTCTCACTTCCAAAAGTGAACATACTAAGAAGAGTAGAGATTTATATACAACCTGGTAAGATCATCTAGCTGGGGCTGGTCATACAGCTAGTGAGAGGCAGGGCTTAAATCCTGACCTGCCATCCTCTGAGGCTGACTCTCTGCATTGGGAACAGGCCTGTCCCAACCATAAATGCCCTTAATGACTTATGTATTCCTTTCAAATAAAATATTATACTGATGTCTTTTGTTTTTACATTCCAGTCATGCCCAGTTAACATAACACTTCCCAATAAGAATTGAATTATTTCTTGTAGGGGTGGCTAGGTGGCGCAGTGAGTAGAGCGCTGGCTCTGGAGTCAGAAGGATCTGAGTTCGGATCCGACCTCAGACACTTCACACACACACACACACACACACACACACACACACACACCCCTAGCTGTGTGACCTTGGGCAAGTTACTTAACCCCAATTGCCCTCCAAAAAGAAAAAAAAAGAATTATTTCTTATAAGCAAACAACAATAAAAACAGTGAAAAGAATATCAACTACATATGCAAAATATCACCTAGACAGTTCTTGGTGAGAAGAAAGAAGAATGTTTCATCTGTCCAGAGAAGAGAGAGAGAGAGAGAGAGAGAGAGAGAGAGAGAGAGAGAGAGAAAATATAGTTCTACAAAACCAACACATCGAATGACTCTGACATTATATGTAGTGTTCTATATCCCAAATCCCCTACCTTTGTCAGGAATTGGTGGCAGGGGCCTTTTGTGTCTCTTCCTGGGCCTAAGCTTGGTCATTATAATTTTACAAGATTGACTTTCAATTGTTGATGGTGGTGGTCTGTGTGTATTATTTTTCTAGTTCTTCTTCCTTTTGCATCAAGTTATAAAACTTTTCCAGAGCTTTTCTTCACTCATCATTTCTTACAAAAGAGTAACGTCCATTTTATTTGTACCCCACAACTTGTTTAGCCTTTCCCCAGTGATGCTTCATATTTGTTTTCTCACAACTCATTTTTAGTAATATGCAGGCTATGTAAACTCATCATGTATCTTTTGATGGCTTATCATTTTGATTTCTCCAATATCCTGGTTCTCACAATCTCATGGTTTCATGTATTCATAGCCACATAACTTCACCAGAATATGAGTGATTAACAAGAGGTGCATTTGCAGTATACAGACATCATAAGAACTGTGTTGCTTCCTCTATTCAATCCACCCAAAACTCCTCTACCTAGTCAATTATGGTATTTGTCATGGACTTGTCCTCTGACCACCCAGATAAAACCAGTCTAAGCAATGGGTGTTTTTCATCCATTTTGCTTCTCTAGGATGGAGGGTTCAATAAATGCATTTTTTCTTGTGGTGGATATGACATTTTGCAGTGTGGTAGATATCTAAGTAATTAGTACATTGTTTTATTCAAATAAAAGCATTTGATGAACTTTCATAGGGAATCCTCATTTGTTTGGGTATCATGCAGAGCTTTTAAAACTGTATGCTTTACATGGATCATCCTTAATTAGAATGGCCAAATATATGGGGGTTTTTATGTGTCTCCTTCTCAACTCTTCTCCCTCCCCCAAAATGTGCCCAACCTTTCTTCCAGAATAGTTTTTCGACTTTCCATTTTATAAATCTGATCACCCTAGGCAAAAATGAAATCCAGTCTGGGTCTATGATAACAAAGCATTTCAAGGTTATTTGGAAGAGCATGTTCTGTAGCTGAAATTACAATGAAAAAAAATATCAGAACTTGTGAATGCCTTTAAATTTTTAAGAAATACAATAGAATACCCAGCTTTCATTAGGCAATGTTGCTGGTGTAGCAGAAATGAAGATGATGATCATGTTACTCAGCAGGTGATATTCCTAGCCCAGAAATCTATAAGGAAAGGCACCAGTTCAAATTAGGCTTTTATGTTCTTTCTTTTAAAAATGATTATTGCTGAGGGCATGTGCTGCTAACAACACAAAGTGAATGTCGAGCTCCTGGAGGTGGGAGAGCTCAGTGGACTCTCCTGAGCTGTGCTCAGATATCTCCCACCAGGGCAGTCTTACTGATTTCACTGAAATTCTGCATATGATTCATTCATTAGACAAATGGGCAGGAGCTGCAAAGAGGCCTGCTTAGATTTGATTTCAAGAAACACTTCTTAATGATTAGAGCATTTCAAAGGTGGAGTGGTCTGCCTAGAAAGACTATGGGTGGGAGAGGCTCCAAACTCTTCAGCCGAGGCTGGCTGACCACCGATGAGTACATCGTAGCAGTATTGGAGGGAATATGCATTGGGCTAGGAGGCTGCTTAGTGCCCTTCGAGCTCGAAAATTATCTACCAACCACGTAGAAGCCATAAGGAGCACTTTGGAAGGTGCAGACTCTACGGGATGCAGTCTCTGTCTTCAGGGAATTTGCAGCATTTGGGGGTTAGTTTTCTAGAGAACCATTGGCTGAGTTGTGATATTGAAAACAAAGATCAGATGAGCCAGGTGGTTATTTCATAGACCACTCTCTAGGAATTCTGGCACCTTGGGAAAGCACCACGGACCCACCCAGGACAAGCCTTTGGGGATGGTGAGGAGGACACAGAGAGACCTTGGATAAATATCGTGAACCCCAAGACATAAGATCCTATGGTGGGGAGAAATCTCACCTTAATGCTGCTAGGATAGATGACCTGCAGTAGAAGGGGAGTGCAGGAATACCTTGGATATCGAATTTGAAGCCCAAGATATACAGACCCAACTAAACTGAGATCTGAGGGCACTGTCTGGTTACTATCAAGGTAAATGGGAGTCCCTATGTCACAGTGGGAAGAAACTGGAATCTGCAAGGCTTAGATTCAAATTTCATCTTGGCTAGAGTCAGGAAGGCCTGAGTTCAAAGCACTCTAACACTTGTTAGCCATGTGACCCTGACAAGTCACTTAACCCCTATTTGCCTTAGCTCCTCATCTGTAAAGTGGGTCACACTGGAGAAGGAAATGGAAAACCGCTCCAGTACCTTTGCCAAGAAACCCCTCTGGCTAAAGTCCATGAGGTCACATGGAGTGAGACATAACTGAACAAAAGCATTCAAAGAAGGGGGAAGAGCTAGTGCAGAGTTCATAAAGAGCCATGTATGAAGAATAGTCTGAAGTCCAGTCTGCCCTGCTGCTCTGTAGGCAATGCAAGGCCAGTGATGTGCAATGAGGCTAGAAAGTTGTGCTGGGAAAGGCTTGAAATGGCAGAAAGTAAACTAGACTTGATCTCAGAGGCAGTCATAGGGAGCCACTAGAGTTTGAGTTGGGCATCATGATGGTCACATCTAAACCTTAGGAAAAATGATTCTGGGAGCTAGTTAGAAAAAGGGATAAACAGAGGCAGAATGAGCAGGCAGATGGGGATTGTGAGGCAGGTGGTGATGCCAGGGTGCCTGCTATGTTAGCAAAGGGGAGGAACATCACAGAGGCAGATAGGGCTTGGGGCTTCAGCAGAGTGGGGACTCAAAGGCGGCACCTCTGCTATGAACATGGGTGACTGAAGGGTGGAGGAGCCCTTGCCAGAAATAGTGCTCATAATACAACCACATTCTATGGTAGTAAACGGTACTTGAATTAAGTTGGATCCAAACCTGGTAGACCTCAGATCTCCAGGTGTAACTCTCAAACTATAAAATGCATATTTGATATTTTGTTAGGGCCACAATTGGTATGCTTCATAGATGCAGAGCTAAAAAAAAAAACCACCTTGGTAATCATCACTCCCAATATTCCCATTTTACAGGTGAAGAAATTGAGGTTCCAGGGCTTGTGTTCTCAAAGTCACACAAGTGGTAAAGTGTCTGAGGCTGGCTTTAAACCAAGGTCTTCCTGACCTTGAGGCCATCCCTCTCTCTATTAACTCTTAATAGATTTATCTGATTATTGAATTATTTGTATTTAAATGCTAACATGGACTATTTTGCATGCCCAGTATAAGGGCATGGGGCTTGAGGTTGGAATCATACTTCAGATACTTCATTCCCTGTGGGCCCTTGGATGCATCAATTAACTTCTCTGAAACTCAGGTTCAGGCTCTTACTTAAAAAGGCAAAAAGAATACGATCTTATAGAACTGTCAAGATTAAATCATGCAACATGTAAAACCCTTGTCAAAACTTTAAAAATACCCAAGAAGTGTCAGCTCTTATTAATTTCATGTATGATTTCAAGAGTCCTACAGACCGCAGGATGTAGCAGTTATGCATTTTGTACATTTTGAGGCTATCCCGATAAATGGAGTGAATTAATGAATGTCTCAGATGAGCAGGTGAAGTCTGCTGCTGGGGTCTTTAGAGAGATCATTGTAAGTGACTGCAAAGCCAGCAAAAAATGACCATGAATCCTATAACACGTCAGAACAGAAGAGAAGCAAGGAAGAAAATGTACATTTATTAGGCATCTCCTATGTCCCAAGGGCTTTAGCTATTATGTGCTAAGTGCTTTACAAATATTGTTTCATGTAATCCTCATAACAACCTTGAAGGGTAAATGCTATTATTATCCCTAGCTTGCAGTTTAAGAAACTGAGGCAGATGACAGCTACTTGCTTTACCCAGGGTCATTCAACTAGGATCTGAGGCTAGATTTGAGTTCAGGTCTTTCTGATTCTATCTCTAGGACTTGGTAAATGGTAAGTGCTTAAATATTGAAGGAGGGAAAGGAGGAGGAAGAAAGAGGACAGGGGAAGGGCTATGAAGGTCTCCAGTCTCCCAAGGAATTTACCAGACTCTTTGACTTCTCCATAATTGGTACTGCTCTTGTGTCTTGCTGGGTAAATGGTGGATCTGATTCAGTCACACAGTAGTGGCTCCATATGTCCTAAATCTTTGGTTATACCAAAACATGGAGAACGCTCAGTCTGGCACCTGAAGACACAAAAAAGTCCTAATGCTGTAAATGCAGTTCCCCTCCTCTGTGTGTTTTAATAGCAGCATCTAAGGAAGGTAAGAGAAAGAAGGGGGGTGGGAAGCAAGAGGAAAGCTGAATGAATGCATGGGGAGAGAAGTAGGCGGTTGCATCGGGTTACTCACTGAGCAGCCCCAGACCTCAGCCCACCCATGGATCAATTTCTATTACGGGATTACTCGGACATTCTACAGACATTTAATGAAGCGAAATGTCATTAGTTAAGATGGAGTGGAAGACTTAGAAGCCTGGCACGTGGTGAGAGAAACTTAAATAACAAGTAATGGCTTTTTATATACATTCTGATGGGTTTCTGCCCTATTTATTTAGCCAGACAAACCTGGCCTGGCTGCAGAGCTCATCCCAAAGCTTTGCAAGCAGGAGACGACTTTCTATGGAATCCTGCTGCATCAATGCCAGTCTAGAAAGGGTCTGCACAAAGCATTTTGTTGACATTCAAATATTATTTAAATGGAAACTAAGAACAAAAAGAACGACTGAATTGTGGAGATCTTTAAGGTTTGCCATGCAACTTATACCTCTTAGCTCACTGGATTCTCCAATGAACCCTGTGAGGCAAGTACTATCACTAGCCCAGGATCACATAGCTAGGAGCTACCTGACCCCGCCCTCAAAACAATAGAGAGGATGTCACTGGTGTAATGGGAGGTAGAACCTCAGATACAGGGCGCTAGCATGAAGAGGCTTCCTGAAGAAGGTTGAATTGGAGCTGAATCCTGAAGGAAGCCATGCGAAGGGGAGGCACTGTTAGGCGGTCAGCACCTGGCCCACGTGAGGACTTCTGCCTCTGTCCTTTCCATGGATAAATGTTGCTGGTGGTCATCATTCCTGGATGTTCTTGATCCAGATTAGAGTCATATCCTGAAGCACAGTGGGATTTAAATGATCCCAGAGATACATTCCTGAGATGCATATTCTAGGGGCCACCAGTGATTGAGTCAATCAACAAGCATTATTGAGCATCAGTTGGATGCTGGGTGCTGGGCTCTGAGCTGAAGATACCAAGACAAAAACAAAACAATCTTTTCCCTCAAGGAGTTTACACTTTTTCAGGAGTAACAACCTGTATTGAACATAATGAATGATTGAATGAAGAAGCATTTATTAAGCGCCTTTTATGTGTCATGCACTAAAAGAAGCACTCACAATACAAACACATAAGCACGGATGGCCCTGTCCCCAAGGAGCTTACATTCTAACCATGGAGAAAACAACCACAGGATGGGAGGGTATTGGTCAGGGAGGAACACATCCATCCAGAAAGTTTTCTATAAAGTGAAACTAAGGGGGATTGTGTTGATATAATCCATCCAGGAACAATGGCAGAATGGATTTGCTCTTGGTTCCAGAACTAGAGGAGGTTAGGGAATGGAACAGACCAGAAGGTGCAATAGGAAGAGGAGATGAGAGAGAAAGGAGTGAAGTGAAGCATGACTGGGACTTTCTTAAAACTGTATTCTACATGGGGGAAGAGGAGAGCAAGCTCCAGGGAAGAAGTTACTCTAGGCTAGGATATAGTTGTATAGAGAAGTGGTGCTGGTGTTTGTTGATGAAAGGGCATTAGATAATGGCCAAAGGCTCGATTTGGAGTTAATCTAATGACTCACACCTCATTTCGAGTCTGATCTCCTAGGCCCACTCAGGGCTGCTAGTTTGGATGTTACACAAGAGGGTGGTAGGAGTGAAAGGGAGAAGAAGAAAGCCACAGAAAAGAGTCCATCTTGATTAAGTGATGGGGGAGGGGATGCCAGTCTAGGTCTGTTATTTATCTTAGGTGCAGAAACTCCCTCCATTGGTATAGACTGAACATCAGTATAGTCCTCAAGAGTTGCTTGGGGCATTAAGAAGTTAAATAATTTCCCCAGAGGAACACAGCCAGGATGTGTCTGAGGGCAGCCCTGGACCAGGTCTTCTGGTCTCCAAGGCCAGCCCTCTCTTTTGTAGGGTGCACAGGCTTTCAAGAGAAGTCCCACACCTGCTTTATGCATGGCAGCTGACAACAGAACAAAAGTACTGGTCAGGCAGCAAAAGCAGTGAAAGAAGCCTGGATCTGGAGACCAAGGGCTAGGATTAATATGTGTCTTTGGATGTTTTCAGTCCTACCTGGAGGCCCTGGAGAAGTCCCTCCTCACTTTACTCATCAATAAAATGGGAATGTTGAAGAGATGTGTCTGCAGCTCCTCCTATCTCTAAGTTTTGGAGCTTAGGGTATTAGGAGGTAATTAGGAAAGGAAAATGGGTGGTGACTACATAGGAAAGGATTTCTAATGTATAAGTGGATATGTAGATGGCCATATATTAGAGTAGTCCATAGTCCAGTCCAATTTAACATGTGTTTCTTAAGGACCTATGTGCAAGGCAATGTTCTAGACACTGGAGAGACACAACCAAAATGGTAAACTGCCTACCCCACAAAGAGTTTGTAGTCAACATGTTCTTGCAAAGACCTTTTTACTTAAAAAAAAATCTAAACCTGTAACCACAATGAAAAACAAGCATCCAAAGAATCAAAAGGCCAGATACTTCATTATTCACAATCTGTCAAAAAGCATGTGCCAACATTTGCAAAATGTTAACCCAGATCAACTATTAGCCCCGATATCCCCCGGGCCTCTTCGACATCATTTCTAAGATTTTGTGAGTTTGCAACAGTCGACTCCATCATTTTGACTAAAATCCCCATGCTGAGTGACCCCACTTTCATAAGTCACTTGTGAATTCCCCCCTTTGAATTTGCCCTGACTAGCATATAACACCAAGAATATTCTTCTGTTTATGATAGAATGTTGAGGGCCTGGGTTCTTGTTTCTGTTCACATTGGGCCCACTCACCAGCTAACCCCAATTCCAAGGCCCCTTTCCCTACTGGCATTCGCACAACCAAGCTTTAGGGAACTGTTTTTGGAGATAGATACATGTTAAAATTATAGGACCCTGAAGAATCAATGACCCCATTTAGCAGCCATTTGATGGCTTATCCATGGGCAGAGACGTTCAGGAAACTTCCTGTGGGAAACAACTGATTGGTTCAAGGGAAGTAAGATGGGCTCATGAACAAATATTCCCCTCCCCTCTCAAAAAAAGTCTTCCTCAAACCATTTGCATTTTTATCACTTGTAATTTCACACTAAATATTCCCCGCCTCCCATCCCCAACATCCAATGGAACAGTTCCTTGTGACAAAGAAAAAGAGGTAAGCAAATCCAAGAAGATGTAACCCCCTTGAGGGCAGGGTCTGTTTAGTGTTATCTTTGAATTCACAGTGCCTGCCCAGCTCCTATTAGGACATAATAAATGTCAGATGAAATAACTTGAATTCAATAGGCAGAACTGATGAAATGATTGGGCCTAAATGCATATGCACCATGTCACCTTTAATTTTCTGTTCATATACATTACCCACTCAAAGTTGAGGATTGCTCGCCTCTCTGTGGGAATGAAATCTAGCATCTATAAAGTAAAGGAAGTCTTTTGTCCTTGCAAGCCTGGAGAGGAGTTGTCACTATGAGCACCATTTTATAGGTGTGGAAACTGGAACTGACTTGCCCAAGGTCACACAACAAGTTCGTGACTAAGGTCTGATTTGAACTCAGTCTTCCTAACTCCAGGCTCGGCTAAACTGACTCAGAGCTAGACCATGAGACCACTGAAGCCAATGCATCATTAATGTTTCCTTCACCCAAGAGGAGCAGAGCTGAGGAAGCAGTTAAGCCATAAGGACTACCTCCTCCCACCATTTGCTGCTAATCAGGATTATACCACATACTGAACTTTGACCCTCGGTAAATCACTCAGACTCAAATCTCCAGGCACTTTCTAAGAATTCCAGAAGGGGTGCCAATATGCACGGGTGAAGGGAGTTTCCTCATCCCAGAATGAGGATGGTCCCCAGACCAATGAGATCTCATGTCTGATCACTCTCAGGTTTGCCCCACTGAGCTCTGCTACCAATATGAAGTCAGATGGCAGAATTTCCCTTTAAATAAATGTCTGCCCATGTCGAATTGACATTAATCATGAAGATGTCTGCTGTGCCATAATTTTGTAGTAAATTTTTCATTTTCCATTCAAATGTAAACTTTTGTTGAGGGTGAGTATCTTGGTAAATAAAAGGCTGCTGTCATAATTAGGGAACTTGCTCATATCCTGCCCCTCCTGAGTGCAGGCTGTGATCCCAGAGCCTCAGGGGGCTCTGGACCAGGACTTCTTGCTGTTTAGTCATTTTCAGTCCTGTCCCAATTTAAACTCAAGTGTTCTTGACTGCAGACCCAGAAGGGTATTCCCTGCATCACCTAGGGCCCCCTGGACCAATGGTATCAAACTCCAATAGAAACAGGTGCCAGCAGGCTTTTGGGAAGGATCCCTGGAGGCCCTGTACTAACTCAGTTTGAAAATGTGATGTTATTGATATTTTTGTGTTTTTTTTTCTTTATTTTGTTAAACATTCTCCAGTTTCCTTTTGTTCTGATTCAGGGCTGCTGCTGGCAGCAGGTAGCCTGCTTGTGGGCCTGGTTTTTGACATCTCTGCCCTGGGCAATCCTCTAAGACTAGAATTCCCTGCAGCAGTAGCTGCCCCAGCTTCCGTGCCTAGCATTGGTGCTGCTAACTTTGATTGATTTGTTGTGATTGTGGTTGTTGTTTCAAGAAAAGTGGAATTGCTGGAGAGAACTAAAGTAACTTCAGGTCACAGATCACTGCTTTAGAAATGGTTCCCCAACATGAATAAAACTGGATCCGTTAACTCAGGAGGCATTGAGGGGAATTACCAAGAAGAGGAATTTGTATTGTACCAGGATTCAATATTTCACACTTTCAGCACTTGCCTAAAATAAAAATTGTAGCAAGACAAGGGAAACCTGCCAAGACAGAAATCACATGAAACAGCTGCAAATTATTGGGCAGGCTAATCAGCCTCCAGCGAGATGTAAGATCACTGTTAAAGTTCAGATTGGATTGTTATCTGGAGGTCTGGAAGAAATCCCACCTGCTGGACCCTGCTCGGTACCCCGAACCGGCTCCCCTATCGGCTCCCACGTCACCTTCCACATTGTTTCCCCAGGAAACACTAAGATCTTAAGTTGCAGAATGGCGGGGCATACCTTTAGTTCTTCCTACTAGAGAAGTGGAGGCTGGCAGAGCTCTGGAGCTAAGGAGTTCTGCTAGGCAGGGGACTGGGCAGTTTGGATGGCTGACAAAGTCCATCGTTGGTGTAGTGAGCAGTGGCCATCAGATTACCTAGGGTGGGATGAAGCAAGCCTGGTTAAAAATGGAGCAGGTTAAAGCTTCTGTGAAGCCAGTTTATTTCTAGGCTAGAGAAGATGAGAAGACTCAGTCTTTAA
Source organism: Gymnobelideus leadbeateri (assembly GCA_011680675.1). NCBI lineage: Eukaryota > Metazoa > Chordata > Mammalia > Diprotodontia > Petauridae > Gymnobelideus > Gymnobelideus leadbeateri. Next base: position 164,651 of record WOXC01005507.1, on the reverse strand, counting down.
AAAAAAAATAAGTTACTGATCTGCATTGGTGGAGTGAATTTCCACACTGAGAATATCAATGAAATAAAAATATGGCCTGCCTTAAAGAAAATGAGGATTATGGACTTGTGCCAAATCAGGTTCAGAGAAACAAGGTCATCCTTTAAAAAGTGAAAAACCAATACAAAGAAATATAAGACAGTGATACTTGAGTTCAGCCTCATTTTGCCCAGTCTGACCTCTCCCTACTTCCTAAAACAAAATGCCTCCTTCCTTCTTCTTTTCTACTTTCTTGATGGAACACAGGAATGGCCACTCTAACTCAGTGCGTTTAAACACTGAGGTTCAGTGCAACTTTTTGACATCCTTAGAGTAAGAGGAAGTTCTTATTGACTTTGATGCACTCAATAAACACACATTAATTATTATTATGTACTTTATACATTACACATCATATATAATATGGGTATGATGGATATGTTAGTAGACTAATTAATATGTGCCTCATGCTAGGCTAAGGGATAGAGATACACAAGGCAAAGAATGAGACCATCCCCACCCCCATTTTAATAAATGTTGGTTGGCTGACTGATTGTCCTGATCCCCAGACAGATTCCTTGATGAGTCCCTGGTCTTTGATTCTCTGCTTGTCTTGGCTTATGCTTGAACCTCAACTAAAAGTGGTAGAGAAAGTCCCTCATGGTACTTGCCATGGTCTCTTTAACTCACTGATGGTTCTGCTCATACACAGAAGTTAAAACACATATAAAATGTACTTGGGGCAGTATAAAAACACATTTTTTGTTTACAAATAAAACAGTACTTTAACTATTAATAAATTAACCATGTTATATGTCATGTAGTAAAATATTGAGGACAATTCTGTATGCAAATCATGTATGAAAAATAAGATATCACAACACAATGGATAGCACACAGGCTGAATTCCAATCCTGCCTCAGATGCTTACCACCTATGTGGCCCAGACCAAGTCATTTAACTTCTGTTTTCCTCAGCTTCATCACCTGCAAAATGGGGATAATCCTGGTACCTACCTCCCAGAACTGTTGTGAGAATGAAGTGAGATCTTATTTGTAAAGTGACTTGCAAACCTTCAGTGCTCTAGAAATGCTGGTTTGTCATTACTGTTATGAGAGGGACAGAATTAGACATCAGAAGGAGATTAGATATTTACTTTGCTGAGAGAAAAAGAAGGAAGAGTGCCATTGCCCTTTCAGACAAGAGCCAAGCCATTTGGGTAATTTAAGGTCTGAACCTTAGCAGTGCCTGCCATTCCAAATCATCTCTCTGACCAATTCAAAGAGCTTCTCAGCTACTTCTCCAAGCCAAGACAAGCTCAGCTCAGCAGAGCCATTTCCCAGTGATCCTTGCTCACCTAGGAACACAAAAAAGGACATATCTGTTTGGTACTACTATTGAAAGGCACATATGCAAACTCACACAGAAGGCTAGTTGGGGTAAAGATGCCAGAAAGTGGAGAGCTGCCCATTGCCCATAGTCCTATGTGATTGCCTAGTCACAAAATTTCGTGGTTTCTCATCTTAACAAGCTGAAAGAGGGCAGTGATTAGATCACCCAAGGAGCCCTGGTGCTGGTAAATAAAATTAGACTTCTGCTTGGTCTAGGGGCTCAAGGAGGGGTCAAAACTGGAACAGGGGTTAGAAGTTAAATAAAGGGAGACGGACTCAATTAGGAAGAGGTGGGTCAAATGGACTTCTATTGGCGCTGTCCAAAATTAAAAATGGGTTACCTCGAGAGACAGTAGACTCACCACTACAGGCTTTCAAGCAAAGGATGTTCAGGATGGTATGGAAGAGATTCTTGGTCAGGGAAGAGCCAAGTTAGACAGCCACTAATGTTACTTCCAAGTCTAAGATCTTATGATTCTGAAAGTGCACTCAATGCTGATTAAATCCTTACTTTTAAAGAAGGAAGGGAAGAAGGGAAAGGAAGGAAGGAAGGAAGGAAGGAAGGAAGGAAGGAAGGAAGGAAAGGAAAGGAAGGAGGGAGGAAGGATGGGGGAGGAAGGAAGTAAAGGAGGGAGGGAGAAAGGTAAGAAGAAAGGAAAGAGGGATTTCAAGACCATAAGTAAAAAGTTGAAAGTTGTTTATTTCTTGTTTTGTTTATTCATTTTTTTTAGCATTGTCAGACTCTGAACCTTGATGTCTATTAAACCAGGCCTTAGAAAGCTATTTGCCCAGCAATAGAACTTCTTTCATCATCTTTTTTTTTTGCTAATTTGCGATGAAAATAAGGTCCCTAAACATTTAATTTGGGTTTGTAGATGCCGCAGAGTCAATATCCCTGGAAGTCTGATCACGTTCCCCTACAATACCCTGTTTGCATATATACTGTCAATGAAATTCTCTGTTGGGGGGAGCACGCATACTTTTCCTCTTCCCTAATTCCTGAATAGACATAAACAAACCAATTTATTTTTCCTGCTGCCAGACAATATATCCATTTGTGAAAGGCCCATTAGAAACAACCTGCAGGTAATTCACAGGCTGAGGACCTAAGAGTATACCTGGTTTTCATTTATAGATTGGGGTGAAGGAAGAGAAATAAAAGGTTTCTTTTGGACATTATTCATTTTCTTATTAAGTAGAGGGACTTGAAACGCAAATTTCATTAAGAAAAGGCAAAAGACAGCATTTTATTATAGTGAGGAAAGATCAGACACCAAGTAGAGCACTCGTATTTGTTTCTTTAAGTCTTTCTTGTTTCTTGTGGACCAGATCTGTACTTTCATTACTAGAGAAAACAGCTTCCACTAACACAGAGCAGCACCTGCCATTGGTGCCGGAGGGCTCATGAAGCCCAGATGCGTCTGAGCAGAGCTGGAGCCCGAGACTCCCACCTCCAAGGCCAGATCTCTTCCCCGTGCGCTGTGCGGCCTCTCACATAGTCTAGGGAGAAGAAAAGAGCCACCATGACTTGGCCAGCTCTCCTCTTGAGGACCTCTAGCCCAGAGCTAAGATTATGCTTCCTACGTTATATATATATATATATATATATATATATATATATATATATATCTTAGCTGGGGGGAATCTAACTGCACTGATGAAAATCCAAGTTCAAGGTGTTTGCTTAAAATGCTGTATCACCTTTGGCTGCACTGGCAAATATTGGAAAAATCAATAAAGGCACAAATGAATGAGTGATAAATCACATTTTATATCACCTGGAGGCTTGTAAAGCACCTTCCATAGAGCACGTCCCAAAGTCTTAGTGTTGTTTTATACTTTAGTAGTTTAAAATTAAACTAAAGGTTTTTTGCTATTTTTTAAGACTGTCTATTAGGGATTGAATTGATCCTCAAAACAACCCATTTTATAGATGAGGAAACTGAGGGTGAGAGGTAGTGTCTCACATCTGGTATGTCTCAGGAAGGATATAGATTCAGGTCTTGCTGATTCCAGGTCCCACAAGTCCTCTTATGGAATAAAGCTATGGGAGAAAATTGTACTTCCCAAAAGATAGCAGAGGATAGTTGAAAGCATTCTGGTCCTCAAGTCTGCTTCTGATGTTGCTGTGTGACATTGGTGAATCACTTCACCACCTTATGCCTCAGTCTCCCCATCTGTAAAATGAGGTAGTTTCCAGATGACCTCCAAGGTCCCTTTAACTCTCAAGCTATATCCTCTTTTATCATCTTGAAGAAACTGCAGCTCCATGGTATTTGCCCAGAAGGCTACCTTAGTCAATAGTCAATAAACAGTGTTAAATGCCTCCTGTGTACCAGCCCCTGCACTTATTTGGGTGGCAAATAAGAAAAAGGCGATGCTCATAGAGCTTATAATCTCCTGGTGAAGATGCTGCACAAAAAGGGGAAAAGCTGGGGGGGGGGCGGCACTTGGGATGGGGGCCTGATGGTGGAGACAGGCCCAAGCAGAACAGCTGAGGTGACTATCTGAGTTCACTCTAATGGGATGCTTGGCTTTGCCATGCTTTAGCAAGGGTCCCTCAGCCATGGGGGAGGGCCATGGCCTGCCTCCCTTCAACCAAACTGATGTCTGGCCTCTTTTCCCTCTCTCCCCAGCTCCAAGTACAGCCCAGTATGGAATCACCGGAAGTGCTGAAGCCCTGTTGTCCTGCTGGTCCCTGGTCTTGTCACTGCCCTCTCTCACCAGCATACTCTACCTGAAGGACATCATTCTACAATAAACGTACAGATCCATAAAGGCTTTTACGGATTCTCCTGGATCCAATCTGGTAGCGTTTGTTCCGAGCAGCGTGGGATGTAATCAGCAGTGCTTACATGGGGAATGATCGCCTTCTGGAGAATTGCCCATTATGTAAATACTTTAATTCGACTCCTTTTTTGATTAGCTGCATTACCGTGCACATTGTCCTTTTTTTAAGACGTGCGAGCTCTGAAATTACTTTTAGAGGATATTAATTGTGATTTCATGTTTGTCAGCGACAACTTTTCAAAAGCATTCAGTCATGGTCTGTTAGCTTGCAGACCGTAGTTTACAAAAAACAAAAAACAAACAAAAAAAAGAATATTGCAGTGAATATGGGATTCTTTGAGGCTGCCATACAATCGTTTAGTTCCCTGTTTCAAAAAAAAATTCTTCCCATTTACACAAATACATTTTTCCTTTTTTTTTAGAAAAACAAAAGCAAATACTATTGCCTTCAGACCATTTCTTCAGAATATGCCACATATCGAGACTCTTCTGCTAGCATGACATTCAGGTTTCAAGAATGAGCCTTGTAATATAACTGCACTATGCAGTCCTGCTTTATTGTTTTCCTGTAAGTTCAGCATGGGTGTGCCTTCACAAAAACAAATAAATAAAGACTTTCTTCCTCTCCAACAAATTTGGAATTTGGGGGTGAATGATAAAATTGAAAAAAAAAAGTCAGTTGGACCATCCTTGATCCCTACCTGAACGAAGATGGTATTGGCTTATATGTATTTTTTTTAAGAAAAAAAAATACCTCTTTCTCCATCATTAGGGGAATAAAGGAACAGTTCAGAACTCTGCCCAAAGCTCAAATGGGCAATCCCCGCCCCCCTTTTTTTCTGCTAGGACAGGACAGGTCAGGTGTATTTCAAATAAATTTTCTGTTGATGCAGTTAAACTCTCTATCCTCTCTGGAAAAAGATATTAACCCCCCCACCTTTAATTTTTTTTTTTTGCTTTTGTTTGGAAAAATAAAACAGCACAAATATTTCAGGAGATTTTTCGGGGCTCTGGGCCCTTTGGCCTCTCCCCCTTCCAAGCTGAAATCAGTTCTGTGCTTCCTCAAAGAACATGGCCGTTCTTTTGTCCACTGCTCCCAAACTGATCCGCTCATGAACTTGGTTTGTATTGCAGCTGTTAAGTTAGTATACCGTAGACAGTGCTTCTGTTGGCCAAATGGGTTTGAATCTGTGCCATCTGAGAGTCCTTCTCAGGTGAGGTTCTAGGCTATCTATGTTTTTTAAAAGTGTGCTCCAAGATTTGTGATTCCAGTAACTCTACCTTGGTATACAGTCAACAATGGTGGCAGAATAGAATGTCTTTCCATCCCAGGCCAGTCTCTGAAAGAGCTAATTCTGTAGGGAAATCTTCCACTCTCGGATGAATCCTGCCTGGCTGAATTAGCATGCTTTATTTCTTCTTACATGATGTATGTAAGTTGAAGATAAGCCACTAGTGATGGGAAATGAAGAAAATGTTAATTCTCTAAGTCATTGTGGATACTAAATTTCTCTTTCTCTTGTAAAGAACCAAGGACCACAGTAGTGAAGACAAATGCTGTTACCCTGAAACGTGCTACTCTCCAGTAATATTCCTGTGGTTTTACTGTTTATTAAAGTAACACTATGGCCTTGAATACCAGTTTCCACGTTTGACTGCTTTTTTCCATTCCACCCCCACCAAGGTTGGCGTGAACTCAGTCATTTTTTGTTCTTGCTGCTAATCCTAACACAAACTAAATGACTAACTTAGAGAGGAGAACCACCCCAGAGAGGAAACATACAGAATTAGGCCGTGCCTGTTCATGCCTCTTGCGAAGGACCAAGATCCCTGGTCCTGGAGGCCAAGCACCTGGGCTCCAATATGCTTCCTGCTGTCTATGGTTCCTGTTACCTTGGGGAAGTCAAAACCTCCCACGCCACAAATCTGCTCATTGGCAAAATGAAAGGATGAGACCATATGCTCTAACATCCCCCTCAAACCCATCTTTAAATCTGTGTTAGTCCTCTGTTGCTACACACACACACACACACACACACACACACACACACACAATTGTGAAGTTTTCTTAACAGTAAATTTAGGCACAAAAGCACATTATAAATCAGCTTTAATTACAAAATAAATGTTGCAATGAAGGACAAAAACATTTTTCTTCCATAAAAAAGCAACAAAATGAAATTTGGTTATATTTAGCAACAGGAATTTGTTATTGTGGTTCTGGACAAATGCTTTCATCAGTGTGGATGAAACAATGCATGTGAAGAAACTCTCTCCACCACTTACAAGCAAGCAAGCCATCTATAACTTCATGTCTCAAAAGGCCACCGCTCACTCTTACAAAAACCCTGACTCCAAGGACTGTGACTTGACCAGGGTCAAATGATAGTATGTGTTATGAGCAAGGCTTGACCTCAGTTCTTCCTAGCTCCAACACCAGCCCTCCACATTTACTTTGCCGTTCTAGTAGCAGTAAAAACATCATGGGATTCATTTGGGGGAGTACACTGAAAGCAGGATTTCCACACAAACAAAAAGCAAAAACACACAAATGATACCACAGGCCATTCACCTTGAATCATAAATTGATCTGCTCTTCCGATATCCTGGTGGATACAGTACAACCACAGCAATGCATTCTCTAACTTTCAGGGTTTCCTCTTGCAGATGTAAGATCTTGGGCTCAGTAAGAATTTATTCACTAGAAATAAAAATATCACCCCAGAATGTAACCCTTGATACCAATGACACATTCAGGGTAAGAAAGAAATAGACCAGAAGTACACATTGCATACAGGAAAGGCCCAAGTCAAGGAAAGCCCTGGGCACAAGGGAAGATGAATGGGGTCAATCAATGCATGAACCAAATCCTTTCATGAGTTTAGAGAGTTGTGCTAATTCTGAATTTCTAAAGCTGGGTGTTTTCTCTTATAGGGTGTGGCAGAACTTCTATCATAGTTCAGTATCTGTCTGCATATATTTTTATGTTAGAAAGGACTTTTTGAAATGGCAATATTTATTTTTCCCCTTGCCTTATAGGGGCCTAAATTTTTAGAGTCCTAAAATAGACCCCTGGACAAAGTGAAATCACAGGACTCTGTGAATTTGGTTTTGTTCAAACAAGGTTACATCATTTGCCTTTTTGTCTGTATAAATGTTTGTTCTGTAATTTTAAAGATAATTTTATATTTGTAAACAATCTGGTTCATATTTCCCTCAAACCCTGGTGACACATGATCCTTACAATTTTAGAAGTATTTTGCCAATCTCCACCATTTTTAAATCCCAAAAAAAAGAAAAAACAGGAGATTTTAAAAGTGGCTTTATTTAAGATATTCATTTCTGTGCTCATGTGAATTCCAAGCACAAACCCTCTTCTATAGCTCTCTTGTCTTCTTGCATTTTCAGGAGGTGGGCTGGTGCCGTGGGGGTCTTTTACATTAAGCCAGAGAATTAGAGTCTGAAGAGATTTTGGGATCTAAACAGGCTGAGTCCCCTCATTTTACAGATGAGGAACTGAAGCCAAGAACTATTACATGACTTGCCTATGGCCACACAGTATCTGAGACAAAATTTGAATTTGAATCCAGCTCCACCTAATTTCAAGTCAAACATTCTGCCTCTCAAGCAATGGTCCCCTTACATAGTAACTCAAAAAGATCGACTATATGCCCCAATGAAGATCAAGGCCCTTTTAATAATGTTGGTGTCAATAATATTCCAACCCCCAAACCTGTCAAAATTTTGGTCTTAAACCTTCATTCTCAGGTTTAGGGAAATGCACATAATGTGTACACATTTGCAAAATGATTATTGACAGATGCCTGACTTAGCAAAAAGAGAGAGAGAGAGAGAGAGAGAGAGAGAGAGAGAGAGAGAGAGAGAGAGAGAGAGAGAGAGAGAGAGAGAGAATTACTTGAATCAAAGACTGTCCATGGCCAAACAACCTGGAGAACTGGGAAGTGGACCAAGAAAATCTAGGCACAATTGTCCCCAAAATTGACAGCTGACAACGGGACCCATCTGGGGACCTGAATTTTCACCATGGGCTCTTATTGGGTTGAAATTCTTTGAATAATTCTTCCCCATCTTATCTCCACTATGCTTGGTTTTGGCAGACAAAGCCAGAAGTCACTTATTTCATGCAAGTGGGGGCAGGGTGATGGAAGCTTTTGAAATTCAGAATTGATTTTAAAAGAGGTCAAAATTTTTAAAACGACTTCTTGAAGCATGTGGATATATAATATTTTCAATAGCTATTAACATGAATAAATGATGTGTCTTCAGATCCTTTAAATATGTATTTCCTTTAAAGACTAGAAAAAAGGAGCTCTTTCTGACTTTGCATAGAACATTCATACTTCAAAACAAATATAAAATGTGTTGCCTTGCTTCTAAGAGGGGATTACCAACTTGGTCAGTTTTCAAAAAATAAGTAATTGATAACTTTAAAATGCTTGGCTTAAAAATACATGGAAAGCACAATTAGATGTGAAGGTGATCTCCCTTCCTAATCTATTTATCTCAGCTGGAGGAGAATTCTGAAGGAGCAACACTGAGTGAAAGCTGCCTGAGGTCTCATAGTTTCAAACACATCCACATCAGAGCAACTCCCCTCCCCCATCACCACCAGCCGCTCACACATTTGCTCCAATTCTACTCAATAGTATTCAAGACCTCCCACATGCAAAGTCCATGCCCCAACACTCAGGGATGCAAATCAAAAGACTGAAAGGAAAACACGCCCATACCCTCAGGGAATCTTACTTTCTACTCCAATCAGGTGGGAAAGGCTGAGCCCTACTCCAAGAAAGTTTTCCCCCCAGGAGAAGCAGTTCAGCTCAATTCCACAAACACCCAAAGCAGCTCTGCTGCACCTGGAGCTGGGATAGGCCCTAAAAATGAAACAGTCTTTGCCCTCAAGAAGCTTCTATCCAACTGGGGAGATGAAATGTGTTCATAGACAAGTAAGTATTAACTCTATTCGAAAGAATGCAAAAAGGTTTGAAGTAGGAGAGAAGGTTGAGAAGTGTGTGTGTGTGTGTGTGTGTGTGTGTTGAGAGAGGAGGTCCAGGGTCTTACTTGGAAAAGAGAGCACCGGCAAGGCAGCAATAAGTGGGCAATGCACACAGACCCAGGATGAACTGTGGGAAAAGGAATGGAGTCTGGCAATTGTTGAATGTCCACACCCTTCTTCTGTGATTCCCCAGTGTTAGCAAAGAGGGCAGACTTTGGCTGGGCTGCAGGGAGGCTGAGACCAGGCTCCTGGTTTCACAGCATGGCCAGGAGCCCAAGCAGGCCTCCCAGCAGATGTGCTGAATGTGTTCTCTCTAAGAAAGGGGCAGCCATTCTTGCTACTTCCCAGCAAAAGTTGCGGGGGAAGAGGAACTCAAAGACGCAATGAGCAGAAGTGGGGGTGTTATATCAGTAGTTGATGCTAAAAAAAAAAAAAAAAACCAATTCTGAGCCCTCAAATAGAATAGTAACCACGATTTGGGGTCTAAATCTTCCCTCGTATACTTATTGTCGATGTGAATCGAGGATAGTACCTTGATCAGTCTGGGCCTCAGTTTCTTCATCTACAGAAAGAGAGGACTGCAGCTGTCACTTTATGCTTATATCGGGCCTCTACTTTCTCCCTGCCCTGCTGTATACATGCTGCTACCTTTGTCTGACTTTCTTCTCCTTCAAGGATAGCCCTCAAGGCAATCTAAACTAGACATTATCTTCATAAATGTAGCACGGATTGTTGTACCTTGATTAATGCGAGCAAGACCCAAGTAATAATTTAGAATGGACCTTTTATTAAAACACCATGTTGGCTGATCAGGCTTCTAGGAATTCTTTGGAATTATAATACCTTAAGTGCAGACTGAAATGTCATTAACATTAACCTTAAACTGTGCTCTTTGAGCTAATTTCCATCAAAGCATCAATTTTAGATAACGATGTAAGGACCAACCCAAGGGGCAAAATTCAGAATATATTCAAAAATATTTAAGCAAATATTTTTGCTTATTTATAAATTTATAAAATTTTAAGAGACCATTTATAAAATTTATTTTTAAAATGTTCACAATTTAAAATTCGCTCATTTATATAAAACATAGAATCAAACTCTAATCAAAATAGAGGGACTACAGGTCTTTATTACATTTGAAGGAGCTGAGGAGATGTGACCCAGGAAAGAGGAGACAGGGCAGGACATCACCGTTTTGAGTTGTTGGGTTTTGTTTTGCTTTTTTTGTCATTGTTTGTTTAGGATTTGAATGGTTGTCCTATGGAATTAGAAAAGAATTATTAGCTCCGTAAGGCAGAATCAGGACCCATGAATGGAAATCACCAAAAGGTGATTTTTTTTTAGACCAGAGAAAAGGAAATGCTTGCCATCCCTTAGAGCTCTCCAGATGTGGAATGGACCTGTGAGAGATTCTGTTCCATTAAACATCTTCAAGTAGACATTGAATAACCACATATTGTGGATATGCTAGTGGGACTTCTTTTTAGGTATGGTTTGGTCTAGGTGGTCACTGATTCCATCCAACTCTTAAAAATCTGGGATGCTGGGGTTTTGTAATTAAGAAAATAAGATTTAAAGAATTGAAGCATGGTCTTCAGACAACTATTAAATGCTTGTTGATTGATGGGTAAAGGTATTGTTCTATGTTCAGAGGATATCTTAACTATTGGAGGAGAGAAGAGGGTTTAAGCATGTCTGAGCAGTATGAACAATAAAAATGTCACCTCCTAGATTATACACAAACATTGCAAACCTTAAGAATTAAAGTTTCAGTCATTGAGATTCCTCTTTAATTTCTGAAAAGTTCAGCAGGGACATATTACTCTGCCCACAGTCATTTCACTAACTAAACTTTGTTGTGGGAAAATTCAGGACTAATGACAAGAGAGCTAGAGCCCCTTCTGAGAGGCACAGTGGGAGGGGGGAGGAAGGGAGAAAGGGGGAAAGGGAGGGAGAGAGAGGAAGGAGAGAGGGACAGCAAGAGAGGGAGAGAGGGAGGGAAAAAGAAAGAGGGAGAAAGAGATGAAAAAAGAAAAAAATGAGAGTAGGGAGACAGAATTACTTTCTATTCTTATAGACATGAAAATTAAACTTCATTTGAACAGATTCTAGAATCAATTAGCTGATCATCTTATTAAGCACCTACTATGTACCATACACTTCTAGGAACCTGGGATATAAAGGGAAAAAATCCCTGCTCTTAAGTAGCTTCTCATCTCTCAGAGGAGAAACACACAAATGCAGCAATTGCTCCAGCATTATGAGATGAAGCTGTGTGTCTGAAACAAGTTGTAATTTGTAATTATTAGATGCCTTCTGTCCCTGTGATCCCTTTCCCAATTTATGGGTCTCTAGTAATTTAATTTTTTAAATATATTTTTATTTCATTAAATTTTCCCAATTACATGTAAAACATACGTTTGTTTGTTTTTTTTAATTTTGAGTTCCAAATTTTTCTTTTCCTCCTACCCTACTCCTGTACCTTAAGAAGGGAAGCAATATCAATTAAATATGTGAAGTCATGCAAATTATATTTCCATATGATCCATGATGAAAAAGAAATACACACTTCAAAGAAAACACATTAAAAAGAAACAAGAAAAATAAAGAAAATTTCTAAAAATATTCTTCACTTCACACTCAGGCTTCATCAGTTCTCTCTGGAGGTGGAGAGCATTTTTCATCATGGGTCCTTCAGAGCTATCATTATTATCAGACTAGCTAAGTCTTTCACGGTTGATCATTATGATATTGCTATTAGTGTGTATGGTATTCTCCTGGTTCTGAGCTCTTCATTTTCTATCAGTCCATTTAAGTCTTCCCAGATTTTTCTGAAACTATCCTGCTTGTCATTTCTTATAGCACAATGGTATTCCATTGCAATCCTATACCACCACTTGTTCAGTGATTCCCTAATTAATAGATAATCTCTCACTTTTCCATTCTTTGCCACAAAAAAAGAGTTGCCATAAATATTTTTGTATATGTAGCTGCGTTTCCCTTTTCTTTGATCTCTTTGGGTACAGATCTAGTAGTGGTCTGGGTCAAATCGTATACATAGTTTAATAGTCCTCCAGGCATAGTTCCAAATTGTTTTCCAGAGTGACTGGACTAGTTCACAACTCCACCAACAGTGCATTAGTGTCCCAGTTTTTCCATAGCCCCTCCAGCATTTGTCGTTTTTCCTTTTCTGTCCTGTTAGTCAATCTGATAAGTATGTAGTGAGATCTCAGAGTTGTTTTAATTTGTAATTCTTTAATAGCAATTTAGAGCATTTTTCATGTGACTATTGATACCTTTAATTTCTTTTTCTGGAAACTGCCTGTCCATATCCTTTAGCCATTTCTCAATTAAGCAATGATTCATATCCTTATGAATTTAGCTCAGTTTAATAAATATTTGAAAATTGATCCCTTTAGCAGAGAAATTTGCTGAAAAAATTTCCCCCAGTTTCTTGTTTCCCTTCTAATTTTGACTGTATTAGTTTTGGCTGTGCAAAATCTTTCAAATCCAACTTCTTTCATTTCCCTTTAAAATATCAAACCTATAAACTAAAAAAGGAAACAGGTGAATGAACTAGGACATCAAAAAAAAAAAAGAAAATAGATGAAAGCAAATGTTAAAACCTAAAAGAAAATAAGCTTGTTCTACATGCATGTGTGTGTATAAAAGACCCTAGAAGATCATCTATATATTTAGCATCTGAAAGACTTTCCTTCCTGAATCTATCGATTTCATTAAAAAAAAAAAGTTTGGGCTAGTTGGCATGGGGAAATAACCATTAATAAAGGTAATGAGAGAATCTTCCAATTACCATGTATTGAGTCCCTACCACGACCTACAAAAATGAGCCAGACTCAGTGCGCACCCACAGGAAAGTTTCTTTCCCCCGGGTATTCACAATGAAGGATGAGACAGGTCCACCAATGAGTATAATGGGTTATGAAAATGCAAAGGAGAGGGGAAAATGTACTCTGAAATTTCAAAGGAGATTTTGTGGAAGACATACTTGTATTTTTTTTCACACAGTGCTAAAAATGAAAAAAAAAAAACCCTTTTAAGTTCAGGGAGACTAAAGATATTTTCTTGTGATCAGCTTCAATGTGCTGAATATATATATTTTTTTAATCCTGAGGCAACAGTTGAGGCAGCAATATTTCATCAATTGAATAGAAGCTGGCGAGGTAAGGCAGAAGCTGCGGCTCTGAGGAGTGGCTGGATGGTCCGCCTCCACTTAATGCTAATGAACCACTTCCGAGCAGAAATTTGAGCTCAGTAGAAACTCCAGGAGGGGGTATGCTTCATTAGGCTTTGAAAGCTTGAGAATGTTAAAGGGGCTGCTTTTCCTCCCTCATTTCCAGCGAATTGCTCAAAGCACAGGGATGTTCCTCCCTGGAACTTAGAATTCACTACTTTCTTCATTAATTTTGACCTTTTTACATTCAAAAAGTTAACTTTCTAGGAAACAACAGCAGACTTCTTCTACCTGCTGGGCAGGATTGTGCTTAAGCAGGCACTGCTGGTGCCCACCAGCTCCCCAGGGAGGGTGGGGAGCCATTTTTCAGAAACAGTGCTATAAAACCTCTTTGGAGTCTCTAATGATACAGAACCACCTTTCCTCTGTTAGCTGCTGCAGAATAATGAACACAATCAATAGCTCTTTGTGACCTCTTCTCTGTGGTTCCACCAGAGGAGAAAGCCATCATCCCAAGAGTCACCATCTTCCTCTCACAGAAACACATTCAATCACTCAGCCTCTTGCTTGCCCTGTCTCTGTCTGTCTGCTCCCTCCTCCCTCCTCTGCCTCCTATTTTTGTCAATTATTTTCACAGATTTCAAACAGTTTCAAGCTTCTGTCTTCAAAAAAAGGAATGGAGTTAAAGTCTTAAAGTCTTTCCTTGCTTTCAGTGATCTGGAAAACAATCTTAAAAGTGGCCATGTGGTGTTCTGGGTAATTCCACAAGAGGGAGGGGGAGGACACAACAGTGTAGCCAAGAGTCTCTATTTAAGCTTGGTTTGAGAGGATCTGAGCAGAAGTAACACCTTGAGTTAATCAACAGCCAGCAAGGACATGGAGAAAGATTGGTTTTGTCTGAATTCAAAAAAACACAATGATGTCAACAATGTGCCCTTCCTTTGGGAAGGTAGGCAAATGTGTACTTGTTTTTACAAGGTCTTACTCATTAGTAAGTGTCATGAAAGTTTAATGTAATTCCTTTTTTTTTTTTGCTTTTTGGAGGGCAGTTAGGGTTAAGTAACTTGCTCAAGGTCACACGGCTAGGTTTTTGTTTGTGTCTGCATTAAGTGTCTGAGGCCAGATCCAAACTCATGTCCTTCTGACTCCAGGGCCGATACTCTACTCACTGTGCCACCTAGCTGCCCCATGTAACTCCTTTTTAAAGACTAACAAAGACCAGTGCTTTCTACTTTTATTGAACTTAAACAGTCAAAGGACTTCCCTGGGCCTCAGTTTCTTCATCTGTAAAGTGAAGACATCAAACTAAATGGCCTCTGTGGTCCTTTCAAGCTCTGCATCAATGACTCTACTTTTACATGGTCCCTTTTACCTCTCTGGATTCATGACATAAGCTGTTTAAACAGTCTGGGGCATCTTCTCTCCCAACATTGTATGATGGTCATTAATTTCAATGAGGTGTGCATTCCTGCAGGCCATAGAATTGGAAACTGAGCCAGGAAGATGAGGTGTATTGCTCACTTTGGAATAGTCTTTCTGTCCTGGATACTAAACCATTATTAACTCAATACCTTTCTGTTTCTTTGAGATTTTGGTGATAGCAAAGTACATTTCAGACTAAGACGTCATAGAAAGTAGGAATCTACAGGAAATTAGCACAAAACCAGGAAGCCACAACAGAAAGTGCAGTGTAGAGTTCAATTTCTTTGTTTTGTAAACTAGATATAAATAAGAAAACATCTTATGACCATAGTGGGGTGGGGGTGGATTGGAGGAAAAATCTTCTTAGAATAAAATTTATTAATAAATATTTTTGATATAACATGGACCTATCATGAGAATCATCTTGATTTCTATGGCTTGACTTTGATTTCCATTGTCATAATCAATGATTATAGAAGAATAAACAAATTATTGCTGCATTTCCAATCTTATCAGTCCCTTAATTTCCTTAATAGATGATAAGATTATTTTATATGTAATTCCTGATAATCCAAGATTAGTATAGATTACATCAGTATCCTATAGTAGTCATAAAGACCTTTTTATTGAGTTGCAAGCAGTGGCTTGCTTAGAAGTGTTTAATTTGAAGAAATGTATGCAGGACACACTTCTAATTTAATCTGCCTTCTTAACATTTCCCCCATCACTTTCTTAAGCCTAGATAATCAAAATGACAATAAATTAAGCCCTTATTTGCAGTGTTTGCCAATTTCTAAGGTGTGAATGCTCACACTGAAAATTTAACAACCCACCCTCCAAAGCCAGTGGGAGCTGGCTTCAGCACACCCCTGGGAGCAGGGAACTCACACAGAGTTCCCTTCAGGGAGTGGGTGCCCTCAGCTAGAGACTTTTTAAAACTAATCCTTGCAAACTAGGACAGCTAACAGTGACCTCAGGCATTTCTAAACTATAGAAGGACTGTACATTGTGCCAATGGCCCCTACATACTATAAGTTTAATATGCATTGTGAAGCAGTAGGCATTAATAGAGAATTTGGCATTTAGGATTTTCCCTATAGTATACAGACCAAATTACTTCATCATCATCAATCATCAGCACCATCATCATCACCATCTATAAACATTCTCTACCATTCATGGTAACTAGAGCTAGAAGGGATCTAGGTGACTGGCTTAGTCTCACCCACTAATTTTTACAAAAGAAGAAATGAGGCCAAAAAACCCCCCAAAAAACAACCCAACCTTGCTTAAGGTAACTAGGTACACCAAAAATATTATGAAAATTTGTAGTCTAGAAGGATCTTTTCAAAGAACCATCATACTCAAGATGGTAAAACTCATTGGCCAGTGAATTAAACCTCAGCCTCTTAATTCTGAGATATGTCAAGTCTTAAAATGGGCATCTAGGTGGTATTGTAGTAGATAGAATGTTGAGCCTGGACTCATCTTCCTGAGTTCAAATCTGATCTCAGACACTTACTGTGTGAGTCTAGGCAAGTCACTTAACCCTGTTTGATTCAGTTTCTTCATCTGTAAAATAAGCTGGGGAAGGAAATAGAAAACCACTCCAGTATTTTTGCCAAAAGACCCCAAACAGGGTCACGAAGACTTGGAAGTGACTGAACAACAACAACAAAAGAAAGTGGCTAGATAATTATTCTAATTCAATTCAATCCAACAAGTATTTATTAAGAACCTAATATATGCCAGATCCCATGCTCAGATCTGGCTACACAAAACAATTCTTTGCCTCAATGAGCTTATATTCTATTTTATAATTGGAAATATTTCCTGCCTAATCAAAGCCAAGCTATCCCAATGGGATAGCAAAAACCTGCCTGATCCAGAAGAGTGAGTTAGCATCCTTGTCAGTCAATGATCCATATTCTACCCCTTTTTCCTGCCCCTGAATCCACCAAATCTAATTTGTAGGATGTGAAGTACTGTGAGAGAGCCAAACTGCTGTAATCCTCATCAAAACCCACTCACTCGATGCATTGTCCAGTCTTCATTCCTTCCAGGAGCCTGGCAAACTGGAAATGACTAATCATTCAAGTACTCTTCTTTGTTTTTGTTTGTTTTTTTTTGTTTTTTTGTTTTGCTTTTTGGAGGGCAATTGCGGTTAAATGACTTGCCCAAGGTCACATGGCTAGTTTTTGTATTAAGTGTCTGAGGCCAGATTTGAACTCAGGTCCTCCTGACTCCAGGGCCAGTGCTCTATTCACTGCTCCACCTAGCCACCCCCTCAAGTACTCTTCCTTCTTATTCCATCTCCCATTCTGCCACCTTTCAGAAATGCAGACAAAATCTTACCCTAACAATGCCCTCAAGTTTCTCCCTAATAGTGTCAATACCAACAAGACTATTAATCAGGAAGGGGTTCTATAGAGATACCTCCACACTCCAAAATGCTAAATATAACAATTAAACCTGTGAAAATCCATAACGAGGGATCTATAGATCTGTAACTTCTATCTTTTTTTTTAGTTGGGCTGTGGTTAAGAACTTGATTTTCTGATTAGTGACTTGGAATGTTTGGTCCATTGTGGGGAGTGGAAAGGGGAAAGGTTCTGTTCAATTTGATAGGAGAAGGTGGTGAGATAGAAGTCTCAGGACTGCTGAGAAGTGTATAACTGTTACTGTCAGGCCATTTTTCTGAGAATCCCTGCTGCAGTGTCATAACCCAGCCTTGAAAAAGTGAAAAGTGGGAAACAAATAACATTATTTTTGTAAGGAATTGAAAACTCACTCTTCTCTAACTTTCCTGGTAGGAGTTCAAAAACACAGCATGAGCACAAATCATAATACCCTTGATTTTGCTTCTCTGGCCATCCTCCTGGGCCTCAGCCTATTGTTATACTTCCTATTAAGGCATAATTATTCTTTTGAGTCAGAGAAGGCTCAAATGTCCAGGACATTGATTTATTCTGATCTGATGAATGACTATTTCCTCACATCTCCATGCTCCTTACAACCATGGCAAAGATGAGCATATGGAGATATAGGCGAAGACACTCATTTTGCAAAGCCCTAGTATGGAATCCTAACAACTTACAAAGTGGCATCCAAAGATGTTGACTTTGCATTTATAAACACCCTTTGATTGAATGTGGCAGGATGGACTGAGGCTATTGTAGGAGCCATAGAGTTGAATGAGATCTGGTTTCAAATCTTGTCTTGGCCATTTCCTAGCTGGGGGCCATGGGCAGCCTCAGGTTCCTTATGTACGAAATGAGAGCAGTCATACCATCAGTTGTCATGAAGCAATAATATACATGAATCCCTTTGCAAATTTCAAATCACTCTTTAAATGTCAGTTATTCATATTTATTATGTGATCCAAGACAGAATCTTTAAGCAAGAGAAAAATTCACAGCTCTTTAACTTGGGAGTACACGCCAATGACTATAAGAAAGATGAATAGGACTGCCTTGTTCTAATGATAATCTAATGAATATTTACTAATCAGCCTTCCAATTATTAAAATAACCTGATGGCCACCTTCACTGTCAAATTTGCACTTAATTTGCTGCTAGAGCTCAGTAAATATATAAAGCATTGAAAAGAAAATAATGCTTGCTGGGACAAGTGGAAGTCTGCTTTGGTGAGAATGGACAAAGAAACATACAAAATTCATGTTCTTTAGCCCCATGAGATATGATGACTGTCCATATATGACTAGTGCCATACAGGAATTGTTTGGACATTTGTGAAAGTCAGTGATTGGCCTCTTAAGACCTTGGATCCCAAACCATAGCAGCTGATGCAACTGAGATTAGTTGGGGTCTGTCCAGATATGGCAGATAAGTTCTACTCACTGTTTCCCAGAAAAAGTAGCCCAATTTCTACTTGAGATGAGAACTTAGAATAGAAGCTGGCTCAGCTCAGGGAGGAGATAAAAAGCCATCATTCTCCTCAATTCCATGCAACAAATGTGTATTAATTCCTTAAACCCAGCAAATCACTATGTTGAGGAAGAAAAGACAAAAACCAACCCAATAAACCAACACAAATCCATCCTTGCCCTCAAGTAGCTTACATTCTAATGGCAGATTTGCCACATCACAGACAAGTTCATACAAAGGGAATTCAACTTTACCTAAAGGGATTTTGATAAAGAGAACACCAGCAGTGGACTCCAGCATTGGTATTATCTTATTGGTCTTACTCAGGGAGGGGCAGCCCATGGTTCTCAGATAACAGAGATGAGGAGAAAGAGCAAATGTTTACAAGTTGCTGGGAGGCTTCTCCATTTCCATTGGGAGCCTCCTTTTTTGCTATATACCAAAGTGGAGAAGAGTTGTTTAAAAAAGCAATTTCCATGGAAGTCTGGAAGGCCTGAATTCAAATACAAATCAAGTCTGACCTCAGCTGCTTACTAGCTATGTGACTCTGGACGAGTCACTTAACCTCTGTCTGCCTCAGTTTCTTCAACTGTAAAATGGGGGTCATAACAGCACCTACTTCTCAAGGTTGTTTGATGATCAGATGAGACAATATTTATAACATGCCTAGCACAGTTCCTGGCACATAGTGATCATGCTTGCTTCATGGATGAAATTCTTATTTCTGTGGACATAGAGCCCTGGTCACTGAAAGACACAAAATTGGGAGATGCCTCCCTCCTTCATCTTCTCACTTCCAAGTTCAAGTCTCCAAACCTAATCTCATTGGACCCTTTGACCAATCATAACATCTGGTCCATTGTTCTCACAGAGTATGGACCCTGGCAGAGACTGCATCACTCCCAAACTTAGGGTCAGAAGTACAGCCCTCCCTCGGCTCTCTCATTATCCTTGTAGTAAATCATCACAGGTTCCCCCACCAGCCTTCCCAAAGGCAGCAGGAGGGACTCCCAGGAAGAATATAGTTCTGCTCTCCACATTCTTATACAGTTGAATATTTTCTTCCTTGTTACTGTGCCCAGCAGCCAGAATGCTCATCTATTAAACAAAAGCATAGTTTCCCATTCATTCTGACTAATAAAAATGAAATATTCTATAGGATACAAAAATATAATGAGTTTTCCAAGTTTTTAACTCCCTTGCTCCTGCATGCTCAAATATCCCAATGGATCCACACAATCATTGTTTAGATTCCGACACCGATCCATGGCTCCCTATTCATGTGACTCGTTTTCATATCCCCTGCCCCAAAAGACAAAAACAGAGTTCACTACAAAAGGTATACATGCCATGCTGAAGTTCATCTCAGTTTTCTCTGCCTCCTATCACATAAGATGAAATCAAATCAGACCATTTTAGTTCAGGTGAAACAGGAAGTTAGGGGGCTTTTGGGTCAGCACAGTTTTTCCCACCTTGAATGGAAATGAGAGATGCTATGTCGTAATGAATAGGTAGACTGAGGGGTCAAGAAAATTCAGGTTTAAATCCCACCTCTGACATAGAGTGGCTATTTGGCCCTGGTTGTTCAATTGTTTTTATTCAGTTGTATCTGAATCTTTGTGTCCCCATTTGGGGGTTTCTTGGCAAAGACCCTGGAATGATTTTTCCTTCTCATTTTACAGATGAAGAAACTGAAGCAAACAGAGCTAATTGACTTGCCCAGGGTAACCAGCCAGTGAGTGTCTGAGGCTAGAATTGAGATGAGCCTTCTGGACTCTAAGCACTGTATCACTAGTGTTTAGCGCTCCCCTCCCAAGTCACAATCTCTCGATGCCTCAGACAAGTCACTAAGACTGATGCTTTAAATTGCAAGAAAGGTCCTGATCTCCACTGCTAGAGGGAGTCCTCCCCATTAATAACATCTTGGGCATGGACCAAAACAAATGAACTGGACCAAAATCATGGCAAAAGTAGCAACGATTTTTCTCCTTTGACTGGTACAAAGTTAGGGAAGGAAGTGTGGGTTTTTATTCTACACATTTTCAACCAGTAAAACCCTGTTTTTATTCAGCATTCGAAAATAATTTTTTCTTCTTGTTGTATTTATCAGAGTTTTGCTGGTAGCTACAGCCTTAATGAGAGCTGGTAAACACACAATCATGTCAATTCAGGACTTTTGCAATAAGTATTTTTTCCCTTCCCTTTCCTCTCCCATAGACGATCTTTAGAGAACCCTACAAAGGCTACCTATCATGCCATTCTGAATACAGCCCTCCAAATTAATGGTTTCTATTAATTAACAAGTAAAACTGGAAAAAAAAGGTAAAAAAAATGGAGGGTGCAGTGTTTTTCATCCAAAGGTGCTCTGCTTTAAAAGATGTTAAACAGTGGAGCCAGGTTTTAATGAATTCTGAGATAGGTTTTAATTAGGGTTGACATATGAACTGAGCAGCCCCACAGTCCCCCATAACATGAAGGGTTCTTTTGAGAACTAAAACCTAGAATTATTCTCTGTAATTAGTGTTCTGAATGAAAAGCTACAAATGGCATATTTGGGGTGCTGGGAGAATACTAATGCCAACTTCAGTCTCAGCAGGCAACCAGAGCATCCTTGCTTCTATTGGCTGATGGAGCTCTGGGTTCCCAATAGTAACCTTGTTGGCATCCAATCAGTAAACAAAAGGTGCCAGGATGCTATGTTTGCTTCTTCTCCACAAAGACTCTGGATAATTTAACTTCCAACTCATTTGCTGTCTGGATTTATAGGTATTTTGTATTCGGTGTGGCTCCGAAAAAACAGCCCTGACATGTCAGACCTGATTGAAAAAATGGTAGGCAGGCTGCCTGTGATGAGGTTTGGGAAGAACTCTATAGATAGGGGTGAGTCAGAGAAGGCACAAGAGAATGGACTAGCTTCTTGGAGGAGGTCGTGTACCTTGTTAATTAGCCAGCAGATCATTGACTGCCTTCAACGGGGAAATTCATTTCAAATCCCCTGTGATGAGGTGGAATTCCTGTAACTACTTCTTTGATACAGCTCAGGAGAGACAGAATGGGGTTATTTTAAAATATTGCCATAACCTATAGCTATAAAAGCTTCCCCCAAAACCAAATCTTCCTTCAATGCCTGATAATAATTGAAAGAGAAAGTGGAAACACAGCCAAAATTTGGTTCAGGGTAGTTTGGACACCATTTCAATACTTTCAATGATGATATTGGATCAAGAGGGGGAATGCTTAAGACTTTGTAGGGAAATATAACATCACATCATATCACCTCACGTCCCACAACACCACATACAACCTAACAACACAACACATAACATCATAATGTTGATTGTCCTTTGTTCTCAGAGAAGACCAAAATGACCTCACTACACTACAGCCAAGTTTCAGTGTGTCTGACTGTGGCTGATCAGACCACTCCAAGCTTGGGAGGCTCTACCACATATAGTCTCCATGACCCTTTGGGGCCAATTATGTGTGTGTAAACACATATCTTGATTACCAAAAAAGTGAAGGGAGAAATTCCTGCAAAAACTCTTCCGATTCTCTTGGATGTATCCTCAGTATTACCTCGTCCACCTGTGTCCTCTTCTTTTCCTTCTTTCTTGCTGTCTTCTCCTCCCTTCACTGCCCCCCTCCTTCATTCTTTTTTCTTGCTGCTGCTTTTCATCTTCTTGCTCCTCATACTTATCTTTATCCTTTTCTCCCCACTTGATCTTCTTCCTCTCTTCCTCTTTCACTGCCTCTTCCTTTTCCTCATCTTCCTTCTCCCTAATCCTGCTTCTTCTTTTTCCCCCCACATTTCTCCCTCTTCTCCTCTTCCTCCATCAACATGGTTACAATTCCTATTTGTTTCTAGTACACTGGGACACTCAAGGAATATTAAGCGGGATCCCAACTTCTTAGAACCCATAATACAAAATGGACAATACCAACGTAAGCTAGGATATAAACAAATTCACAAAGACTGTAATTCTGCCTATCCCAAGTCAATATTAGAACAGAAATACGTTACAAAACATTTATTAAATAATATCTGCCATTTATTATATAGCAGTAATTGTGAAATCTGCACTTTTTTGTAATCCATCCTTCATAATTTATAAAGTTGGGCCTTTTGTGGGCAAAGGAGATCTTAATAAAGGAAGGAAGTGTGTTTCATTGCTTAAAAGAGGGTGCAAAGAGCCCTGGTTCAACCATAAGAACACTCAATGAAAAACACAATAATTAGATTTACATGGGAATCATTGAAGAGGAAAACTCATCCATTAACTTAGTACAAAAAAAAAACCCTCCTCCTCACACAAATTGCATATTTCTGATATTAAACATTTCAAATTCAGAAAACTATCTGAAGATACCCTGACTGGGAAAAATGAATCATCATCATAATTTATAGAAATTAGACATTTTTTCATAATTTTAAAAGATTAAAAATAAATGCTCAGTACTAAAAACCTAAGATTGTTAAAAAGGTTTAAAAAACAATGGCATTTTTCCAGCATCTGTCACAAACAAGCTTTCATTCCCATCAGAATGAGCAGGAGAGATGACTTTGACACTGATTTTATTGTGTAAACCATACCATTCAGGACAATTACTAAAATGACTGCTGCTTGTTCACTTTCTAATGTTCCTGGACAGTTTTGCATATCTTTCTTGTAAAGCTTTCATTTTCAGTTCCCAAGCAGTTGTCTTTTCTTCCTGATCAGCTCCTAAATGAACAGACTCCACAGAGAAGATAGGATTCGGACATCTTCCTTTGGATTATTGCATTGACCCTGGTAAAGAAAAGGAAAGGTCCCAAGAAGCAGCCAGCTCATTGAAGGGTCAAAGCTGTACAGCAAGGAGATAAAGAGAAAAAAAAGTTTTCTTTCTTCCAACTTTAAAAATGCATCATAGCAAATGAAAGAAAGGGTTCCATTCCTTGAAGAGGAAACTGTTCTCCTTGGTGAAAGAACAAGATATGGGTAGTATGGTTTCCTCTTGTGAACATGAATCTGAAGAGGGCCTCACCTAGCTCAAACTACACCTGAGGCAAATTCCATTGACAGCACCATGGATGGAAAATCCTGTAGGTTCTGGGTTGAGAAGCACATCCCACAGAGGGTTTGCTATGACTCAGGAGCACTCAGAAGCAAGATAAAGGAACAACAGTTGATGTGGAGAGGAAATATGGAAGCAAGCCTTTGTCTGGGGGGAAGGGAGAGGAAGGTACTCCCCAGGATGTTAACGTCCAGGGTCAAAGCCCCATGTGTCCTATGATAGTTACTGTTCTACATAAGAATTCACATCAGCTATGATAACCAGGTACTAATTCTCTCTTCTCTTTGATATCTAGACTAATTCCAGTGTGTAAAATACTTTATTATTAATAAGAATAAAAAGATGACGTTATGGCTTATACACATGCACCTATATGCACATACTCATGCACGCATAAGTATTAATATAGCTTCCTCTAAGCATTAACACCAGTCAACACCCAGAAGAAGCATAAACTTGGACCATTAATTGTCAAAAGGCATAAAAAGCCCTGCCTATCTACAGCACTATCTTGTGGATCCTCATGAGAAGAGAAGGACTAGATTTGGGGGCAGAGCAGCTGGGTCTGAACACTTTCCCACTTAGGTGATCCTTAATTCTCAGCTACCTCACTTGGAAAATGAATTAGCCCTAACTCAAATTCCAGCTAGTTGACTTCCAAAACTCTACCAGCTCTAAAACCATGACCCGTTTCCTACATGACAATATTGGTTTTCTACTCTTGTTTATTTGCCTAGCTTCATCAGGCCATAGAGTTCATTTCATTTTTCTTCCCAGAAATGTCAGATAATGAAGGAAAAGAGAATTGATATGAAAACTAACAAAACAATTAAGGAAAAATAAGTTTTGGTGACATGTGAGTGAGATTTACATTCTAATCAAAGAAATGTAGAAAGAAATTCATGGAGGTAAAGGATGTGTCCTAAGCAGCATGCCAACCTGAGAACAAAGTCCTAAGGGAAGCATGCCCACATCCTTTTGAACATTCCCTTCTTCTGGGGCATGCTGCTAAAATACCCAGCTAAAGTGCACACTGCCACACACCTGTAAAGAATAGCCATCAACATATATCTCCTTTCATCAAATCTCTGGGTGCCACACTCTGCGTTTTTTAATGCAATCAATTGACAGAAAATACAGACGTGGAAAATTGCTTCAGCTTAAAGCAAAGCTCAGTGAAACTCAATCTTCACTTGGATGCTGTGCAAGGTAGTAAGAGGTTTTATGTCTATTAGCAGAACAACTACAAAAACAATTGGGCCACCCTCCTGGAAATCAGTTTGCAGTGATAAATAATTAGATGTTCAATTGTGATTTCCTATAGCAAGAAAAAAGAATTCTCTATTGCAGCATAGTTATGTATAGATAAAGAATGCATACACACATATGTGCTCATATATATATCCTATATATACAAACATATAACTTATAAACATATATAACTCATATATTCATATGTATACCTACATGTATGTAAATACATATTTGCATTGGTCATACAGCTAGTATTAATCAGAGACAGAAGAAGAACCCATTTCTTCCTGCCTCTAAGGCCAAAGTTACATGTATTACATTGTCTTGCCTATCTCTCAACATTTATAAATAGATTAAAAAAAACATCTCTCTGAGCAAAACCATAAATACCCTTAACATGCAGAGTTCTAAAAAAACTAGAAATTCTCTTTTTCAATCTATTAAATTTTTGTATCTAGGCATTCCACTCTGGAAGGAAGAAAGGAAAGGAGAGAGGTGGGGAGAGGGGAGAAAAATAGTAATAGGGAGGAGGGAGAGAGGGAAGAGGAAAGGAAGAGAGGAAGTAAGAAGTAATGGTAATAGATTTGTAATTCTTTCTTTAAAGCTCAAACCTAATGGCACATTTAGATGCAGATGCCATAGAAATCAAAATATTTTCATTGCCACTTTCCTAACCAAGATCTCATGATTTTTCCTCTTTTCCTTTGTGTATTAGCACCATAAATTCAACCAAGAGAAGTCCAAAGTACACATTGATGATAGAATGTTGTTATATGTAGCAAAGGTGAGAAGACGGCAGCACAGAGCCTATGGAAATATAGACCTTTTCTATCCCATAATTGAGGGGTGAGAGGCTGTGGACAGATGTCCTGGAAGAAATGCCCACAGGGGCAGGCTTTGATGAGCACCATGATGAAGCAAGTAGTTGATGGAGAACTTGGGAGTTTGTGAGGGATTACCCATTTCCTCTCATTTGATCCTACAGTTATCTTGTGAGATAGTAAATCCAGGTATCAGTATCTCCACTTTGAATATGGGAAAACTGAGGTTTAAGAAAGTCATGCTATCACATGGCAGAAGGTGGATTCAGACTCAGCTTTGTCTGGACACCAAGTCAGGGCTCCTGCCACTCCTATTGACTCCCCTGTCTTCTCCATATTGACTATGTTGGACTCATAGATCAACTTCCAGAGAGCTATGGAGTGCTGAGGCGAATTGAATCTAATTTAATTCAATTGAATTGAACAGAATTATATCATCTACGTTATCAAATGATACAGCAGAAAAGAATGCTAGATTTGAAATCAGAAGATGGGTTTGGATCCCGGCTTTGCTATTTGACTGATTGTGCCCATCAGGAAGCTGCCTGGCCTATGTCTCACCTTCCTCAGTTGTCAAAGGAAAAGCTGTAAGTTGGCAGGTTCTAAGTCTCCTTTCAGACTTTAGGAATCTTTAGGCTGCTAAGTAGTCAGTCTGCATGTGCCATCTTCCCTTTGCTTCCGTGCTTTGCCTGTCTCTTTAAGAGCACATTTTTTTATCTTTCAATTGTGACTGGGTGCCAGATGTTTGGGAAGGCACCTTCCTCTTCCATTAGGTGATTCTGTTGCTCTGAGACCAGTGCTTTCAAGAGTCCATCAGGGAAACCTCCTAAAAATGGCAGGATTGCTATTTCCATAACATTGTCTTCAGCTGTTAACTCTCCAGAACAGTTACAAGTCAAAAAAAGACTCAAGGAATCAGGAGCCTTCCCTTAATGGACCTCAGGAGACGCCACTGCTGTTTAGTCATTTTTCAGTCTTATTCAGCTCTTTGTGCTCCCATTTGGGGTTGTCTTGGCAGAGATACTGGAGTGGTTGGCCAGTTCCCTCTCCAGCTCATTTTACAGATGAGGAAAGTGAGGCAAACAGAGTCATACAGTTCTTAAGTGTCTGAGGTTGGTTTTCAATATGGGAAGATGAGTCTCCCTGCCTCCAGGTGCAGGGCTCTGTCCACTGCACCACCTAGCTGCCTTAGGTGATGGCCAGTATCCATTAGTTGGCTCACCATGTTTCAATCTTGATGCTGTGGGAGGTAAGATGGGAAAATTTTTCTCCAAAGCATCATAGTCCCCCTGTGATTCTAAACCCGTAACAGCTCTTCAGGAGGCCCTCTTTCTGATTGTGCTCTTAAAATTGTCATGCTTTAAACACATTTGACAATTTGAACCAGAAGTAGAATAAAGAACTAGACTTGAAGAGTGAATAGCAAGTAATAAACCTTTCATCCATCCATTCATTCACTCACTTTTTTAAATTGAGTCCTGGACCTGGAGCCTAGGACACCTGAATTCAAATCTGGCCTCAGACACATACTAGCTATGTGTTCTGGGCAGTCACTGTACCTCTCTCTGTCTTAGTCTCTTCACCTATAAAATGGGGATAATAAGAGCACCTCTCTGCCCCGGTTGTTGTGAGAACATGATGCTTGTAAAGTACTTTGCAAACCTCAATGCTATAGAAATGCTTAGTATTTTTGTTGTTGTTACCATAGAACATAAGTGTGTATCTATATCTGTCTATCTGCATACATACACATACACATTAAAGACTTTTTTCCAAAGCACATTGCTGGATTGTTAAACCATAAGAGAATGAAAAACAATGATAGATGGGAATCACCAAGTCCTTTAAGGTTTACAATGTATTTTCCATATATCGATTCTTATAATGATGCTATGAAATTGATGTTCTTTTTATACTCATTTTATGGATGAAAACACTGAAGCTGAGAATGGTTAAGTAACTGGCCCAAAGTCACACAACTAGTAAGTCAATCACCAAGAAATCCCACTAAGGTTTTCCTCCTTCCAAGTCCAATATTTTGCACCTTGTTACACAATATTCATCTAGGTGCTTGGGAGAGGGAAGGGAGAGAGAGGAGTGGAGTGAAGTACATGTTGCCAACAGATGCTTACAGAGGCCTGGCCCAGACTTCATCATCATTGGAACTTTCAATATGGCAACTCTCTCTACGATTAACATCTCTAACTTAGAATCTTAGGGAGCTGGGTAGCCCCCTGAGAGGTTAAGGAATTGGCCCAGGGGACTCGCACCCAGAGCTGCCCAACTCCAATGCATTCAACCTGTCTCTTTGTTTATTTTCTTAATTTCACAAAAATCTAGCAAAATCCCAAATATCTTTTTCTGAGGTTTATTTAAAAAACAAAGCCTTTCCTTTCCTTCAATAAGACTGTCGTTCTCTTATAGTCAACCTGCTTGTGAAAAATGGCCAAACATTTGATAGTTCTGTAACAATCTCCATGCCAGGTTGTTGGAACAGTTTCTAATTGTGAGCTCTTTGCTTTAAACATGAAATCTTTGCCCTGATGGATGGAAAGAGTTGGATAACAATGGAAGGTGAATTGAAAAGAGCAATTTCAGGGGCCAGACATTGGGGGCTTCTAAACAGATAGAGCTCAATATCATGTCTGATCTTTTATTATTTTCTTTGCATAACAAGAAGTATCCATGCACATGTGTATATAGTATATGTGCTACCCTTTTCAATAGAGCATAATTTCTTAAGATTTTTAAAAATTCTTATTGTTCTTTTGAAAGCAGCTTAATATCTATACACCTCTTATTCCTGGACCCTTGTCGTTAACCATATATTACAGTGTTATGTCAAGGACCTGATTAGATGGAGAAAAGCAGAAAAGTTAATGAGACAATCTGACAGTTCAGTCATATGGGCTCTAGATTTGTTGCCCATAACTGGGATTGTAATTATTATTCCCTCATGATTAGGTCAATCTCCTGCATTCCAAAGCGAGAGTTCCCAATATCCTAAATTATATTGTGCACATCTTTTTAATGGCATCTGACACATATTGGTTGTCTTTTCTTTGGACACCAATATGAATCTTACAAATGATTTTTTGATGTCTGTATTTTTCACATTCCTCATCATGTTCTTTTGTGATGAATTAATTATTATATTCCATATAACTTTCACTTCCCAAGGCAAGATTTCATATCTCTGTAAAATATTAAGCTAAAAAGGTGGTAGATAAATAGCAGTCCATTTTTTTCCTTTTCTAGCAAAAGTTCTACTGGAATAATTCTATTTGTCAACTTAAGAGGGCACCAGAAATCAGGATTTAATGTGGGATTTTGAGATCTTTCCCAAAGTGAACAGATGCCCCCAAATGGTCAGTTTATAGTCATCCATCTTGTTCTACATTTCTATTTACCTTTTCAAATAAATCAAGCACATTCATTAGATATTGTTGGCCCCGTAATGAGACTATATTTCCTCTTGAAAGACTTCATTTCACCAATACATCACACAAATGTACATGGAAAGTAACTAGGGCTATAGAGAGAAGAAATTCTTTAACTAAAGTGGTGAATTTTTTTTTTCATTTTTTTAAAGCACCAGAGACTGTCCCACTTAGAAAATCCATCTGCAATACATTTTAGAGCAAATAACTTCATTTCTGGACAAGCCACATGAGACTTTGCCTATGCAAATCAAACATTAGTAATGAAAAGAGTGATTTTGGAACAGAAATTATTAAACTAGTAAAGTTTGTTTACTTTTCAGATTAAATAACTTGCCAACTGAGTAGGACTTTTTTTTCTTCCTTCATTAAAGGTAGAAAGAAACCATTGCCATTTGAATTAGAGAAATCCAGTTTCATAATTTAGCATGTCAGTTACAATGCAATTTCAGTCTTGGAATTGTTATTTTCCAAAGTTAAAACCACCCTGGAGAAAGGATACATATCTTAATGGCCAATACGCCAGGAAGCTGAGTTCTTTGGACATTCTGACAAGTAGTTAAAGTATATGTTTACCCAGCTAAGCTTCATTAGAAATGTACAACTGACAAAGCAAATGTATGCTCACTTATTACTCCTACTGGCTGAGTTGACAGGTCGCTTTTTTAAACAGTTGAGTGAGAAATCAACTCAAAGGAAAAGACATAATGCTCTCTCTATAAGATGATCTTTTGTCTAATTTCCACCACTTTCCCTTCCTCTGTTGCTCTCTTGTTTTCTCTGCTACATAAAGTGTTTTCTACATACATACAACAAGTATACATGCCACCTTCCCCAGTGCTCTGATGGATCCGGGATCTCATTGATGTGGTTGTTTCCAATGGTGCCCATTGACATGGATACTTCCATATTACAACCCTTCCAAGACTTCCCATCCCAGATGACTCACATTCATATCTCCTATAATTCACAGGGGATTTCTTCCACAAGTTAGGAGACTTTATACTTTTAACACTGTATGATTACCAAAAAAGAATGAGGACTGTCCTTTGGTTATCCTCCCCTTTTTGGAGAAATGTATGATCCGTAGATCAATATGTAAATGTGTGACCGTAGCTAATGTTTTCATTTCTTACAAGCGATATTGTTATATAACTTGTCTAAATAAAGATGGGCAGGTATATGTTTTTTTTTTTTAAAGAGACTAAAGTTAATAAATTAATTACTTCCTTAGAAGTAATTAACTCCAGAATGGGAGAGCAGAGTGCAGATCAGTTTAAGATATCATTAGCCCCAAGACCATTTTTGTCATTTTCATTTGAATGAGAATGTTGTTTTGCTCAATTTACCCTATTCCCAATACAAAAGGATTCACACCCCATTGTGTGTGAGTAACAAGTTAATGTTTTATCTGAAAACACAATAATGGAAAATTCTGATAAATTAAAGCAATATTTGTTGAAATTAGGGCTTAGGAAAAATGTTTCCATGTGATAATTACTAAACTAGTTTCTGTGAACCAGCAAACTTTAGCAGAAACATTCAGTCATTGTAATGGCCGATCTTGTTGAAACAATTGTGAGGCTATACAAAAAAGGTAATTGTATTTGGTTAACATGATAAGAATTTGAACATTCAAATGAATTTTTAAGAAATGAAATTAAAATAGCTTAGTTTTCATAGGATCATAGTACTTATACCAAAAGTCACCCAAGAGAATTAAGTAGATTGAACAGTCATTTATTAAGTGTCTGAAGTATGCAAAGCAGTATGGGAGACAAAGAAAAAAAAAAGCAGAAACAAATGAATTTAGCCATAATCCCTGTTTCATGGAATTTACAATTTAATGGGTAAATCACATACAAATACTGTTAACTATAATATAAAATAATATAGAATGTCTATTAGACAAGTACCAAGTCTCCCTATCGTGTCTAGAGGAGGAAGATTTTAAGGTAAAAAAGATTGTGAAGGTTGGGAAGTTGAACTTTTGCTTCTTGGCTTATTAGACATTAGATCCAACCCCCTTCATTTTACAAATAAGGAAATTACTCAGGGTCGCACGGTCATGCTATCAACAAATATTTGTGAAGTATCTCCTGCCAGCGTCTCTAAGGATAGGAAGACAAAATTGTAACAGTGTATGGTGGCCCTGGTTGTAAAGGACTCTAAATATCAGACAATGTGTCTATGATCCTAGAGGAAACATGGAGTCACTATTGAGCTAGGCAGTGAGCCAGATTCGGACCTTAGCACTATCACCTCTGTAGCTATCTGGAGGAGAGATTGGAGAAGAGAAACCAGAGGCAGAAAGAGAAACTAGTGAGGAGACTCTTGTTGCAATGTTCTGAGTCAGTGATAAGGGCTTCTGGCTGAGAGATATATCAGGGAGAGCATCAACTCCATATCTTCTAATTCTAAATCAATTGTTAATCCTTCTACTAAAGAAAAGAGATAATTAAGAGTTGTGTTTAACTAAAATGTATTTTACTATTTCACTTAACCATGTTTCAGCTCAGAGCATTCAAAACCTGGATCAGACATTTTATATGCTAATAATTTTTATTTCACCCTCTGAAAGCAGGTTAGCTTCTTTTGTATCCTGGTTTTCAAGAATCAAGATACTAATTAAGTAGACCTCACAAATATACTTCATTCAGAGTTCATATTCTTAGTGTGTATGTGAAGGGGGAGGGGGAAGAGAGAGAGAGAGAGAGAGGTGGAGCCATCTGGGAGTCTGGTGAAGTCTGTGAGCTCCTTTTCAGAATCATGTCTTTAAATATATAAAATAAGATATACAGGACTGCAAAGGAAATTATTTATATTGAAATATAGTTTTCAAAATAATTTTAAAACTGATTGAGAGACCTCAGTTTAAGAGGTTGTGCCCAATTTAGAATGTTTACCGTGCAGCAGCTTTGATGTGACCTCTTCCAGATGGCAGTACAAATCGTCTTTTTTCACACTCATCCTGTAGACCATATACGTAAGAAGTCTACTTATTTCATTTTTGTTTCGAAATTCAACCACCAAATGGATGGTTATTTTAAGTGAAATATTTCATTAAATAAGTTTGCAATCATCTTGAAAGAAAAAAATGGAAATGGAAATGAAAATGACACTCATGGCAAAGGCAGGCAGAAACTTAAAGTGGTTAGGGCCATCCTTGACTCCACAGGGTCCCTTTCTGCAGAGTCTGGAAAGGGCATATTTATAAAATAATAATTGAAAAGTCAACTTCTAGAGTTCACAACATGAAACCTACAAAAAAATCCATCCATTCTCTCTCTCTTCTTCTATCACATATTTCTGAAATGACATTGTAGACTTGGAAGAAAGAACGAGTTTTCCTTAAACACCATAGACCTCTTTGCAATTTTCCCCACAAACTTTAAACAGAATAGTGGCTACTTCTAAAAATCACTTAATGCCTTTTGAACACGAGAGATTTGTCTAGACATAGGCCTAGTGTCAAGGTCTTATTTTTGAACTGAAGGCCTTAATTTATGCTGAGAGAAATTCCTACCAATAACCATACTAGAGACTTTTTATAAGGGGTTGGACCATTGATGTGTCTCCTGGGTCCCTAGATTTATTTCTTGGGGAAAGCTACTGAATCTTGGCTCATCTTTTTTTTTTAAATGTTTTTGTCCTTATTAATTTGTTTGTTTACTTTTAGTTTACAAGATTCGGTTCCACAGTTCCTTGAGTTTCAAATTTTCTCCCCCTCCCTCTCCCCTCCCCATTGTGGCATACAATCAAGTATAGGATCTGCAAATACTTTCATATTAGACATTAGTCAGGTTATAAAGAAGGATTGTATCAGATGGAATGAACAATGGGAAAGAGGAAACAAAACCCAACAAGAAAAAGAAAGAGAGCAGGTAGTTTGCTTCAATCTGCATTCAAACTCTGTTCTTTCTGGTTCTGTCTCTGAATGTAGACAACTCTCTCCATCATGAGTCTTTTGGAGTTGACTTATAAACCTGCACTGCTGAGAGGAGTCCGGTCTATCAAAGTTGGTCATCACACATACGTTGTGTCTGTAATTGTGTACAAATTTCTCCTGGTTCTGCTTTTCTCACTCAGCATCAGTTTGTATGAGCCTCTCCAGGTAAATGTGAAGTGCATCTGCTCCTCGTTTCTTATAGAACAATAGCATTCCATTACATTCATATGCCACAACTTGTTCAGCCATTCCCCAATTGATGGGCATCCCCGTAATTTCTAATTCTTTGCCACCACAAAAAGAGCTGCTATAAATATTTTTGTACATGTGGGTCTTCCTCCCACTTCTATAATCTCTTTGGGATTCAACTCTAGAAGTGGTATTGCTGGGTTAAAGGGTATGAAATTATTTATAGCCTTTTGGGCATAGTTCCAGATTGTTCTCCAGAATGGTTGAATCAATTCACAACTCCACCAACAATGCATTAATGTTCCAATTTTTTCACATCCTCTCCAGCATTTGTCATTTTACTGTTTTGTCATCTTAGTCAATCTGACTGGTGAGATGTGGTACCTCAGAATTGTTTTGATTTGCATTTCTCTAATCAACAGTGATTTAGAGCATTTTTTTTTCATATGCTTATAGATATCTTTAATTTCTTCCTCTGAAAACTGCCTGTTCATATCCTTTGACCTTTTGGCTAATCTTTTAGCGATTCTTTTAACCTATTAAGACCTACCAGAAGGCATTTTTAAAAATGTTGTTTATATGGAGAGTTACTTCTTTAAACTATTGTCTGTTTGTTTTTTAGCTTGTTAATATAATGTTTCCAGAGCCCATGAAGGGATTGTTTCAGTTTCTGATTTTATATTCAACAGACTGACTTTTGGCAGAAAGTGAAAAATATTTAGTTAAACCAACTCAAATCCAAATAATGTATCAGATTGCCTAGTTAGACCTATGGTGACAGGAAGGATAGGGCACCAATCATTGGTTTAACTCTTTTGTTTTTAATATACTTACAGTGGCTTTCAGGGAACTAGCGGCATGGATTCTTTTTCATTGACTCATTGGCATTCTCTGTTGTTATTCTGAATGATTTGCTATCTCAGCTATGTGGATATTCCCATTCGTGCCTTTCCCATATTGCTTGTCCCACCCATATCTCCCCACAAAACAAGGTTATTTCTCTATATTTTATGAATTTGCATGGAGATCAATGGAATAGTAATTCTTTGTTAAGTGACCAGTCCATCCTCTTCACCCACCAAGCCTCTGTAGTCTATTGCTTTTCTTTTGTTAATCATTTTGTTTGAGATTCAAACCACATAATCACATGAAATATAAGGAGAGGGGGATTAGAAAAATAAATTTACTAATGTTCAAAATAGCAATGATTTCAAAAATATCTGATAAAGCATTATATACATCCTAATTGGAAAAAAATATTGATTATATATGCTAAAAGATAAATGGGATTCATTATAGTGCTTGATGACAAGGAAAACAATCAGAGCAAGATATTTCACTGAGTAAATTATTCTCAGGGAAACATTTGGGGAAATTGCTAAGAGTGTAAATGAATAACTCTTTGCCACTAGGAAGGAAGTGCACTTTACTGAGAAGTCTGGAGTTGGTCTCCGAGCATCAGAGAAGATAACCTTCCTCAGTCTGCCAAATGGACTCCTCGTCTGCATCTAGCAGAATAATGTTATGGGCACAAGGATCGGTGTGGTACTCTCTCCACTAACATAGATTGTAGCCTATCCACAACTTAGTCTTAGACATTTACCTGAGGCCCAGAGAGGTTAAGTAATTGCCTGTGGTTGCTAAGAGTCAAAGGTGGGGTTGGAAGTGAAGCTTTTCTGGTGCCAGCTGCAGCCATCTGGCCACTGTGGCAGGGCATCTCTCTAATTATGTTGCTATTTGCACTACATCTTTTAAGAAAGCTCTCTAAATTAACCTAAAATTAAAGAGATTTTGTGTAACCTGGAATGCAGGCACATACCAGTTCTAAACAATAAAGATCTGGCCGCTCACATGGAGACCCAGCAGAACCAGAGTGCCTGAGGTTAGGAGTACCAGTGACTTGAGCTTACTCTTTTTCCTAAAAACAAACTCCACAAAGGAAAAATCCTGTGAGGGAGGAAGAAAAAGCTATGAAACAGCAGAAAGCAGTCTCTTACCTAATTCTAGAGAGTAACTTAATTATTAGCATCGGTGCTGGCTCCCATGATGGCCATAAATCATTTCTCATT
Source organism: Gymnobelideus leadbeateri (assembly GCA_011680675.1). Classification (NCBI taxonomy): domain Eukaryota; kingdom Metazoa; phylum Chordata; class Mammalia; order Diprotodontia; family Petauridae; genus Gymnobelideus; species Gymnobelideus leadbeateri. Next base: position 129,154 of record WOXC01005507.1, on the reverse strand, counting down.
GATAGTTATCACAGAAATAGCAAATGGTAATATCCCCTCGTCCATTTTTTAAAATTCTTTCTATTAAAGTCACAGCTAAGCAACTGTGAAAACACAGAGTGAATTTTAGCCACGTGTCTTTAGCTGTTTTTACCATTAAAAAGGTACATGGAAGCATAAAAGGAAAGAGGCTTAAATTTGCAAGGCTGTCCTACAAGTTGAGAAGGCTTAATCATATACAGGGGTTAGCATTTGGCAAGATTTCATGTATGGCACAACACCTTGTGTTGTTTACAGAGGTTGGGAATATAGTGGGCCTGAAAACCTTTGGGAAAAGGAGGAGAACAATCAAATTCTATTCACCAGATGCTTCTGAAGTGTTTGTCATTTTTCCAGTGCATTGTCAATAATGATGAAGTATCGTCCTGCAATTCAGAACATATGCCAGCCGAGGTTGTTGGGGTATAGGCTCCCCCTGGCATTTGTCCCAAAGCTGGCTTCAAATGGCAGCCTGGGCACTTTAGACCCAGGTTACTCTGGGTGCGGAAGACATCCAAACAAAAATATGTATCTGGGGTCGAATTTCCATTTTCTCATGGAGAATGTCACTATGCATGATAAAGATACAGCACAGAGGTTCCTGCTAGGCAGAGTCTTGGGGCAGGACTTTGGAATTCTCCTGATATAACTAGTTGGCATGAATGTTCTTGATGGTTGCACAAAGAAACATTCTGATTTTTTAAAATTATGCCAGAATATTGTGGATTCTGAGACAACCAAGTAACTTATCAATTTTTCTTCTCTCCCATTGCAATGTGTAGATGTGCTCATGCAAACACACATACACACATGCACACACAGAGAGAAAATATTATACTCTTCCTGGGGAAAGAGTCCTAGTGTTGGATTACAATGTCAGTCTAATCTCTAGCTGCTAACCATTAAAAGTTTCCACAAAGTAAAGTTATTCTCTTAAAATTTACATGGGTCCGAGTGCCACCTCTTACATAGGCCAGCATTGTGACTGTGGGCAAATCGTTTTCATCTCCCAAAGCTCTAGGCAGCTTTCTAAGACCATGCATGTATTACTGAGGAGGTCCTCGCTCACACTGGGAGAAGATTCTGCACCTGAGATTTCTGTTCCTATGAAATCATACATTCAGACCTTATTTCTCTCCCTATCACTTAAAATTCTGGTTGACAATTAGTTTGGGTCACAAACACTTCAATAACTTAACAGACATATGTCCTAAATCACTGGGGAACTCTCCCTCCATGCTCCTTGTAACTTGGTCACTCCTTCTCCTTTGGGATTATAAATCCTATCTTTTCCTAGATCCTCTATAGATGTTCTACCTAAAAGCTTGGAAGTCTGCTCAGTCTTTTTGCATTTTGTAGGTTCTAGTGGACACTTGGATGTCCATCTGTTACCTTTGAGTTCTCACCATGTCACAGGTCTTAGTTTATTTTCTAATAATATATTTAATGATAACTATTTTATCATATGTTGTTGTTTTATTCAATTTTCAGTCATGTCCTTTATCGATCCCATTATGGGATTTTCTTGGCAAAGATACTGGGGTGGTTTGCCATTTCCCTTTTTAGTTCATTTTATAGATGAGGAAACCGAGGCAAACAGAATGAAGTGACTTGTCCAGGGTCTCACAGATAGTATCTGAAATTGAATTTGAACTCAGGTCTTCCTGACTCTGTGCACTATGGTGCCACCTAGTAGCCCTACATTTTAAAAATCCTGTACATGCAACTATATAACATGTACATGGAGGGATAAAATATTCAAAAGATATGCACTTTCTAATAGGCATTTTGGCCCATTTTTTGTGGCAACTTTGGTACTCTCTTTCCATATCTATTAACAAAATAATTTGTAAATGTGGGCAAGGATATAGACAGTAAATATTATGGAGAAAAGATAATAAATTCTTCATTATTAATGTAAACATGCAGAATTCACAGCTTCTATTCTGGTCAAATGCTAATAAGGCCCATTTTATGAGAACTTTTCTATTAAGTGACTTAAAAATAAATTCTAGCATAATGAAAAGATAATGTGAATAAATATATTAATTATAATCTTTTATGTAATTTGAAGGCCCACTTTTTAAAATCACCCCCACTACTTGCTTATTAGCATAGAAATGTGATTTGCATAAAATACTTTCATAATCATAGTCTTTTATTCACCTTAAATACAGAAAATCTGTAAATTTGCAAGGACAAAACTAAAATTCCAGCTAACAGGCACGTGACATTTCTTCTTCTTTTTTTTTTTAAAGCAATTGGGGTTAAGTAACTTGCTCAAGGTTACACAGCTAGTCATTATTTGTGTGTGGGTGCTCATTTTCTGAGGCCGGTTTCGATCCTGGGTCATCCCAACTCCGAGGCCGGTGCTCTTACTCACTGTGCCACCTAGCCGCCCCAAATTTTCAGTTACTTTTTTTTTTATTGGTTTTTTTTTGTTTGTTTGTTTGTTTTTGATGAGATAGTTGGGGTTAAGTGACTTGCCCAGGGTCATACAGCTAGTACGCGTCAAGTATCTGGTCAGAGGCCAGATTTGAACTCAGGTCATCCTGACTTCAGGGCTGGTACTCTATCCACTATGCTACCTAGCTGCCCCTGACATTTCTTCTTAAAGTCAACTTTGCTCCAGGTGACAATTAGCCTCCTTTCCAAGTAGCATGTTTTCCATTTAGTTTTTCTGTTTCTGAAATTTGGAAGGATTTAACAAGTGAAAAGAAGGTAACTCACAATTCCAGGCCATAGAGAGAATTTCAGGGCCCACATGATTGCACGATCCCACAGCTTGTTTCTCTGTTCACCAACCAGCTATGAGAATTCAATTTAGTGAAAAGGAAAGTGGGGCGCATTTTAGTTTTAAAATAGAAATAAGTGAGAGGGAGGGTCTACACAGACCTTGAACATTTCAATGAAAAAAAAAAGTCAGTTACCCAGAGGTTTGGACAATATGATTGATGACATATAGTACTCACTTTTTTCTCTTGAATTGAATTTAATTCATTGTCACCCAAGCAGTATCCTGGGCCATTCCTTCTCTTTCTACCTCCTCTTTGTGATCTCATCAGATCCCATGGTTTCCATGATCATTTCTATAGCAACAACCCCCTTGAATTGTCCTGAGCTCAGTCCCACATCATCGCTGGCCTGGTGGATACGTGCATCTGGATGCCCACTACCCCTGAAAAGCAATTTGAAAAGTTGGCATCGAAGTCAAGATTTAAACCATATCATAAAAGGAGAGACTAGGAAATCCTCTCAAGTGGCTTCTGCCTTCTGGCTGTACCTCGTGGCCACAGGGCTTCTGGAAGGGAAGGCTTCAATAAGCCTTGAGGCATTTTGGAAGTATAGTATTTGATCATCTCGGTCATTGTGGTTAGGGTGGTGAAGAGATAGTTTAGCTTTCTTTTGGGAAACCCATTTGCTATCAAAAGGTTAGTTATTGTGATTTAAAATGCCCAGCTGACCCTAAAAGACAAAAGGAAAAACATTGTCTGCACTTGAGGAACTTCTACTGGATGCTCTGGTTCTCATCCAACATAATTCTAATCACACTGAAAACAAAAGCACTCCTTTTCCATTCTTCTACATTTCCCCTGGTTTCCTAGGGGAGGGGGTTCTTAAATTAGCAACAGATTATTTTTGAAAACAAAACACAAACTGCCTGGTGTCCCATCTAATGAGCTAATCGCTGTGATTATGGTAGGATTTCATATTTTGTAAAAGAAGCAACATGTGCACATTTGCTGCCATTAGCAGAATGACTTTTTAATGGATATTGCAATCGCTTGTATCTGATAATCAGACTGAGATTCAGTCGATCCTGCCAACTGCAGAATGAAACAACATGCTCTCTCTTGCCTTACAGGAATGTTCCCTCTGGTTCCCTAAAGAGAAGGGAAAGGAGGGTGAAGCTTCTCCAAGAGGAAATGTTTTTGTAACAAGTTCGCTTTGGAATATTACCATGATTCACTTAACCTTTTCTTCTCTTGAAAGGCTTTCTACCTTTCCTTTGGCTTTTCTTTCTCATAACTCTTGATTTTTTCTTTTAGAAAGTCAGACTCTTAGAAATGCATGCATGGAGGTTCCAAATTAGGGATCAGTAAAAGACTAGTCATTAAAAAATCCAGTTGTTATAATAGAGCATGGGTGTTATATGGGAAGTGGATCAGTACAAATAAAATATGGGGAAGAGTTTGTCAGTGATTCCTGCCTTCTCCTCTCCCTCTGAGGTCTCTTTTCACTTTAGATCTAGATGTCTATTTCTGTGCTCTGGGACAAGTCACTGCATCCCAACCCCCCTACCCCCTCAGTTTTCTCATCTGTAAATTGAGAGTTGGACTAGATGGCTTCTGAGGCCCTTCAAGCTCTAGATTAAATGTCCTTTGAGTCTATGAAAAGATGGGAGGGGTGGAAGAGGGTAGAGTTAGGGGACCTGTGGCCTCAAAGTCACACATGGCCTTCTAGGTCCTCGGATGCGCCCTTTTGACTGAGTCCAAGTTTTACAGAACAATTCCTTTTATTAATGGAATTTGTTCTGTGAAGTTTGGATTCAGTCAAAGGCTTGCACTTGAGAACTTAGAGGGCCACATGTGGCCTTGGGGTTGCAAGTTCCCCACCCTGGGATGATCCTAAATATAATTTCACCTAACAGCATGACATGACTTCTAAAAAGTCAATATGTGGCTATAATATGAACTTGAAAATTAATTAGCACCTCAAAAGGATAAAAGACTTTCTAAGCACACAGATGTGTGCCTTCGTGGAGCTTTAGTAGCTAAAGAAATTGCTGGTCTAATGCTCAAACAAGTAGAAGAGTCGTACTTTTGTATGTGTCCATCTCCAAATGTAAGGAACTCAGTTGTCCTGGTTTTGTTCAAGAATGTGTGTGACTTAAGATGATCTGATGGAGATTTATGGCCCAACATATGTGAGAGAAGAGAAAAGAAGCCCTCTAGCTTAGGAGAAACAATCCATTGGGAAATGAGGCCCATTCTGGCTCAGACTTTGGCTTCAGATAACTTCAGTTCATGGCGGCCTCTTCACTTAAGCGGAATGTCTTGTCAACATAAGAGCAAGTGTAGTTGAAGAGTTTGGTGTTGCAGCCACTAAGACATGCACAGGCTCTAATTTCTGTCTCATGTCATGGCATTTTCATAGGGAATTAAGAACATCATTTATCTTGTTCTCAAAATTAATGTCCAAGTTGTAGGAGGATCTGATTCACTCTGTTGTACAAAATTCTATAGAAATAAGATAATATTGATTTATCTGACTCTCAAAGACCCTTAATACACTTTTTAAGAGCAAAAACTAGACACACTTTCTTTCCAGCCAGGCCTTCAATTATAAAATGTACTGCAAAGGGATCTATCTGTAATATTTATTCTGACAGTCAATTCTGTTATGTGGGTAAATGGTATATGTCCTATGGCAGATGAGACATTCTTAGGATAGCTTTCACTTTACCTTTATGGTTTCCTCATGTTTTACCTCCTCCCTTCATCTACAAAGATATGTAGAGATATATAGAAATAGATAGATAAATAGATAGATATGGACATATATTGATATATATCTTGCCCCAGAGCAGAAATTAGAAAAGAAAAGTTTACTATTTTAAAATGTTTTTATCATAATCTGCTCTAGGCATTTAATTAATTTTTATTAATATATTTCATCTAAAAGCAAAAAAAAAATGCATTATACCTCTTCCCCCACCTCTTTTGGGAGCATCAAGTCAGTGGATCAGAATGGGGAATTTGGACAGCTCCCCAGCATCTATCCGCTTAATCAAATGTTAAAAAAACATTTCTACATTACTCTAAAACAGCTACTTTAAAGGGGAGGGGGTTTGTCAGTTATCCAGCCATTATGATGGTAAAGATGTTTCCAAAGGTGCAGGATGTGTTTGTAATTTTGTCTGAAGTTTTAGGAAGGTGCACTAAGATTTCCATCCCCAAATCAACCATGGTATAAGCAAGAGATAGTCAGATGGGAGGAATTGGTTGAAAGTTTATAGGAAGAAAGGTCAAGAAAGCCCTTTCATTCCAGTTCTGGTTCTATTCCATTGCTAATTAGATGTATAATTTTGGGGGCAAGTCACTTTCACTTTATGAGCATCAGTTTCCTCATTTCTAGAGTGATAGGGTTGGATCTGATTATCTCTAAGGTCCCTTCTAGCACCAATGACTTCTGTTTGTTGGTTGGTTTTTTTGGGGGAGGGAATGGGAGTCACCATTGTTTGGAGTTATTTTTGCAATTGTTCTTTTCCATGGATCGCCATGATGAATTTACGATTTATTATTGTAGGATACAACTGACTGACCTCTATCCATGTCCTCCCACAAATCCTCCACAGCATTCCACCCTACAAACCTGCCACTCCGCTATTTCTCTTGATATTGGGTGTGTATTATAGATAAACTGCCATCCATTGGTTCCTTCTCACTCTTGCTATATGGATTGCTTCTTCAATCATTTTCCTTTCCATTGCTAAGAATGAATAAAAGACTGTGTTTTGGTTAATCAAAGAAACACAGTGTTACACAGAGGTTAGAGAGCTGTCCTCAAAGCTATGAAGAGCTGATATTAAGTTCACTTCTCACACAATGATTGCATGTCCCTGGGCAAGTCACTGAACCTTAGAGCTTTGGACAACTTTCCAAGGCCGATGTGACGTCCTCATTTGGTAGAGGGAAATTCATCACTTGTGAGTTCCCTTTACCAATGAAATTATAAGCTAGTACTACCTAACCTTACTCTAAGGATAACTCTATTAAGACAGAATTTGTTCTTAATTTGGTCATCAGCATCAAAGGGTCCTTGATATTTTGAAGCAAAGAACACTGGCCTGGAAAAGTATTAATTCAGAGCCATCTGTTTCTCTGTCTGCACATATATTTTCATTAGCGATCACGAGCAGGCATTTTTGTCTATTACTCCCCTGGAAAGAGCTATTAAAATAATAAACAATTCTAGTTCTATGTCAGTCTGAGATGAAAGGATGATGGAAATAATCAAATGGTAAGATGCTAATGGTGGCTTTGATCTTGCAATGAACACAGACATATCACAGCAGATAAGAAACTTATGGTCAGATAGATCCTATCTATACTAACTCCATATTGTTCTTCAGGCTAGTCATTGGTTTAAGATTTGGAGCTCCTAAATAAGTGTATTAAAGGATAAAGTCCCTCTACATTGGGCAACTAGGTGGTAGTGAATAGAGTGCTGGACCTAGAGTCAGGAAGACTTTTCTTTCTGAGTTCAAATCTGACCAGAGACACATACTAACTGTGACCCTGGGCAAGTCCCTTCATCCTGTTTGCCTCAGTTTCCTAAAATACTTGGTCTTTGGAAGGAAGGCTATGGCACATCTGGACAGTATCCCAAAAAGCAGAGACATCACCTTGCTGACAAAGGTCTATATTGTCAAAGCTCTAGTCCATTTGCTTTCTACTAGCAATGTATAGCTATGACTATAAGGAAAGCTGAGCACTTCAGAATCAACATTTTCAAATTATGCTGCTGAAGAAGACTTTTGAGAGTCCCTTGGACAGCAGGGAGATCAAATCAGGCAATACTTAAAGAAATTCAGACTATTCACAGGAAGGTCAAATGCTGAAGCTGAAGCTTAAATACTTTGGCCATATAATGAAAAGATAGGATCTGTTGGAAAAGAACTTGAGGTTAGGCAAAGTACAAGGTGGAGAGTGGGAAATGGCAGAGGATGGGATGTGTAGATAGTGTCATGGAACCAACAAACATGAACTTAGACATCGAGAGATAGTAGAGGATACAAGGACCTGGCATGGTATGGTCAATGGCCTCCCAGTGAGTCAGACATGATTGAATGACTGAACAACACAAGAGTCCCTCTTGAACATTTCCTAAACCACAGGCCTAAGCTAGAGTAGTGATCCTTGGAAATTATGTTCTTGTGTAAGATTAATCACAAATAGACACCCAGAGTTGGAAGGAACCCAACTGTCCACTTAGTCCAAAGCATTTTCTAAAAGCAGTAGGTTGATTGTATTAGCTATTTTTGTCTCCAGCCATTTCTCTCTAATTTCTTTTCTGCTACCACCCCAGACTGGGGAGCAGTGGTGAGTGTTATTCATCTCAATGTTGAAGCTGTCTTGAGGATTTCAGGAATCACAGAGAGTCACTGTGCTTTCCCCATCCCCAAATCAACTGTGTCCATTGGGACCACATCAGCCCATATCGACCAACTTCTTGGTGACACCAAACCTCCTAGACTGCCCTTCCTTCTGGTTGCTACCTGCTCTTGGCCAAGACCCTTGATTTGATCCAGAATGAAAGAAAGTCCTCTAAGAATTGAAAAACAAGGAGCTTCTGGATCTCATTCATCAATTCACTCTATTTCTTAGTGGGGTACCATTTGGGGAGATGAAAATTCAGTGTCAACCTGGAAATGAAGCTGAGGTTTCACATGATGCTTTGTCATTGGAAAGAACAAATTTTATCTTAGGCAACTCTATTCTCTTGACTCCACACCATGGAAACCCAATACATCTAAAAACAAACAAACAAACAAACAAATTTGGTCATGTATCCTTAAGCCCTGCCTTTAACCTTAAAGGGGGGAGGGGGAGGGGAGAATGTGCAGTGGACCAGTGATAATGGGGTTGTGATGGATTTCTACAACTCAATCTTCTTATTACTAATTTTCTGGATAATGCCCAAATAATGACACTTCTGACAATTTCAAGGATACTTACCCTTAATTATGAACTTTTGCTTTACTCAGAGTATGTCAGGCTTAATTACCCGTCTTCTTAGTAACTCTTTGTCATAAAAATTAACAAAATAAAGCCATCTGAGCCATCTTGACAGGAAAAAAATGGAGTTTTATTTGGGTGGAAAAAAAGATTTTGAGATAAACAAGCTGTTTTTGGAGACCTAATGAAATAGAAATGTCACATTAATTGTGACTCTTGTAACAAATTATTGAAATTAGTGGTAAATATGTGCACAACTGGTGAGCTCTGATGTTCTAATTGGATTTAAATTTAGATTTTGCAAGATTACATCAGTATTCATTTATATTTGAAGTCTAGTGATTTGATGACTATCCAAGCTTGACTATTTACCACCTGTGTGACCTTGGGCAAATTAGCTAGCCTATCTGGACCTCGGTTTGTGCATTTGTAAAGTGAGGAGGTTGGAACAGCTGATCTCAAAGGTCTCTTCCAGCTCCAAATGCACCATCCTATCACCTAACCGAACAGCATGTGAGCACCATCTCAAAATGTGATTCATAATTTTCACAGATAACAGATTTTACCTATGCTACCATTTAAAAATGTTTATCTGAATTAGAACAAATCCTCATGGCATCCAGAGCACTGAGAAGAAAAGAGAGGACTTCAAGGATGTTTTGCCAGAACAATAATGTTCTGCCCAAATGTGAAAAAGAACTCTCCTCAAAGCTCAGAAGTCATCCCTGGGAGGAATGGTCACAATTCTCCTATTTTTCTCCATCCCAGTGATCTCAACAGTTAGTTGAAATCCTAACACATAATAATTCACAATTTTTGTGTTGATGCCTCTACCCAACCTGAGGATCAGTGTGCAGTGCAGGGTGCTCAGGAGGTCCAAAATCAGGCTCATTTAGTACTCCCCATTTACTTGAGAAAGATAACATTCAACTTGTAGATTATGAATACAAGTACATTCCTGTTGACTTTCCAAAGAAGCATGCGTCAACATCCAGGATATATGTATCACCCAGATACCCACCCTATGTTCATTTTAATGGATGATTTTTTTAAGTTGGACATCTTGAATCTAAACAATTTCTAAAAAATCAAAAGACAATCATGAGAGTCAATGTGGGGGGCCTGGGTTCAAATTCTGCTGTAGGTATTTGCTAGCCAGGCAGTTTGGGGGAGTCACTAAATCTCTATTATCTTCAGTTCCCTCATCTACAAAATGGATGGAAGTGATGCTAACAGTCAAACGTCTTCACAGGATTTTTAGGAAAAGGCCAAGATGAAATAGCATCTAATGTGTTCTTCAAAACTCAAAGCATTGTGTAATTGTCAGGTTTTTGTTATTTATGGTCTGCACTCTGGAAACACCACCAAAGGAAGAAAAAGACAAGGGAGTCCCAGCAGAAGTGGCTGCAGGGGGAGGAAGCATCTGCTCCTTTCTTGACCAGGGTCAGAATCCACAGAAGGTACATTTGTCTTCCCTGACTTTGCATTGCGTTTATTACAACTCATTGCAACCATTCTGCTTTACAATCTGAGTTTAATTCAACCCCAGGAGTATGGCATTAACTGGAGAATTTTACTTCTAAATATGAGAAGCTGTGATCAGAACATAAGTGAGTGTCCATTTTCCATGCTGGCTTAAGTCTTCAGTAGGTGGCCCGCCCAAACATGGCTGCATTCACCTTCACCTGTTCCCCACACCTGACCTTTTCATGGAGCAAGTATATTTGGTAATGATGGGCCCAAGCGGGCTGGACCACAAAATGAAAACGCTCAATAGTGAAACCTTCTCACCATGGTCGGGCCCACTGGGAGGCTTGGCTGGCATTACCTCACATAGCCCTACCCTCACCAGGTTGATCATTTAGCAGAATTAGAGCTTTTGAGGGCAAAGCTTTTTGCAGAGCCTTTTAAGGTCAAAATGCCATTTAGGCCCCAGCTGATGCTATTCTTCAGGAGAGAATAGAAAACCTCACTGCCTGCTCTTAGCCCTTAAAGCAAACATTTGCATAACACTTAAGGTAAATCAAATTCATAGCAGAGAGAATTATTAGAGCCCTGTAGGGTGATTTCTTTATGAATAATAAAGGCTCTTGAGATAGATGGGCATAAGGGAGGAGTGGAATGTATCAAGGCTCAAATGTTGGGCTTTCACCCAGTTTTCCTATTACTTTGGGAATAGAGTGAAACAACATTCACTTTCAGTCCAGTCCAATCCAATGAGCATTTTTACTGACCTCTTACTGTAAGTAAGGCACTGTGCTGAGTACCGAAGATACAAAAACAAAATAAAACCAGAGGTGGTCTGGAAGCAGAAAGGAGTGGTGAAGTTGGAGCCAGAGGCCCAGGGTTCCACTTCTAGGTCTGCTACCCATATGACCTCAGGCAAGAAACCCAACCTCTCTGGGTCTCCTTTTCCCCAATCTGCAAAATGAGGAGCTTGGTTTCCAGCTCAATCTGGAAAAGTTTGAGGAAGTGTTCCTGCCCTCAGGGAACTTGGATTTTACTCAACTGCTTCCATTCTGCTGCACTGGGTGGTCCTTGCTGGGCAGCTTTCATCAGGAGCTAAGACCCTGGAAGTTGTCATGATTAGGGATGCCTTTGGTGACGTTCGCTGACACATGCCTGCTTACCACTCCAAGGGGTCCTTTTCCCACCTTGGGACTCTCCCACAGAAATCAGGGCAAAATTCTAACACCACCTTTTCTATCCCAGACCAAGAAACCAAAGCAAAACAAAAAAGCAGAAATCAATGAAACAAGAGACTTGAGGATCCCTTTGTTTTCCTGAGACAGTACTTTGTTTTAAAAAGAAAAAAAGCCTCCCCCCCCAAGTTGTTAAACATCAACTGGAGAATGGATTTAAAATGATAATAATAACAGAACATTTGCCAAGTGGGTATTCATGTCAGGATTTCATCCTTCTAACCATTTGATGATTACAGTCTCTTTTCTGCCTTTGGAAATAATTTCTTAACAAAAGACTGCATTTTCATAGACATTCACCAGGGGGAAAATAACGGATCCACCCAAAGGGATTGTGAGGAGTATTTTTTTTTTGCATTTGCAGCACTCACTTATGAAAATACTGAAGCCTTCTAGCAAACAAATTACATTATTGTAGGTGCCTTTTTTTAAGAGTAGAGCCTAACGAAAGCCTAAAAGCCTCTCTCCTGAGAGCAGAAGGGATCAGGGAGCTGCCTGAAGGCAATTTGCTCTATGAAATTGTGGCATAGAGAGTCCCTTGCTGAGGGCCCCTGGAGAGCCCTGCCATTCCAGGCCTTTTCCACCTGCCATCTCAGAGCTCTGTATGGATAGGATACAGAGATGCTACTGTTTTATTGTCTTTCATCCTGTTTGGATTTTGTTCGAGGAAGCTCCATCCTCCCCTGGGCCTCAGAGAGTGACCGGACACCATGCCTTCATTTAGAAGGGCTTGAGATGGACCAGCCTCATCTGAGATGGTGAGTTAGGATAGGAGGGGCCTCATCCGTGGTAATTTAGGCTTCACTAAACAGAGCAGTGAATCACTGGTCACTGTCACTCCTGAAGCTAAACAGGCCACTTCAGCAGTCACTATTGCAACTCCATTTTAGAGGTCATTTTGTGCATTGTAAAATGAACATTTACTTAATAAAATACACCTCGCCCATCAGCTAATGCAAGCAATTAGTACCAAACGTATTCCTGGCTCCTGCTGATTGCCTTTTGGGCTTTGATAGAATTCAAATGAAAGCAAGGCATTAGTATGTATGGGACATACATCTGAGAATATCAGCTTGGGAACACAGGCTTGAAGAATGAAATGGATGGGTGTTTATCCATATAATTAAAAACCCAGGTGATTGATTCATATACATAGGTACTTGTCTTCCTGGGTAAAGCAGAAAGTCTTTGAGAATACATATCATTTTATTCTTTCTCCCGGATCCCCCAATGCCTGGCATATGGAAGGCATTGCTTGATACCACTAAAGATCCAGACGCTTAGAGACAAGACTTTTGGCTAGATCTGAAGCCAGGGAATAGAGCATATGACATAAACCAGCAAAGGCATTTCTGTTCTCACTTGGAGTTACCAGTACATTTGTTTATTTTTCCATCGCGCCTGACCCTCCATGACCCCATTTGAGGTATTCTTGGCAGAGATACGGGAGGGGTTTGCCATTTCCTTCTGTAGCTCATTTTACAAGTGAGGAAACAGAGGCAAAGAGGCTGAAGTCACTTGTCCAGGTTCACCCAGCTAGTAAGTGAGGCTAGATTTGCACTCAGGAAGATGAGTCTTCCTGACTCCAGGCCTAGTACTCTTTCCACCATGCCACCTAGCTGCCCCTATTAACACATACATACTAACATAGAAGATAAAAACATATGCTTGGCTTCTTATAGTAAACCAATGGATATACGAAGTAAGTTTTGTTAAAGAATTTTATTTGTTGTTTTCCAAAAGAATAAATTCTTCTTAAGCAATGTCCTTTTAAAAATTTTGTTCAGGGGCGGCTAGGTGGAGCAGTGAGTAGAGTGTCGGCCCTGGAGTCAGAAGGACCTGAGTTCGGATGCGCCTCAGACACACAAACAAAAACCTAGCCTTGTGACCTTGGGCAAGTTACTTAACCCCAATTGCCCTCCAAAAAAAAAAAAAAAACCAAAAAACCAAAAAAATTTGTTCAGTTGCTCTGACAAAGTTCCAGATAAGAATTACAAACATTCATCAAGCATTTCCTAAGCCCAAAACTGAATCCTCCCTTCCCTTTTCATCTTTTGAATGTCCCAGGCCAACTCCACTGGGCACCTTTCAATAAAGATATATCCAAAAGAAAAGACCCCCACAAATGCTTCAATGCAATCCATATTGCATTGCTCCAACTTCCCAGTGATGTTGGAAGGGCATTTTTGATCTTTGTGGAGAACTCAACCGATTTTTAAGTGACAACTTTGGGGATTATTTTTTTTTTTAATTTACTACAAAATTCTGAAAGCCAAGTTCTGTGACTGGCATTCTCTTTGGAAAATAACACTGGGTTGTATTGTTCAAAGAAATGGTTTTTATTAGCATTGTTGTTGGGTTTTGTTTTTTCTTTTTTTAACTGGCTGCCCAGAAAGTAGAATTGGCGTTACTCAACTGTTCAGAGGAATCTGTGAACCCACTGATGTGGGTATTTTCTTCCTAATCAATCAACAAACATTTACTGAGCATCTGATACATGTCCTACATAGTCAAATACAAAATAAAAGGAAGAAGAAGAGAGAAAGAGGAAGGAAGGAAAGAAGGAAGGAAGAAATTCAAATAGGGATACAGCATGTGACTTCTCCATACCTGTCCATCCTATGTGACCCAGACCCTCAGCTTTCCATAAGGTTGATAACAAGGTGTCGCCCCAACCTGTCAAGAACATTCCTTATTTTCTCCTGCCATCAGGAGAGGATCAGTGGAGCTTCTAGGCTGCCTACTGGTTATTTCTCACACATTCCATGGGAAAACTTTCCAGTAACCTGTTAATGTATTCCTTGCCAGTTACAGACTATTCTGTGCCATTGGTGAATTCTATTTCTTCTTTAAAGTGAATTCCATTGACTGTGATTCTGTTTAGAGTAATACAATCTTCTCTACCAAAAATTCCTACATTATGTACATTTGTTTCTCTGGTTAATTTTCTATAGTAATACTTGGGCCTAAAGAATGCAAGGACAAATAGCCATCACCACACCTCAGCCCAGGTGAAAAAAATATGCCATTGGCTAAGATGAATCCAACTCCAACTATATCCATGAAAGGGTACTGGGATGGCTGTTGGGAATCCCTAAAATCAGGTTCTGTCTCAGATACTTTCCAGCTAAGTGACCCTGTATAAATCACTTAGCCTCAACCTCAGTTTCCTCATCTATAAAATAAGGGTAATAATAGCACCTACCATACAGAGTTAATCAAATCCTCAAACCTGGTTAAAGTTTGTTATACCCTAAAGTTCTATATAAATGCTGCTGCTGCTGCCGTCACCTATTAGCAAAAGGATAAACAAAGCCCCACATCTCAAGAATGGTTAAGACTTCCTGGCATTCAGCAAACGTATTGTCAAAAACTATCAGCAGGTCAGAAAGCTTCTCAAAGATGAGCTCTATACTTAAGTATATCTGTGTATACCTATCCCTAGTCTGAGACTTACTATGAGACCCTGGGCAAGTCACTTCACCCTGTTTGCCTCAGTTTTGTCACCTGTCAAATGAGCTGGAAAAGGAAATGGCAAACCACTCCAGCATCTCTTTGAGAAAACCCCAAAGGGGGTCATGAAGTGTTGGACATGATGGAAATGCCTGAACAATGACAACAAATCCCCAGCCTGAAATAGAATAACTTTCTGAGGGTGGGAAGAAGGGTAGACTCAGGGCTTTATTCTACAGAAGACAGTGACATTTCCTGATATACATGATTCAAAACTACTACAGGCAGGATCCCTACTCAATGTTTAGATAATAGAGAGAATAGAGAATATGCCATATAGAATATCAGCTGATCTCAGGATTCCAGGGAGGTCAAAAATAAAGGTTTTGATCTAGCCAATGTTACATGGATATACTGGATTATATCAGAATCCTGAATCACTTGCACCAAACAATCCTGTGTGCACCACACCAGAAAGGGGCAGAGGAGCAGGGGATATTTAGATTGAAAAACATAGAACTCAAGAAGGACATATCATTTCCTTAAAACATCTGAAGGGATATCATGTGGAAGAAATACACTTGTTCTGCTTGGCCCCAGAGGAAAGGACCAGGAGCAACGTGTATGGAAGTTTCATTGGGGTCCACTTAGACTGGTCAGCAGAACTGGTCAAAAGAGCTTTCCCAAAGAGGAATGGGCTGCCTCTGGAAGTGACTCCTGTCTCATTAGAGTTCCTCAAGCAAAGACCAGATGGCCATTTAGCCAGATAATTCTTTTTCAGTTATGGGTTGGACCAGGTGCCGTTTGAACCCTGAGAAGATGCCTTCATAAATATTCTAGTATGAATCAGTTTTTTTTCTTTCTTTTCTTTTTTTAAGTTAAATTTTATATTTATTTTAGTGTACATCATTCACTTCCACAAGATTTTGAGTCACATATTTTCTCCCCATCTTTCCCCTACCTACCACCCCAACATAGCAATCCCACTGTATACCCCCTCACCCAATCTGCTCTCTCCTATACCCTCCCCCATCCCCCTCTGACTTTCCAGTAGGGAAAGATGAATTCCAATACCCTGGTACCTGAATATCTTATTTCCTAGTTGCATATAAAAAATAATAATATATATGTATATATATTTTTAAAAATATTTGATTTTAAAACTTTGAATTTCAGATTCTTTCTCTTCCTCCCTCATAACCCACCCCTCCTGGGAAGATAGGGAATTCAATATAGGTTATATATATGTAGCTACACAAAACATTTCCATAGTGGATATATTGTGAAAGATTGACTATATTTCCCTCCATCCTATTCCACCCCCCACTTGTTCTATTCTCTACTTTGACCCTGTCCCTTTTCAAAAATGTTTGCTTCTAACTAACCTCTCCCCAAATCTGCTCTCCCCTCCATCATCCCCCTTCTCATCCTCTTCCCCCCTACTCTCCTGTAGGGTGAGATACCCTATTAAGTGTGTATGTCACTCACTCCCTAAGCCAAATTCAATGACAGTAAGGTTGACCCATTCCCTTTTGCCTTCCTGTTCTTCCCCTCCATTGTAACAATTTTCCCTTGCCTCTTCTATATGAGATAATTTACCCCATTCTGTCTCTCCCCATTTCCTTTCATTATATTCCTGTCACACCTTTCAATTTCACCTTTTAAGTACCATCCCTTTTTATTCAATTGGTCCTGTTCCCTTTGTCTGTGTATCCCTGTACATATATATACACACACTCACATATGCATATGTGTATTCATATACCCATATACTGTCCTATACAGACATATCTATGTATGTATACATATATATACATAGATGTATATGTGTGTATATATATACATATATATTCCCTTCAACTATCTTCACACTGAGAAAATTATCAGTTACAATGATTGTTTTTCCATGTAGGAATGTTAATAGTTCAACTTTTATAAGTTTCTTTTCACTATTTACCTTCTCATGCTTCTCTTATTTCTTGTATCTGAATTTCAAATTTTCCATTCAACTCTGGTTTTATCATCAAGAATGCTTGAAAGTCCTCTATTTCATTGAATAGCCATATTTTCCCCTGAAAGATTATATTCAGTTTTGCTGGGTAGGTGATTCTTGGTTTTAATCCCAGCTCCTTTGAATTCTGGAATATTATATTCCAAGCCCTTACATCCTTCAATGTAGAAGCTGCCAGGTCCTGTGTTATCCTTATTGTGTTTCCACAATATTCAAATCGTTTCTTCTTGGCTGCTTGTAATATTATCTCCTTGATCTGGGAACTCTGGAACCTGGCTATAATATTCCTAGGAGTTTTCTTTTTGAGGTCTTTTTCAGGAGGTGATTGGTGGATTCTATCAACCTCTATTTTGCCCTCTGATTCTAAAATATTGAGGACAATTTTCCTTGAGAATTTCTTAAAGGGTAATTTCTAGGTTCTTTTTTTGATCATGGTTTTCAGGTAGTCCAATAATTTTTAAATGATCTCTCCTGGATCTATTTTCCACGTCAGTGGTTTTCCCAGTGAGATGTTTCACATTGCCTTCTATTTTTTTTTCATTTGTTTGGATCTGTTTAAAAGTATCTTGATTTCTCATAAAGTCACTAGCTTCCATTTGCTCCAATCTAGTTCTAAAGGAATGATTCTCTTCAGTGAGCTTTCGAGATTCTTTTTCCATCAGGCAAATGTAGTTTTTTAAGGCATTCCTCTCCTCATTGGCTTCCCAAGTCTCTTTTGCCATTTGAGTCGTCTATTTTCTTCAGTCAGGTTGCTGACTCTCTTTCATGATTTACTTGCATCGTTCTCATTTCTCTTCCCAATTTTTCCTCCACTTCTCTTATTTCGTTTTCAAAATCCTTCCTAAGCTCCTCTATGGCCTGTAACCAATTCATATTTTTGTTGGAAGCTTTTGGTACAGGAGTTCCAACTTCATTATCCTCTTGCCATCCCATGCTTTGATTCTTTTTGTCCCCAAAAAAGGAATCCAAAGTCGGATTGCTGTGCCTGCCCTGCTTCCCCATGTTGCCACTCAGTCACCCAACCCCAGAGCTTTCTGCCACAGTAGAACTCCGCTTCCAGAGAGGAGAGCATTGTCCCAAATTGCTGGAGTGTTCTCAGCTGCTGGAGCTATTAGTTGGCTGCCCTCTCAGAAGCCTCCACTGGCTCTGGCACCTGGTCACACACCCCTGGACCTCCACCCTAGACAGCAATCCAGATCCAAGCAGGTTAAAGCAAGAGTGATTATTGTCTGAATGGCCACTTGCTCTCCCTTCAATCTGCAGGCCAGGAGCTCTGAAGCAGCCATTTGGCTGGCAGCCACTGTGCCTCAGCTGCTTCTGCCTCTGGGGGCAGAAGCTGTCGGCCTCCCTGGTCCCACAGAGTTCACACTGACCTCTCACCTTGTCCCTGGAATCCATGGGTTGATAAGTCTGGAAACCACCACAGCTGCTGGTGATCTACTCTCCTGAAGTCCCTCTAAACACAGTTGGTTGGGCTGCCCTGGGGCTAAAACTGCAAGCTCACGAGTTGCTGGGCTCTGCTCCCAGTGCACTACAATGGACCCTTCCTGCCAGCTTGCCAGGCTGTCTTCAGTGGGAGGTTTGTTTCTCTCTGTCACTTTGTGGGTTTTCTAGCCCTAAAGTTTGTTGAGTCATTTTTTATAGGTGAGGTAGTTATGGGTAGAGGGCAGGGAGTTTTACTGCTTCTATGCAGCCATCTTGGCTCTGCCCCCCTCATGAATCAGTTTTTATAAGCTTTCAAACAGAAGTGAAATTTTTGGTTCAAGTAAGAAGTCAATCCAAGGAATAATTCTTCTCATTCTTTGGCCAAGGAAAGTCCTGGTTTTTGCATGTAAACAAACCAATATACATCATCACTACCCACTTAAATTCACCTACACAAAACTTACATCAGACATGATCCATTATCATTTACTGGTCTCTAAAAAATAATTAGTGAAAAGGCTTTGAGATTCCTTCCAAAGAAAATCCTCAAACTGGGAAGATTAGATCCTACCAGATAAAGCATTATTAAGTGATTACTCTGTGTTATTCAATCAAATGTATTCAATTTCTAGAAAAGGCACAATGGGACTGGATGTATTACTAAGTACTTTTTCTAGAGAAATTTCTTTGCTTAGAACATTCAGCCAACAAGTGCTTTTAGAATGCCTGCTATGTGCCAGGCACAATGCCATGAACCAAGAATACAGAGAGAGTCAAAAACACACTCCCTTCCCTAGAGGAACTCATATCCTATTGGGGAGGTAACATTTAGATAAATTGGTCCATAAAAGCTACACAAAGAAGGTGGAGCAGAACAAGGGCTTATTCTAGGTCTGGAGCATTTGAGATGTTCCATTACATTTGTGTCTGTGAACTCTTCCAAAGCCCTCCAGAAGCCACAAGGCTTATTTTCTTCATCTTGTGTCTAAAATGAGAAGCCTGCTTCCCCACACCTGATCTCAGTCTGCCTCTGGGGATGTGCTTATGGAATATTTACATTTTGAAAACACTCTAGGTTATTGATCTTGTTGTTGTAGCCTGGTTGGAGTCTCTCTTCTTAGAAGGTCCCTTCATTTCCATCTTACTAATTGTCAGGAAAACAATGATAAGACCACAAATCTTTACTGTGCCATCATCTTCAAAGCAGACTGCATGCCTGGGAGCCATGAGAGAATGTCAGGGGTATGACCTTGATGTTCCATTGCTAACCCATTACTCTACTCTTTGGGCCATTATTTTTAATTGTACCTCTGGACACAAAGGCCAGAGTGGGTTGGGGGTGGAGTGACTATTAGCTTTCTAAGTTTTTCAAAGAGAAATCAAACCCAAAAGGAAGTACTGTGTGAACACCCAACAATCTGATGAATTTAAACTTCAAACAATATACACCATTTGCTGAATGTGGGTCATATTTTTAGTAGCAACAGAATGTGACCTTTTAGGATTCCATGCAGACTAGTTGGTATTACAGTGATTATGGTGTCTCTGGAATATTTGATTGAGTTTTGACGAGATGGCCTCTGTTGTGTATTTTTCATAAAACATTTTTTGTTGTTATTATGCCAGAGAGGTGTACAATGTAAAATAATGTCAGCAAAATGTATGTATTTTATGTGAGAGGAAAAAATGCATTTTAAGTCAAGTTTTGTTAGCTGTGAAAATATGGCAGCTTTCCATGAGTACAGTAACTTTGTACCAAGGTCTGAAAACTGGGGATAATTTGGATTTCATTGTATTTGTGCTGTCCAAATGAAACATTTTGGCTGAATTATTCCTGGTGATTGCTTTTCACAGAGAAATCTAAAGCCTTTTGCTGTGAGGGCAGTGGTTATCTTTCAGGCAACCAGAGAAAAGAAACAAGGTCAATATTAAAAGAGACTCCTGGAGCACTTATAGCCTGGCTGAGAGCAGAGCCCTTCCTGCTCATTCAAGAGAAGGGCAGGACAGGCCTTCATCGGCGACCTGTCACTTTCCTGCTGTCTCTGAATGGGAGCATCTTGGAGTTAGAAGGGGCCTCAGTGGTCATCTAGGTCGGTTCATGATGAAGGAAGGATCCCCTCAACAGCTCACCCAGCCAGGAGACACTCGGCCTTCGCTCCATCTGAGCAAGGAAGCCTCTGCTGCCCATTCAGGCTTTCTTTAAAATATTCTCAATGTCAGTTCTGGAGGAACTGGAATCTGTCCTAAATGGATTACTGTTTCCTCAGTGCTGGAGCAGACTTCATTAGGCCATGGAGTACACAACCCTTTGACTGTAACCACTTGTACAAATAAGCCAAGGAGGAAGACAGTTAGTGATTGTTCGTTAAGGCTTCAAAGGATTCATCGTAATGGTGTTTGATAATAAGAGCTGAGGCAAAGTGCTTTCCATAGACCATCACAAGGCTCCTGGAAGAGAGGGGGCTACTTTTATCCCCATTTTATAGATAAGTAAACTGAGGGTTAATAAATCTGAGCCTGTGCTCAGGTTCACACAATTACCACATGTTTCAGATGGGATTTGAAGCCAGCTTCCCATAATACTCCCATTCCTAACCATGGAGAGGCTTAACCACATTCATCCACTGATTTGTTCATTCTTCAGGAAGCATTTATTGTTACCCGTCATATTCAGAGAATGGTGCTCAACACCAAAGGCCTAAACATAAATGTGAGAGCGGCCCTGACCTCCAAGAGCCTCAGTCAGAGAGCCAATGCTGCATGTAAAGTACAAAGTATGTCAAGAGGATGGGAGCCCTGGCAGCTGGGGCCTGGGGGGAGGAGAGATAGAAACCAGGGGCGGCCTCATGTCAAAGCAGCACCAGCATCATTCTGTGAAGGAATCAGAGGCTACGAATGCAGACAGGCTGAGCCATTTGGGTGAAAGAGTATGAGGAGGGGAGAGGGAAGGTCATGGACAGGAAACAGCAAGCCCGTCTGGTAGGAATCGGGAGGGAGACAAGGGGAGTCATGTGGATGGGCCTGGACTGTCTCGTGGGGGCCAGATGGCTGAGTACTTCTAGGGCAGCAGCAGCCGTGGCTAAGAGCACTGAATTTGGACCTGAGATTGAATGAACAGGCGAGGTGGTACAATGGTTAGAGCCTTAGGCCCAGAAGCAGGAAGACTGGAATTAAAATCCTGCGTTGGGTCTTTAGCAGCCAAACAACCTGGGCAGTCATTTATTCTCTCTGGACCTCAGTTTCCTTAACTGAAATCTGGAGGAAGGAGACGCTGCACTCTAAGGTCCATTTTAGCTGAAACATTTGTTCCTATGATCAGAGCCCTGCTGCTTGCTACCTGTATGACCTTAGAGAAGTCATTCTACCTCCCTGGGCCTCGGTTTCCCCATCTGCAAAAGAAGGCCTTGATGAGCCCTGAAGTCCCTTCTTGTTCTAAATCCTGCAGACATTTCCCTTTATCTTAAAGGTGATGGTGTTTGTCTGTATTTCTGCTTTGCTGGGTGGACAGATCCAAAGAATCCACTGTTTCTAGGACCTGAGTTTGAAACATGCTCTGCAGCTTCCTATTGCTGTGAGTTTGGATAAGAGACCTCTGAGCTCCCTTCCAGCTTGAGAGTTATGACCCTCTGGCTTCACTACTCTTCTGTCTTGGCCCCAGCCGGATGGTCAGAGTGGCCACTCTCCAGAAGAGCAAGTGTCTCGGAGGCCAGTGGAGACAGTACCTTCGTGTGTGGCATCTCTCAAGGCTGGAGACTGGCGGCCCAAATGAATGGTGGTCACGAAAGGCTCAGCCAGCAGCTACAATCATGAGAGAAAACGCCCCAGAATCCCCAGCTAGCGATGAAAGCACAATATTGATATCCCCCTGTCCATGACTGCAGCGGGGAGATCTCTGGCTGAAGAGTGGAAGGCTAGGAAAGGGAGGGAGAGAGAAGTAGAGGGTGAGAGAAAAAGAGAGAGAAAGGGAGGAAGAGAGAAAAAAAGAAAGGGGAGGGGGAGGAAGAGAGGAAGAGAGAGAGAGAGACAAAAAGAAAGAGGGTGAGAGAAAAAGATAAAGGGAGACAGGAGAGGAAAAGAGAAAGGGGAAAGAAGGGAGGGAGGGAGGGATGACAGAGAGAGACGAGAGAAGTAAAAAGAGGGTGAGAGAAAAAGAGAGAAAGGGAAGGATGGGTGAGACAAGGGGTGGGGTAGGATGGAGAAGAGTCTTCAAGGTCAGAAAGCCTGGGGTCCAAGTTCCATTCCTGACACAAGCTGTCTCTGTGACAAATTGGAGCAGATCGGTGAATCTCTCTGGCAATTCTCTAGGACTGCAAATTGCAAAGGAGGTGCCAACCTGCCTTGGTAGAGGGTTTGTCCTCGCTCAGGAATTTCCTATGTCAATGAAATTACTAGTCGGGTTCTTGTCCCATCTTTACTGTATGTTCCAGGTACTGTACTAGGTGTTAGGGAAGCTAGGGGGCCTCATTGTGCACAGAGCACAACAGTGTCAGGAAGACCTGAGTTAAAATCTAGCCTCAGACACACACTAGCAGTATGACCCTGCACAAGTCCCTTAACCCTGTTGGCCTCAGTTTCCTCAACTATAAAATGGGGCTCATAGTAGCACCTGCTTTCCAGGGCTATTATAAGAATGAAGAGAGAATGTTTGTAAAGCACTTGTCACACAGTAGGTGCTGTACAAATGCTTGGTATTGTTATTATGAATACAAAAATACACTAGTCCCTTCCCTCCAGGCCCTCCCACTCTGCCTGCTCCCTCTGCCTTTTCGAGCAAGATGACACAGAGGTCAATTGAGAAAGTGATTGATGAGATACAGAGAGGAAAGCAGAAAGAAGAACAAATGGGCTCCAAAGCAGAGAAGGTGAAATAAGCTGGGTAAGAGTCCTAGGCTGGCATTTACCTGCATCCCCACGCTAACCAGCCTGCATGCTGCTGGAAGAGCCTGGGCATCCTTCCTGCCTGCACAAGGGTCTCAGGCTTATGTCTCATCGGGCAGCAAGCCTTCCCAGCACACTAGTGATTCAGGGGAAATGAGGCTCAATTCCAGTAAATGATCAATGGGACAATGGAGTTCATCTTGAGAAAAAGAAGGTCCAGTGGAAATTCTAGCCAAGCCAGGTCTGTGCATGGGCCAAGGTGGGAAATGCTGTCAGCAAAGTCGCACACAGAGAGCCATACACTAAAGCAGAGAGACAGTGCTAGAGATGATAGAGAAAGGGATGAGAGGAAGGAAGGACAGATAGAGGCCAACCCATGTGCCAGGCACTGTGCTAAAGAGTCTACAAATATCTCATTAGATCCTTACAACAACCCTGGGAAGTAGGTGCTGTCACTATCCCCATTTTAGAGATGAGGAAATGAGGCAAACAGGGTTAGGTGACTTGCCCCAGGATCACACAGCTAGCTAGTAAGTGTCTAAAGCTAGATTTGAACTTGGGTCTTCCTGACCCCACACCCAATGCTCTGTCCATTGTGCCACCTAGCTAAGTAAGGTAGTGGATAGAGCACTGAGGAGGAATGTTAAAGCTGACCTAAATCTATGGAAAACCTCTTTCCACAATCTCAAAATTATCCCAAAGTTATACATGAAAAGTAGCAGCCAACACCTCTGAGAAAGTCTTCATGCTTGGTGAGAGGTATTACTAAGAAGGGCAGACTTATGTCCCCATTGTAAAGATGTGGAGAATGAGATTCTTAGAAGTTGAAGGACCTGCCCAAGAATATAGTATTTCCTTAAGAAAGGCTCTAGGGGCGGCTAGGTGGTGCAGTGAGTAGAGCGCCGGCCCAGGAGTCAGAAGGACCTGAGTTCAGATTCGGCCTCAGACACTTAACATGCACCAACAAAAACCTAGCTGTGTGACCTTGGGCAAGTTACTTAATCCCAATTGCCCTCAAAAAGCAAAAAAAAAAAAAAAAAAAGAAAGGCTCTAATCCTGTCTTCCAGGCTGTCGAGTCTAGGATTTCTTACTGGGGGCTTTTAGGAGAGGCAGACACTGACTGAGGAGAAGGAAAGCTTTCCTGACTTAGTGGCCACTGGAGGGTTTTGGGTTTTGCAGTGGGGGGATTGAGGGTGCAGGAGGAGAGGTGAGGCTGTTTGCTTTGAACCAAATAAGCAAATACTGTGGGGGATGGAGAGCAGTAAACTGCAGGAGAGGATGTGACAGAGAGGGCAGATCAGGGGGTTTCCCATTAGTCCTGCAGTTGCCAGTTGCCTATGAGGCAAGTCAGAAGATAACAATGCTCCAGGTGGGAAGCAAGGAAGCCCCACCTACATGGCTACTGGGTGGAGGGGGAGAGCAGGGGTCCTCAGCCAGCTTTATTTTTGTCAAAGTTCTTACTTTGCCTATGAATTACAAACATGCATCCCCAAATCATGACCTGGGTAGGACCTGGAGGTTACCAAGCCCAACCCCCTCATGTCACAAGGGGGGAAAACTGAATCCCAGAGAAGTGAATCGACAGGCCTAAGGTCAAACACCTTGAGATGCCCATCCATACTTCCCTCCTCCCACCCTGGGCTTTCCCACCATGCCTTGCTACCTCTCTTTGCATATGCTAAAACATGAAAGGTAAAAAAAGGCATCCTGGATAGGGCTAGGGCCTGGCTGGGTGGCTTCATCACTATAAAGAGCTCCTGAGTGAGGAAGGTCCTTCTAGATGCACAGCAGGCAGAGCCTTGGAGCTAGACTCAGGAGACCCCAGTTCCAATCCTGCTTCAGACACTAGATGTGTGATCCTGGACAAGTGCCTTAACACCTCTAAGATTCAGTTTCCTTACTGTATGGTGGGGATACTAATAACGTCTCTCACAGGGTTGTCATTGAAAATAATAGAGACAATGTACCTACTGCTTTGGAAAGGGCTACATAAATGCAAGCTCGTATTATAAACTTGACCAACCTACTGTGACGCCTTATTGGCAACTGGATGTCTGGAGAGTGGTCTAGAACCCCGAAGAAGAGGTTCCTCAGGTCACAAAGCCATATGCAGCATGTGTTAGCATCAGGATTTGAACACAGGTCTTCATGTCTCTGTGCCTGGCTCTCTGCCCATTACCCCACTCTCTCTCATTTCCTTTTCTCTTCCTCCTCCTCCTTTCCTCCTCTTCAGAGATCCCTTTCTTTTTACTTGCATTTTACCTCCCTCTGATATTTGGTAGCTATGTGACCATGAACAAGGCACTTCACATAGCTGAGGTTTAGATTCTTCTGTAAAATGAAAGGAGGGAGCAACACATTGAAGTGAATGGAAAATTGGGGTTTGCAGTAGAGCCAAAAAGACTGTGTTTGTGTCTCTTCTCTGACACTTCCTCACCATGTCACTCTGCAGAAGTCACATAACCCCAAGTAAACCCACTGGCCTGCAGTGATGGAGGGACTTTCCTCTTATGGGAGCTCCCTGTACTAATGAGATCTCAGGACAACTCCTGTTCCTCCCTCTTCCCCAAATAGAAGTGCACACATGACCACCTTGTTATGGGGGAGCCAGATGAAAGAGTGTGGCTAAGTACTCTGTGTATGTGTGGACCCTGTGCTATTCCACTGTAAAATAGTGTTTTGATTATATATTATATGGTCATATATCACTTGTTATTATCTTCCTTGCCTATTAAAAAGATTAAACTATAATTTACTATTAGATACTTAGGGTTTAGTAGGCAGTGGATAACATTTGTTGAATGAACAAATACCTAGAAAAGAAAGGAAAAATAAATTGCCCTGACAATTGAACCTAAAAATGTGCCTGGATTTCTTTCAGAGGATTTCTAAGGCTTAACTTCCTTGTGCCTTCAAGTTAATGAGTCAGAAACCAAACTGTATGGTCTTGGGCCCCCACCCCCCACCCCCACCACCAATTGCCCGACTAAAACATAGCTTTCCATCCGTTGCATTTGCTTTATCCTTGGACAGCACGAATTTGTAATGTCAGTGGCTGCTTATTTCAGGATGAATTTGCAGGGTTTGTTTTTCCTCGACCTAAATCAGAGTTCACTTCTGCTTAATTCCCTTTTTTATCTCTGGCGGGCTCCCTCACCTGCTGAATTGCCTTTTCCTTCCAAAGTGGAAGAAACAGCTCATTGAACTTGCTTCAGTGTCAGAAGAGGGGCCATCCAGCTTGATCCTGGCTTGGTAATTAACCATTTGGAAAGCACTTGTGCACTTCTTTTGATGGATCGTATTGGCCAACAGGTTTGCATTCTTAAATCGCATCATTTGTGAGTCTCAGGTTTCTTTGGTATTTGCCAATAATACAACGTGCACCTTTGGTCATTAATCCATTAAGATGTCTCTCTCCAGGCTTCAAAAGGAAAACAAAGAGAAACAATAATAAGCAAACGTTAATAAATGTTGTATTTATGCAGACATAAAACCAGAATTTGGTTTTCAGTTAAGCAGTTAATGTTTGTTAAGAAGAAAAAATAGAGGAAGAGGCTGCACCTCCAAGAACAGCTATCCTGAGTCCCCAGCTTACCCATGCTACATTAACTTCATTTCGGTATTAAAAGTCTCTCAGGTTTGCAGTACCTTTCCATAAAAGGCTGCTTTCTGCCTTGGCATGTGATTTGGAAAACACACAAAGGGAGCTGTCCTTCTCCCTGCTCTAATCACAGAAATGGAAGAGGAAGACTTTTGCTGCATCCCTAAAGCCTTTATGATGTGGATGATAACCTACCTTCTTTGGAGTGAGAGAGGAGAGGCCTGCCTCAGTGATCCCCCGAGGCCCAGTGTGTGTGTGTGTGTCTGTGTGTGTGTGTGTGTGTGTGTGTGTGTGTGTGTGTGTGTGTGTCTGTGTGTCTGTGGTGTACGGGGGAGGCAGTGCACAGGTAGGAAAGGAAGCCTGCTTCCTGGAATCCCTGCAGGCAGGGGAACAGATTGTTCACAGTGAGCTCTCTGTCCCAGAGGCAAACCAGATGACTCTTAGCTGAGGTGGCCCCGCAGAATGGGGCTCTAAGCAAAAGGGTGGCTCATGGTTTCTCCACTATGAAGTAAGTCTTAGCAGAATGGTTAAGCCCTGGGGAGGAAGAAAGAAGTCTTTTCTTCTTAGATTGGGGGTTTGGACTTCAGAACACAATATTTAAATTCTGTTTCTGCTAACATCTTTCTCTCTCTTCTATCTTTTCTCCTGTCCTCCATTCCTATTCTCTGTTTCTCTTTCTTTTCTTCACTTTCTTTTTTTATTTCTCACTCTCTGATCCTCCTTTGCAAGCTTTTAAATTTCTCACTTTCTATTTTCTCTCTCTCCTCCCCTCTTTCTTCTTGTCTCCTCTCTTCTCTCCTCACCCCTTTTTCTTACTCTTCTCACCTTCTCTCTCTCTCTCATCTCTCTCTCTGTCTGTCTTTCTCTGTCTCTCTTTCTCTCTCATTTCCTCTCTGCTCCTTTCTTTTTCTGCCTCTATATCTCCACCTCTGTCTTCCTCTCACTACCCCTTCTCTTTTTCCTCCCCACACCCACCACCACTCCTTTCTCCCCCATCCTCTTGATTGGCTGATGCTAAGGAAATACTCATGAGTAAAAACAATGAAGTTTAAAAAAACATTAGCATGCCAACAATTTTTGAGAGAATAACAACTTATGGAAATTGACAGCAGCAGCATCATTAAAAAGCTCCAAGGATGCCCCAAATGAGTACCAAGTCTCATGAATTTAAGGGCTCTGAAGGGCACAGAGGGGTTATCACAACTATCTCTCTTTTCCTTTCTAAGGTAAAACTGTACTTAAGTCCCCTCAGATGAGACTCTGCCTTTAGGGAGGATCAGTCAGAAGCAAAAACTTTCAATAAGAGTGCTTTCTTCCAATAAGCACTCACATTCTAAGGTTGCAAATTTTCCTCTTACTGCATTTTGCTCTGAGCTTAGACTTGAAACTCTCCTCCATGGTTTGAAATGACAAAGCCACTTCAACCTGCCATGCGTACTGAGGGACCATGTTGTAAACTGTCTTTAACAAAAAAGATAACCAGGAACTCCATCCGGGGAGCTGCTGAGATGCAGTTAATGGTTTTCCTTATCCCTTGAAAGTGAATTAGGAGGTTTAGGAGTGTATTTATCTGAACGAGTGCAGATGTGCCTGACTAATAGTATTGTGCCGCCGCGGTCACGGCTAACTCCCTGCCGAAATGTTGGCATTCGTGGAAATGTACTTTGAAATAGACACAGTGCTGATTCAGACTTTAAAGAGAGAAAGGCAGACAGAAAGTGTTGGGACTGTAGTTTCCTGGTCTGAAGGTAGGCCAGTGACCATGTTGTTTCTTCTTCCCTATAAGAGCTGAGCAGAGAGGGTTAGCTTTCTGAGTAGAGAGAAGTCCCAGATGATGATGCTGGTGGTGAGGGTCATGATGATGATATTAATGATGAGGAGAGGCAGCTTAGTATAGCGGATCAAGAGCTGGCCTAAAACAGAAGACTTGGTTCAAGTCCTGCTTTTGACTCTTACTCCAGAAATGTCATTTAAGCCTCAGTACCCCCAGGTAACTTTCATTAAGCATATGGAATACAGATCAGTTGCTGATCTGTTTTGGTAGATAAAAATGTGTAGCTTTATACTGGTGAAATATACTGTAGCTTTAATACTGGTGAAATCATAGGTGCAGATGTGGATAGTAGTTCTGATAATGGTGAAAGGCATTCAGATAGCACTTTGTGAAGTACTCTAAATATGTTTGTCCCCATGAGATACACAACCCTTAGTTCTCAGGTTGGATCCTATGAAGGAAAACTGTCCCAGGTAAAAGGTACTTTCTGGGTACATCTTACTAAAACGAGCTTATAAGCCCCCACCAGCATGATTGCCTTGATGCTAGTCAGTCAGAAGATATAATTACTAGAACTTAAAACAAAGACATTTCCTAAAATAGCAGAAAAGTAGCAACTGACTTGTTTCCACCCTCATAAAACCTGGGGGCACTCTTCTACAAATACACTCAATGTCAGTGAGAACACTAGACACATATAATATTAAGAAGTGGAGAGAGGGCTGGCTAGGTGGCTCAGTGAGTAAGTAGAGCGTCGGCCCTGGAGTCAGAAGGACTTGAGTTCAGATCCGACCTCAGACACTTAACGCACACACAAACAAAAACCTAGCTGTGTGACCTTGGGCAAGTTAATTAATCCCAATTGCCCTCCAAAAAAAAAAAAGCAAAAAAAAAAAAGTGGAGAGATATAAATGTAGGGAAGGCAAGGCTCAAAGGACATTCTAAGATGGGGTAACACATACCTCTAATAAAGTTTACAGCCATTAGCTGCTTCTTGACCAACTCTGGCCTTTCAGTCACTGTCAGAGTAGCAATTTAAGTGAGTACATTAAGTACATCCAGGTGCCTTCTGATGCGATCTGCAGATCTCCTCAGAATCATAGAATTTCAAAATTCTATGAAGACATATCAAATAATTAATAATGACCCTGGAAGGTAAGTGCTATTATCATCCCCATTTTACAGTTGAGGAAACTGGGAAAAACAGAGGTTAAGTGACTTGCTCAAGGTCACATGGATAATGAGTATCTGAGATAGGATTTGAACTCATCTCCCTGACTCCAGGCCCAGTGCTTTATCTACTGTGCTATGAGCTGCCTATTTTGAAAAGAAATTAGGCTCCCTGAGAGGAAAGGAAGCTTCAACTTTCTATACAGAGTCCATCGGAAAGATATATGTTATGTAAGAGTAAATGAAGACCTACACACAAGGACCCTAGGAAGAAGAGAAAGGGATGTCTAGCAGCCAGAACTATGCTGCCCTTTGGCCAGGTGTTCTTTCAGGTAGCCCATTGTCCCTTATACTCTAAATATATTTTGGGGAGGGCACTTTGTGAGATCCACTCTTGCTCTACAACCTTAGTAAGTATCTATTTCTAAAAGCTAAGAAAATTTTATTGGGTAATCGATATCAACTGATAATCAATGGAGGGAGTACACTGATAGGGGCCCAGGGAGGCATAGTATTAGAACCACCTCTCCCAACACCTCAGGATTAATTGTAGATAAATGAATAAGAAAAATGTTCCCTGAGGTCTAGAGAGTCAACCTGCCAGTCCTTGTCTGAGTTAGGTGAAAGAGTCCAGAGTGTTCTTTGTAAAAATGCACACATATGTCACATGTGTACATGTATTTACTATAGATAGTCTTTTATATTAATGTATATATTGTCATATATTGTTGTTCAGTCATTTTGGTCATATCTGACTCTTTGTGTCCCCACTTGGGTGTTTGGTTGGCAAAAATTCTGAAGCAGTTTACCATTTTCTTCTCCAGCTCATTTTACAGATGAGAAAACTAAGGCAAATCAGGTAAAATGACTTGTCCAAGGTCACACAGCTGGTAGGTGTTTGAAGCCAGATTTGAACTCAGATCTTCCTGACTCTAGGTCCAGCACTCTGTCTACTGTGGCACCTAGCTATGTATATGTGTGTATTTGTGTGTGTGTTTGTGTAAGTGTGTGTGTGTATATTATATATATAATATATATCATATTATAATATATATAATATATTATAATATAATATATATTATAATATATAATATATTATAATATAATATATATTATAATATATATTATATATAATATATATATTATATATAATATACACATTATATATATTATATATAATATATTTTATATATATATAATATACACACATGCATAATCTCTGTTTAAATCTCAATCTAACAATGATTATGAGAACAATTGACTCCCCCTCTCTGAGTCTCAGTCTGTTTCATACAACGGTGAGGTCAGGTAGTCCTCATCTCACCAGGCTTGTTAAGAAAGTCGAATAAAACAAGGCACATAAGGCTCTTGGCAAAGGCCTAAGCACTGTGTTCTTTGGATGGAGGGCACACCTGCCTGGCTTCTCTTCCTGGCCCTGCCTCCTGCTGCTCCATGACGTAGAGTCTCTTCACCCCAATAGGCCCCTCGAAGAATGAGGCTGCATTAGGCGATCTCAGAAGCCTTCATGAGCTTTAAAACTTCATGGCTCTGTAACTTGCTCCCCATATTTTAGCAGGGAGGGTAATGGTGTGCTTTGGGAGGATTCCAGCCCACAATAAAATAGCTAAAGCCTGCAGTGGCTTTATCGCCTTTGTTATTCCTCTAATCTTGCTCTTATGAACTGGAGAGACATAAACCTACACAAGCAGAAGTAAATTACCAATACGTCTCCATAAAGTGTCTTTAATATCTTCCTGCTTGGACACTCCATTGCTCACCAGGGTATCAGGGTCCAAAGATGGCCTCCCCAGCATCAAAGTGTTGACTTTAGGAGCAGGGACTACTTGGGTTCTTGTCCCAGCCACCATCACTGACAAACTCTGGAGGCTGGGACAACATACTCATTGCTCATTGCCCTGACCAGAGTGAGGGAAGCCCACCTCAGAGGAAATGCCTGAGGATTCCTGGGCAAAAATTTGCAAAGAGCTTTGGAGATTTAAAGGTGGAAGTCAATTACTGCTCTGATTGAGACCAGCCCAGTCATGTTGTCAGGAGAGAGGTTTGGCAAGCTCTGGATTTTCAGAGATGGTTGCAGAAGTATCTCATTCCAACGTGGCTATTTTTGTTGGAGTCTGAACACATTAATATTAACCATAGTGGAATAGCAAATATTCCTAGAGATAAACACATGCCTCAAATCCACAATTATGCAGGTGCCTTCTTGTGACTTTTTCATTTCTACATTTTAAAAATTCCATAGGTGAAGGAATGATGTTCACAGTGAAGGTCATTTAATCAGTGACAAGTTGTAACTATTCCATGAATGTGTAAATGAAATTCAAAGCATTAGTATGTAGATACTAAATAAAGCCACATACAGTGCAGGGTGGAGTAATGTCTGACTGTAGAATGTTCCTCCTCACAGAGATGAATAGTGTCCTACATGTCTTAGGAAAGAACACAAAGACAGCTTCCTCAGCAGAAGCAGAGTAGGGGAGGGACTGAGAAATGGCACCATTTCTTGAGTGGGACTCATGACATTGAGAGCTTTGCCAATTTCACTCTTCCAGATCTGCCAACAGTTTTCCTTATTCTTTATTTTATGGATTTTCTTCTCTCACAGGTGGCTTGGCAGACCCTCATTTTTTGCTCATAACTCTGAGGAGGATTCTATGTGGCTACTTACTCTGTGGACAGTACTGTGAGTTCCTGGTTGGAGCTAACAGAATTACAAGACTCTGCAATATCCCTACATGACACTAGTGATATTTCAGTTTAATCCCGGGGCATGAGTTGAGCCGAGAGCAACCATTTCAATTTATATTGCAGTTTACTTAGGCTCAGCACTGGTGAGTTCTCATGAACTACATTAAACCTCTTATAGAAAACTACTCAGAATGCAGCAAAAGGCAGGACTTTGGGGCATCGGGACACATTTTTTTTTGCCTGATAAAACTGAGGTCATAGAAAGAAACTAGATTTTCTTGTACACACACACACACACACACACACACACACACACTCACTCACTCAAATTAATCGTCAATAAAATGGAGACAGTCAATAAGCACTTGTTAATCTCATACTATGTGCCAAGCACTGCAGTAAATAAGTGATGATGCAAAGAAAGGTAAAAACAATAGAAAGAATATGCATTCTAATGGCAGAGATACCATATAAATGCAAGCTATAAACAGAGTAGATGGAAGGTAAGTGGAGGGAGGAAGGTGCCAGCAGCTGAGGGGACCCAGAAAGCCTTCCTGCACCAGTAGACCTTGAAAGAAGCAAAGAGATGAAGGTGAGGGAGCAGAACATCCCAGGCATGGGGGACAGCCAATGCCAAGAACATGGAGATAGGAATTGAAGTATCATGTTCTAGGAACTGCAAGGAGGCCAGCGAGCCTGGGCTGCTAGTTCTGATGGATGTATATAGCTATCAAATGCAATGCATTTCCAAATTTGCATATGCTTATTCTACTATTCCTTTAACAATCTATGCTTCTCTTCTATCATAATTCCAGCTGTCCACAAGTGACCTGGGCTCCACAATAATCAGTAAATATAGGGCACTTTAAAGTTTGTAATGTGCTTTACAAACATATCAAATAATAATAATAATAATAATAATAGCTAACATTTTTATAGTGTTTGCTATGTGCCTAGTACTGTGCTTTCTAATTTTTATCTCAATTGATCCTCAAAACAACCTGGAGGAGTAGGTGCTATTATCACCCCCATTTTACAGATGAAGAAACTGAG
The DNA here is from genome assembly GCA_011680675.1 of Gymnobelideus leadbeateri. NCBI lineage: Eukaryota > Metazoa > Chordata > Mammalia > Diprotodontia > Petauridae > Gymnobelideus > Gymnobelideus leadbeateri. Next base: position 95,622 of record WOXC01005507.1, on the reverse strand, counting down.
GCAGGCAGAGGTTAAAGTGTCTCTCCCAGAGTCATATAGGTAGTAAGTGTCTGAGATAGGATTTCAACTCGTCTTTCTGATTCTAAGTCCATTGCTATAGCTGCTGTTAGTAAAAATAAGAGAAAATGAAATCAAATCAACTTGAAGGTTTTACCTCATACCCAGAAAACTGTGAGATTGGAAAAAGTGACAAGACATAGGAATAGTCAATGCTGGAGGTAATATGGAAAGACAGGCATGCTAATAGCCTGATTGTGGAGCTGTTGGTACAAGCTTAAATAGTTGATGTGATCCAAGCATTCTGAAGAGCAATGCAGAATTAGACCAAGAAAATAGCTAAAAGGTTCTTGACCACTCTTGTGTTGTAGCCCACTCCCATAGAGGTCAGAGATCAAAAGAATGGCCCATTAGACACCTACATGTTCATAGCAGTGCTGTTAATGGTAGTTAATAAATTGAAACAAAGGTGCCCATGAATTAGGGAATGGTTAGACTAACTGGGACATGAAAAAGTAGAAAGAGAATGACTGCTTTAATAAGTGATGAGCATGAAGAATTCAGAGAAGCTTGGGAAGACACAGGAACTGATGCAAGGTGAAGGAAATAGACACAGTAAAATAATATGCCCAGATACTACAACCTAAATGGAGTGGAAGGAAAAAAGAATAGAAAATAAACTGAAATCATGCAATTATAAACCCCAAGTCTGTTCTCAAAGAAGTAAAAATATGCACTCCTGTAGCAGCAAGCAGCCCAACATCCCCAGAGTGCCAACACAGGTTCTTAGATCTGCTTTTTAAAGGAAAGCAACTCAAAATTGGTTAACAATCTTATTTTAATCAAACAAACATATATTACCTAGTTCAGGGGGAAAAGGTCAGCACCCCGAACTTCAGAGTATACAGACAGATCAAATAGACAGGCTTCCAAACTGTCCAACCATTATCAATATCAAAATCACAGTTACCAGAGAGGGAAGCATCAGCATCTGGGTTTCAAAGCCAGGGGGCTCTCAACGGCTGCCCAGAGTCTTATCTGGTCAAATCACACAACACTTCTCCAAGTGAGCCCCAAAGCAAAGCCTCACATCAGGGATTATATAGCCTTCTCCTGGCTCAGAGAATGTAACAACCTTCTTGACCCACTGTCCAATCACAAAGCACCAAGTTGTGGGCTTCTCCCACCCCAGGCTCCAGGTGCACTTAACCTTGGGGCAGGGAAGATCTTTAAACCTGCATTTCCATTACACTCCCTCCCTTCCTTGGCTAGGTATTAGACTCACATCTCAGAACATCAAGTATCCGGGTGGGGTCCATTGACAGGCCAATTCATTTTATGGAACTGCTTTCTTTTTTCCTTCTTTTTCTTTTTCTTTTAACTTTGTTACAAGAGATGATTTACTGGGTCAAAGCCAGGGAGGGATAGATATAGATAGAAATAAAAGTAATGTCAAAACAAGACATGTCTCTATTAAAAAAAAAATGCAATAAAACGAAGGCATTGGGCTTCTGCTTCCTTCACCTTGCATCACTTCCTGTGTGGGGAGAGAGGCCGTCATCAGTGTCAAATGCTATGGAGAGGCCAAGAAGAACCAAGATGAAGTATGGATTCAGTATGGAAGTTGAGTGATCGTTGATCACTTTGGAGAGAGTAATTGCAGTTGAGTGATCAAGTTAAAAGTCAGGATTCAGAGCAAATACAGAGGGGGAGAGAGTGAAAGCACGAGGTGGAGACAGCTTTTTCAAATCCAACTGAGAAGGGGGTGAGATAGAGGATGAGAGGTAACATGCATAGTAGGGTCTGGCAAGACGTTTTTAGAATGAGGGGAGATTTAGCCATGTTTGTAGCCATCTGGGAAGGAACCAGTAAATAAGGAGAAATTGAAGATTAGAGATAAGATGGATGATAGAGGAACTAATGCTCAAGAGGAGTTGAAAAGGGAGGAAAATGAGGTGCTATGCAGAAAGGTCTGGGTATCTTGGCAAAAAGGACTACCTCTTCGTCAAATACTGGAGGAAAGGTCAGTGGAAGGAAGATGAGGTTGGGGGATTGGGGAGGGGATTCTGATGAATAGCCTCCATTTTCTTGGTAAAACATAAGGGGAAATACTCAGCTGAGGTGAGAGGGAAGGGTTGTGGGGGTATACTCAAGGAGAGAGCAGGTTTAAAACTTCATCCAAGTCTGTTGTCTTACTAAAGGCCAGAAAGGTTTGGTATTGTCCAGGGTCACCCATGAACTGAGTGGCCAGGTGAAGATTGGAACTCTGTATCTGTGATTCCAACTCTACTATTCTTCCTATTACTCTACACTGACCCTCAAGAGCCTTTTCATTTTCTAATTTAGCACTTTCCAACTGTTCAAGAAAGACCTAAGTCACAGTTCTTAATCCTTCTCTAGGTCATTGGTCTCACTGGCCATCTAGTGAAAATGATGTACTCTGTAGAATCATGTTATTAAATGGATAAAATGAAAGGCATGGGATCACAAAGGAGGGCAAATATATTTAATACAATTATCAAAACATCAAAAAAAAAATTCAAGAGCCCCAGGTTAAGAATCCCTGATAAACTAAATAGTCCCTGCCTTCCATGCCGTATGCTTTATTTGTCAGTCACTGCATGGGTTTGGGGATTGGGGAAGAGGAGAGGAGAAGAGAGGGAGAGGAGAGGGAGAGGCTGTGCCTTACAACATAGAGTATAGCATAAGCTTCTTCCCCATCACCACACCATCATCCCACACTTCTGCCACAAACTGAATTTCCAGTACACCTACTCGGGCTGAAAAATCTAATCCTTCTACACCTGCTGATTCTCTTGCACAAACTCCTGAGGCTTCAAGCTGCCAACCTTCCCTTGCATTGGACTGGTTCTTGTAAACATACCCTGCTCTCAAAATGCTAATTCCCTGAACTGAATTCCAAATTCAAGTATCATGTAAATCATCCATAAGGTTAAGCTGTTTCAGCATAGCCTACCCATTTATTCCTCCCAAGACACCTAACTCCAACACTGCGATACATTTCAATCATTTTAGATACTCAAATGTTGAAATGAAGTGGCCATCTCATCAATCTGTCTGTTGTCTACAGAGATGCAGATTACAGCTTATCCATGTGTGCCTCTCCTGGAAGACTCTCACCTGAGCTCTGCCCAGGGCTCACCCCCATGCTGGAGGCCTTCCTTTCTCCTGACATCCTGAGGGCACCATCAGAGTGCTCTAGCCATTGATGGGTGCTCCTTGCCCTCCCAGTGTGACAGGCCTGTATGCTTATCCTGCCCTTCCCTGATGCCAGCCTTACTCTTGGTTCTCCTTGGACGCCCTGTTTGGTTGCATGTTTCAGCCTTCTCCCACTTGCAGTGCTGTTCAGTTGTTTCAGTCATGTTTGACCTGTCACAACCCCATTTGAGGTTTGCTTTTGAAAGATAATAGAGGGCTTTACCATTCTCTTCTCCAGTGGATCCATTTTGTCAGGAAATTATATATTAAGTGACCTGGCCAAGATCACACCACTAGGAAGCATCTGAGGATGGATTTGAACTCAGGTCTTCCTGACCCAAGGCCCAGTGCACTATCCACTGAGATACCAGCTCCATCACTTGCCATGCTGCTCTTCACTGTCTTTTCTGTAATGTTTATCTTGCATTCTTCAGAGACTTTTGTATTCCACATCTCAGTCATCCAACATGGGCAGAATATTGCTATTCAAAAGATGGCCTTTTGTTTCTAGAAGAATGTGAGGACTTTAAAAGAATCTGTCTATTTCCTGGAGGCTTTGCGCCTCCTGCCCTCCAACTGGATGCAGGAAGGACTCTAAACAACCCTATCAAATCAGTCCTTTCCCAGCCCAGCATCCAGAGTAAGGCTCTTCCACCTGTCCATACAGACATCCCAAGCCTTATGGCAAGCTCAAAAATTCCACCATCCTGTGAGACATTTAGGAAACGAGGAGTCAGGCTGCTTAAATGTCACAGGCTCTTGTCTTTGGTTGTTTTGTCATGGTTTACCATTCATCAAACCCTGACTGGATTCATAACATTGAACTTTCAACAAACTTGGTAGGAATCTGTTTTGGTCACTTGTGCCTGTGCCCAACCCCTATCCCTGACTCTGGATGGTCCATCACCCCTGCCATGTGTCATTTACCCCTACTTGATCTTAGATGAGCCAAAGGCAGCATTTTTAAAAATAGGAGTGAGGAAAGTGCTATTTCCATCCTTAACATAACTGTTTGTGTGGACAGATGGGAAGGTTTCTAGGAACACCATGATGCCCCTGCTGTGGAGGCTACTAGAAAGAGGGAGGAAAGGGGGATCAGGTGGGACTGGGTGTAGGAGGAAATCAGCAGAGATATGGCCACGCTGGGGAGAGGTAAGGAAGTGGTCATTTATTAGTTTCCTATGGACATGCCACCTACCCTGATAGAATATAATCATCTCCTTGAGGGCAGGGTATATTTCAGATCTGCTTTATATCCTGGGCACCTAAGACAATGCCACTTGGTAAATGTTTGCTGATTGCTTGCTAATAGATAGGAACTTCGGTTGTCTCTTGGCTTGCCTAGTACTGAAAGTACTGTCTATCATTACCTCCCTCTAAATTTTAGCGTGCCTCGGACAAAGCCTCGTTGTTCTACCCTAGTTACAATTCTGATGACTGCTGGGGTTAAGAGAGAGTCGGAAACCTTCCGATTGTTGTCTCTGGTGGAATTGCTGGGCAACCAGCAGAATGCAGAAATTGTTATTTAAAGTGTGGGTGCTGCTCCTTGAGAGGAAATTAATCCCCAAGTTTCAGGGGAACATACACTGGGAGACTAACTACTGGAAACCTCCAGGGGCAAGCCAGCAGGCTCCAAGTCCGGAACAGGAGCATGGAACCCCACACACGCACACGCAGGAAAATAAGCTTGATTTATCTTTTTTTTTTTCCCTTGGAACAGACTATTTCATGGCATAGATCAGTGCGCTGATGCCTCGTGATTCCCTTAAGTGTTCTTAGTACACTGCTGCTACCACTTCTTTATACTCAAAAGCTCTTGGGGGGAAAATGCACCATGTATCATCGGCTTAGTTCTGCTCGGTTCACTCCACCCGCTGCTGAACTCTGTTAGCGATTGCTTCAGCTAGAAGCTCACCTCAACACATGCCCTCTCCATCTTCTCTCCATCTAATAATAGCCTCCCAGCACCCTCTGTGCTTTTGCCTGCAACAGCCTCACCGGCATTTGTCTTTAAAGAACAGCAATCTCCAAAGCCTTATTCTCCTGGCTTGTTGGTGTAATAGAGTCACTTTTCCATTTTCTATCCCAACCAAAAGGAAGCAGATAATCCCGCAATGTCCCTGCTGTGTGGGCTTCACAGGGCAGGATTCATGTACATATATGATATGCACTATATGCATGCCTGCTTATATCTGTACCTATAAGTGGATTCTATATGTGAATATAGACATACAATATACGAGGCTTTTTTTTAAACTTTTGCTACAGGTTTGGGAGGAGATTCATCTTCCTTTTTAGCATTCATTTCAACAAATATGAAAGCATTCTTAGATCATAAACCCACAGACTGGGAGAGGTTACTCAGATCTGTGCTGGGTAGAAGTAAGAAGCTTGATCAAGACAGTGAAGTTGGGGGAGCCCCCGTGCTGGAAGTGGGGAAAGCTGGGCCCAGTCCTGTGCCTGTCACTAGCCGTGTCAAGTCAAGAAAAAATTCTTGCACACCTACTGTGTGCCATGTGACTTTGGGTGAATCTCTGGACTTCAACCTAGCACTCACAATTAGAAATTAATTAAAATTCATTTACAATCACTAAGAAGTTTATTTTTTTAACTCAGTAGTTAAAGGTTTTGCACTAAGCAATCTTTGCAAATTATCTCAAAGTCAAGTCATTGGAATGATCATCTAAAGACCTGCTTAGAGGTTTAAAGCACTCTGCTAGTTGATAAAGATGCATTTTTAAAGAAATAGTCTCTGCCCTCAGTGTGTTTCTATTTTACCTGAGAGATCCCATAGATACATAAAAAAGTAAAAATAAAATAATTTGCAGAGTAATTACAGGAGAGAAGGAACCCTAGCAAATGCAGGGAACAGGTAGGGAGGGTCTGGGACTAGAAGGTGACACATGAGCTTGAGTTTCTACAAGTCAAAGGGGTGGGGGACACTGTGAGGAGGAGAGACTGTGAAATAGTATAGAGGCAAGAGATAAGATGTCATGAGTGGGGACCACCTAGGAGAGCAGTTTGACTGGACTGCAGAATGAGGGAAGGGACACAGTAAGAAAGAAGACAGGGAGCCAAACTGAGCCCCTCAATTGGGGACTAGCTAACAAGCTGTGGTGTGTGACTGTGATGGAATATTGCTGGGCTATAAGAAATGAGGAGCTCAATGACCTTAGAAAAACATGGAAAGAATTGCACAAGATAATGAAGAGTGAAATGGATAGAACCAAGACAACTTGAATAGAGCAACTCAATATAGTTTTCAGAACAACTATGAGCAGCTAAGTCATTTTGATTATTATAAATACCCAAATTAACTCTGAAGGACCTATGAAGGAAGACACTCTCTGCACCCAGGGAAAGAATAGATAAATAGAAGTATAAATAAAGTATATATAGAATGGTTTTACATACATACACACATATTTGTGTCCAGTGGTAGCCATCTCTAGGAAGGTCAAAGAGGGGAGGGAGGGAGGGAGGGAAAAAAGGGGAAAGAAAATGTCACAATAACTTTATTATATATTTTTAAGGAATAGTAGAATAGTAAGTTGTACATAATGGATTTGCAGTTTCATGTACAGTCAACTTTTTTTCTATTCTACTATGTTATGGAAAAGCTTGCTTTATTTCTTAAGTTCATAATAAAATAAATAATTTTTTAAAAAGTAGGGGAGCCTAACTGGGGAAGTCTTTCAATGCCAGCCTCAGAACCTGATGTTTTATCCTGAAGTAATGATGGCACAAAGCCATGGAAAGATTTGGAGGAAGAGTGCTATGCTCAGATGTGTGCCTTAGGAAGGGAATCTCACCAGCTATATGGAGGGCAGATTGAAATAGAAGAGACAAGAAGAAGGATGACCAAATCAGGGGCTGTTGCAATAGTTCTACCACAAAGCCATGATGGGCTGGACTAGGGGAAGTACCTGTGTGAGCAGAAAGAAACCAATCCATCCTAGCTCCAACCTCCCACTAAACCAGCTCTTGTTTTTATCTCCTCTTTTATGTCTAGTGCTCATTATACGTGCTGCAAGGCAGCCCACTTTGTTCCATGTGTAAGACAGAATTATTGGCACATCTGAAATAGCCTTTGGTGTTAATAAACATCATTTCAGACCTAACAAAAGCCAATAGAATTATATTTCAGCAAATTTAAATTTAAGTCTTTTGTATTAGTCTGTTTCCAACTTCTTTAGCTTTATTCACCCCCCCCAAACAATTTTAGACAACTGAATTGTTGGTCAAGTGTTCATGGCCAAGAGAGTAACAATTGTAATCCAATAGCTTACCAAGAAACCATATCAGTATCTGGAGTAAATGAACCAACCTAATGAACTAAGATTTATGAAATGGAAATAATGTTTATTTTAGACATTGAAGGAAATTGTTAGACTAATAATAATTATATGTATTAAAATAAAAATTCTTCATAGTACTTTTATTTTACATCATATTAAGTAAAACTATAATGTACAGTGTATATCATCTTATCAATGAACTTGAACTGACTTGATTAGATGAGCATCTGCTGGTGACAGAATGCAAGTGGTGCAGAGAAGAAGATGAAAGTGAGCTGTTTTATTAAAAAAATCAAAGGCAGGACAATGTGTCTGAACATGATGGAATGTGCATTCCTCTTCATTTGGATTTAATGTCAACACTGAAACAGATAATAAACCAAGAGGTGCTGAGGCTCAGTGTCTCCTTTGATCTCCAGTCCTTTACCTACATCTGTCTAATAGACATCTCTACTAGTATGCTTCTCAACACCCCCAATCTCACAGTTTTGAAATGGAATTCGTCTTCCTCCTGAAATTTCACTATTTGACAACTTCTCTTTCTTTGGAGGACACTTCACTCCCTCAGTCATTGAGGTTCAAATGTTTCTGCTATATTTATATCTTCTCTCTTCCTCACCCCCTAATTTATTCAATTATCAAGTCCTATTAATTCTATTTACATAATACTGGATTCCCCTTTCTATACTCTATGGACACAATCTTAATCTGCCACCAGTCTAACCAGAAGAAGTTTGTTGTGAGACCCAAACCAAATTATACCTAGTGAATCATATAGATAAAATAGAAGTAGAGAAATGGGACAGATTTGCCAGTGGTTCTGTGGAGATTTATTCTCATCCTCAGTGACAGTGGAAACACCACTCTGTCATCTCAGCAAGCAGTCAACCATAAGAAGGGATGAAAAGGCATTTAAAATAATGAAACCAGAAATTTCAACAGGATGAGTACATGAGTGACAGTGTTTAAATCCTGCTCTCCATCAGTTAAAGAAAAAAACAACAAATGAGGTAAAAAAAAAATCCAAGAGAGGAAACTAAAACCTCACAGAAAAGAAAACAACAGAGAAACTTGTGGAAAAAGGACTAAAAGTCATGAACAGTCCTATACAATGACTAAATACTACGGAATTAAAGAAAGTGCAATGAACCCCGTAAGAGGGATAATGCTTGAAAAAAACTAGACAGTGACTAGACATGGAAGGAAGGAAGGGAGGGAGGGAGGGAGGAAAGAAGGGAAGGAGGGAGGAGGAGCAAGGAAGATTAGGGGGAAAAGGAGAGAAGAAATGAAAGGGAGAGATGAAAGAAAGAAGGAAGTTGAAAATTGGGGCTTTCAAAGAATCAACCAATCAGTCAGCAAGGATTTATTAGACAGTGGAAGCACAAAGATGAAAATTCAATAGCCCCTACCCTCAAAGAGATTATATTCTATAAAATGAAATAATATGCACACACATATATGGAGTTTTACAACCCTTCTAGATTTTGTGTAATATCAGAAAACCCAGATACCTCAAGTGAATCAATCAATGTATGTGATGAAGTTTAATTGTATAAGCACAGTGATTTCATATGTGCAATTTCTTTACCAGGTACTCACATCTTCAAGTCAAGTAAGAAAGTAATGTGTTTGGCTGAGAGAATCAGTCATTCACATTCAAGTGTATGTATATAATAGTCATAAGCCCAGGATTGAGCTCAGTTAGACATTGAATCTCTCTAGCTCCCATTTGGAGGACTTTACAATAGTAAAACACTCTTGTTGGGGGATGTGAAGGTAGATGGAGGCAAAGAGAAGGAGGAAAGAGTTGTTTTTTTTTCCTTTTTACCCCTGTCCCCACTGACAATGTTATCAGAGAGATTGGAATAGAAGGAAATCATGCATCTAGTCTGGAACAGGAGACATACATGAATATCAAAAATAGTAACTTGGAGAAAGCAGCTTCAAAGAGAGTAATCTTTTGTACCTGGAAAAGAACACAAGTATATACAAACTAAATAGAAAAGGGATGAATGCTTGTGGAAATGAGAAAAGGTTTTAGGAATAATCAGAAATTGATCTGAGTTTTTGATAGAAATTTGGGGTTTTGAAGCAAGAGATGCTTGAGAAGGTAATCAGGGAAAAGAAATCAAAAGGAACTTATCAGAGTTGACCTACTTATATTCCTACATGGAAAAACAATAACTGTCTGATAAAACCTTCCTCATTATGAAAATAATTGAAGAAGGGTATATGGGCATATGGATACATATGTGAATGTGTGTATATATGTTTACAGGTATACATGGATAGAGGCACAGGTTGAATTTGGTGTGAAGGGATGATACTTAAGGGGTGAAGTTATGAGGTGAGAGAGGAAAGTGGCAAGAGGAGATGGGGAGAGACAGGGTAGGGTAAACTATCTCATGTAGAAGAGGCAAGGGGAAGTAGTTGCAGGGGAGGGGAAGAACAGGAAGACAAAAAGGCAAAACCATATTCTCATTGAATTTGGCTCAAGGAGAGAATCACATACATACTAAATGGGATATCTCACCCTGCAGCAGAATAGGGGGAAGGGGAATGAGAGGAGGGATGATGGATGGGAGGGCATTCTAGGGGGAGGGGAGGTTGGAAGACCACTTTCGAAGAGGGACAGGATCAAAGTAGGGAATGGACCAGTTGGGGGTGGGATGGGTGGGAGGGAAATATAAGCAGTCTTTTACAATATAAAAAAAAAAGAAATTCAGGGTTTTATGAGGCAGTGGTCAGTGAGGAGTACCTTCCAGCACTGGGAGTTGGGAGAAGGGAGTGATAAATAAAAGCACAGAGAAGGTGATAGAATTTCATGGTTTCAGAAACAGCAAGGTCAGTTTAACTACAGTACAGAGGGTGTGGAGGGAAATAATTTGCAATCTGGAAAAGTCACCTTTAAGCATGCTTTGAAAGAATTTAAATGACATGCCAAAGAGCTTAAATTTTATTCTAGGATCAAAAGGGAACAATAGAAATGTACTGAGCAGGTTGGTGACATGGCCAGAGCCATATTTTAGGAATACCAAATTTTGGAGTTGTATTGGAGGATTGATTGAAGAGGAGAGAGGCTTGTAAAGGAAGACCAATTAGGAAATTCTAGTAATAGTTCAGGGGGAGGGGATGAGGGTCTGACAAGTGTGGGGATTGTGAGAGTAGAAAAAATGGGTGGAACAGGTGCCATGAAAATAAAATCAACAATAAGGGGCTACTGATTGATTGATTAGAGTGAGGGAGAGTGAGGAACTTAGGATGACTCTGAAGTTGTAAACCTTGGAGACTGGGAAACTGTTGAAGGTGTGCCCTCAGGCAAAATAGGGAAGTTCAGAAGAGTGGTGTACTGGGGGGAGAAAATAGTAAGTTAAGTTTGAGGTGCCTGAAGTAATCTAGTTTAGAATGTCCAATAAACAATTCGGGGCTGGAATTTAGGAGAAAGAAAAGTAGATCTAGAATTCAGATGCATAAAGATGACAAATGAACCCAGGAGAGAGGCTAAAGTGTCCCAGAGAGTGCAGAGAAAAGTACTTGGGACAGAGCCTCAGGCAGTATAGCCAGAGTTACTAGGTATGACATGAATGAAAATCTAGCTAGCAAAGGAGACCTAGAAGGAATGGTCAGAAAATTTGGAGAACCAGGAGAGAGCAATGTAATAAACATCCAGAGTGGATCAATTACCCAGGTGGGAAAGATGATCAACAGAGTCACTACTTTAAAGGATTGAGAAAAAGTCATTGGATTTGCCAACAAACATAGATCATTAGTAACTTTGGAATGATCAGTCTCCATGAAAAAAAAAAGTTAGGGTTTGAGAAGTAGTTGAGCAAAGTGGAGGCAATGAATATAGATGACTTTTTCTAGAAGACAGTATAAAAAGAGGAAAAAATGGCTTGCGAGAATGGTAGAGTTAAGTAAAGTTATTTTTTTTTCAGGATAGCAGAAACCTTGGCATGCAAAGGGAAAGGAACCAGAGTTGAAGGGGATGATTGAAGTGCAGTCATTTAGAAGAGGAAGGAAGCAGAGGGAATCAAAAGTATAGATAGGAAAAGGGCCATTTTTCATCAGAGACTGAAAGAAAGGAAGAGATATAGTGAATGATGCCAACGGGCTTTGAGATGCAATAAAAAGGGAGTTTGTGGAAAATGGCCTCTCTTTCTCCTTCAAGTATTAGCTTTTGTCTTTTGCTGAGAGGCATGGAGTGGGAAAAGTCATGTTGTGGGATACTAAAGGAGAGGAGAAGAGGTGGGAGAAGAAAGGTTTGAAAAAGCCAAATGAGAGAACCAACCATCTATAACAAATGGTAGGCAATACACTAAAGCAATGGATTCTCTGAAGAGACTGGTACCACAGGATCCCAAAATTATCCCTTAGTTCTCTAGCATTGGCAAGCTTAGATTCAACATCAACTTGCCATTCTCTTTGCCCTAATCAATTGCTATGTCTTACTTGACAACATCAATGGAGGGTTGGCCACCAAGGGACTTTGTTGAGGTGATCAGCAACTCTAAAGGGGTTTCTATCTCCATCTGTGGAAAGAGCAGCTACACCAGTATTTTCATGAATCTCTGAAGTATCTATTATCATCATCAGATTTGGTTCATGATAATAGCCTATGGTGACTATTTTAAATCCCAGGGTTGTCATATAAAGAATTAGAAAACCATAGGATTTTAGAATTGGAAGGAACCTCAGTAGGAACACCTACAAAATACAATCCATATATGAAAAAGATTCCTTGATATAACGACTGCCAAGTGTATCCCAGCTTCTGCTATATAACCATCCAGCCTCTACTGAGGGAGAATCCCAACACCACTACCCCCACCATCACTACCATCACCACCACTACCTACACTAACACTACTGCCATCACCACCACCACTACTGCCACCACTACCATTCAAGGTCATCCCTGACACTTTTGTCAAGCAATATTGTTAGGATTATTGCCCCAGCATCATGCCTAAAGCAACTTCTTTGAAATGTCCACCAATTGATACTAGCTCTGCCCTCTAGGGCTAAACAAAATCAGTATAATCCCTTTTTGCCTGATAGACCTTCAAATATTTTATCACAACTAAATTTCATCTGTCTGCCATGCTCCTTTGAGTCTGCATTTATCTACTCTAAACACCCCCATAGTCCCTTCTTTTTTTAATTTTTTTTATTTGAAACTTTAGTAAAAACTGACAAAAGAAAAAATGCCATATATACAGCAGACCATAGGAGAGGATTCAATATAAAACAATTAATTTACATTTCAAGAAAACCTATATAATAAACATAAAACACTGTTTTCAAAGCTGCCCAGCTTTTATTTGCTTCCTTATTTGTTTTCTTTTGTTCTTTGCTATGCATTTTTCTTTATTTTTCCTTCCTTCCTCCCCACCCACTGGACACGTGTGTGTGTGTATGTGTGTGTGTGTGTATGTATGTGTCGTAAGATGGTACTATGCCTATTTCCTCCTATCATCTGTTTCTCTGAAGGTGGATTGCATCTTCCTTCATAGATGCAAATCTTGCCATGGTTTTATAAATCAACCAACTCAGCATTTCCTAAACCACAACAAAATTCTCATCCAGTCACATCCCATCTGAGAGATAGTCTGTGAGAGTTTTTTCCCCAGATTTCTGTATCCCTTCTGTTTTCCCCCCCAAATTTCTGTATCCCTTTATCTAAATAAAACATAGGTTTTATTTAGACAAGAAAATTTTAATTTAAAATAATTGAAATTATTCTTTTTACACTTCAACAAAGCTTTTGCCTCATACTATAGTTTAAGGCCGGATACTATTCAATCTACTTCCCTTACATCATTTTCCCCTAGTTTCTTTAAAGTTCTGGACCTTCTTTTCTTCAAAATGAACCTTGTTATTATTTTTTTAACTCATTAAAGTATTTTTTAGTAATTTATTTGGGATGACATTGAATAAATAGATTGAGTAAAATTGTCATATTAAAAACTATAGTGGCTTTACCTATCCACAAACAATAATATTACTTTACTTATTTAGATCTGAGTGTATTTGTATAAAAATATCTTGTGTTTATGTTCATAGAGTTCCTGTGTCTATTTTGGCAGGTATATGCTCAGGTATTTTATACTGTCTAGGTATTTTAAACTGTCTAAAACAGAGGTGGGGAATCTTCAGCCTTGAGGCCACATGTGGCCTTCTAGGTCCTTGGGTGCAGCCTTTTGAGTGAATCTAACTTTTACAGAACAGTCTTTTAACTGAGCCCAAGTTCTACAGAACAAATCCTTTTATTAAGGCGATTTGTTCTGTGAAATTTAGATTCAGTCAAAGGGTCAGACTTAAAACCTAGAGGGTCACATGTGGCCTTGAGGCTACAGGTTCCCCACTCCTGTTCTAAAACAATATTGAATAATATTGCTGAGATGTAGCATGGGTTCTCTTTTTCACTTTTGATTAAATCTATTTTAAATTTAACTTTGTCTGAGATCATGATTACTATCCCTGCTTTTTTTACACAATAAATTCCATTCCTGCCCTTTATATTATCTTTGTGTGTATCTCTCATTTTTATAATGTTTCCTGAAAGCAGCATATTGTTGAATTCAAATTTTTAATCTGCAATCTGTTTCTGTTTTATGGGTAAATTCATCCCATTCACATTCTAAGCTACAATTACTTATGGTGTATTTTCTTCCTTCCTATTTTTAGTCACTATCCTTCTTACTCTGTTTACTCTATCTCTCCTCACTGTTCTGCTTTACTTCTACCCTCTACCTTGTCCTCCTATTCTTCAACCTACTCATCCCTCTGAAAATCCTTCCCTTATCCTCCCTCTGCATCCTATCCATTGTCTTCTTATTTCTGTCTGAATTAATAAGACTTTTATACCCTTCTAGATATATGTTGTTCCCTCTTTAAAACATTCCTGATGATAATAAGGTTCCAGCACTACCTGCTCTCCCCCCTACTAGCTTCTTCTGTATTATTTTTTTTTCCTTTTATGCTTCATTTGTATGAGATAATTTCTCCTTTTTATCTTTCCCTGAATAGTTTTATTTTTTAGAATCACCCCATCATAACCAGATCAGCCTTTCTTTCAAACTACCCAAATAATGATGACAATGGTAAGAGTACTGCTAATATTTTCACATATATTAAGTAAACAATGTGACCTTATTGAGTCCCTTATAATTTGTCTTTAATGTTTACTTTATATTTCTCCTGGATTTTATTTGCTGAATTTTCCCTTAAATTCTAGAGGTTTTGTCACAAAAAAACTAAAAGTCTTTGAGTTTTTTAAAGGTCCTTTTTATTTTTTATTCAAGATTATACTTATCTTTACTGGGTAAGTTACCCTTGCTCATAACACCAGGTCTTTTGCTCTATGGAATATAGTATTACAAGACCTATAGTCCTTCAACATAATAGCTGCTGGTCTTGTGTAATCCTTATTATAGCTCCATGATGTTTAAATTGTCCTTTTTTTCTTGTTGTCTTCAATATTTTCTCCTCGACCTGGGAGCTTTGAAATTTGGCTATGATATTCCTGGAAGTTTTTCTCCTGGGATCTCTTTCAGGTGGTGATCAGTGGATTTTTTCTATTTCTTCTTTGCCTTCTTGTTCTAGAACTTTAGGGCAATTTTCCTTAATAATTTCTTGTAATGTTGTATCAGTATTCTTTTTTTATTATAATGTGCAGTCCAACTATTCTTATATAATTTCTCCTCAATCTGTTCTCCGGATCAGTTGTTTTTCAGATGAGATATTTCACTTTCTCTTCCATTTTTTTTATTCTTTTGATTTTATCTTAGAATTTCTTGGTGTCTCAGAACATCATTAGCTTCCCCTTGCTCAATTCTAGTTTTCAAGGAATTATTTTCTTCTTTAAGTTTTTTATTCTCTATTTCCATTTGGTTGTTTTTATTCTTTATTTCCATTTCTTTTCATAATTTTCTTTATTTTCTTGTATTGCTCTTATGTTTTTCCTTATTTTTCCTCAGTCTCTCTTATTTTATTTTTAAAGTCCTTTTTAAGTTTTTCCCAAAACTCATTTTGTGCTTGGGACCATTTGACATTTCTCATTGAAAAACGGATTTTTTTTTTTATCTCTGTTATCTTCCTCTGAATATGATCCCGGATCTTTTGTATCACCATAGTAACTACCAATGGTTGAATTCTTTCTCCTTTGCTTACTCATTTATTTTTTGTTTTATTTTGTTTTTAGCAGCTATTAGTATAATCAGGTTGTAGTCCTGAGGTATGGGGAGTGATGTCTTAAGACGTAGGTCACTCTTACTTTTATTTTCTGAGGTTTGTCTTGAGGTCCAATCTTAGTTTCTCTTCTCCACTCCTAACCTAAGCCACAGCTAGGGTGCCCAGCCACACTGTCCCTCAAGTGATCTTCCTCCCTGTGGTCTGTCTGGTGGCTGCAAACTACAGCTGTCCTCTCTGCCCCTGAAGTGAAACCAGGGACCCTGCTGTCCTGCAAGTGACCACAGCCAACAGGGTCCCTGCCCCAGATGTGTGCTAGCACCTTCTCCCTGCAGCCACAGCCCAGGATGTGAGTCAGTATAGCTGTGCTTGGTGTCCCTCAGCAGGAGAAGGTCCTGCTACCTTCTACTCAGCTGTCAGACCCCCACACTTTCTTCAAGATGAAAGTTTCTTAGGCTGACGTTGACTTTCAACCCATCTGCCACCACTGCCCTGAGGGCTTTTGCTTGTTGATTCTGAAGAGTTGCTTTGGACTGGTTTGAACCTCACTTGGGCTGACCCTTCACCCTTGCAGATCTGAGCTTTCCCGGTTTTTCACCACTTGTCTTTACCCCAAGTTTTTTTTCTGCTGCTCTGAGGTGACTTTCTTTCTTTTTGTGTGTGTGGGAGATTTGGAGAGCAGAAAGTTTTCTGACCTACTCCTCCATCTTCCTAGGATCTTCTCAGAAAAGTCTCTTCGATTCGTCCTCCTGTGATATGGACTAATGCCTTTCTTTTACCCTCCAATCTTTCTCTGGAAGATTCCCAAAGTAGTGATATCTTTCCTAGGTTATGGTAGCCAGAACTAAGCATATACTACAAATGCAGTCTGACAAAAGTGGAATGTATGGAATTGTTGCCCTCTTTTTTGTTGTTGATTTTATTCTTTCTTTCTTTATTCTAAACTTAACACCAAATCAGGCGAGTCTTTCTGTATTTAGAGTAAAACAGAAAAATAGGACTATACCGAAAAATGTGGATTCTCACTCATTCTATGTACATATTTTTTTTATTTTAAAATATTTAACAAATTCAACATGTAATGTTCATGGTTATCCTCCTGGTTTATGGTTCTTTATGTCTTTCCTTCTTTTCTTTCCTATGAGTTAAAACTTGTTTCAGTGATCTTATTTCTTACTTTGATCTTTCTTTTTCTCTTCCCTCCTTTATACTCTTCTCTCCTTTCCATTCCTGCTTCCTTCTTTCTGTTCCACTTTCTTCATCCTCAGCTACCCAGCCTTTCTCTCCCTACAATCACTCCCCCAAACTGCAAGGAAAGGAAAAGGAAAAAAACCCTTGTAACCAATATGCAGAATATAGTAAGATAGATAGACAGACAGACAGATAGATAGATAGATAGATAGATAGACAGAAAAAAAAAAACCTCTCCACCCTGGCTATAACTGAAAATACATGTCTTCTTATCAGAATTCTGCACCCAGGGTCAGGAAGTAAACAGCTGGCTTCATTGTGTCTCCTCTGAAATTGTCATTGATCATTGTATTAATCAGAGTTCTCAAGTCTTTCAAAACCATTCTTTTTTTTTTTTTTTTTTTGCTTTTTGGAGGGCAATTGGGGTTAAGTAACTTGCCCAAGGTCACACAGCTAGGTTTTTGTTTGTGTTTGCATTAAGTGTCTGAGGCCAAATCCGAACTCAGGTCCTTCTGACTCCAGGGCCAGCGCTCTACTCACTGTGCCACCTAGCCGCCCCAAAACCAATCATTTTTACAATAGTGTTATTGTATAACCTGTTTTCCTGGTTCTGATCCTTGCATTCGGCAACTATTCATTTGAGTTTTCCCTAGTCTCTCTGAAAATGGCTTTTTGGTCATTTCTTAGTGCTATTATCTTCTTAAGTGGTGTCAATCTTAGTACAGCTCAAGATCACTTATATCTTTTATCTACCAAATCACTGGTGATTAGTATAGAGTTTGAAATCCACCAAAACTCCTAGATATTTTTAGACAAAATTGGACTTAACCAAGGTCTACCATCTAGTATTTATGAAGTCAATTTTTTTTTGCACTTGATTGAGAATTTATATTTATCCATTCTCTACATGTCTCCCATATCTTCAGAATCTTGAAGTCCAATCGTGGAAGCACCCTGGCTCTGATAGGTCAGTTTGGGACTTATTCTAAGTCATTTTAGGCCTCTACAGCCCTTCCTTCGTACCACAGAGTCACATGTACATAACACCCAGGATGTATGGGTGTTCAAGGAAAACTAGTACCTCTGGGGTGAGGGTTGCTGAGCCCTTTTGGGGGCTGATCATCTACCTTCAGTGTCCACCTGTCACCCAAGTCTCACCTGAGGCTCCAAGAAGCTATAGCTTTGTAGCAGCAACACTCAGACAAAACATTTCAGTAGCTGGGCTAAATGATGTTGAGAGTAACCGATGAGTTAAAGAGTGTCTACCCCAAGCATGTGAAGGACTACTCAGTGCTGATGGAGCCACATTGATTAGCGATATGGACATTATACTGGAAAGATCAGCTGAACACATCTGTAGTGTCCTCAACGGATCATGAGCAGTCAATGCTGAAGCTAGTGACCATATACCTCAGGTAGAAGTCAACCGCTCCCTAGCCAAACTCCCAGCTGAAGAAGAGGTTTTAAATGCAAAAGTATGTTTGTCTAAAACACTATTTTATGTAGAATTCATACGAGGAGGGCACTGACATGATGGTCTCAAGGTCTCTCTGAAGAATTTTGAAATCCATTGTAAGATATAAGGGATACTAGCACAGGACTGGCTGGCATGCTGTGCCCACATCAAAGAAGGTGCTATGTTCTGAGTGAAGCAGAATTGTAGTAGCTCAAAATAAACGTGAGATGCCCAAATTTAGAGATATCTCAACTCTAAGTGTTCATGGGGACTATTTCTGCCTGGTCTGTGATAGAGTCTTTGGCGTTTGTATGGGTCTTATTAGTCACAGTCAGACACATTGTTGCTTGATTCCAGCATAGTGATGTCATGTTGGTCCTCTATGAGCATGAAGGACAGCAACCAAGCCACACACTCCCCTCCCTTTGCTCTGTCTTTTCAGCTTGCCTTAATGCGTAGTATTCCCCCAATGGAGTGTAACATCTATAAGGGTCAGAATGATCCTACCAGCTTTTTTTCTATCTCCAGCACTTAGCACAAGGACTGAGACATAGTAAGTGACCTAAAAAAAACTTTTATCAATAATCCTATCCCTACTAAATTTTGCCTAATAAGATTCAACACACTATTCTACCCTGGCAACATCTTTTACATCCTGCATCTTGCATACCCAGTATGTTAGCTATCCCTCCCATGGTTGACTCTAGCAATCAAAGAGTGAGCTCTCTGCATCAATTAATCAAACAATCAACAAATATTTATTAAGAACCTAGTATGTGTCTGGTACTGGGCTAGGCACAGGAGTTGCAGAGACAAAAATGAAACAATCAAGCAATAAGTATTTATTAAGCCTCCATTGTGAACCAGGCACTCTGCCAGGCCTCAGGGATACAAAAGCACCAATCTATTCATAAGAAGCTTGCATTCTAGCATGGGAAGCACAAAGAGTAATTATTCGTATGTACAATCTAAGAAAAAATAAAAACAAAATAGTTCTGTATAGGGCAGTTTGGGCAGGAAGGTATCAGCAGTTTGGGGGGATCAGGAAAGGCTTCATGAAGAATATGTCACTTGGGAAGAGCAAATGGATTCTGTGAAGTGGCAGTGAGGAGAGAGTTTACACAAGAAATGGAGACTGAACAGAATAAAGTGAGAAAATGGTGAGAGCTGGTATTCTGTGTGTGTAGAGAGAAAGAAGGAGGAAGGGAGGGAGAGAGAGAGGTAGGGAGGGAAGGAGAAGGAGAAAAGGGAGGGAGAGAAGAGAGAGAGAGAGAGAGAGAGAGAGAGAGAGAGAGAGAGAGAGAGAGAGAGAGAGAGAGAGAGAAGGGAGCAAGAAAGGGAGGGAGAATAAACATAAAATAAGGACAAGGCAGTTTGTATGTAAATCCTATTGTTTCCTTTTTTGAACTGGGACCATGCATGCCTTCTGCAGTCTTGCAGCCTGTCTAGTTCCCCATGATCTTGGAAAGTTTAGTGACAGTGGCTCAGCAATCCCATCTGGCTAATCTTTCTGTAGCACAGGATATAGTTGAGGTGAGCCAGGTGATGTGCATTCACCAGCAGCAGTGAGGTGCTCTTTTGCTGTCTCTGGTTTGACATTTCAAAGCCACTCCCACTCCTCCATTTTAGTTCTATCTTTCCAGTAACAAGTTCATTTTCTTTGGCAGAAAATCACAAAAAATAAGAAGCACAGCTTCTCTATCGTTGGTTAGCATCTCATCCATCCCAAGCACTGAGTGCTTAGAGGCAGCATCTGAGCTGCTAGTTTCTCCCAGTAAAGTTTTTAAAATAACTGTTTTTATTTTCCTTACCAGACTCCACTTACTCTGTGCTTTAGCAATCCCAATAATTTCCTTTCTGTAGCATTGTATGCATCTTCTGTTACCTGCCCTTGTTTCTATCTCTAGTAAATGTCTTTTTAAAATCTATTTTGGCAATGGCAAAAAAGAATTGCTTAAAATACAACAAAATATTTCTAGCAGCACTTCCATAGTCCCAACAAATGGGAAACAAAATAGATGCTTATTGATTGGAAAATGGCTAAGCAAGTTTTGGCACAGGAAAGTAATGGAATATTACAATGCTATGAGAAAAATGAATACGATGAGTACAGTGCAACATTGGAAGACATATACAAACTGATGCAAAGTGAAGTCAACAGAAGGAGGAAAACAACATGTAAAATAACAATGGAAATGGAAAGAACAACAACAAAGTAAACAAAGCAGCACCATACTAAATAAGTGTGGCCCCAAAGAAGAAATATGAGAAGACAAATCCTGTCACTTTTTTTTTTTAAGCAATTGGGGTTAAGTAACTTGCTCAAGGTTACACGGCTAGTCATTATTTATGTGTGGGTGCTCATTTTCTGAGGCCAGATTTGATCTTGGGTCATCCCAACTCCGAGGCCGCCGCTCTTACTCACTACGCCGCCTAGCCGCCCCTTTTAGGGCAATTGGGGTTAAGTGACTTGCCCAAAGTCACACGGCTAGGTTTTTGTTTTGTGTGGGTTAAGTGTCTGAGGCCGGATCCGAACTCAGGTTCTTCTGACTCCAGGGCCGGCGCTCTACTCACTGCTGTCACTTTTTTATAGAAAAACGAGAGATTGTAGTATGGAGCTCTGTATATGATCTCAGACTTTTTTGATAAGCTGGTTAATTTTTCCAAACTTTTTTCTCTCTTCAATTATTCATTCATTCATTCGTTCGTTCGTTCGTTCATTCATTTGTTTGTTTGTTTGTTTATTTATTTATTTATTTTTGCCTTTTGGAGGGCAATTGGGGTTAAGTAACTTGCCCAAGGTCACACAGCTAGGTTTTTGTTTGTGTGTGCATTAAGTGTGTGAGGTCAGATCTGAACTCAGGTCCTTCTGACTCCAGGGCTGACGCTGTACTCACTGCATCACCTAGCTGCCCCCTCTCTTCATTTTTTTATTATAATGGATGGGAGGGAGAGGAAAGGGAACTTAAGGGAGAAATGTAAGTGATATAAAAACAAGAGCTAACTGTAAAATTTTATTCTTAAAAATATAATTTGGTTTGTAAGTTCCTTATTTATCTATATTCATCTCTTTAGACAAATCCCCTTTTTCTCTCATCACCATAATTGTTTCTCTTGGTGACTTCAAAATTTCATTGTTCCCCTATAGGATTTTAGACCAGGCCCTTGTGTTCATTTTTTTTTCTGGAAGCCTTTAAGAGCTGTTCTCAAGTCCTCAAGGGTTCAATTAGCTGTCCCTCATAACTTGTCACCCAAGGATATGATTTAGTGTCCCCTTCTAGGATCAAATCCATGTTATTAATGAAAATAAATCAGGAAAAGAAAGGACTGTCAAGTTCTCCTCTCCAGCTCCTCTAGAAAATCTAGAAAACACACCAGACCAAGTCCTGAATAGAATATCCAAGAAAAAGGAATAGTAATTTTTTTCAACACAGGTCAGCATAGAAGACAAATAAAGAAGTCTTGAGACACCAGGGATGAAATTTGGCCAGAACCAGTTGTACAGTGCAAGGTGCCAGTTGGCAGCTCTCTCACCCACTACCCAGCTCTGGTACACTGATCACAATCAACCAAGAACCTTGCCAAGAAGGGAAATGAGTTTATTCTGGCCTGGCTTGTTCTCCATAGTCCCAAGCTCTCTAGCATTTTCCAAATGCTCACAAACCATCTCCTAGAATTTTGCCAGGAACAAAAGTCATTATAACTGACATAGTTTGGAGACTACATCTTCCTCTCCATTAAAAAAATAGCATGCTTACTTCTCTCCTGTCCTGCAGCAAAGACTCTCTTCTATATAATTTTCTAAAAGTCACCAAGAGAAGTTCGGCAATCAAATCACAGGACCACACATAATTTCAGTATTGGAAGAGGCCTCAAAGACCAACTAGCCCCACCAATCTATGAAAAAAAGCCCTTCTCCACCCAACTAGTAAATATCCACTCAGCCTTTGTGAAAATACATCTAATGAGGGAAATCTTTTGCTTCCCAAGGTTGACTGTTCTACTTTTGGAAACCTCTAATTGTTGAGAAATTCTATTCTCCCTCCCCCTTATGTTAAACCTAAATTCACATCTTAAAATTTTCACCCTGTTGCTTTGAATTCTACCCACTGGGATGAGCAACCAAAATCAAATCCCAGTTCCACAGGACAGTCCATTGAATCACTGGAGACAACCAGAATGTTCCCACTAAGTCTTTGGATTATGATCCCCCTTTCCTTCAGTGGATAAGGGATGAGGCTCTTCACCATTCCAGCTGCCCTTATTTAGGTGTTCTTTGGCTGGTCAATCAATGGCTTTCCTAAAACTTGGAGTCCAGAACTTTATATAGCACTTTAATAGTGGTCTGACCAGACCAGAGGTTAATCCTGGTCAAATGTCAATTCTCTCATCCAGACACAATATGACTAGAATTCACCACTAATAACTACATGCTCTCTAGCCATCTTCTCATTTTAAGTTACAATTCTCCATTAATTATTTCTCTTTGAACCTTTTCTGTTACTGTCCTTGGTAAAGAAAATAGAAATGAGATAGGAACTGAGTAGTTTTGCCTTCTTTCCATCATCATCATGTCTACTTCAGGGAACAGTTCCCTTGCCCTCAATATTTTTGTCCTCAGCCTTCATTGCATACCTCATCATATTTTGAGCTATAGTATTGCTAACAATATTCTTATAGATATATACTACTCTTTCTTCATGTTCATTCTTAGCTATCTGTCCTTGTTTCTATCTTATGTATGTCATTATAAATTTAGAAATAGTGAAAACTCCCTCTATGTAGGTACATTAATCTCCCCAGTCTTCCACTTTCTCTCATTCATCAGAATTATTTGTGCTGTCAGAATTCATGAGATCATAGACTTGGGTCTGGAAGGGAATTTGAGGGTCACCCAGTCCAACCTCTTCATTTTCCATATGGAGCAACCAAGTCTGGGAGTGTTGACATGGTTTGCTCCAAGTGTCATGATCTGAACTGATTGCATGTCCAAAATCATAGCCACTATACCACCGAGCTGCTATCCTTGCAAATATTCCATCTCTCCTCAGTCAATTGCCTCTGTCAGAGTCCTAAGCCATGGAATAATATTTCTCCTTTCTCTAAGCCTCTTCTACCAAGGTCCAGTGTCCATGCCAGACTATTCTTAATATGGCATCCAAGGTTCTAATAATTCACAAAGACAATGTGGTGAAATGAACAGAGGACTGGTCCTACAATCAGGAGAGACCTAGCTTGGAATCATGCCACAGACACTGAAGGTCATGGCTTTATGGAAGGGAGCCTAGAGGTCATTTAGTCCAACATTTTCCTACTGAGAGTAAGGTTTGCTCCAACTTCACAAATACAGTAAAGGTGAAAAGCTAAAATTGGAAAGCAGGTGCTCTAACTGCAAATCTGACATTCTTTCCATAGAAGTATCCAGCCTATAAAAACCTTCACACAAAGAAACCATTAACTTTGGGTATCACTTAATAAACTCCTTAATAGTCCTGCTCTGTTGAAACTGAAGCCATTTTCTTTTATCAAGATCATAAAGGAAAAATGCATCCTTCCATTTATGGTCTATGATTATGAAGTCTTAGGTAATTTTGTCATCATGTTTCTAGGGAAGAAGAAAATGTACTATAGCATTCAACATTTATTAGGCACCTACCATGAGCAGAGCTTGCTAGTTGTGTGACCATGAATAAGCCACTTATCCTGGACAGGTCAGTTTCCTTCTCCATGAAATGAAACTAATGATTTCTGTAATATGAACTTCCCAGAACTGTGAAGATGAATGAAGATTTTAGCATAATAGATTGAGAGTTGAAAGGGACTCCAGAGTTCATCTAGTCCAGCCTCCTTATTTTGCATATGAGGAAACTGAGACTGTAGGAGGGAAAGTAACTTGTCCAATGCTACACAGATCATAAATTTCAAAGGCAAGATTTGAACCCAGGTTTGCTAATTTCAGAGATAGCTCCTTTTCCACTTTCTGATACCTGTAAAGTAGTTGGTGAAATGTAAAGGTCTGTGTGAGTGCTCACTCTGTATAACTTGAACCAGTTTCTGAAGATTCCAGATTCACAAACAAAGCTCTATAAGGGGAGATTGGCAAGCTTTGGGAATCACTATTCAGCTCTGCAGTGTGAGCCTCTGGATGCAAGGCGTTGCATATGTTGTCATACTCTGTTTATGCTTCCCTTAGTTTCACTGAACTCCTTCCTCCCCTTTTTTATTTGTCAAATGGGATGGCTTACTGGGCAGGGGAGGAGCAATATATTCTGAAATGAATGTTGTGGAAAAGGATATTAATAAAAATGTAAACCCTAAAAATAAGATATTATGCAGGGAGAGAATTGAAAGGAAGGACAAAGATAGATAAAGGCAGAGAGAGGTAGTGGCCTTGGCAGCTGCCTGATCCCTGAAGATTCCAGTCTTCAGGCTGAAATGTCTGGGTGACTCACTTGGTTTCTTAGGCATTTCATTGAACTGACCGATTTCTGCACCCAATAGTTCCCTCAGGCATTTAAGGTGAGTGAAACTGATGGACATAAACCCTTTAGAAATGTCTGTGATCTGAGCAAAAGCACCTTTTTTTTAAAAGAAATGCTGAAGAAACCCCATGAGCCTGGTGAGACCCAAACAACCAGTCCCTTGAAGAGTTAACAAGCTAGAGCTGGATAAAAGAAAGATGACTGGGGCTTTATCTAACTTGAATGTGTATACCTGAAGACCAAATGCTTTGCTTCTCTCCGTCATCTGAAATCTGTTTTGTGCCAAGTTTGGGGAAGCCATACTCCCCAGGCATCCTGGGAAACACTGTTCTCTTAAATCTGAAAAGACGGTGTTTCCCCTGGTCATGGATGGGGTTTAGCAACTGAGTAGGGCAAGAACAGAATCCAGTTTATCTTCCTAAGTGTAGTGCTGACAGACTTCCCCAGTGGATTAAAACCCACATTCAAAATCCTCTTATCTTGACCCTTTTATCCCCAGGACTCCCTACTCTGCAGATGCCTCTCCAAATTCACAATCACTAAGCCTGGGGACTGCTTAGACTTGCCCTTACAAAAACAATAAAGGAAAAAGGGTGCCGCTTGGGATCAGTGGTCTCCTTTTGATCTCTAATGTCTAATTTCCATCTACATATTAAAATACAAGGGATAAGGAAGTGCTCTATTAAAAACACCAAAGTTCTCGATAGTCACATGGAGTCTCAAATGCAAATCGGTCAACTTCTTAATATTTTGATAACAATGTAAATATAATCAGTTTCCGTTGTAATCCTGCATATTTTAAACATGTAAAAATATTATTCTGATAGGGAGTTCATATATAGGTTTTACCAGACACTGTCAGGAGAGTTCAGGAAACAAAAAAGGTGAAGAATTCCTGCTCAAGATTCACTTTCATGTTTTATAAAGAAAGGAAATTGAAGGAACTGACCTCATATCCCAGCACTCTCATTTGCTACCTGGGTGACTTTGGGGAAGACACTTAAACTCTCTAGTTCAGCTTCTTTGTCTGTAACTTAACAAGGTTGACCTAGATTGTTTCTTATGCCTCTTCCAGCTCTAGAGTTATAATTCTATGAACCTGAGATTTATTTTGATTGTGTTTGTCAGACCAACATGAAAGATGTGACAAATCAGACTTGCATCTCGGCATGATACATGTGTGTATGTATGCATGTAGATGTATATATGTATGAAAACTGCTTATTAAATGTTTATTTGTGTGCTACACTCTGGAGATACAAATAAGAGCAAAATAATCACTCCTCTCAAGGAACTCCCATCTTAATATCAGAATATGGCACAAGTATGAAGTTTCAACTGCAGTGCAGGTGGAGGTACCCAATCAATGGCCCTTAGAGTTGAGCAGCAGAGGAGATGGTGATACATTTTCTTTAATATCATTTCCATGTATAGAACCATATCCCTTTCTGATGTCAATCATTTTGTGGTGCCAAGGACGTCATTGGTTAGAACCTTTTTTTGTCATCTACAAAGAATGCCATGGCTGCAACACCTATAGATGTGATGGTCAGGTCATATAAAAGTTACTCCCTGGACAATGGCCAAAGCATTGAACTGGAAGCTGGCTCAAGCATTGGATTGAGTTTGGGGGTTGTTGATACTTTTATGACTCTTGGATGTAAGGTCCTGGGCTATCTCTCGGGATATGAAGAGAGGTAATGGTTGGACTGGTGGTGGTGGTTTGGCCCACCTGACCCAGGCTTCCTCTCTATCTGTCTCTGTCTCTCTCTCTCTCTGTCTTTCTCTCTCCATCTCTCTCTATCTCTGTCTCTGCCTCTCTCTCTCTGACTCTTACTCTCTCCCCCTCTCCTCTGTCTCCCCCCAACAAGTATATTGCTATTTCAGGTAGGGATGTGGCTATAGTGTTGTTCTTCAGACTCAAGTAGTCCTGGATTCTTATACTTCCCCTACAGTGGAAGACTGGCCAACTCAGACATTCACCTTCAGACAATATACTCATCTATGTAACAAGGATATTAATAGCTAGAGCACCTTGTCTTCTAAGGTTGTTGTGAGAATCAAACAAAGTCATGTACTTAAGGGCCACACAAATAGAGGTTCTTATCATTTCCCAGGTTCTATAAGGAGACTGCAGCATTATTCATCAGTGGACTTTGCAAATGACTTAAAAACCAAAACATTTTAAAAGTGTTTTTGTCATCTTAATGCACGTCTCTGTCAAACCTATTACATCCTTCCCTTCTTAAACTGGAAATTTAATCCAACACAAGAAACATTCATTAAATACATATTATACATAAAGCACTGTGATAGGTTACTGCATATCATTGAAGTTTTTAATGATACAATTCATGGTTGTTGTTTTTTTTCCCCAATTCAATAAGCATGTATTAAATGTCCACTGTATACAAGGCAATATGCAAAGTTCTGGGAGCCAAAAATTAACAAAGAACACACAGTTCTGACTCCTCAAGGCCTGTCTTGGGGGAACAAGACAGGGCTATGAATGAGCAATTTTGTCATTGCATCCCTAGGCTAAGCACAGAACTTTACATAGAACCAATGCATACTAAGGGATTGAATCAAGTACTGGGGAATCGTCAACAAGCTTGGATGAGCAAAGAGGGGTGGGTGACATCAAACAGAAAGGCAAGAAAAATGGGATGTGGGTGGGAAGGGCCCATTGGAAGGGTCAAGAAATATGGGGAGATGTCACCTGAACTGGGGTCTGAAGAAAAAGGTTGGAGGGATTAGTAAATCCACCAGCTAAAAGCTGGGGGGCTATTTTAAACTTTAATCTGGAAAGTTTCTACAGAAATGGAACCACTCTTAGAACTATTGAATGATAATATTTTGGATATAGAAGGACCATAGAGGTCATATAAATTGAACTTCATATTTTATAAATTAGGAAACTAAGGCCTAGAGTGATTTGGTGACATGTTCACCTGCTTACTTTCTACAAAGTGCTATGCTAGGTTCGTACTGCAGTTGCTGCCCTTAAGGAATTTACCATGTGCTTAGGGAGTGTATAAGTTAGAATATGAGTCAGTTTGGTATGCCAATCAGTAGTATTTGTTTAATGCATAGTCTGGACCAGGCACTGGGGATACAAAGTCATGAGTGAAACATTTACTGCTGCTAAGTAACTTATAGATTAGTTGAAGGAGACCTAGGTATATACAAAATAGATGCCAGGTTATTTAAGAGTTACAGTAGTTGGGGCGGCTAGGTGGCGCAGTGAGTAGAGAGCTGAACCTGGAGTCAGAAGGACCTGAGTTTGGATCCGACCTCAGACACTTAACACACACAAACAAAAACCTAGCTGTGTGACCTTGGGCAAGTTACTTAATCCCAATTGCCCTCCAAAAAGCAAAAAAAAAAAAAAGAGTTACAGTAGTAGCATTGGGGGTAGGGAGGGAGGGAATCAAAGACAGGCTCAATTAGGCAGTGGCCCTTGAACTGAGCTTAGATGGAAACTAGGAATCCCAACATGCAAAGGTGAAGAGGGAGCAAGAGTGTAAATATGAGGGCACAACCATTAGAAATGGAGTGTCTCACATGAGGAACCATGAGGTCAACTTGGCTGGTCCAGAGACTTTGTGAATAGGTAGCATATTTAATTAGGTGCTTTAAGGGGAGCTTGCATATTTTTCCTTTGGCAAACCTTTTCTTCTATGGATTCCATGAATTTATTCCATGATTATTTTGTTCTAGGAATAATTTTTGAAATTATGCTTATTATTATCAATAATAGCTTATATCTGTACAGCACTTCAAGGTTTACAAAATACTTTACATCCTCATTTTTGACCCTCAGATCATTTTTTTCAAACCCACCATTTTGTGTGGAGAATTGCCATTGTAGACATTCCTTCTACTTCATCCCATGACCAGAGATAACCTTTTTATAAACTTATTTTGAGTCAGAAGAAAATTAAATCCAATCTCAGCTCTGTCAGTGACTATATAAATGATTCTGGGCAAGGCACCTGACTTCTGTGTACCTCTGTTTCCTCATTTGTAAAATGGAGATCATACTGGAAGACATCTTTTTTAAAAAATTATTTATTTTAGGGGCGGCTAGGTGGCGCAGTGAATAGAGCACCGGCCCTGGAATCAGAAGGACCTGAGTTCGGAGCCGGCCTCCGACACTTAATCCGCACAAACAAAACCTAGCCGTGTGACCTTGGGCAAGTTACTTAACCCCAATTGCCCTAAAGGGGCGGCTAGGTGGCGCAGTGAGTAAGAGCGCCGGCCTCGGAGTTTGGATGACCCGAGATCAGATCCGGCCTCAGAAAATGAGCACCCACGCATAAACAATGACTAGCCGTGTAACCTTGAGCAAGTTACTTAACCCCAATTGCTTTAAAAAAAAAAAATTATTTATTTGTAGTTTTCAACATTCATTTCCACAAGATTTTGAGTTACAAGTTTTTCTCCCTGTCTCTCACCTATCCCCATCCCAAAATAGTGAGCCTGCTGAAAACCCATTCCCCTAATCTATTCTCTCTTATATCCTCCCCCATACCCTCCTAACTTTCTAGTAGGGCAAGATGGATTTCTATACCCCAGTGCCTGTATATCTTATTTCCCAGTTGCATATAATTTTTTTAAACATTTGTTTTTAAAACTTTGAGTTCCAGATTTTATCCCTTCTTCCCTCCTTATCCACCTCCACTGGGAAGATTATCAATTCAATATAGTTTGTACATATGTACTTAACGCAAAACATTTCCATAGTAGTTATATTGTGAAAGACTAACTATATTTCTTTCCATCCTATCCCACCCCCTATTTATTCTATTTTCTACTTTGACCTTGTCCCTTTTCAAAAGTGTTTGCTTCTAACTAACCTCTCCCCCAATCTGCCCTCCCTTCTATCATCCCCCCTCTTATCCCCTTCCCCCTGCTTTGCTGTAGGGAAAGATACCCAATTAAATGTGTATTTTATTCCCTCCTTAAGCCAAATTCAATGACAGTAAGATTGACCCATTCCATTTCACCTCCCTGCTCTTCCCCTCCATTGTAACACTGTTCTATTGTCTCTTTTATATGAGATAATTTACCCTAATCTATCTCTCCCTTTCTCCTTCTCCCAATATATTCCTCTCTCCCTGCTTAATTTTATTTTTAAGATATCCCTTCAAATTCAACCCATCCTGTGCCCTTTGTCTATGTATACATGCACACACATATGCACACACTCACATATATATTTATATACACATATACCCTCCTATATATGCATATATGTATGTATATGTATGTATACATATATACATATATATTCCCTTCAGCTATCCTCATATTGAAAAAAGTCTCATGAGTTACAATGATCATTTTTCCATGTAGTAATGTAAATAGTTCAACTTTAATAGGTTCCTTATGATTTCTTTTTCCTGTTTGCCTTCTCATGCTTCTCTTGCTTCTTGTAATTGAAAGTCAAATTTTCTGTTCAACTCTGGTTTTTTCATCAAGAATGCCTGAAAGTCCTCTATTTCGTTGAATGACCATATTTCCCCCTGAAACAATATACTCTGTTTTTCACTGGGTAAGTGGTTCTTGGTTTTAATCCTAGCTCCTGTGACCTCCAGAATATCATATTCCAAGCCCTTCAGTCCCTTAATGTAGAAGCTGCCAGATCTCATTTTAACCTGATTGTGTTTCCACAACAGTTTTAAATAGTTTGTTTCTTCCTGGCTGCTTATAATATTTTCTCCTTGATCTGGGAACTCTGGAATTTGGCTATGATATTACTAGGAGTTCTCTTTTTGGGATCTTTTTCAAGAGGTAATCAATGAATTCTTTCAATTTCCATTTTGCCCTCTGGTTCTAAAACATCAGGGCAATTTTCCTTGAGAATTTCTTGAAGGATGATCTCTAGGTTCTTTTATGGATCATGTCTTTCAGGTAGTCCAATACTTTTTAAATTATCTCTCCTGGATCTATTTTCCAGGTCAGTGGTTTTCCCAATGAGATATTTCACATTGCCTTCTATTTTTTTTCATTTGTTTGGATCTGTTTTATAGTATCTTGATTTCTCATGAAGTCATTAGTTTTCAATTGCTCCAATCTGATTTTGAAGGAATTATTCTCTTCAGTGAGTTTTTGAAATTCCTTTTCCATCTGGCAAATTCAGCTTTTTAAGTCATTCTTCTCCTCATTGGCTTTTTGGACCTCTTTTGCCATTTGAGTTAGTCTACTTTTTAAGGTGTTATTTTCTTCAGAATTTCTTGGGTCTCCTTTAGCAGGCTGTTGACTTGCTTTTCATGATTTTTTTGCATCGTGCTCATTTCTCTTCCCAGTTTTTCTTCCACTTCTCTTACTTGATTTTCAAAATCCTTCTTGAGCTCCTCCATGGCCTGTGACCAGTTAATCTTTTTCTTGGAAGCTTTTGATGCAGGAGTTCTATATTCATTGTCCTCCTTTGATACTTTTTCCCCCCAAAAAAGGATTGTATGGTCTGATTACAGTTCCTTATCTTGCCAATTACTTGACTTTTTGAGCTCTTTGCCATGATAGAACTCTGCTTACAGAATGGAGAGAGCCTTGTCCCAAATTGCTGGGGTTTTTGCAACTGCCAGAGCTATTAGGTGGGTGCCCTCTCTATAGCCCCCACAAGCTCTGGCTCACTGGCCACTCATCCCAGGACCACCACCCAAGACCGCAATCCAGATCCAGGCAGGTCAAAGCAAGAGCGATTACTCTCTAAATTGTCACTTGGTCCCCCTATGATCTGTAGGCCAGGAATTCTGAAAGTAGCCACACAGCACCACATTGCCTCTGCCTCTTCTCGTCCTGGGGGCAGGACCTAGACCTGCTATTCCTTCACCCTTACAACAGAGTTCCTGACTGACCTTTTATTTTCTCTTTGCATTTATGGACTGAGGAGTCTGGAAACTGTTTACCTCTGTTTCTTCATCTGTAAAATGGAGATCATACTGGAAGACATCTTAAATGAGAATTTTGCCTATCTACACAAGCGAAAACAAGTGGCCAGAGTATGCCTCTTGTCCAGATTAGAACATGCAGATAGAGAGACATCACATATGACTGGTCTGCCATTCAATTTATCTATCTCAGACAGACACACTGTGGAGGGGTAACAGATTGGGCCCAGAGGTAAATGGGAAGTAGAAAAGACACCAACTTGCCTTTGGGAAACTATGTATTGCTTTGAAAGACCTCAAGCTTTTCCATGAAATAAAGGCCCATCTTGTTATCTATACTATTCTTTCAATGATACTGCTTAGGTGTGAGGAATGGAATAACACAGTCTCCAATGAACTAAAGTCATTAGTCATCCAAATGGCAGTGGAGAGGCTTGTGGTGGGTATGAATAGGCTGCATCACATTACCAGTGATGAAATGCCCAATAGAAGTGGTGTCAAGGACAGCATGAGAGACACTATGAATAGAAAAGAAGGTAGGGAGAACATGGAGAGTTACACTGATGAAACAAGGACAACCCTTGTGCTCTACTCTTCTCCATACACTACAGAGGAATCTAGAGAAAGGTCTCCATCATGCTGGGTGTACCTCTTGTGGAATGTCTAAAGGAGAACATGAGGACTTGCACAGGATGAATATCTGATCAAAAGTCCATAGCTTTAGAGCCAGAAGGGACCTTGGAGACCACCTAGTCCCTCATTTTACATAGTAGAAACCCAACGGAGTAGGGCATTTACTTGTCCAAAGAAACACAGGAAAAGAAGGCATGAATCATTTGCAATCTCCACCACTGGAGGACATATGCACATTAATGAACTCTCAGGACTCATCAAAGTCTCATTAAAACAACATATTTTTTTCCTAAAAGCAATGTTGAGGCAGCATGGCACTGTGGATAGAGCTAGTATTGAAGCCAAGGAGTCCTGGTTCAAGTCCTGCCTCAAACACATCCAGGATATGTGACCCTTAGCAGTTTGGTCTCTCAGTGCTCCAGGCAATTCTCTCAGACAAGAAATTACCAGCTGACATTGGCAGACAGGGTTTCCTCATCCCATAGTGCTTCACACCAATGGTCCAGTCCCTACCCTAATAAAAGTAATAAAGAACTGGCAAAGTTAACTGAGGAGAAAAATGGCATGATCTGACGAGTCACTTCACCCTGTGTGCCTCAGTTTCCTCACCTGTAAAATGAGCTGCAGAAGGAAATGACAAACCACTGCAGAATATTTGCAAAGAAAACCCCAAATGGGGTCATGAAGAACTGGCTATGATTTAAACGACTGAATAATAACAGGTAGAGTCTTGAGGCAGGAAGATGAAATAGAAGACTGTTAAGGTAACCCAAGTGAGTGGCGCTGCGGGCCTGAGCTAGAGAGGGGACTGCTCCAGCTCTCTGAGAGGAAGGACATACCTTTAGAGCAGAGGAATAGTTTCATTTCTAGGGCAAAGAAGACTTGGGGAATAGCTGAGCAGAAGGGAGCTGAGCCTTGGGGAGCATCAAACAATGGAGGGAGTCCAAGGACCATCT
This sequence comes from Gymnobelideus leadbeateri, assembly GCA_011680675.1. Taxonomy (NCBI): domain Eukaryota; kingdom Metazoa; phylum Chordata; class Mammalia; order Diprotodontia; family Petauridae; genus Gymnobelideus; species Gymnobelideus leadbeateri. The sequence continues at coordinate 62,301 of WOXC01005507.1, read as the reverse complement.
ATACCCAGACTGCACAACATTCTCCTGGTGAATAGTGTAATGAGGGTGACAGAAACATTGGCAGGGCCCTTTTCTGGAATCGCTGCAACCCACGACAAGGACTAGAGAAACTTACATATCGCCACATTATTAAGTGGGGAATCTAAGGTAAGCCAGATACCATGGGTCAATGAGCCAGATAATAAAAATAAGAACAAGGGCAAGGGGGGGCTGCCTTTATTCCTACCTGCTACTTCTAGTAGGTTAGGTCACATAGGTCTAGCTAAGCAGCTAAGAAGACCTGATTTCAAATCCTGCCTCAGATGCATACTAACTGTTGTGACCTTGAGTAAGTCACTTAACCCTTGCCTGCCTCAGTTTCCTCAACTGTAAAATCAAGGATAATAATATCACCAGTCTGATGGGATTGTTTGAGAATCTGATTCAGGATCAAATGAGGCAATATATGTAAAATACTTTCCAAAACTTAAAGCACCACATCAGTGTTAGCTTTTCTGCGTATTACTGGGACCAGACCTCCTCTGTAGTGCCAACAGATGGCTACATTCTGCCTTCAAGGATGGCCCTGCAAAAGGCCCATTTTCTGCCTGGCATGTACTAGGTCAATTGTCTCTTCTAGAAAAACATAGTGCTAAGATCATGTTGGAGCTGTGCTAAGCCAAATACTGTTTTAGCCAATGAAGCCAAGGTTAGTAGAAATGCCATCCATCTGAGTTATGTAGGGAGTAGCCAGGAGGGAAACAAAGGACAGAAAACCAGCCAACAGCTTGACTCCCCCAGTCTGCCATTAATTCTTAGAGCAAGTGAGACCATATAACTGAGATCAACAAGAACCATTTCTATGGGGTTTAAATCCTTCAGTATTTTCCAGCTCTCACTGTTTCTCTGAATAAAACCCAGGCTGTGTTGAACCGCCAGTCTCTGCTTTTATGTGGCACAAAACACCTGGTGGCCAATTGCTGGGTGGAGGATAATTAGCCCTCAATTATCACCAGCTTGATTTTCACCTGTTCTACTTGCATATCCCTAGAACTTGGAGTTCATCTAATTAGTCTTTCCTGACCCATTCCCTGCCAGCAGACTCCAAACAATAGCCTTGTTGCTAAGCAATTAACCCTTCCTAAGCCAGTCCTTCAGTCCCTACATTCATACCCCCAGAATTGAATGAGCGAAAGAAGCTTGCCAAATGTGGTAGCCATCAGAAAAACCTAATGAGATCTTGGTCTTAAAAAGAAAAAAGATGTGATAAAATGATTACATTCCTTCCCCCACTCTCTCCTAATCAGACTAAATCTAGAAGGACATTAATTTTGGGTACCACATTACAGAAAGGCCATTGCTACACTAGGACAACAACCAGGTTGATAAAGGGCCTTGAGTTCATATGACATCAATCCATCAAGAAACATTTTATAGCACTAATGCATGCTCCAGGCATTGTGATGCATGCTGGGCAAAAAAATAAAAAATTAAATACTTTGCCCTCAGGAACCTTCTATTCTACTGTGGTGGCTGATAGGACTGGAGGAGACAGTGTGTTTTCCCTTTATTAACATCAGTAGTGCCATTTTAGAAGACTCCTCCACTTAAGATGCAAAGGTCAACTTTAACCCTGTTTTGCTTTCCTTTAGCCTGGTTCTTTGATGAGGCTAATTAAAAAAACAAACAAACAAAATTTAGCCTGTCTCAGATACTCAAGGCCAATTAAAAACTAGAAAATTAGAAAGATATTTGCCTCCCCTAAAAGACAATAAATCAGTCCCAAGCCCAGCAACTGATCCATTGTGAACCCAGAATGATTATGTATTTTTGGACACTGTAAGTAGCAGTGGATGATGGCTCATATTCAGAAGCCCACTTGACCTATATATAGAGAGGGATACTTCTGTTTGTTCCAGTTGATGCTTCTCCCTACCTTGACCTATAGTTTATCTACAGAAGAAACCCTATTACTGACTTTTATTATAATTTGTACCCAATGAAATTTCTTACCAAGATGCTACCTTTCTATGAATCAGTTGGAGGAATCAACCATTTTTATCATGGAGAAGATGTTCAAAGGGGACACGATAACTTTCTTCAAGTATGTGAAATGAAGTCATGAGGAAGAGGGAGAAGAATTGTTCTGTTTATCCATGAAGGGGAGAATTAAGAACAAAGAATTAAAATTGCAAAGAGGAAATTTATTCTAGATGCTATTAAGAAAAACTTTCTAATGGTGAAAGATGTCCATAAGTGGGATGGGCTGCAGGAAGTATAGGGTTCCCCTTCGCTGGAGCCTTCAAATAGACCTGAATGATGCCTTATGGGATATGTTAGAGCTGGGATATTGGAAAGGTATGGACTGGACTACGTAGATGATGGCCAAGTTCTTTTCTGACACTGAAATTGTCACTCTGGGAGCCTGGGATTTCAGAGTACAACACTCTGATTATATCTCCATCCGTCATAAAGTCTCTCTTCCTCTTTTTTTCAGCTTCTGGTGGAACCTTTAAGAAGCATGTTGTTTGAAAAATAGGTGGGGTTTGCACTTGAGTTACTTGAAAAAGTCAGTTCTGGGTGGGAATGTGCCTATTTGGGCCTCTGAAATGCCATAAGAAATTTAGAGTTTTGTCTCTTACCCAGAAGGTGACAAACCAAAAAACATTTTCAAGGAGGAAAGATGGAATGCACATGCTCAGTGTGTAATACTCTCAGAGGACTCTAGCAGGATCCAATGCCTTCTTAGCCGCCTTTTGAAGGACTCTCTTAATAATCCCCCAATGCTATTTATATACACATATACTGATATCCTTCCTTTGCTTTATCTCAAAAATCTATAGGAAATTTCTCCAGGGATTATCATAAAGCCTTAAAATACCTCCAAAGTAGAAAAATCCTTTTAAAGAGCAGAAGCATCAAAGCTGCACTCCGAAGTTCAGAAAGTGATGGGAAATGTTCTATTGTGTTTATTTCAGACTGAATGTTATTACCAACCTACCTGCTACTTTGTTAGGAGTTTGACTGCTTGGCCCTAATGTGGTAGGCGTGATATGATGGCTATAATTAGTCCGTCAAATGAATTAGGGAATATAATAAGGCTTCCTCAGATCAGCCGACCTTGACAATATCATTGTTAACTGACCAAACTATTAGCTGCCTGAATATAGGGAGGGGAGAGATTCCTCTCCATCAAATGAGATCATATTTGCAAGATGCTAAATAAAATGTTTGTTGATGACTTATTTCAGAACATTTCTGTATTCAATGATGACTACAATGGCATTTATGACAACAACAGTCATAATAACTAGTATTACTATAGCCCCTACTATGTTCCAGGCACTGTGCTAAACCCTAGGGCATGGGCTATGGGAACAACTTTTCTGCTCATGATTCACCCAGGTGCTGGACGATGGAGAAGAACCCACTTTAGTCAAAATTGTGATCCTTAATGAGTCTTGTGACTAGATGTAGGAGGTGGCTCCCTCTTCATTTCTGGGTTTAGTCCTCCTAATTCAAAGCTAGCTCCTCTGACAGAGATGTTGGAAGAGAAATAAAACGTTGCCTCCCCTGGGGGGAAAGGGCAGAGAAGGAGGTTTAGACCCAGCAAGATGACACTTGACCTAGAGCATGTCACTGGACTTTACTAGGAATAGGAGGTAAAATTCATTAAAAGCAGGCTGTGTGGGCCTTTCCCCTAGACCTTGCCCTCTCTCTCTTATCTTCTAGCTGATCAATTGAGAAGCAGCCTCTTGGCCCTGCTCTGACTCTACTTTCTGTCCTAGTATGTTTTTTCCTTTTCTGTATGACTTAGCAGCAAAGGGCAAAAAGCCTCTTCAGTTTCTCTACTGGCATAGATGCAGAAAAACTATCCCTTCTGGCAGGAAGAGAATGACCAGAAATAGGGCTTTCTTTTCCTTTCTCTTTGCTAGGAGTTGGGAAGCCTGTATGATTCAACATAAGCCTAATCAGGCCCTGGAGGGGTAATCCACTCCCGACTCACATTCTGGAATAAGCATGTATATGTTTCGAAGCTTTAGAATGGCTGCTAAAGATTATTTTTCATTATATAGGCACTATTTTGGATGTATATGTTTGTAATGAGTTAGTGATTTCTCTTGGACATCCATATGTCTGATGATTCCCAGAAAATCTCTCTCTCAACAACAATTATGTTTTTATTTTGTGAAGTCCAGTTTTTGAGAACTCTCATGTCCAACAGTTGAAAGATCCCAAGAGTTTGGCCTCCCACAGATTTGGGACACAAACAAGCCCAATAAGATTGAAAGGAGATTCAGAGAAGGTCTCTAGCAGAAGTCTGCCACTTCTAGCCAGCTCATTAACACTGTCTAGTGATTCAATTTACAAAAATCTCTGTTTGAAGATGTTAGACACTAAAACTGTTTCAAAACTATTTTGGTTTAAAGCATCTACTTTTTATAAAATGCCATACATTTTAACTTAACTACAGGTTAAAAAAAGAACTATATAAGGTAACTAGGCATCAACATGACAATGGATCCCAGTTTTTGCTTCTTGGCTGCCCCTCCTAATGTCAAATCCACCTCTGCCCATGCTTACCAACTCTTGTCACTTTCAAAACAGAAGTAAAAGGCCAAAGAATTTGCACTGAGTGGAAACAAATCTCTCCTTGCTTGGTTAGGCTGACCCTCAGATAGCACACCTAGTCTGTCATCTGAATGATGCTCACAGACTTTCCAGTAGGATAGAAACTAGAAAAGATTCTGGATCAGTGGAACAAGATTACAGAATCTAGGGTAACTTCTATATCAGGAAATGGAATTTCGAGGGGACGTGCTGTCTCTAAGTCATTTCAATCCAAGATATTTTTATGGAGCACCTACTATATCCAAGGTGCTCTCCTAGGTGCTAGGGAAACAAAAACAAAAAATGTTGTAGCCCTGAACCTGAGGGACATTACATCTTAGTAGAAAGTAAACATACAATGTAAGGATGAAAAATATGCAATATAAGCAGTCATGTAAGTAGAGAGAGGCAACCATAGCTCAGTGGACAGAGAACTGGTCTTCTAGCTAAGAGATCCTAAGTTCAAGCCCCACCTTTGATACATATCGGGTATGTGACCTTGGGCAAACAACTGAGCAGATTAGAAATCTAGGCAGCTCTATGACTATCAGGTCCTGCTCTGCCTTGGTAGAGGGAGGCTTCAATGCTAATGAAATCATAGGTCCAATCCCTATTCCCTAAGGAGTAATGAAGGAAAGGGGGAAAATAGACAGTGTTTCTGTATGTTGGAGCAGAAGTGAATGTTTTCAATTTTAAGTTAGTTCTATTCTGAATCAGAGTTGGATACAAAATCCAAGGTTGTCAAGTCCAACCCTTAACAACACAAATACCCTGTGTGTCATACCTACCAGATGCTCATCCACCTGAACTTGACCATCTCAAGCAAAGGGTCTCTATGACACTGCACTTTGGGATGATTTGGAAGCTCTTCCTCACATCCATCATAGATCTGCCTCTTCACAGCTTATACATGGCTCCCAGTTCTAGCTTCTCAATCTGAGCAGAATGATTCCATTTCATCCTCCTGATAATCGCTTTTCCTATGCAGGAGACAGATGTCATGTCCCTGCTGAGTGTACTCTTCTTGAGGCTCAATGTTCCCAGTTCCTTCAACCAATTCTCACACACTAGAAACTCAAACTTCTTTACCACGTACATTGCCCTCCTACAGATGCTTTCCAGTTTGTCTGCTGAGAGAGCTCATCTCATTTCTGAGAGAAGCTGAAATAACACAAAAGACTATTTACTTCAAGGATGTTGAGCCCATTAATAGCCACAGTCCTTCCCCTAGTACAGTCACATAGCTCCAATGTCATAAGAGATAGTTTAATGAGCTGTTATGGCTAGAATATTAACTACCTGATGGTCAGTGATGAAAATCTCTGAATGGAGATAAACAGCTTCAGACAACAGACATATAACCCACCCTTAGGCCTCTGCTAAGAGCTCTTGGTAGGAATTGCTTGACATTATTCTCTACACTTAGGCATAGCCCTTGAGGACTCAGCATCATCCTCACTCCACATCAGAGAATCAGAGAAAGATCTTAGTGGGAGAACAAATTACGCCACCTCCAAATGTGCTTGGCCACCTGGTAATTTAAGGCTGTCCTTTACTTCTTGATTTCCTTGGTTTGTCTCTCTCTCTCTCTAGCTTCATTGGTTGCTAATGAGAAGCCACATTGCCAGATGCAAAGTTGACTGCTAATCTTTGCTCTCCTCCCTCCTCTTTTATAATCACTAATATGGCTCAATGACTAAAAGGGTAGCCAGTACAGGAAACAGCAAAAGCAAGGGGACTAAATTCAATGTCAAACTTTATGAATCATCTAAATTCCTTAGCTCACACAGTCTTGAACTCAGCTGCCATTATGGCCTCTCTGCTCTACCTCAGCCAGCGACAAGGGTGGTCACATATCTTACATCTCACCACTGCTTGAAGTCAACCTACCAACACCTTCTTAGATTCAGAAATTCCATGCTATGACTCCAACCCCCAAATCTGTATATTCAGTCTGCGTTTTTCCACTGATCTTCAGTCTTGCATTTTCAACTTCTTTCTGAAGATGTCTGCAGCTGTTCCTACATTAATACTCCAAACTCAATGTGGACAAAACTAAACACATCATATTTACCAAAAGCTTTGCCTTGTTATTGAGTGATTCTACTTCTTTTGATAGTGTCATGATTGTCCTAGTCATGAGGGTTTAAATCCTCGTTCAAATGTCTCTTCTTCCTCTATTCTGAAATTCCAATCAGTAGATTCTATCTTGGCAATATTTCTCTGACCTCCTTTCTCCTCTCATCAATGTCATCTTATATTGGGGACTCAGTATTCCTCCCCATGCAACTGGAATGGCCTCCTAACTGGTTTGCCTGCATATCAGTTTCTCCCATTCTGTCAGTCATCTTTCAGACCTCTTACTAAAAGAGATCAACCTAATTAAAACGAATTTTGGAGCAGCCTACTGAGTTAGTCTATCAGTTTATATAAATATGTGAGACTTTGAGGAATAGAAACTAAACTGAGCCCAGAATTGACCAGAAAGATGTTGGGCTCTATTCCTCAATATTTTCTTCTTCTTCTTCTTCTTCTTCTTCTTCTTCTTCTTCTTCTTCTTCTTCTTCTTCTTCTTCTTCTTCTTCTTCTTCTCCTTCTCCTTTCTCCTTCTCCTTCTCCTTCTCCTTCTCCTCCTCCTCCTCCTCCTCCTCCTCCTCCTCCTCCTCCTCCTTCTTTTTTCTTCTTTCTTCTTCTTCTTTTTTCTTCTTTCTTCTTCTTTCTTCTTCTTTCTCCTTCTCCTTCTCCTTCTCCTCCTCCTTCTTCTTTTTTCTTCTTTCTTCTTTTTTTCTTCTTTCTTCTTCTTTCTTCTTCTTTCTTCTTCTTCTTTCTTCTTCTTCCCCAAGGTCACACAGCTAGTTTTTTGTGTTAAGTGTCTGAGGCCGGATTTGAACTCAGGTCCTCCTGATGCCAGGGTCAATGCTCTATTCACTGCAGCACCTAGCTGCCCCTATTCCTCAATATTTTCAAACCTTACAGCCCTGCTTTGGTCGATTGGTCAGATATTTTAAGATGATGTTCCCTTGACCTTCAGTCATTCTTACTCAGTTAGTCTCCAAACGTCAGTGATACCAACCACTTACCTCTTCAGCACCTCCTCATGAGCAGCCAAATGCTGCAGTAAATCACACACACTTCATTATGTGCTCAGCAAATCTGTTCCATTTTACCTCACTTAGTCCCTCACTGCTGAATGAACACTTTTTAATTTATCTCCTATTATCCCTCAATCACATTCTCCATGTAGGTTTCCTATACATGCTCTTCTCCCTTTAAGTAAAAAAACCGTGACCTCTCTATAGAAATTCATCAGATGAATTTACTTTTTAATTTCCTGAAAAGGTCAATGACATCAAAGGAATCTTGAATCAACTCCTGTTCACTTCCTTAAGCTTCAACATGCTCATTCATACTAAGCTCCTTCCCTGAAGTCTTAAGGGAAGAGATGGAGATTTTGTCAAGACTACTATCTTCATTTATCTCCTGCTCTCATCTATCCTTTGCCCTCTGGAGTCCTCTGTCTGACTGTGTGTATCTGTCTCTCTTTCTCTGTGTCTGTCTCTGTTTATCTCTTTCTGTTTCGGTCTGTATCTCACTATTTCTCTCTGTCTCTCCAGCTCTGTCTGTCTCCGTCTGTCTCTCCCCTACTCCTTCTCTCTCTCATAGATCTCCAATATTTCTACTAGCCACTTTCCTTCACCCTAGAACTCTGGAAGCTAACATCCTTTGTCCTATATCCCACCAGGATGGTGAAGTAGTCACAAAGAATCCAAGTCCAAGCCATAAAGAATCAGATGAAGGAAATGATCATGGTTTGTCTGGAAAAGAAAAAACTTGGGGAGACACAATAGCTGAGTTCATATCTTTTAAGGACAGTCATGTGGATGAACAGTTAGACTTTCTGCTTTACCCCAGAGGGAAAGACCAGGAACAACAGAGAGAAGTTGCAGTTTAAACTTGGTATCAGGAAAAACTTCCTAACTAGCCCAAAAGGGAGTGGGCCACCTTGGGAGATTGTGTATTCCCTTGGCTTGAGAACTTTATGCATGGGGGATAAAGCATTGGACTTGGAGTCTAGAAGAACTAAGCTCAAACCCTTTCCCAACATTTACTAGTTTGGTGACTCCAGATGAGTCATTTCACCTCAGTTTCTACATCTGGAAAATGGGTCACTCAGTAAATTAGCATTTATTAATGGTCCATTATGTGTCAGGTACTGTAATAGGCACTAGAGATACAAAGAAAGGTTTAAAAAATAGTCCCTGTATGTTTGAGACCAACAGGATAAATTGGGTGTAGTGTCAGTGGGAAGGCACTAAGATTAAGGAAGACTGGGGGAGGCTTCCTGAAGAACATGAGACTTTAGCTGAGATGGGAGGGAAGCCAGGAGACAAGGACAAGAAAGGAGAAAGTTCCAGGCATGGGGGACCAACAGTGAAAGAACTCAGAGGTAGGGAAGTAATACCATCTGCCTTAAAGGCTGCTGTGAAGATTAATGAAATTATGTAATATATGCTAAATCCTTTACAAATATTAAAATGCTCTGTAGGTATTACTTTTTATTAACATTCAGGTCATCTTTAACTTCCACCTGAACTATTATAATAACTTCCAATAGGTTTCCTGCTTACACTCTCTCCCTTCTCCCAACTTTATCCCACTGGCTGCTTGGTGTTCATCCTTTGTTTTGGAAGACGACAGTGACATCATGGGGGTTATGTCTTGACTTGTGAGAGAATTTGATGTGAGACAGAGTTGCACAAAGATTTCAGCCTCACTCTCTCTTGCAGAGTCATCAAAGTCCAGTGGCATTTCAAAAGTCAGGCCTGAAATACTGTGGATGACATCTGTGATGTCTGACCAAGCTCTAGGTGCTCTGCTTGCCTTCATGGCCATTGGAACAAATTGTTCTCATCCACCCATTCCATCAGGGGAAGTCTTCACATGCTTGGGCTAACTCACTGACAGTCACCCTCAGTGTAGTTTAGCTCATCTGCTAAGATGGTTTTATCAGGGTGAGGCTGTTGTGCAAGTTATAGCTTGTTGGAGCCCCAGAGGAGAGTTATGTGTCAGGTGGGCACCAAATGTGGATAAGTAACCCTGAAAATGGCTTGGCAAGCCCTCCCACCAGAGCTGCTAGTCCTTCTTGTACACCAAATCTTTCCTGGCAATTACCTTTGAGATCACAGCTCTTCTGCTCAATACCCTTCAATGATGCCCCATTGTCCACCAAATAAAAGGAAAACTCTTCATCTGGACATTTGATCCCTATATGTGATCAATGTTTAAAAAAATGTTAGACACAAGGAGCCTATCTATAATGACTAGAACTAGGATGATAATAGAGCAAATGAAGGGAAGATAGTGGAGTTTAGAGACACCTCGGATGTTTCTAAAAAAGAGTGAAGGCTCAGATTCAATGTGTCAATCAAATCTGGACAGGTGAGAAGTCATTTCTGACAGGAGGGAGATATTATAGAGGTGCAATTGACAGGACTTAGCAGCTGACCGAAGGTGGGCAATGAAAGACAGGGAAAAGTAATGGATTATTTGAAGGGACCCACCACGAAAGTAGGGAAGCTAGGAAAAGCTCTGGTTTTAGTGTGCATCTGAGGAACATGGTATAGAAATGAGGGGTTCAACCTGGGCCATGTTGAATATGTGGTAGGAGTGAGATATCCAGATACAGGTATCCAGGATAGACATGGAAATGCAGTCTGGCATTCAGAGGAGAGGCTCAGGCATGAAACAGCAAATTTAGGGCGCATCTACATAGAGATAATATTCCAAGCCAGAGAAGGGAATGAGCTCACCTCTTTAGAATTTATAGTTAGAAAAGAGATGTGCATCAGTAAGAGAGCCCTGGATATTTAGGAAACAGCTCTGACACCCACTGTTGATGTGGATTGGGTGAATAGCTTACCATCTCTGGACTTCAGTCTCCTCATATGTGAAAATAGAGGATGAGATTAGATAATGTCAGATGCAGAAAAGGCTTTTGACAAATACAACATCCATTCCTATTAAAAACACTAGAAAGTATAGGAATAAATGGAACCTTCCTTAAAATTATAAGTAGCATCTATTCAAAGCCATCAGCAAGTATTATATGTAATGGAGATAAGCTAGAAGCCTTTCCAATAAGATCAGGGGTGAAACAAGGGTGTCCACTATCACCCCTCTTATTCAGTCTGGAACTAGAAACATTAGCAGTAGCAATTAGAGAAGAAAAAGAAGTCAAAGGAATCAAATTAGGCAAAGAAGAGACCCAGCTATCACTCTTTGCAGATGACATGATGATATACTTAGAGAATCTAGATAACCAAGTAAAAAAATTACTTGAGACAATAAATAAATTTGGCAAAGTTGCAGAATATAAAATAATCCCACATAAATCCTCAGCATTCCTGTATATCTCTAATGAAATACAACAGCAAGAGATAGAAAGAGAAATTCCATTTAAAGTTACTGTAGACATTATAAAATATTTGGGAATCTACCTGCCAAAACAAACCCAGGACCTATATGAACACAACTACAAAACACTTTTCACACAAATAAAATCAGATCTAACTAATTGGAAAAACATCAATTGCTCGTGGCTAGGTTGAACTAATATAATAAAAATGATAATTTTACCTAAATTAAATTATATATTTAGTGCCACACTAATCAATTTACCAAAAAAACCTACTTTATAGAGCTAGAAAAAACAGTAACAAAATTCATTTGGAAGAGCAAAAGGTCCAGAATATCAAGGGAATTAATGAAAAGAAATGCTAGGGATGGTGGACTAGCTATGCCAGATTTTAATCTGTATTATAAAGCAGCAGTCATCAAAACTACTTGGTACTGGCTGAGGAATAGAGTAGTGGATCAGTGGAATAGACTGGATACACAAGACTCAGCAGTCAATGACTATAGTACTCTACTGTTTGATAAACCCAAAGACCCCAGTTTTGGGGATAAGAACTCACTATTTGACAAAACTGGAATATAGTATGTCAGAAACTTATAGACCATTACCTAACACCATATACCAAAATCAAGTCTAAATGGGTGCATGATCTAGGTATAAAGGCTGATACAGGAACCAATCTGGGAAAGCAAGAAATAGTTTACCTGTCAGATTTGTGGAGAGGGGAAGACTTTGTGACCAAACAAGAATTAGAGAGCATTATAAAATGTAAAATGGATACTTTTGATTACATTAAATTGCAAAGTTTCTGTACAAACAAAGTCAATGTAACCAAGATTAGGAGGGAAGTGGAAAATTGGGAAAGAATTTTTACAACCTTTGTCTCTGATAAAGGACTCATTTCTAAAATGTACAGAGAATTGAGTCAAATCTATAAGAATACAAGTCATTCCCCAATTGATAAATGGTCAAAGGATATGAACAGGCAGTTTTCAGAGGATGAAATTAAAGATATCTATAAGCATATGAAAAATGCTCTAAATCACTATTGCTTAGAGAATGCAAATCAAAACAACTCTGAGGTACCATATCTTACCAGTCAGATTGGCTAAGATGACAAAACAGGAAAATGACAAATGCTGGAGAGGATGTGGGCAAATTGGAACACTAATGCATTGCTGGTAGAGTTGTGAACTGATCTAACCATTCTGGAGAGCAATCTGGAATTATGCCCAAAGGATTATAAATAATTTCATACCCTTTGACCCAACAATACCACTTCTAGGGTTGTATCCCAAAGAGATCATAGAAGTGGGAGGAAGACCCATATGAACAAAAATATTTATAGCAGCTCTTTTTGTAGTGGCAAAAAGTTGGAAATTAAGGGGGTGCCCATCCATTGGGGAATGGCTAAACAAGTTGTGGTATATGCATGTAATGGAATACTATTGTACTATAAGAAATAAGGAGCAGATGGACTTCATATTTACCCGGAGAGGCCTATATGAACTGATGCTGAGTGAGAAAAGTAGAACCAGGAGAAATTTGTACACAAGTAAAGACACAATGTATGTGTGACAACCAACTATGACAGACTGGACTCTTCTCAGCAATGCAGGGTTATAAGTCAACCCCAAAAGACTCATGATGGAGAGAGAGGTCTACATCCAGAGAAAGAAGTGAGTTTGAATCTAGATTGAAGCAAACTACCTGCTCTTTTTCTCTTTCTTGCTTGGTTCTGTTTCCTCTTTCCTATTGTTCATTCCCTCTGATACAATCCTTCTTTATAACCTAACTAATGTCTAATGTGAAAGTATTTGCAGATCCTCTACTTGATTGTATGCTGCCATGGTGGGAGGAGGGGAGGGAGGAAGAGAAAATTTGAAACTCAAGGAATTGTGGAACTGAATCTTGTAAACTAAAAGTAAACAAACAAATTAATAAAGACCAAATAATTTTAAAAAGATTAAATAACATCTGGAAGTTTCCTTAGCCTCCCCTCTTCTGAACTCTCACATACAATAGTGCATATAGAACTTGGCGGGGGGATTGGCGTTACGTGTTCACATATTAGATCGGTCATACAAGATTACAGCTGCATGAGGGCAGGGGTTCTATCCGATTCATGATTATATCCCCAACAAAACCTCTCCGTGCTTTGAAAAATGTACTCTCTCAATTCCATGGAATTAAATGAATGAGTGAAGACCCCGTGGTACAGAGGGTACAAACAGAGATCTAGAAGAAGTAACTTGCTCCTGGTCCTGCATGGGGTTCCTGAGGGAGGGCCAGTCTCCTGCTGCTCTGGCCCACTCTCCACAATACTGACTCCTCTGGCTGCAATTTTGCATTTCCCGGAACACATGAATAAGTGGCTGGCAATCACAGGCACATGGATTTGGAGCTGGCAGAAATTTCAGACACCTACAGACAATAAAATTCTGTGTAGAGAAGGGGCTCTTTACTGTTTTGGAGTCATCAACCCCTCTGCAGGCTGGTGAAGTCCACAGTCTGCTTCTTAGTGCTAGGTTTTGAAATGCATGAAATAAAATTCACAGCATCACAAAGGAAACCAATTATACTGAGATGCAATGATAAAATTATATCCTGTGTGATGTGTCAGGCACTATGTTACACACAAGTTACAAGTATTATCTTGTGGGATCCTCACAGTATCCCTGGGAGGCAGATGCTTCTATTTATTGTCCACATTTTACATATAGGGAACCTGAGGGAGACAGAAGTTCTGTGACTTGCCCAGGATCACACAGCTAGTAAGTATTCAATGCCAAATTTGAACTCAGATCTTCCTGACTCCAGGCCCAGCACTATCCACTGTGCTACCAACTCCCTCAAAGAACCCTTGTATAGTATATTCTAGATAATTAGAGCATCAAAAATCCTAGAATCTCATAGTGGAAAGGACCTCAGTGGAATTTAGTCCAGCCCAAACATGAACATGAACTCTCTCTAACTGTTACCTCACAAGGTTCACCTGGCCTCTGCTTGGAAATCTCCAGTGGCAGGTAACTCCACCTTCTGAGACAGCCCATCCCACTTTTGAATAGCTCTATTACAGGCTTAGCAATCTGAAATAAGGTAGACCGGCTGCTGAATAAATTGGACACAATAAATATGAGATATTGGGAATATTAATGCAAAAACCCCCATAAAGTGAAAAGTAGTTGGAAAGAAACTGTCTTACAAACTCATTCCTTCTGATAGACTGTTTTAGAAACTGGCTGATGGAGCAAAGGAGAGAGTTGTGATAAATAGAACAGAGAAAGGGGCATCAGGTGTGCGGTTTCTTCCCACTGTGGCTGCTGGGAGGCGTGGGCTTATTTCATGTCTTTAGTAATGATTGGTGAAAGAAGCAAACATTCCAGTAATGAAGCTGCAGCTCTGAGACTGAGTCATGTGGCAAAGGACAGTTAAGACACAATACCTAAACAATGCCAATCGCCTTGAAAGCGTGAGTGGACAAAGAATCGAGTTTTTAATGTGAAAGGTGCAAGTTTGCAAGGAACTCCACTAAAATCCCAGGTGTCATGAGGAAGACAGACCAATCCAACAGAAGCGGCCTTGGACTGGGAGTCAGATGAGCTGCTTTGGGGTCTTGGCTCTGTCATTTTCTATCCATGTGATTATGAGGCAGGCCCCTAAATCTGTGGAGTCTTTGATTCATTGTCTGTAAATACGTTAGTGCTTCAGTGGAACTGGGAACTTGAAGCAGGTACTCTTCCCCTGTGGCACCGAGTACAATCCCTTTCAATCTTCTTATCTTATAGAGGGTTTACCCATAAATGGTCTTTCCATAACTGCTACATAGAGGATTGACCCAACAGCTTAAAAACCTTCCTACACATCTCTTAAAATTCTATGGGATTGGACAAGTGGTCAAAGAATACAAATAGTTTAAAAAAAGAAATAAAAATTATCACTAGGAACTTTTAAAAATGTTCCAAATAAGTAATCATTAGAGAAGTACAAATTAAAACAATCCTGAGGCCTAATATCATGATCTCACAAGCTCACAAAGATACTAAAAGAATGGGAAATTCATCGTTGTAAGAGTCCTGGAAAGGCAGGCACACTAATTCAGTGTTGAGAGAGCTATGAATTGGCTCGAGTATGCTAGAAAACAATTGAGAACTATACAAGAAAGACGCTAAATTCTCCATACCCATTGACCCAGAGACTCCAGTAGTTAGACTGTGCCCTAAAGCAATCACTGACAGCAAGAAAAGATCGGTATGTTTAAAGACTCATAGCAAAATTGTTTTTAATAACAAAAATCCTGGAAAAGAAATGTGTAGTCCACTATTAGGGAATGACTAAAAAATCAGGGTGTTGAATGTAATGGAATATTGCCATACTGCAAAGAATATAAATGATAGTGTTTTAGCAGACAGGAAAAGACTCACTATTGACATGAGTGTCATTCCTATAGCTTCTGTTTCTGTATAGTTGGGCAACCAATTTGTTAGAGCAAACCTCAAAAGTTGTAAAAAGCCAAACAAAGAATAACCATGAAAAAGACAGAAGATAAAATTAAAATGACTCAGCCTTGACCTCTCTGAAGAAGCTAAAATAGGAAATAGATAGCAGAAAGGACATTGACATTGGTTATAAGTTCATATACAAGTTTGACCAGTGTAAATCATTTGTCATAACAAGAGAACCAAATGCTCCCAAAAGCACCTTACTCAAAAAGCATGTGATAGAGATAGTAACCAAAGGTAGTCCACATTTAGAACATAAATTTGTTTGTAAAAATCTATGAATAAGAATGAGGAAAGATTATGAGAAATACCACTTCATTAAGGAGAATCAAGGGAGGGCAAAACCAGTTTGATTTTTATTCTTATCGAGAGACCCCAAATTATCTCATATTCCTCATTTAAGGATGCAAAGAGGAGACGTAAAAAAATGGAAAAGTTCTTAAAAGATTTTGGTACTAAAATCTCATCATCAAAGTCAATAGAGACATTGTACTGGCAGCTAGATGGTGCCACGGATACAGCCCTGGGCCTGAAGTGAAGAGTCAAGAGTTGGAATTAAACTCTACCCACCTCATTCTCCTCAACTACAAAATGATCATAAAAGTACTGAATTTTCAATGTCATGAGGATCAAATGAGACAATATTTGTAAAATGCTTAGCGTGGTGCTTGGAATATAGTAGGTGCTTAATAAATGCTGTTTCATTTCCTAATATGCCTGGTGACAAATTTGTTTCTATTTCTTGGTCCATTGATATTCAGCCATATGATCTTCACCACGCTTGTCCATTCTATTTACTAGATTTCCTCAAATGGATATAGCTGTATAATGTATAACCTCACGCCATTTCACCTCTCTTGCTTCTACTGAATAATATATTCATGAAGAACTCCATTCCAGTCATGAGCCTCATCCTACCAGCTCCCAGGGATGTCTATATCAAATTTGCTTCCTACCTTAGGAGTTCCATTTCATTTTCCTCAATGCCTTGACTTTGTGCATTTGTGTATAGACATTGGAGATCATGAGTTTTGCTACTGCCTCATTTCTTTCTCCTGTGAACTTCTGATTGTCTCAGCTGCTTTTCTTTTTGCTTTATTATAGCTTGTTGTTCAGTCATTTCAACTGTGTCTGACTTAGTGAATCCATTTGGTGGGGTTTTTTTTTGGCAAAGATATTATTAAACAGTTTGCCATTTCCTTCTCCAGCTTATTTTACAGACAAAGAAACTGAGGCAAACAGTGACTTGCCCAGGGATATACAGCTAGTAAGTGTCTATGGCCATATTTGAACTCAGGAAGATTAGTCTTCCTGACTTCATGCTTGGCATTCTGTCCACTGTGCCACCTAGCTGCTCTTTATAGCTGTCCTCCAGGATGTCTAAATTGATAGCTATTGATACACAATATTTTACCCTTCCTCACTGTTTTTAGCTTGAAGCCTTTTTCATTTGTATTTGAAATACTCTAGGCAAATATATTTTACCAACCTTTTGTACGTGTAATTCACCTTATATATAATTCTGGTATTTTAAACTGTGGAATAGAAATTTAGAGTTAATGTCATTCTTAGCTTCTATCATCAGAGCTAGCCATTGACTTTTTCCAATCATGTTTTTTCTTCTGAAACCCTTTCCTTTGATGGACAAAAGTAAGGAAAACATCACTAGTGTCCCTAATGTTCATCAGCTTCTTTCCTGGGACTTCATCATCTTCACTGATACTTTTTAGGACTTGTGACTTAGACACATTCCCCAGGAAGACAACAGACCTCACTATTGTTCTCGGGACAACAGCAGGCTGTCTTTGTACAACTGAGTAGGAAGTCACTAACTTAACACTTCTCTGTTCTATTCTTCTCCCTTTGGCACTTAATGGATGTTCTGTCTCACCTGATATAACTTATGATCTACTTAATTCATTAGAAGACACAGAGCTCCTTCCTCCGAGTAAACAACTTCATTTTTAGAAAGTGTCTCATATTTATTTTTAATCTCTAAGAATACAATTATTTGTCCTTTTTTGTCCCTTCTCCTATGCAATATTTTCCCACTTTCCAGCCTCCTGACATGTCAAATTCTCACTGTTTAAACTTCAGATCTTTTTTCTCACATTCTAATTTTCTCTCAAACCCCACTACTGGGCCTGTTCCTTTATTTTTATTTAGGAAAAAGCTAAATTTTCCCAGCTAACCTGGATTGTGGAGAAATGTTCCTCAAACCCCTTTGCCTTTGTCTCCTATAAGGAAAACTACCTTGCTCTTCGAGCATAGATAATAACCACTTTGAAGTGGCAGAAAAATAAACACCAAATACTCAATACAAGTTACTCTAAAGCTTTACCTGCTCTTCGTACTGATGGAGATCACAAAATCACAAGGTGGTAAGCATGAAGGGACCTTAGCAGCCATCTAGCATAACCCATACATGAAAGAAACATTCATTATATACCAAAACAAATGGTCATCCAGCCACTCCTCTTGAAAACATCCCAACCAGAATCCATCATTGTCCCTTTCCATTGCATTTTGGACAGTTCTATTTCTGAGGCAGTTACTATGAAGATCAAAGAAGATAATATAAAATGCTTTGAAAGCCATAACAATTCTGCCAATGTAAGTCAGTATTGATACTGTTATTAAATTGATGAATACAAATTTACATGATATATGGACCTTTTCTATGGAACATAAGCGAGAGATTCTGCTTTTAAAAAGCTATAACTTCTAATGCTGCAGGAACAGATATGATTTAACTTGATGTAATGGGATAAAATAAAGGGGAAAAAAGCCATTTCAGACCAAGTGTCAAAGACAAGGCTGCATGCGTGCAAGTTCTGTTTGATTCTGAATAGCCACCAGCAGAAAAAAGGGGAAGTTTTATTAATTATAACAATGAAAATTGATTGGATCCAACACTAAGAACCATAACTAGGATTTGGCAAGGGTGGAATCAGGATGAGGTAGAAGAGTTCACCACATCTTGCCATTTGGTTATTTACTATTTTGATTCATTATTTAACTTAATTTAATTCAAGTATTCTGTTTTGTTGGTTTTGTGCTGGTGAATCCATGCATTATTGGTCACACCCTCTCAACTGGTCAGCTTAGGGCCAAGCTCCATTTACCCCTAACCTAGTTATGACTCTGTAAACACCAGAGCTTGTGTTATTGTGACCCAGCCTGAGCTAAGGCAAGAAAGGATGGGATGCTTATGATCACCTGGTGTTTTATTTTCTTCCCTGAGGTTGTTTGTTTTATGTTTCTAAAGTGAATCTATGCTTTTATTATTTTTTTAACCAAATATGTAGGATTTTAATTGGCATTCCTCCTTGCAAAAGAGGCATCCAGATTCCTTTTCTCAGTAACAACCTACGCACTTGTACCCCATGTGGGGGAAGACTTGCTATCTATCAGATTTTCAGGCTTCACATTTTTAATTTCTGTCAGAATGTCATGTAACAAGATCCCCTAAGTCCATGTGTTACCAGGAATAAAGAAGGGGAAATAAAAAAGCATCCTCAGAAAGTAAACAAGTAGGAAAAACTCATTTTTCATTTGTTAACTAGCCTCAACGTGGCTGTTGGCTGTGTCAACGAATGATTTAATGAGTCCAATTTAAAATGGTCTCCTTGTCTAGGTGAGATTGATGTCCTGGAAAGTATTCTTAAAAATGTCTCATGGATGTAGCAAAGACTTCTTTGATATACCCCAAGAACCACAACAACCACCAACTCTTTTCACCCTAACTTAAAAAGTCCCATTTTGTCTAAATGTCTTCTCAGCAGACAATTAAGCATAACTCCACAGAGGAAGCATTGAATTAGGCAGCCCCAAGACCTGGGTTTAGACACCTAGCTTCCTCAGATACTCAGCTGTGTGACCCTAGGTAAGTCACCTAACCTCAACATTCTCATACATAAAATGGGAATACCAATAGCACTTTGACTGAAGATTATTATAAAAATCAAGTGAGATAATCCATATGAATTCCTATATAAATATCAGCTATTAGGTTTACATTCTGCTCATCTTCTTCTTAGAATTCAGATTTAAAATAATCTTGGAACAAATTGCCAGCCTACTATCATGTTAAAGAAGTTTAATATTCTGAGGATTATTTATCACAAGGGAAAATACTTTTTTTGTAATTGAATGGAGGTATTATGATATACACTCATGTTTTATAGGCTCACCAGAGACATATTGCAGACAATTCTAATAGTCAACAGAATTATGGGAATGATTTGTACCTCATTCTGTTGCTCCGTGATTTTAGTTTCTTCTGTTATAGCTTTATATTTTCAAAGCTTTTCTTTCCATGCAGGTTGGATGTTATGAGTATTTGGCATAGATGTTGTTGTTGTTCAGTCATTCAGTCATGTCTAACTCTACATGACCCCATGGACTTTGGGGTTTTTCTTGGCAGAGATAATAAAATAGTTTGCCATTTCCTTCTCCAGTGCATTTCCAATTTGCAGATGAAGAACTGAGGCAAACAGGGGTTAAGTGACTTGCCCAGGGTCATATAGCTATTAAGTATCTGAGGTCAAATTTGAACTCCAATATTCCTGACCCCACGTGCAGTGCTCTACCCACTGAGCAGCCCTTATTTGATATCGTAGCAAATATTAACATATCGGCTTGGGATTTTTACATATCAGCCTCCCACCCAGGAGACTATGACCAACAATTTGGTCTTCGATTATGCTCTGGTTCCAGAAATTTTCTCAAACTTCTCAAGGATATTTTGAACTTGGTGTTTTAAAATATTGCAATTTTCCATGTGTTCAATTATGAAAAAGACAGTGAACTCCTGATGATTCTAACCACTAAGTCATTTCTTTCTAAGTATTTGAAAGACATTAAAATTTTCTACCTCACAGTGGTATGTTGCAATGTCCACAAACTAATTGTTGATGACTCTTGTTGTTAAAGATAAATTTCCTCTCCATTCAAGAACATTTCCCAATGGTTCTTTTTTCCGAAGGGGAAAGGCAAGGCAATTGGGGTTAAGTGACTTGCCCAAGGTCACACAGTTTAAAGTGTGTCAAGTGCCTGAGGTTGGATTTAAACTCAGGTCCTCCTGACTCCAGGGCCAGTGCTCTATTCACTGCACCACCTAGCTGCCTCAACAGTTCTTGCTAAAATGAGAAGTAGCCTGGCTAGAAAACCAATTTTGGGACAGGAAGACCTAGATTCAAGTCCTCCATCTGTCACACTGGCAATGGGACTTTGAGCAAGTCATAATATCTGAGATTGGTATAAACAGGTCTCTAAGAGAAGATGCCCATTGCCACTGGCAAAAGGCATTTCACCTGGGATTCCACCATAACCCAGAGTGTGCTGGAGCATTTATACTAGGAAACCAACAAACACTACAGATTAGGGCTTAATTTATTGTTTTGTTGGATGCCTAGACTTAAGAAAGTGATGGAGAAAATGTTAATAATATAAAGCAAATTTAAAAACAAATCATGGGTACAATTTTTTCCTGAGACCAAGTTGCTAAACATTTCCCAGTCCACCCATGCCTACATCGATGGAATACCTGGCCTAGTCATAGTTCTGTCTCGTGATATCTTGGGTTGGTTTTCTTTAAAGATACTTTGTGCATTCCTGTTCTAAAGACCTCTCAGATATAGGGAGACAAGATTAAGCAACATCAACATGCAAGCCTGCCTTTGTCTCCTACAATTTTCCCTAGTAGAGCCTAGTAGACTGAGATCCATCAGAAACCGTGGGGAGAAGGTGAGTGAGATACAGACAGGAAAATTACAGCAAAAGTGCCATCACTTCAATGGCATCAGAAGGAGGCATTTGGTTCTTAAGAAATTCAAGCTTTTTCTATGCATCCCTGTGAGCCCAAGAAAACATTTCCCCAAAGCCTTTGGGCTGGTCCATCCCTCTGAGAGTTGGATCTCTTAGGAAGCTTTGGCTAGTGGTGACTGAGGAATAAGCTTTCTCTTTGGATTGATCAGAGACTTCCCAAGGCAGGAAAGGCTTTTGCAACTTTTTGATCCTCCTCTAGCAACAGATAAAACATGTTGCCAATTTCCATGTGGGTCCCGTAGATCCAATTATAGATCACTGCCCTGCTTTGCTACTGAACCAAACTACAGTTTGTCTGTTCTTATAGAATGGAGATTTTCTTCTCTGGATATGAATCTCCACTACCCTCGACATTTGGGTAGGGAACGTGGAGTCAAAGATGAGAGGAGAATCAAGTCCAAATAATCGTAACATTAAAAAGGAAAGATACAAAATCCTGTCTTCACTGCATCAGCATAGAAAAACTGATGTTAGACAAAATAAAAAAAAAATCTTCCCAAACCATGTCCATTTTAATAGGTAGATAGATAAATGATAGATACATACCTACATACATACACACACGTACATACATGGATAGATGGATTCATATATGCATGGATAGATACATACATACATACATACATACATACATATAGATGGATAGATAGATGGATAGATATATAGATAGATAGATAGATAGATAGATAGATAGATAGATAGATAGATAGGATGAACACTGGCAAGGGTCTACCATGTGCCAGGCACTGCACTAACACAAATGCTCTGTGGCTCCTCTCATTTTGAGAACAATCCCAGAGAACAAATAAGGATGTAAACAAACTTGGAGAAGCAATGTTTCCCTGTAGATTGAGCAGAGTCAATGGTCCAGTCTACAGGGGGAGTCCACCTTTCTGTTTTGAGATTTCTTTAAATCTCCTAGACCAAAGGACAAGCAGGTTCTAGGTTCTCTTTACTGAATGGGCTGAAAACACATTTCAGAATTTCCAGTGTTTTCATGCAAACTATTCTCCCACTCCACACTTAGTGGGAGGTTCTATATATAGTGCTGGTCTTGGACTCAGGAAAATCTCAATTTAAATCTAACCTCTCACACCTACAATACCCGCTTTGGCTGAGCAAGCTAACTCTAGGCATATTCTTCTCTGTGGTCAGGCAGGCAGGCAGCCAACAAGCATTGTTAAGCATCATTATTAATATCTATATGCCAGATATTTTGCCAAATGTTATGGGTAGAAAAAGAGGAAAGAGACAATCCTGCTCTCAGGAGGTCCCAGACTAATGGGAGAGAGAATATGCAAACAACTGGGTATGTACAGGATAAAGCGGACTTCCATCCTCTTTATTTATCCCCAGTATTCTGCACCATGCTGTGCATTCAATAAGCATTCAATAAATACTCATTCACTCATTCATCCATGCCTGCCCATCTGCACAGGGCCACATAGGTAGTAGGTGTCAGATGCCAGACTGAACCTATCTTCCTGACCCCAAGCTCAGCACTCTAGCCACTACACCAGGCCACCTTTTTCCATATATATTTTAACTACACATAGAGATTAATACAATTGTCCTCTGATAGATTCACAATACTTGGCACTAACATTAAGGGGATAGGAAAGGTTTCATGTAGAAGGTGAGATGCTAGCAATCAGAAGAACTTCAGTTCAGTTACAATCAATATAACAGCCCACTGATAACTCACTCAATGAAGAAACACCTAGAGGTATGCATAGACGTGAGTGTGTGTGTCTGTGTGTCTGTAGGAGGGCCAGTGAGGGCCCATCATTCTCTGACTGGTCCCAGTCCAGGTGTAGCCTCTAGGGAGGCTTACAGACCTGCTTCTGGAAAAGCTAGAAAGAAGAGCCCTTTATCTCTCCTCTTCAAAGCAGGTTTGGGCCGTCTCCTCTCAATTCACTAGATGGTGGTGAAAAGCCTATTATTGCCTTCTGAGACAAAACCAAGTGTACATACCAAAGTCTGGAACAGATGAAATCTCCCTGTCTTCCCTGGAAGCTTTCCCTTCAGGAGGAAGTGATGTGAGCCTCTGGATAGGGAGCAAGGCAGCAGCAGTGAAAGCAGCCCTGGCAAGTGCCCTGGGGGCTGCCTTATCTCAGCACTCAGGCCAGCATGTGGACGTGAACACATGCTGCCACTATTTCTCTTCGTCTCTTTATGTATATTCCCTCTCATAATTAGGTTAATGACTATGGGAGACAGAACTGAGTAATTAGTACTTTTCTGAGTTTCAAGAAGTCAGAAGAGGCCTAGCAACTATAGTACATGGCCAAGTGTGCTGATAGCCATGGCGGCCAACCCAGTGAGATGCCAACCCTGAAGAAGGACCTGGTTGACTTGCCCAACAATGGACTTGTACATATGTATATATAATATGTAGTAGAGGGATGTGTGCTGCTGTTTGGGAGATTGCTGAATCTTGATTCTTCCTGTACTTTCTCAGTAAGTATAACTTTGGCAAAGCTGATTGATGTTAACTGGTTGGTTGATATTGAGGAGATAACAATAGGTGATTGATATGGATTGCTGCATGGCAGATGATGGCTCATGAGCAAGAGAATTAGAAAACATCCTGATGCCTTAAAGTTACCCGTAAAACACTGAGGTTTCCCTGAAATATTCACCAGCTTTGGAAATAAGACTGACCAGTGAGTGGCCTGGAGAGAGTGAGCCTGGACAATGTGCATGCATACATATTTATATGTATATTTACAGTTTACATGCATGTATACAATTAAGGTTATGTGCATATATGGATGAATTCATACACATATACTCAAATATGAGAAAAATCTCTAACTTTGTTAGTACAGAGAGCTTCCTCTGCACAGCTCCTTCTACCAACAATCAATTCATCAACAAGGATTTAACTATTAAGCTGTACTATAGACATATAGATTAAAATCCATTTGTGGGGTGGCTAGGTGGCGCAGTGAATAGAGCGCCGGCTCTGGAGTCAGAAGGACCTGAGTTTGGATCCAGCCTCAGACACTTAACACACACACACGGGCACACACACACACACACACACACACACACACACACACACACACCCCTAGCCGTGTGACCTTGGAAAAGTCACTTAACCCCAATTGCCCTCCAAAAAGCAAAAAAAAAAAAAAAATCCATCTGCAATTTATTTGACAAATCCTAGGGAGTCATATGAAGCCAAAAAAGAGTATACCAAACATTGAGAAATGGCCACACTGGTCAGATAAGCCTAATAGCCCTGGAAATGGCAACCAACTTCAGTCTACCAGCTCTTCCTTCAGCCAAGTCCCCACAGTCATTATCCAGGGAAGCCACCCTTGAGGAGAAGGGAACCAACTTCTCTGTCACATTTACTGCCAACTGCCAACCAACTGCAGGCAACAGAATAGATAGACCAACATGGTAGAAACAGCAAAACATCTTGAGTAAGAGACAGGTAGGACAGCCCACCACCACCAACTCAACTACCATCTCTTCTCAGAACAGAACCCTCAGAATAACAATGCCCCAGCCCCGATCAGCAGAGTTGCTTCTAGCCTACCAGCACCACAATGGCCATCATCCAATAAACCAAACCACTTAGAGAAGAGGGTCACCATCTTCACTACCCCCAATGTCAAATGCCAGCCAAGTGCCACCAAAGAGACAAGTAAGCTAGCCTAGCTGAAGCAACAAGGCATCCTGAGGGAGAGACAGGAAAAGGCATGTTCAAGGTGGTGCAAAGTGCCACCCCCATCGCCACCACCACCATTACTGTAATGGAAATGCAAACTTAAAGATTTTCCCTGCCCCTAGGCCCTTTGATAGGCTTAAGAGACTCGGAGAACCTTCTTGATTTGAAAATATACTCTGCCCCCTAATAGGCTGAATGTGGTCACATGGAGTCTGTGGCAGAAGGCTTGGTTTTCAGGAATACCCACACCTTAATGTTGTGTGATTGGGCAGTGGGTCAAGAGGGTGGCTACATTCTCTGACCCAGGAGAAGGCTATATAATCCCTGATGTGAGGCTTTGCTTTGGGGCTCACTTTGAGAAGTGTTGTGTTATTTGACCAGATGAGACTCTGGTTAGCCATTCAGACCCCCCTCCCATACCCCTAGCTTTGGAAAAACCCAGATGTTGATGCTTCCTGGTAAACTGTGATTTGGTATGGATGTAATGGTTGGACAGTTTGGAAGCCTGTCTGCTTGATCTGTTTCTCTGTCTTGTAACTTCTGTCTGTATATTCTGAAGTTTGGGGTGCTGACCTTTTTCCCCTGAACTAGGTAAATGATATATGTTTGATTGATTAAAGTAAGCTTATTAACCCATTTTGAGTTGCTTTCCTTTAGAAAAGCAGATCTAAGAACCTGTGTTGGCAGCCACTCTAGGGATGCTGGGGTGCTTGCTGCTACAGTAACCACCACCATCACCACCACCATCACCACCTCCCCTTGAATCCTAGCAGAGGCAGACCAGGACCCAAAGCCCAAAAGTCTGAGAATGACAGTATTCCTGAAACCATTGGTCCTGCTTGCAGTCCAGACACCTTATCATCTTCCCAGAAATGCAAGCACACTGCCACGATCAGAAATGTGCAATTTTAACAGTGGAAATGACATTAAAGAAGACATATCATCATCTGCCCTAGTCTTGCATCCTGAGGAGCATCCCAAGGAAGCCTATGACTTGCAGCTGTTGTCTCCTGGAATGGAAACCGCTTAAAAGCAGGCACTTGCTCATTTCTCTTTATTTATCCTCAGGATTTCACACCATGCTGTGCACTCAGGAAACATTTCATAAGTACTCCTTCACTCATTCATCCATGCCTGCCCATCTGCACAGGGCCACATGGGTAGTGGGTGTCAGATGCCAGACTGAACCTATCTTCCTGACTCCAAGCCCAGCACTCTGGCCACTACACCAGGCCACCTTTTTCTCTATGTATTTTTATTACAAATGTAGATAAATACAGAAGTCCTCTGATAGATACACAGTACCTGGAAATGGATCTACAGTTGGAAATTCAGAATTGGGAACATTTAGCCTCAAAAAGAAAAAAAAAACGGGGATATGATAGATAGGAGGGTGACTATTGGGCTATTCTGTTAAGTGTCAGAAGGCAGAACTAGGAGCAAAAGTACAAGTTACAAGAAAAGGCGAACTGGGGCTTCATGGAAGGAGAGACTTCTTAGTAATAAGACCTGCCCATGAGCACAAGGGGCTGCCTGATGGAGTGGTGGCCTGTGCCTGCCAGGGGATTGAAAATAAAAGCAGTAGGAAATCTTGTTGGTTAGGACTTAGGAGGCTTCTTTCTCAGGTAGGAATCAAAGCAGATGTCTTTGGAGTCCCTTACAACTCAGAGGTCCCTTCCAACTTGGAAATTTCATGATTCTCAAAATCCCAGTCCCAGCTTTAAAAGAAAAAAATAATTCCTAGATCAGTTGCTTTATAGCAGGATGATTGATGCAGGCCATTCAGATCAAGAACTTCACCCAGAGGGAAGATACGTAACTAGAGAGAAAGTATTAACAATAATAATAAACTATGACATGCACATAGTGCTTTAAGGTTTGTAATTCACTTTGCAAATATTATCATTTTATCCTCAGAGCTCTGAGCGGTAGGAGCTATTATTATCCCATTGTACAGATGAAGGGACTGAAGTTGAGAGAAGCTTAGTGACTTAACCAGGGTCACCCAGCAAGTAAATGTCTACAGCAAGATCCCAGTGCTTGATCCATAGCAATTGCTTTAATCAATGATCATTGAGTGGCTGAATTCAGGTTTTCCTGACCCCAGATGCTATACTCTGTCCATTGTGCCACCTCACTGACTAGAGTTGATGGTGATGGACATGGATGGGTCCTGATTCACTTGCTTTAGGAATGTTAGCTTCTCTGTAATCGGAATAGTCAAATATCAGTGGTTTGCTCCCCCATGACTAGAGCATTCCTTTGTCCAAGAATAAAAGGTTATAGTCCCCCAATATCCACAGGCCATCCAGGATCTGTTAGCTTCCTACACTGAGCTGGTTTCCCAGGATTCAGAAAGCTCTAAGTGGAGCTTGGCTTCCCCCCACCAGGCCAGAGTGGAGACCTGAGGAGGTAGGCATGTCTTAAACCCTCTTTTAGATGAACAAGGATCTCATTAGTGGATGCTATTGCCCAGTAATCCTCATCGTCAACCATGAATGAGTTTGGCTGTCTTTGTTCCTGAACTCAACCGCGGCAAAAGCATAGGAGGCTGCTAAGTCATCCTTAAAAGAGGTGCCCCTCCCGAACTCCTACAGAGTTAGTGGTCAGTCTAACCTAGAAGGTGAGGGAACAGACTCCAGTTCCCCACCCAGTATCCCTGGTTTCCCCTGCTTCCATCCTTCCCCTGCCCTGATCTGAATTGTCTGGTTATAAATATTTATGCCTTATCTATTTATTTTCATAGCCTTAAGGCCTGTCTTCCAAAGGCACATGTTTAGGTTTATGGGGATTTCTATTTTTTTTAAGTTCAAGGTAAAATAAAGCATCATGTGTGGGGAATTTTTTAAGCTCCTCATGGGAAAGACAATGTCTGCCACTCTGGGATGAGCAAATAACTGGTCATTATCTCGTCTAATAGTGAACTTGTTTAAATCTCATTTTGGAACTGTTTGAATTTAAGTGGCCTCCACTCCCTTCATCCTAACCTGTGCCAAGAGCAATCAGCCAACAAGCTTTATTAAGTCACTACTACATTCTATGAGGCACCATGGAATAGTGGGTAGAAAGCTGATCTCTAAGTCAGGAAGATCTGAGTTTCAGGTCTGGCTATGAGACTTGGATCACTGGGTGCTCTAGGTAATACTAGTCTATATCAGGAGATAGAGTTTTCTCAGCCCCAAGTTCCCTAAACCAATGAAATCATAGGCCCGTTCCCTATGCCTATGCATGTCCAAGGTCAGTTCAGGTGACTCCCAATGCCATTCACAAACCTCCATCCATGATACGAGGGGCTCTTATCCTTGTTTGTGCCATGGACTCCTTTGGACAGTCAGCCTGGGGAAGCCTGTGGGACTAGGCTGCTCAGAATGATGATGTTTAAAGTCAAAAAATTAAATCCACAGGATTTCAAAGGAAATCGATTATTCATACAAATAATATAGAGTTATAAGTATATGTGTATATATAGTTGTATTTGTTATAGTTACACAAAAGTTCAGCTTAAGAACCTCTGCCTGGCATCCTGTTGCCTCTCTTGACTCTAAATGTTCTCATTCAGTTGTTGTTGTTGTTCAGTCATTTCAGTCGTGTCTGCATCTTCGTGACCCCATTTGGGGTTTTCTTGACAAAAATACTGGAGTGGTTCACCATCTCCTTCTCTAGCTCATCTGACAATGAAGAGACTGAGGCAGACAGGGTGAAGTGACCTGTGCAAAGCTAGTAAGTGTCTGAGGCAATTTGAATTCAGGAAGAAAAGTTGTGCTAACTCCAGGCCCAGCACTCTGTCCACCATGCCATTGAGTCCTATTAAACTTGACAAACAGTTTGGTAACATGGACATCAGACTGACCTTTGAAGCCAGTAAGACTCAGGTTCAAATACTGCCTCTGACACATACTGCTTCGTGAGTCTGGGCTCCAGGCAACTCTAAGAACGTACATTGTAGAGAAGGTGCCAGCACGAATTATAGAAATGCATTGGGCGGGGGTGGCTAGGTGTCGCAGTGAGTAGAGCACCGGCCCTGGAGTCAGAAAGACCTGAGTTTGGATCCGACCTCAGACACCTAATGCACACACAAACAAACAAACAAACAAAAAAAAAAAACCTAGCCATGTGACCTTGGGCAAGTTACTTAACCCCAATTGCCCTCCAAAAAAAAAAAAAAGCAAAAAAAAAAAAAGAAATGCATTGGGAGTTAGTCAGTCAATGAAATCACAGTCGTATTTGAGGAAGGATATTGATTCACTGGAGAAGGTTCAAGGGAGGGAAACCAGGATGGTGAAGGGCTCGTAGCTTTGGGAGGAAGATGGCAAAGTAACCCTAGTGCTGGAAGGGACTTCTGAAGCCTTTACTAAGACAGTAAAGGCATATTGATGACTACAGGTATGTCAAGTGCTTTACATTCATTGTCTATTTTGAACTTCATGCCAACCCTATGATGTAGGTCCTGTGGGTGGTGTTCTGTCCACTTGATAGATGTGGAAACTGAGGATAATAAAGGTTAAGTGACTCCCATGATCACATAAATAGTGTCAGAGAATAGGATTTTGGAACTCTAGTCAATAAAAGGATTGCTCAAAGCAACTTTGAGATGCTTAACCAGAAGAGCAGGCTGAGAAGTCTGTATGCAAAAGCTGGAAGACCACTTGCCAAGTATGCTGTAGTTGATAAAGTTCTGGGCTTTGAAGGAGGAAGACCTGAATTCCAGCCTGGCCTCAGATGCCTCCTAAATGGGTGACTCTGGACAGGTTATTGACCTCTCAGTTTCAGTGTTCTCACCTCTAAAATGGATAGAATAGCACCTACTCCTGTGGATTTTTACAAGAGGCAAATGAGATAATATCTCTGAATTTTACAAACCTCAAAGTACTATAGAAATGCTAGAAACGATAATTGTCATTTTTATTCTGGTGGTATAGATTGGCCTCATAGCCTCTAGAGCCCTCCCAACTCTGCTTTTCTGTGGCTTCTAGCAGCTCTGTCCTTGGTGATATTACATGCTCTTCACAGCATTTCCTAAGACATTGAATGTTACTTTAGTTATTTATTTATAAGATTATGTATCTTGTCATGGCCTCTGGCTAGTTTGTATTCCTCTTGAGTGGGAGAAATCTGCCAGCCTGGGAAATCCAACAGCTCAGTCCCTGCCTGAGTCTAGCAGTGGAGCAAAAGTTTCTCAACACCTCCAGATGAGACACTCAACATTCCCCCAATACTTACAACATCCTACCTCAAAAATGCTAAAAGATCTAATCAGGCAACTTAAAAGGTCAGTCCTGTCTATTCGTGGGAGGTCAGTAGAAATTCCCCAAGTGTTTTCCAGTCTTGTTCAAAAGGAAAATAGAGAATAAAATCATTTCCTAAGAGCAATTGGTATTTTTTAGCATTTGGGAAGCAGGGAGGAAGGGAGAAATAGGGAGAAAGGAAAGATGTGACCTTCACTAGTTCACAAGCACCTCTATGACTGACCACCACCTCCACCTGATGGCCATTACCCTGGCTGCCCAGTCTTGCAATGTCAGAGAATACAAGCCAAAGGCAATAGGAGTTTCCATATATTGTTGTATAGTTGACTTCCATATATGTTGAGACACACACATCACAGGCTCTGATTACGTTGTGTGTGTGACCAGAAATACTTCCAGTCCCCCTCTCATAACATTCACTGCCTAGTTTTTTCATTGTTTATTAAGCCAGAAACATCCTTCCTCTGATGGAAAAACTGAAGCACAGAGAGATTTGCTTGCTAAAGCTAGAAAGTACCACAGTGACCATCTAGTCTGACTCCTCTGTTTCTACAAAATAATGCCCAAACAAGTGAAATTATTTACCAGAGGTCACGGTGTTAAGTCACAGGCCCAGGATTCAAACTTGGATCCTCAGGGTCCTGACCTTGCACTCTTGACTTTACAATGGGCAGAGTCACACTTTGCCTCTGAAAACTCTAGCTGTTTCCTAGCATATAAAAAGGCATTCACTTCTACAAAAATAGAAGAGCTCTAGACCCAGCTCAGCCCAAGTAACCCTGGGCAAGTCACCTAACCCCTCTTATGTAAAATTATGGATTACATTAGATGTTCCTGAGGTGGCTTCAGGCTCCAGAGTCTGGTTCCCATTGGCCCCAAAGCTCGGTATGCTCTTATGATATTTACTTATTATGCCGGACACCTAGGGAGATGCTCAACACACTCATGCTGATGGATCGGCAGTCAACTGAGACTAAAATTCATGAACTTCTGATTGGTTTTTCTGTTAAGATCCGACTAGGAGATGCCCTGCTTTCCAGAGCTAAGGCCCAGCAAGCAAATTGTGCCCTGAGCTTGGCATATTAATGATCATTGGCACTCACCTTCTGGAAGTGATGGTCTCTGAGCATGGGCAAGCACCAGCAGACACAGACATGACGCCCCGTTCTGAACGGACTTCTTGTCACTGGCCAACCTTGCCTCACTGTAACTATCATTGCTACACTACACTGTTTGACCCTTTGTCTAACCACAAGACTATAAGTTAGGGGTCAGCCACACTAAAGTGTATTTTCCCACTGGGGGCAGTGCCCTGGCACGTGTCTAATCTGCCTCCTTGCTAGCAAGTCATTGTCCTCCCTTTGAAATTAAACTTCTGTTTGATTCCTGATTTTTTTGTCAGGAATATCTTGCCTGCTCTGTTGGACTCTGGTCATACATAGGTTAGAGGCTAGTTTGTTCCAATTGACAGTTCCAACCCTCAATGACTCATACATAATTATTTTATCAGCAACTGCCTTTCACTCTCTGACTCCAGGAAACTGAAAACTTCTGAAGAGACTGGAGTGTAAGGGGGTAGCTTCTGAGAATGGATGTCATGTTTACTTTTAAGAAATATATGAATAGGGGGCATCTAGGTGGCGCAGTGAGTAGAGTGTCGGCCCTGGAGTCAGAAGGACCTGAGTTTGGATCCAGCCTCAGACACTTAACGCACACACAAACAAAAACCTAGCCGTGTGACCTTGGGCAAGTTACTTAACCCCAATTGCCCTCCAAAAGGCAAATATATATACATATACATACATACACACACACACACACACATACACACACACACACATATATATATGAATGATTGAACAGATGAATGAAACACTTATCAGCTACTTTGTGCAAGACACCATGTTAAATGCTGTGGATACAATAGAAAAATAAAACAATCCCTACTCTTAAGAGCTCCCATTGTCTGTGGGGGGATGGAGAGACAACAAATATAGAAAGTTCCCACTATAAATCCAATGTGAAAGTCCCAAGGTCCTTAGGGTACAGCAACAAGGCTGATGGTCCTTCCTCTTCTTTTATGCCATTTCCACTAATAAAATCATACCTGTTTATGATGCTGAGCCATTGGACAGTGCCAGGAACTTTGGTGGCAAGAGTTTTCTTTTGTATCTTTGGTAGATTTGACTGTGGTACCTAGGTAGCAGTTACTAGGTAGCATCTCCACAGGGTTTCTTCTGAAGGTGGTGATGGAGGGCACTAGGCTGCAAGCATTGTTATTCCAGGCTTCAGGGCTCAAGGTCCTGGGCTGTCTCTATAAGGGACTGAGGAGAGATGATAATGGAGGTGGTGAGGTAAGACCAGATAAGGAACAAATGACTGATGGCCAGGGTTGGCATGACCGGAGCCTGTGGAAAGAAAAAGCATCTGGAAGCCAGAGAGCAAGAAACATGCTAAGCTGAGGAGCAGGACAGTGAAGGAGGGAGGAAGACCTGAAATCCCAGAGTGACCCGCAATACCCACCATGATTGACTGCTACTCCTCCCTTCTACTCCTTTAGGCTGACCAAGAAGTTAATCTGGAGAGAGACAAGGGTTGTTTGCAAGACAAGCATGGGAAGTAGAAATGAGAAAAAGTGAGTGAATGCTGGGAAAATTTAATTGTTTTTTAAAAATAAGGTCTCAATGTTATTGCCTTTCATGCTGTTTCACTGAATGGCCTTGCTTTGGACTCATAGCCAATAGGTTTGGCTTAGTGAAAGAAACATCAGTGAGAGCTCACGAGTGATGGGTTTAAAGAGATGCCTAGTCTAACAGCCCCTGAAAAGCAGGGGATAAATGAGAAAGGGCCATGCTGATAAGGGCTGACCAGAGGCCACGGAAGCATTCTCTTTGTAGAGTAAGCCATCAGATTCTTTAATTCTTGGCAAATGTAAAAGAAGGAAGGGAGGGGAGAGGAGAGGAGAGGAGGGGAGGGGGAGGGAGAGGAGGAGAGGAGAGGAGAGAAGAGGAGGGGAGTGGAGGGGAAGGGAGGGGAGAGGGGAGGAGGGGAGGGGAGTAGGGAAGGGGAGGAAAAAAGAAAAAAGGG
Source organism: Gymnobelideus leadbeateri (assembly GCA_011680675.1). Classification (NCBI taxonomy): domain Eukaryota; kingdom Metazoa; phylum Chordata; class Mammalia; order Diprotodontia; family Petauridae; genus Gymnobelideus; species Gymnobelideus leadbeateri. The sequence goes on along the minus strand of WOXC01005507.1, from coordinate 28,950 downwards.
AAAAGGGAAAAGAAAAATCTGTAATAGCTCAGATTGGGGATGGTCCTGGATGGTCCAGGACAGGAGATCTTAAATTATTCCACCCATCCTTTCTCCTTCCTTATCCCTATGTCTTACAATCAGGACTCCAGAAGCTAACATATCTTTGTTAAAGAAACCCATGCATCCTTTTCTACCGTAGCAACCATTTCCCCAGCACTAGGAAATAACCCAAGGCTGAAATGATGACAACAGACCAGATGCCAGAAGGACAGAAAGAAAACCCAATGGTCAGAGTAGAAGAGGGAGGGTGTGAGAATGAGAAGTAGGTAATGGACTGAGAGGTGGCTCTCAGAAAACTGAAGTGAAGGTCATATGCCTGTGGTTCAAGAGGCAGGTCTGTATGACCAGTACCTGGTCTCCAGAACCATAGAAGTGAAGGCTTGACAGGGACCTTAATGTCACATTGCCCACTCTCATGGTCATTCTTCTATCTTCCCACCAAAACCTTCCTCTGCCTCCAAATTCCAGAGCTCTTTACTTCTCAAGCTGCCTCTACCAGCTGCTCCCTCTCCCCTCCTGGTAGAGTATGTCACCTCTTATATTGTTGAGAAAATAGAGACCAGTAGTCATGAATTCATTCTGATCCTTCATTCCAAAGCCTCTCCATACTACCCTCCCACCCCAACCCCCCACCCATTTTTTCCTCCTTTGCTTCAGTCTTTGACAAAGAAGTGACCTTTCTCTGTGCCAAGGTGATATTTTCTTGGAAGCAGAAAGACCTGAGTTTAAAGCCTGCCTCAGACACTTAACTACCTACCCTGAGCTAGTTACTATCTGCCCCTCAGTTTCCTCATTTGTTAAATGAGAGTGTAGGATTCGACAGTCTCCAAGGTTCCTTCCAGCTGTAAATTCATAATTCTGTGAGCCTAAGTCACTCTTGGGGATTGCTCCCTCTATCATTCTCCTCATCCTGTTCCTCCTCCTTCTTCAGTCTACTCTACTGTCCTCATTTCCTCACCTCTCAAGCCTTTGCATTGTGACCCCACTGTTCTACTGAACTCACTCTCTCCAAGGTTAGAAATTATATTTTCTTGGCTGAAGCCAACAGTGTTTTCTCACTTCTCCTACCCCACGGCCTCTCTACCGCTGTTTGCCAACCCCCCCCCCCTCGCCAAACACTCTCCTCCTTTGCTTTCTCTTGGTTCTCTGCTTACCTATATATGGCCCCCGTTAAGATCCCCCGTGCCCAGCACTCCCATGATGAACCGGTCTGCAGTCACAGGGTGTTACAAAGATATTGTAGTGTTTGCCAAGACCGGATGGTCATACCTAATCCTTTCTCCCACCTAGGAGTGGCTACTGGTTTTACACACAAAGGGACCAAACTTGGCTACAGAATTCATCCCAGAATTCTAGATTGTTCCATGCCTGTTCCTGGGCCATGAATGTACCTGGTGAATGAACTGGAAGTAATTTTAAAATAGAAAAAAATACTGTTTTGTAATTGAACACAAATTCTGTTATTCTTACTTAGAGTTTCCAATCTGATAACCTGATTAAGAGAATTGCAAAATGTCAGTATTCTAAGGTAACAGGCCTGGAGCAATATCTATCTAAGCAGGTGGAAAAGAAATATTGCCTGCAGGGATGTAGGCTAGCAGCAGGTCGGTGCCCTGAAGGGTTATGGTCACTGCTGAGTATGAGGAAAGGAAAAGTCTGACAGCTTGAATCTCCAGAATGTTTGTTATTGTTTACAGTAATGCCAACTATGAGTTCATTGGAAATCATATGTTGTTGGTAAGTAGAACACGTCTCCGGTGGAAATGTTGACATGTGCTGGGGGATCATTGGGCTTAATTCTCCTCTTCAAGAGTCAAAGTGCCCAGTAACATGCCCCAAGGTATCACAGAAGTGAAAGCCTCTCCAAACACATTTCCACCCCTCTGCTATTCTCTCTTCCCTCCAATTCATCCTTCATACTAGAATAATCTAATCTGTTTTGTGTGTATAAATGTCTTATCACTCTTCTGCTCAAAAAATTTCACTTCGTCCAGCTGACTACTGAGTACTCAGTCTGGAATTTGAGGCTGAAACTAATCTCATGCCTGTCTACGTAGCCATTCATGTGCAATATAAATGCATATTTGACCAATGCAACAGAAACTGAAGTAATCTCTGTCCCTGGATTCCCCCCCAGGCTCTCCTGCTTCCACACCTTTGTTCACCCTTTCTCTCCTGTGCCTGGAATAGCTTCCCTTTCCTCTCCATCTGATGAATTTTTGCCCATTCTTCAAAGCCTGACTCACAAATAATCTCTTCCAGGAATCTTTCCTCAAATCCTTCCCCTCCTTTGGGGGTTGATCTTCCCCCAGTGGACCTCCTATATCCTTTTGTTTTCTAATAATCCCTGAATGTGCTTATCCTATGATATTACATATAATACATTGATGGATCCAATAACCTGAATAGACTGTAACCTGCATGAGGACAAGGACCATGTCTCATTCAAATGCCATATTTCTCCTAGAAGCAGGCTCAGTGGATGCTTAATAAAAGTTTGAGTAATGAATGAATGAATGAATGTTGGACAAAGAATCTTTTCACATCTTTCTTCCCATCCGTAAGTTTTACAGAGAAAAGGAAAGCTATAGAGACAAAACCCAGTAATTCTTATAAATGAGTCCCTTTGGTGTCAGGACCTTGGAGAGGCAGCCTTTGAGCCAAAAGACTTGGACCCAGGCTTGGTTCTTCTGCTTTCTACAATATAATGGTTGCTATATCATTTCACATCTCTGAACTTCAGCTTCCCCATCTGTAAAATGGGGACAGTAATATTTGTAGTGCTGCTTTCAGGTTGATTTTGTAAACTGTATATACACATATTTGTATATACATATAGGCACCAAAATATGCACACATTTAGGAACATAGATAACTATGTATGTATATACAGGGTGTCCCAAAAGTCTTAGTGCAGTCTTAAGCTTTAAAAACTTAAAACTTGAATAACTGAAAATGGAGCTAAGACTTTTGGAACATATTGTGTATCTTTCTATAGATAAATCTATCTATCTATCTATCTATCTATATATATATATATATATTTATGTGGGTGAGGGTCTATATATAATTATATGGATTTCTATAGACACAAATCTATAGATATCTATTTGGCTAGTTAGAGAAATGTAGAGATGTATTGCTATCTACATATACATATAGATAAAAGGTGAACTTCTGAGTTTGGCAGTACTACTAAAAACCTAAAGACTAACAAGGGTGAAATTTGGTAAGGGCTTTATAAACTTATTCAATGAATGAAAGAATGACTCCTTCTCCCTTAAATTTTCAGTCATTTCTGACTCTTCATGACCCCTTTTGGGGTTTTCTCAGCAGAGATACTAGATTGATTTGCCATTTCCTTCTCCAGCCCATTTTACAAATGAGGAACTGGATCAAACAGGGTTAAGTGATTTTTCCAGGGTCACACAGCTAGTAAGTGTCTGAAGTGGAATTTGAACTTATGAAGAAGAGTCTTTCTGCCTCCTGACCCAGCACTCTATGGTGCCCCCTAGCTGCTCTTTTCCCTAAACAAGTCTTCCTAATAGTCTAATTGGGCTAGCGAAGAGAAAAGAATGAGCTTTGAGCAGAAAGGGTTTCTCCCTAGCTTTCCCTTCAACTCTACTGTCCTGATTCACTGGGGATTACTAACATGGGAGGGGTATGTGCCTGGCGATCCAGTCCTGGTGATGAGGCAGGAATGGAAAGAGCCTAGTCCCTGTGAGCCCTGCTTGAGCTGAGGCAGGACCATAGAGACAAGCAGAGACCTAATGCACCCAAAGCATCTGGAGCCTGGAAGTGACTCAGACTTTTCCCTCACTCCAGCTTTCACCTGAGGGATAAGTGGCTGATTGATACTGTCCTGGATTCTCCATTAACTTGGGGTTTTCTCCAAGGCTCTGTCCTTAGTCTCCTCTTCTTGATGTATAGTATTTTTCTTGTGAATGCATCATTTCCCATGAGCTCAATTATTATCTCTGAGGATGATTGTTAGATGCATGTGTCCAGCCCTAGTCTCTCCTGACCTCTAGTCTTGCATCTCAGACTACCATCCTGAATCAGATATTCTACAGTCATCTTAAACTTAGCAAGTCCAAAACAGAACTCATTCTCCCCCACCCCTCAACCTCCTCATCCTTACTAACTTCCCTATGGCTTTTGAGGATACCACAGTCCTTCCAGTTACCCAGGCTGATGACCTTCCTGTTGCCCTGAATTGCTCCTTCTCTCTCTCTCTCTCTCTCTCTCTCTCTCTCTCTCTCTCTCTCTCTCTCTCTCTCTCCATGTATCCAAGTTATTGACAAGCCCCATTGATTTGGCTTTCTGCACATCTTTCAGATATTGTCTTCTCCATCCTGGCACTATGGCCACCTGATGCATCCATCATAAGCTCAAGGCTGGACTTCTGAGATGGCCTCCTGATTGGCTTTCCTGCCTAAAGTCTCTTTCCTACTCCAGTCCATCCCCCATTCAACTGTCAAATTGATTTTCCTAAAGTACAGACCTCACCACACCATACCCTTAATGAATTCCAGTGATTCCTTGTTATTTTTGAAATTACATATAAAATTCCTCTGTCACTCAAAGTCCTTTACAACCTGGCCCTCTCTTTCCTTTCCAGTCTTTTCCTCCATTTATTCTTCAGGCCAGTGGCACTGCCCCCCTACCCTGACTGTTCCTCGAACATGACCCTCTACCTCTAGACTCCAGGCATTTTCACAGGCTGGCCCCCCATGCCTGAAATGCTCTCCCTCCTTGTTGGTCTCCTGGGTTTCTGACTTCCTTCTAGATCCAGCAAAAATCTCACCTACAAAAAGATGTTCTCTATCTCCTTTCCTGCTAATGCCTCTTTCCCTCTGAGACTATCTCCAGTTTACCTGGTCTATATCTTTTTTGTATATGGCCCTTTGTATGTTGTCTACCCTGCTGCTTCATGAGCTCTATGACAGCAAGGTCTGGTTTTTGTCTTTCTTTGTATCTCTGGCACTCAGTTCAGGGCCTGGCACATAGTAGGTGTTCAATCAATGCTTGTTGTCTTCTACAGCTTAAATAAGGAGCTCTTAATCCAGGGCCCATGAAGTTATTTTAATATTTTGATAACTATTTCAATGTAATTGGGGGCTTTGTCATCATAATTTTATTATTAATCATCATAATTTTATTAATTATAAAAACTATTCTGAAATAATCCATAGGTTTCACAGCTGTCAAAAGGGTTTATCACATTAAAACACTGGAGATTCCCTGGCTCAAGAGATCCAAGTGTCTCATATATCAGATTGCAGAAGGAAAACCTTAGTCGAGGAGGGCTAAGGTATGTTAGATTGTGACCTTCCCACCACTGTGCTTTAAGCCAGCACTACTGAGTCCTAGGTTCAAGCCTGAAGCTTCCACACTCCTGTGCAGAGGGTGAAAAGCTGTCTTCATGAGACTGAGGGGAGTGCGATGGGGAGAGGAGCAGCCCAGAGGCCTGGACCTTGCTTCCCCTCCTAGCTGCGACACTTCATAGCTGTATCTGTGTGAGCAAGTCAGTCGTTTAACCCTCTGACCCCCAGCTTCCACGTCGGTGAGATGAGGATAACGACATTACTGACATTCAGACCGCACCTTGAAGTAACTGGTGATAGTTTCCACTGTTTATTTTGTGCTTGAAAGTTAACAAAACCTTGAGTCTTCTCTGGTGCGGACCTCACAGCTCTGTAAGGTAAGTTCAAGGGGTTTGTTATGCTCATAAAGTGCTCAGCATTTTACAAGCCCAGGGAGGGTAAGCAATGGGTCCCTACTCTCACATGTCACTGTCCAAGGTAGGAACTGAAGTAGGTCTTTGGAGGGTGGGTCCATCATTCTATCAGGCTCCCTTCCTCCCAGGGCTGGGGTGGGAAAAGCATTCTAAAAGTACGGACTGTTTGGGCTCTCTCTCCAGCCCTCTCTCCCTGAAAAGAGCCACAATGCAGAGAGATCCAATGACTTTTCCTGACAGTCCACCTCTGGGCCAGGTCCTGCCAGTGGGATTATCCATATGTACCACCTTTGAGAATCCAGGAAAGTTCACTCTGGTGGGTCAGATTCTAGAAGTTAAAAGTTGTAGCAACTAGAGAGTGTCATGGGAACATTGGGAAGAGCTCTGGACGCCAAGTCAGGAGAGGCTCTAGTTCCAATACTGTCTCTGACAATTACTAGCGTGTGATCTCGAGGAAATTGTACAGTGTCTCAGAGCCTCAACTTCCCCATCTAAAAACCACCTACAATCCCTAACTGACTGGGTAGCTGTGGTCTGTCCTGTCTGGGGTCCCTATGGCAAAGTTTGATCTAGGTAATTATCTTCCATAGATCCTGACTGTGTGTGTGTGTGTGTGTGTGTGTGTGTGTGTGTGTGTGTGTGCGCGTGTGCGTGTGCGCGCGCGCAAAGACATGCTTTCCAATTTGGCTATTCTGCTGAGAAAATATGTTTTAGAAATAAGTTTGCATTCCCCAGATGCAAATGCTCTAGGAAAAGACCTAGTTTGAGCTGAGTTTCACCAGGTGAATATGAGGCCACTAGGTGGTGCCACAGTGCCCAGAGCCCTGGACCTGGAGTCACCAAGTTGTTCAGTCGTGTCCAACTCTTTGCAACATTACTTGGGGTTTTCTTGGCATAGATACTGGAGTGAAACACTTTTGAAAAGGGACAGGGTCAAAGGAAAAACAGAATAAATGGGGGGTATAGGATGGAGGGAAATATAGTCTTCCACAACATGACTACTATGGAAATATTTTGCATAACTACACATATACAACATATACTGAAGTGCTTGTCTTCCCAGTGAGGGTGGGTGAGAAGGGAAGAAGGGACAGAATCTGGAACACAAATTTTAAAAATAAATGCTAAGAAAATGTTTTTACATGCAACAAGGAAATAAGATATACAGGCAATGGAGTATAGACATTCATCTTGCCCTACAAGAAAGTAAGGGGGAGGGGGAGATATATAAGAGAGGGCAGACTGGGGGAAGGGATATTCAGTATGCTTCCCATCTTGGGGTGTTGTGGGTAGGAGAGAGATGGGGAGAAAATTTGTAACTCAAAATCTTGTGGAAATGAATGTTGAAAACTAAAACATAAATAATTTAAAAAAGATACTTGGGTAGTTTGCCATTTCCTTCTCCAACTCATTTTATAGATAAGGAAACTGAAGCAAAAAAGGTGAAGTGACTTGCCCAGGGTCCCACAGCTAGCGTTTGGTACCAGACTTGAGTAAGGAAAGATGAGTATTCAGGATTCCAGGTTCGGTGTTCTATGCACTATGGTGCCCCCAGCTGCCCAGAGTCAGAAAGATCTGATTTTAAATTTTGTCTTAGTCACTTATTGGCTGGGTGATCCTGGACAAGTCACTTGATCTCTACATCACTTTCCTCATTCAAAAAATGGGACTTAGAATAGCCCCACCCTCCCAGGGATTTTGTGAGGATCAAATTTTAACTATAGAAATGTTAACTATTATTGTTGTTATTATTATTTGACAAAAACACGTGTGTTTTAGCTAAATACAAAGGAGTACATTACAATGACTTTAAAAAATCATCTCACAGGATTGTCATGAGGAAAGAAAGTGTGTGAAAAGCCCAGGTCTGGGGCTCTTAACCTGGGTCTACACCCCCAAAGAGGCCACGGAGAGATTTCAGAGTGGGGGGAGGGGATGAGCTTAGTTAGAAACGAATATTGCTGCCTGTATGTCGTTCACTTTGCTTTCTTTTGAAATCTGCCTGATTTTATTTCGTGCCTTTATTTACAAATGTTGCTCTTACAAGGCATCCATGGGCTTCCTCAGATGCCAAATGGGTCAGAGGCACAAAAATATAAGGTACCCCTGCCATACACTGGCAAACCTGCCTAGGGCCCCACACCAGGATGTACTTAATAAGTTCTTGTTGAATGAACAAAATGAATTACTGAGTGTCTGCAGTCTGTAAGCATCCATTAAGGACTTGCTATGTGCCCAGCACTATTCAAGGCACTGAGAATGGCTGGAAGGGGGGAGGGGGAAAACATTATATAATCATAGAAACAGACATTGTTCTCTCACCTGATGTGAGATGATTAGCATTTGCTAATCATTAACTCATCTCGATTTTCTGAACTCTCTTCAGTCTTTCCACATTACCAAAAGTTATCAACACTAAGTCTAGGGCATAGCCTTCCCTCAATCTTCCCTCATAGCCCCTTCCATGCCCAGGCCTCTTGTCCTGGAAACCCTTTTCTCACTATTGAATGGGAGACAAGATCGCTAGTACACTGTCACCATGGCAACAGAAGCATCCTGATTTCTTTTCATTTCCCATGGTAGTGTATGTACGGTTTGGAGAGAGTATGGGGGAGGGAGAAGGGAGAGGAAAAAAGAGAGGGAGTAGGAGAGGTGGGGAACAAGAGGGAGTGACAGGGAGGGGAATCGGGAGCAGTTTGATGTGACAGCCCAGAGTTTCCATGGCAAGAATGACAGTATACTGGAGTGACAGGCGGTACTATGCCATGAGCCTTTTAATTCATGGGGCTGGGGAGCAATGGTTGAACTCTACCACGAAATGGAAGATCAATCACTCTCACCCCTGTAGCTGAGGAGTGGGATTAGCAGGTCACCAGGAGCCCCCCTGGCAGCCAATGGGGTACAAGGCCCAGGCTGACATTCTGCCAATCTTGGGACACAGCAGGAAAAATAGGCAAGAGTGGGACCAAAAAGGTCATGTTGCCAACTCTGTAGGATGCTGGTGCTGGAGAAGGGTAGTGTCCCACATCCTAGGGTGAGGAGGAGGAGGTTTGTCTGTGTGGGGAGGCAGGTGGAGAAAGATCAAGCCATACCTGTCATCACTTTTTATTGCCTCCGACACTTCATAAATCATTTCATTTATGTAATGGTGGGTGAGAAAGCAAGACAGATGCAGGCAACTCGTCTTTTTTAGTTCTGTGGAACTATACTGTGATTGATTCTCTGCATGGGATAGAAGATGGGAAGGCAGAGCATTTGGCTATAATTGAGTCACTCCCTGGAGTGCTGTTACCTGGATTGGATCCCATGAAATGCTGGAAGTTCCAAAGACAGAGCTAAAAACTAAAAAGAAAAAAATCTAAACTGTGTGTGAAAGGAACATAGAGGACATAGGACTTTCTAGATAGCCATCACATATAGTAGGTGGAAATAATTTCATAAGCCAAAGTTGTCTCAATGACCTCACAAAGCCTATTCTAAGGCCTCATCATGGAATGAAGGAAGGAAGAATGAAAGAAAGAAGGAGAGAGGGAGGGAGAGAGGAAAGAAGGAAGTAAAGAAGGAAGGCAACTCCTAAGTGTCAGGCACTATGTTAAATTCTGGGGATTGAAAGAGACAAAAGACAGTCCCTGCCCTCAAGTCCCTGCAGACCACTCATGAAAGGAAGCTGAATGGGGTGGAGATGAAGGTGGTCCAAACCAGAAGACCTGGAGAAGCCCAGAGGGTGCAGTCTGATAGGAAATGAATATGGAATTTCAGTAATTGGCCCAGACCCACTCTACTCTTCCTGCTTACACCAGCATACTTCCCCAGGTTCCCTAGCCTTCAAACCTTTCAGTCCAAAGTAGAGAAGCCGGTCAGGTGACCTTGGTCCCCCAAGCCTGACAATGCATTAGCACTGGACTGTGATATTTGGTCTTGGCCAATAATGGGCAGCCCATTTATCAGAAGGCTGGCATTTATTAGAAGGCTTTTTTTCAGGGTAAAAAGAACAGTACCAGCTGAGTATGATGTGACTAATAGAAGGCAATGGAATTTGTTTTTATTTAGTATTCTTATCCTAAAGGTATGCTTAAGTGCTCTGGAGTAATGAGGTAACTGCTTTTATTGCAGGCCCAATAGCCTAACATGGATAGCTATTGTGTTCTTTGCAATATTTTGGAGCTTACCCCTGAGAAAATGAAAATGTGTATAGAAAGGCAGGCTGCCCTAATCACAGGAAAGATGCCAGGACACAGAGTGTTTTCTACACTCATTCACGGATAGCTAGATCAGACAGTCTACCTTCCTGCTAGAGGACACCTTCCCTTGAGGATTTTCTCAATTAAAATAGGTGGTTGACATCCTTCCCCTCCATATTTTTCATCTTTTCTGCCTTGTATCTCTAGGCTGAGCTGAGCTGCCTTGATCTGAGCCAAGCTGGCTGTTACTGACCATGTGATATGATCTCTGTGAGGGATGACTCTCATTCTGCTTGGCCCCTGAGGGCAGAACAAAAACCACAGGCTGGAATTTTCCAAGAGACAAATATAGACTTGATTTCAAGGAAGCTTTTCTTAACAAGGAAAGCTAGCCTCCAGTGGATTGGGCTGCACTGGCTGGTGGTCCAGCTGCCTTCACTGAAAGACTGTAAGCAAAGGTTGAATGAGCATTTAACATATGTAATTATGATGGAGATTCCAAATATAGATTGAATTAGAAAGTTGGCCAGTTCCCTTGCAGTCATGAAATTCTGCTTCTCTCCTTCTGGGAGGCACTGGAAAGTTGCCCCCACCTTGAAAGAGGTCTGCTGCTGATGCTTGAAATGAAAACCTGATCTGGCTACAAGATCGAAGCTAGGTACAACTTTTCCTTTCTGGGAAACTGGTACTGTAGAAGAGGTGTTCTTTTTCCCTGGCTAGTTGCTGCAGAAATGAAGAATCGGAGTTTCATCACTCAGCTGTGACTCTCTCTGATGTGTCTTTTGTGAAGTGAGCTGAATAACTCCAAGAACGGGGTCTTCCCTCCCCACTTCCACATGCTGCAGATGCTGACTCTCCTTCAGCAGCCAAGATCTGGGGGCATCTGCCCCCAAAAGCATGCTGCCTCTTCAGATCCCACTGAAGTGAAAGGGACCCACCCATGCACATCCAAGGATGGAATCTGCTTATGTTCCCCCAGGTCTGCTTTTTCTAGCGTTTTTCCCAACTTATTCCAAGAGCCAAGCAGAGACTACTCGGCTATAGTGTAGTGGAATGAAGCCTGGATTGGGAACCAAAGGCTTTTTGTGGGATTCTCCACTTACTAGCTGTGTGCCTTTGGGAATATTCCTGAATCTCCCAGAACTATAAAACAAAAGGTGGGGGCTGAAGGACCTGAAACCAGAGCTCAACATCTCTATGCAAGCCTCTAGGTTGCTCAAGAGGGGCCACCTGGCTCTAAGCTAGAAAGCAGCCTCAGAATTGGGAAGACCTGAGTTCCCATCCTACCTCTGACACTCACTTGCTCAAGGAACATGGGCAAGTCACACAATCTCCCAACATCCCAGGAATGAAGATGCCGAGGGGCAGAGCACATGGCAGTTTGCATCAGGGCTAGAAGTTGCCTCAGCAGGAGTTCCCTTTACCAATAAAATCTCAGGCCCAGTCCCAAACAAAATGGTGCTCGAGAGAATTCAGGAGACTGTCTCTCTGGTTACCTTGCTCCCTGTCAAAAAAGGACCTAAATCATGGATATATGACAGCATGAATCCCAAATTTTAAGGGAGCCAAAAGCTCATTTCTTCCAGCCACTTCCTCTTAAAATTAAGAAAGGGTTTATGTCAAAAGGGGGATGAAACAGAGCCTTCATTTGAACCACATCCTTAGAGACCTGTACACTCACCTCAAAATCCAGCCTTTTCTTTTGTCCAATTTCACTCAACTTTCCAAGCACATTTATATTTCTGTGACCCTTCAGGGAATTGTAAGAGCCTAGGGTGAAGCAACTGGGCCTTTGTATAGATCCAGAAATGTTCTTAAATACCAAAATGTGCTCTTGATATCACTTTGCCCCTTATCCAAGCCAACCTCCTAGCCACAGCAGCGAGTGACTATGGCAACAGACTCAGCAGTGACAGAAGCAGGAGCATCTTCCCAGAAGTCTTTTGTTTGTTTGTTTTCCCGGCCAGCAGCCTCTCTTCATCCAATCTCTCCGTCCCCATTCCAGATGCAGAAATCACTTGTTATTGCTCTAGCATAAACTGCCCACGCCAAAGTAAGATTGTCCTTAGATGACAAACATTTATTTCAGGGCCAATCAATGAAGCTTTTCCAGCTTGGAAGATACTGCTCCACAGACCTCAAGAAACTGGGATGGGTCATTCAGTCAGTCAAGGATGTTTTATTAAGAATTACTAAGGGCCACACAGCCACACAATATGCTAAATGCAAGAGAAACAAAAAGCCAAAGCAGCCCTGGCCCCCAGGGGTTTCTGGAGCCTCCCCAAACCTCCCTTAATTCCAGGACTTTCCTTTTTTCATTAGTTCCTATTCATTCTGTTCAGAGCTTGCTTTGTATTGTTGTTCTCCCCAAAATCTGCAATAGTTTTAGAAAGAAATGTAAGAGGTCATTCAGTAATGGGGAGCAAGTCACAAGGGAGGCCTGGCCCTCTCCCCAGATTCTGGAGGGATCACAGAGGGCTTTAACAAAGACTTCCCCCACCGGAGCCCTGTGTAAATGAATAGCTATTAAGCAGTTTTCCCAAGAAAACAGCCTGGAAGTAATAGATCTGAGAAATTATGACCCAAAACAGAAGCTTTGGGTGGACCCCTCAGGAGCTCCTTCAAGAGGTAACCCACAACAAGGATGCTTTGAATTTGGGGGAGGGGGGGAGAAGGGATGGGCAATTGGGATTAAGTGACTTGCTCAAGGTCACATGGCTAGTGTTAAGTGTCTGAGGTTGGATTTGAACTCAGGTCCTCCTGACTCCAAGGCTGCTGCTCTATTTACTGTGCCAACTAGCCCCCCCACCCCCAAACAAGAATGCTTTGGACACATGGGGCCTGGAGGAATCAGAAATACCTTGTATTATAACTGGCATTCCTAAAGAACTACTGGGGTCAAGTAACATTCTGGGGGTGGATAACCTTTAATCACATTTAAACAGTATAATAATTTCCCCTGAACACTATAATTAATCATTTTACCCTAAAGTATATTATATATTATAGAAAACATTATATATTTTTATAATATATTTAAAATATTATAGAAATATCATATATTTCTATAATATATTTAAAATTTATGTGCATTATCATATTTGTATTGTGTGTATACATACACACACACATATATGCACACACATATATGCACATACATATTGCCTATCTCATTAAATTGTAAGCTCCTTGAGGTCAGGGACTGGTTTTTGCCTCTTTTTTTATCTCCAGGGCTTATCTTAGTGCTCAGCACATTGTAGGTACTTACTTGATAAGTGGATATTGAATTCAATTGAATTACATTTTCCGGTGGAAACAGTCAGGACCACCTCCCTGTCCCTAAGAAGCTTTGAGATAATGCTTCAAGAATGGCCCAAAAAGCCTGTGATGACTGCCGGACCACACTGCATCCATTCTCATGCTTTCTCTGTAAGTCCCACACCTTCACTCAGCATTTTCCTCACAACCACCATATCAAGCTGGTAGTGCAATTATTACTATCCCCATTTCATATACAAGGAAACTGAGGCACAATGGCATGGAAAGACCTGGCCAGGTTTACAGAGTCAGTCAAGGTCAGATCCAGAATTCAAATTCAGGTCTCTTCCAAACCCAAAATTGTATAAACCATAAAGCAGTTTGAAAATGAGAATAATTATTTATGCTCAAGTGAAAATCTCTCAGTGGTGCTCAGATCCATTTCCCTTACTCCTATCTTCAGAAGGAAAATACCTTTTTGCCAACCAAAGCTAAATTAGTCAGCAAGAAAGAAGCTATGTCAGGCGGCTAGGTGGCGCGGTGAATAGAGCGTCGGCCCTGGAGTAAGAAGGACCTGAGTTCAAATCCGGCCTCAGACATTTAATGCATACACAAACAAAAACCTAGCCATGTGACCTTGGGCAAGTTACTTAACCCCGATTGCCCTCCAAAAAGAAAAGAAAGAAAGAAGATATGTCTTTTAAAGCTACAGGGACTCTCTATTTTGAGGTCCCTTTCAACCAGATATATGCTCTATTTTCAGGAGGAGATAACATTTTTAGAAGGGGGTTCTAATTCCATTCCCATCTCAAAGTAAATCAAGAATCATTTGGTCATATTTAGGAAATTTCAAAACAAATGGTACTGAAATATCTTGTGCTGTGCCCTTGATGAAGAAAATAGAAAGCTACCAGAAGATAACCACAATCTAGCAAAAGGATTTTCCAGAAAATTCCCCCAAAGAGCCATATTTCCAGATGTTGGCTGTTTCATGGAAGGGACCTTGAAGGTCATGTAGCTGAATCTCCCTCCTTTTACAAATGATAAAACTGAAGCCCAGGGAGTTCAAATGACTTATTAAAAACTCACCCAGTGGAATCAGAAGGACCTGAGTTCGGAGCCGGCCTCCGACACTTAATCCGCACAAACAAAAACCTAGCCGTGTCACCTTGGGCAAGTTACTTAACCCCAATTGCCCTAAAGGGGTGGCTAGGTGGCGCAGTGAGTAAGAGTGCCGGCCTCGGAGTTGGGATGACCCGAGATCAGATCCGGCCTCAGAAAATGAGCACCCACGCATAAATAATGACTAGCCGTGTAACCTTGAGCAAGTTACTTAACCCCAATTGCTTTAAAAAAAAATATATATATATATATATAAAAAAAAACCTCACCCAGGCAGTAAAAATGTGGAATTTGAACACAGGTCCTCTGTCTCCATCTGATAGCAATGGTGTAGATTTGGAGATTGTCTGAAACTAATGTTCAAAAGAGCACTGGGGAAAATAAGAACTCTGGGCAGCCTGTTTGTAGGTTGCTGTAGGAGAATGAGGGAAGCTAATGGACGTATGGAAGCTAATGTCTCATTATCATGAGACACAACCATGAGGAAGCAAGGCAACAATCCTTTATTAACGCAAGTGGTATCCCACGTTTGGAGATACTCAGTTTTCTAAGCTGATCAAGACTGTAGACAGTACTCCTTCATATATTCTAGTTAGAGAGTTCAAACTCTTCTCCCTCCAAACTATTCATGATAATCTCAAAATTAGCCCATGGATTTGTTTTCACAAGTCGCCAGATGTGACATTCATTATAAACTCTCCATAGTGCTGGTATTTGTTATAGCCTTCTGGTATATATTTAACTATTCTCTGACGGTCAATGGGAGCCTCCCACCCCCATCCCCAACACTTCCTAGTTAAGGAATTCAGCATAAGAGTCCACCTATACTCAGGCATGGACTTGGCAGAGAGAGATTGGAACAGGGTGAGGCAGGGTGTCTCCTACTGATTCATTCACTGGGAGCTAGTAAAAGTCTCCCATTGAGGATAGGATAGAAAGAGTTACAACAGGATTATAACATCCTAGATCCTAGATAGTAATGTACCACAAGTGCTAAAGATTGGAGTCTTACCTCTTATGCACTCCCCCGCCCCATTAAAAATGTGCCACCTTCAGCACATCAACTGGGATGTCTTCTAAATACATTGTCTGTGTCCCTAATACAGAATATCTTTCTGGGGAACCAGGATATCCAAAGAACTGTCCTTTTTTACCAGTGCCATAAAGGGAAGGGGAGAGGCAATTTCAAAAAAGTAAATGTGGCACAGATTTTGTACAGTCCAACACATCAAGGCATTAACCATAATCCCCCCCCCCCAAAAAAAAGAGTTATGAAATGAGAGCAAACAAGCAAGCCACATCTTACAATTTTTATCAAGGGTTACTGCCTGCTTGGTATATAACACAGGCCCAGGTCCTGGTCTGTGAAACAACTTTCACCAGCACAAAGGCAATATTGAAAGAAAGGAAAATAAAGTCAAGCCTCCTATCTCAGAAGGAAAGCCTGCTAAAAGCTACAGAGCTTGGTAGAGCTGTGGAGTCACTTCCAAAGAGCTTAGAAAGTGGCTTCACCTCTCTTTCAGGTGTGACATCAAACCAGTCTGGCTGGCTGCTCATGTGGCAACCTTATGCCACTGGCTCCAGGGGAGGCCAGGGTCTTCTCACTCTCCCACTGGGGAACACCCCTACTCAGGAGAGGGTCAAGAGTGCTCTAGCATCCTGACCCAGTGTCCTTAAGGGCCTAAAGGTTTGTCTTCTCTCCCCACAAGGGGCTCTGACAGATGGGTCATGTTCAATCCTGTACTAACTTGAAAAAGAAAAAGAAAAGCAAGCTCCCCTCTCAGAGGGAAACCCTAGTCTCCAAAGAGATTTCTAAAATACCTGGGGTTTTCTCCTCTGGTGACCTGGAAGTCATCTCCTCCACCTCAGGCAAGCAGGCAAGCTGCCCAGAGTGACAGTATCAGCACACAGAGTCATGTAATTACATGGCAGACAAACTTTCCAGTTCATCCTTTCCACATGGGGCATGCCACCATTTCTTCAGAAGCATGTTAAATAATCAATCTTTTCTATATCAAGGCAAGTTTTTTCTGGTTCTCTATACCAAAAGGCACCTGGAACTTTTCCAATATATCCCTATCACTTTATTAACATTCCAAATGGCATTTCTGAAACATAGACACACATGCACACACACATATACACACACAAACACAAACATATTTATTCACATATGCACGTGTACACTCATGTGTGTACTTTACACAGAAAATCCACCATCCAGTCAGAAGGATCCCAAACAGGGATTCATCCCTTAGGCTTGATTTTACTAAGAGTGTCTAAGCCAGCAGACAAACTGTGTCCTGTGAATTGTTGTCCACAAGGATCTCAGACAGGCTGTCTAGACCCATGTCACACATACGGCAAGCAGTCTAGGAGTGCTTAAAAAGCAAACATCAACTAATTAATTAATTAATTAATTAATTAATTTGTGATAAAAAAGGAAATGGATACATAAAAGAATGAGTAAATGAAAAATGAATGAATTAGTAGATGATTGATAAAGGAAAGAAGTTTCAAATGAACAAATAAATCAAGATCATTTATAAGCAAGGTACCACCAGGGACACAAAGTGCATATGTCTCATATTAGCTATGGTACTCATACCAATTACAGAAATACAACATGGATTGGTACGTGAACATTAAGACAAGCAAAACTGACCAAAAGGACTTGGTTTGTCTTGTAAGAAAAAGTATGCTGAAAAACTGAATGTGGCATTGTTCAGTCACGTCCAACTTTATGTGACCTCACAGACTTACAAGGATTCCCTTGACAAAGATAAGAGGAGTATCTCCCTTTTGCAGATGAAGAACTGAGGCCAACAGGGGTTAAGTGACTCATCCAGGGTTGCTCAGTAAGCATCTGAGGCTGGATTTGAACTTAGATCTTCCTGACTCCAGGCCTGGTGCTCTATCCACCACCTAGATACCCCCAAAAACTTAATACTAGGCACTTACCATCCAAGACAGAAGAAAAATATGTTAATTTTCTCTAGCGGATTTCCCAAAACTAGGGTATCCAATAGAAAGTGTCTCAAATGGAGACTCCGTCTAGTGGATCCCTACAAATGAAAAGTATCTATCACTTATCCCAGACAAAACCTCTGGGAAGGCTCTGAGGACTGGGCTTTAACTCATGACAAGTGGATCACAGATCAGAAAACCATGGGTTGAGGGGAGGGCTTCAGAGGTAAGTTAGTCCAACCCCCAACTTTACTGATGAGGAAGCTAAGGCCCAGATTCCCAGAGTAGCTGTGAGGGCCAAAGCAGTGATTGGAACCCAGTTCCAGATTCAGCCTTCTTTCCCTTCTACCATGTTGGCTCTTAATCAAGGAGCAGACCACATGTGCACACTCTGCTCCTCGATCAGAGCCTGGAGGATGTGGGCCAGTGAGATTGGCTTTTCTAGAAGGAAAGACAGAGACAAGACGACTGCAATCCCAGTCAGGCTGCTCCTCATCCATATCTGATTCCGCACTACAAAGCCCTGTTCTTTGGAAGAGGAGGAATGAGCTGACAAAGCAGGAAGCAGACCCAGAGTGGCATCAAAAAGCAGCAGTGGGCACCTGCAACACAGCCAGGAGGTGTTCCAAGCAGACGTCCATGCCCAGCATTGCTGCAAATCCCCATGAGTGGCAGTGGAGAAGGAGAAGGTTTGAATCAGACCACCAGAACTGGGCTGGGGGCTCCAGGACTCTGCTTTGCCTGCTAAACCAAGCTCAGAGTGTCTGGTCCATGCCAATTTATTTAATTTCTCTGATTTTGTTCCCTTCTCTATTGTTGTAATTAGACATTTCTAGACCATCTTACTGTGCTTGGGTGAGTAAACTCCACTGAAGGACAGAAAGGACAGGAAGAAGGCTCTCTGACAGCAGAGGTACTTTCATTTTTTTGGACTTTTGGCATTGTGCCTGGCACATAGTAGGTACTAAAGAGATGTTCATTAATTGATCAGGCTGTTAATCAATGTCTGTTAATTTTACAGTTATTAAATGCTTATTGACTGACTAAACAAGATCAGTAAACTTGGTCAAGTGACTCCCCAGTGGGTATTTAGATAACCCTTGTATGTAGATGACCTTTCTACCCAAACCAGGTCCAGCCAGTTTCTTTTCCTTTTTAAAAAAGGAAACAGGACTGCAACCCAGGCTGGTGGCACCAGCAGGTGTCTGCTCATTGCCTTAGTACCCCCTGCACTCCCTCAGTGCCGCTTTGGGACACAGCTGCTATTCCAAAGTCTCTCTCTGTTCCCACCTCTTTCAGGGAATGGGTCCAGCTGAGTCCTGTGCAGGAAGCCTCCAGGAGAGCCTGACTTCTGTAGTCTTTTATCAGCATCCCTGTGCCTCCTTGTGAGCCCCGTTGGCAGGCTCAGCCCATGGCTGTCACAAATGCCTGCAAACAGTCCCCGCAAGCCGAGCACACTGGATGTGAAATGTCATTTTCTCTCACACATTAAGTGAGGGGAGAAATGTTCAGACTTAACGTGGACTTATAAGGCCCAGAATCCATTCTAATTTGGCACCTTTCCTGCTAACACAGCAAGCTTCCTCTGTCAAACACACCAGGGCTCATGTCAACAGTAGTAATTATGTGGGGAAAAGTGTCGCCAGAGCTGGTCTGGGCTGTCTCAGTAATGCATGTTACTCTCAGGAAACCCTATGAGAAGGTGAATGTCCTGCCCCCACATTTATCAGTCCAACCAGGATGGTGCTTAACAAAGTCACACCTGAGCTGTGGGCCCTGATTAAAATAAATCAAAAGCACCAATCCGAGCTTTCTCTCTTACTGATTCCCAAGGGATTAGAGCCAGATGTGAATGATACACAGCTTCTGGAAAGAATCAATTCATCTTTCAGATGTTTCCAGGAGTCCACATAATTGTCACATAGAAAATCAAAAATGCAGATGAAACTTTTCACTTTTCTTCTGGATGTGCCAATCCTCTTCATGAGCATAGGTCTGGACCACTTTTTCCATCATTCTTGCACATTGAGATGTTTCTGTTTGCTAATGTTTGTTATCAAAGTCCTTTGTAAAGACTGATGATGTTTAGAATCAAGTGGACTATTGCAGAGTGCTAGCCTTGGACATGATGTGGCTCTTAAGGCAGTCTATGATTTCATTAGCTTGGGGGGCGGCAGTGTTCATATTCTTGAGTAGCAACTCATTTTTAACTGGTAATCCCCTAACACCCTCAAGTTCTTGCAGATAAACAACTCTATTGTTCCCCCCCCTGATTCATCACGTTAAAAAGTCATGTAGATTCAACTGGGCAGCCGCTTTCACCTCTTGAATTCTGTGATTCTCTCTGGAGACGAGAGTTGCAAAGTGGCACAGACAGTGCCCTGGGACCAAGAGGGAGCATTGGCAGGGCCCTCCCTCAAGGACAATGTTCTTCTTTTTATTTGTCATGCCCCACGTTCCATTGCGGGACATACTGGGCACTACATATTCCTCTAAAAAAATGACATTGCTTGACAACACAGTCATTCACCAGTACACGTATAAAAACACACCCCCAGCTAAACAAAAGCAAACGCAAAAGCCAAGACACTTGGCAGCATGTACAATATTATATCTCTCTAATCATCTACCTTCTACTGTGCAGACTGTTTCATCCTCTGATCTCTGGAACCAAGATTGTTCATTGAAAACAATTTGAGTTCCTATGGCTTTTAGCTGTGGTTCATTTTCCACTTATATTGCTGTAGTCATTCTATGTTCTGTTAGCTTGACAGGGACAGTCTGTATATTTCCAGACAGCACCAACAAACCTCCAGAAGAACACGCAGAGATCATGGGGTCTGTAGCTAAATAGTGGAACTGGTGCTATGCCCCCTTAAAGCAGCCTGTGCATTCATTCTGAAGAGAAAATAAAATGCTTCTCTTCTGCCTTTCACAAGACCCAAGTGTCTTACATGATAAGTGTATTCTGCCAATCAGAAAAATTAAGATGAATCAGATGCTTGATTGGATGATTTCATTAAAAGATCTTTTTTGCATGATTTGGTCCAATATTAATAGTCTGATGATCCCCAGCCTCTCCTGTGAAATCATCTTTCTCTGTTGTTCTTTGTCCTCTAGTTAGGCTAGTTTTCTCTTCCTTGGGTTAAAAGGCTTGCATCTGGAAGAATGTGATTTCAGTCTGTCTGAGCAGCAGCCCGTTATTTCTGAAAGCTGATTCCGTCCATCTGGTCACATCTTCGGCCCTGCAACGCTCCTCTAACTTACCAGAATGGCTAAGTTTTCTGAAATTTCCTTCACTTCTTTTGCACTGACCTGAATACATGAGCTCTCTCTAATAAGCTTTGTCTGACTGGTATTTGGGCCACAACATGTCACCAAGCTCAAGAAAAGCCACAAGAGTTTTAAAAATACAATACAAAATGACCATTCGATAGCTAAAAATCCCCATCCTGCTTGCTCTCCGAAAACAAAATCTTTCTACAACAGAGTGCTCTAAAATGAAAGACAAATGCTGCATAAAAAGTACTTCTCCCACTAAAAGAAAAAAACAGTCCCAAACCCAAGATACATATCCTCCTCTGGATGCCCATGCGTAATCCCCATTACTGTTAATGGGAGCAGTACACACACGGCACCTATTACTGTTAATGGGTGCTAAGTGCATGCACAAGGGTAGGCTATAGAGAAATCTGTCTTAAGAAATCACCCAAGAGACCAGCCAAATTTGGTTGCCTCATGGAGAATAGTTTTAACTTAAATGCTGGACAGATCTGAACTTGAAACCATGAGGGACAGTTTAAACTGTAGGCAGCTGAGGGAATTGCCTCCTCCTCTTTCTCCCCCGATCTTTTTGCACTTTGTTTTCTTTGCTTCTGCTTTAAGTGGACTCAGTGCCCTCATGATCTCCCTACGGGATGATCTGGAAATGAATTTCACACCTCCCTGGACTCTAGCAGCAGGTTTGATCAAAGAGGAAGAGCAGCAAGACACATAAGCCTAGTTCCAGCACTCTCCATACAAACCACCAGGCTGGAGAAATTACATAAACAATGGCGAATGTCATTCTGGCCATTTAGAATGCTCTGTCATTAACTTTCAAAAGCATCTGTTCTCTTAGGAGGTTGTTGGGAAACTCCACGGATGGTTGAAGGAGTGACAGTCACCATCCAGGTGTTGCTGGACAGAACCACATGGGTGGGGGTCAGGGGGTAGATTCCAGTGAGATTTCCAAACCTCTCAAGCATTGTATATTTCCACAGTCCATTTATAAACATAGGGCTTCCAGGGATTCTGCCATCCCATTAGTCTCCAGGGCTCCAACACAGATGAGTAGATGAGATACAGACTTGAAAAGGGACATTCAGAAACCCTGGAGAAATGAGGACTGCATTGTTCTGTACATTACCCAAGGAATACATGCTCCACTTGTTTCCCAAAATAGTTTCCATTGGCTTTCTATAAATCTTTTCATATGCTTTATTTTCCAAAGGCAGAAACAGCAAAAACGGGAAAATAAAAAAGCAGTTCCTTGTGGTTGATCATTGTGACAATCTCCTCAGTGAAAACCTGTCTTCCAGACCCTCCCCTCTCCCAAGCATCCTCCAAATAAGGGCCAAAATTATCCAAAGTCCAAATGTGACCAGGCACCCCCTTGCTCATGATCCCCATGTGGCTCCCTAATGCCTCTAGAACAAAATCTGAAGCTTTCAGTTTCATAATCTGGCCACATTAATGCCAATCCAGGCTCCCCTTCAGGGACTCTGGGCTACAGCTACACTGGCCCATTTGTTACTCCGTGACTTCCTTATTCCTGGTTCCTCTCTGGTGCCTTTGCACAGGTTATCAACCATGCCTAGAATGTACTCCCTTGTCACGTCAGAATTAGGCAGATAGTGACTCAGTGCACAGCCTGGGCCTGTAGTCAGGAAGACCTGAGTGCAAATCCAGCTGCAGACATTTACTAGCTGTTTGACCCTGGGCATGTCACTTAACCTCTATTGGCCTCAGCCTTCTCAGTTCAAAAGGACAATAATCATAGCACAATCTCCTAGGGTTGTTCTGAGCATCAATGAGATCATTTGTAAAGGCCCTTAGCATAGTGCCTGACAATGGGAGCTGCTGTATAAATGCACGTTCCAAGCCCAGCTTTCCCAAACTACCTCTGCCTCTTAGAATCCCGAACTCCCTTCAGGGTCAGATTTTATGCCGCTGCCTATACAAATCCTTTCATGATTTGCCTGTACATAGCACTCCCTCTGTCCTCTTGAAATTAGCATGTATATATACAAATATATGTGGGTATATAAATGTATATATACCATATAATACAGAAGCACTAATGCTATATGTGTCATATATCATATGTGTGCTACATATGTTTATACGATACATAAGCATGTACACTATGTACGTGCTGTATGTTGTCTATACCACATATTTTTCATGCATACATATGCCTCTGCTTACATTTGTTTCTATGTTGTATCCCCTCCATAGAATAAATGGTTTCCTAAGAGTACTGTTTCTCTTCTTCTTAATATCCATCACAGTATCTTGCACACAGTAGGTAATTCATGAATGTACAACAAAATTAAAATCACTTACACTACTAGAATGACCAAGTTAGGCTTTAAAAAGAATTACAAAAAGAGCTGGATTTCGGGTGACAGTGGGAGTGGCATTAGCTTGTGCTTCCTCCCAGAGGTGGGAGGCCAGGAGTGGGAAACACTACATAGGACATCAGGCTTTTGCAATGTTTTGTTTAATTTTACTAAACTTTTATGTTCTTCCTCTTTTTAAATTCATTATAAGAGCTGACTCTCTGGGAGGCAGTGGGTGGATATGATGGGAAAGTAAAGTGATTAAATACCCATTTCAAAACTGAGGGAAAGACCAAACTCTTTGAGGACAGAGATTCTTACTTTTGTATCTGCATCTCTTGCATTTAGTACAATTCTTGGCTCATAGGAAAGCACATAATGCTCTTTTTAAAAATGAAATGTTTCCCTAATAATAGGAATATTTGATATTAGTTGATATACTCTCTGATACAGTCATCCTTCTGAAAACATTCAGGAGACTACTGGCCAATGCTGGGGCTCAGTCCTTGTATATGGGGCAACACATTTGTACTTAGATCAAGCTATCTTTCCTATATGCCAATGAGTCCATATCTGACAGTTCAGTGGCACTGGGCTCTAACTGCAAACTAAGCTATCCCAAGGACTCATGCTAGGAACTACCATTAATTGAAACAGGTAAAGCAGGTGCACAGAAGGCCCTTTGGAAAGCTATCATTATTTCAAGAAGCAGAGCTGGGATAGTGTCTTTTGTCAGATGTAACATTTTAATTGGCCCACCTGATAGAAGGTGAGAGAAAATGGACACTCAAGTCCATGACAGTTGGATTTTTAATGCCCCACATCCTGCCTCAAGTGAGACTTAGTGACTGCAAGGCTGATTCATGATCCACCCAAGATGACACCTCTACAGTAGGACTGGGATGCTCTCTGCAACACTGAGCTCAGAATGGTCCTATGAGTCCAAGTTCAGTCCTGCTCCAAGATGGAGGGTTTTAAAGTGTAGAAGAAATATATAATCCCATTGCTCTGAAATAACAGACCAAAAATACATTAAGAGAAGATCAAAAAGGCCTGGAATAACACCTTTTCAGTAAAAGAAAACACTAAAACAGGTAGCCTGGGCCAATCTCACTGCCAGGGTAGAAGTTATAGACTGGGGTCCTTATGCCAGCTCCCACTCTCACTGGCAAGTTGGGGTCCTAGGGCTCTCGGGATTCTATGAGGAGCTGGGGCCCAGACACAACCACAGAAAGAAACATTTACTAAGAGCTTTACTAAGAGTGCCAAGTACTGGGGATACAAAAATTAACATACCTGCCTACAAAGAGTTTATATCCTAATGAGGGAACAATGCCCATAAGTAGGCATATGTACAACAAATAGGCTATTATTACTATTCAGAGCCACTTTAACCCCAAGAGCTGAGCCCAACAGTGACCAATGACAAACCACTTAGTTTCTGCTTCCATCCTCTATGAATAGGGTTAATAATCCACTCCCACCTGCACAGAGTTCTGAAGAGATAATCTATGCAAAGAGCTTTGTCAATCTCTCTCCACAGAGAGTATACATGGAAAGACTCCTTTAATGATCCCAAGCTCCCTGTGGAAACAAAGGCCCATCTTTTAAATATCAGCACTCCACTGGTGTTTCTGGAAGTGAGAAGTGGGATAAGATGGCCCCATAGAATATGTAAGCTCCATTCAAATGCACGTCTCAGAGAAACTACAGATAGTAACTACTGAAACTAAAACAATTAATAATGAGTCTCATGAAGAAGGCAATGGGGAGGGGCAAGGTGGATGGAAGCTAGTTGCAACATGTAGCCAAAGAGGAAACTGGAAGAGGAACAGGAGCACAGAATGTCAGTTGAATGTGTGATAGGATGGGTTAGTCACATATCAAAGGCAAAGAATGCGATCTAGACGGCCAAGTGCTCTATCGATTCCAATATGATATCAGGGGAAAGGAAAGAAGGCCTCTAGTCTTGGAGGTGAACTCCCTATGGCAAACTTATGAGAGAAGGTGATGTTTTAGCAGCTGCATAAAGGATAAGTCGATGCTCAATCATTGCTATTTCAATAGTGCAGAAAAGATATAATCAGGGCTGAACTGTGATTGTGACCTTATAAGTGGAGAGATGAGGACAGAATCTAGAAACGATGGTGACGTAGAAGTATCAAGGCTCAACCACTCATTGGCTTTGGGGCAAAGGAGTGAGAAGGCAAGAGCAGAAGGGGAGCTCCTGTGCAGCCAACTTGAATGACTGGAAGAATGATGGTGGGGAATTTCGCCCAAACTTCACTAGATACGGGCTACCTGGCAGGACGGGTGGTTTTAGGAGCTGAGATAATGACTTTTCTTTTGGACAGGCTTGATTGCAGATGTTTATGCATTATCAAAATTGAGCTAGCCAATGAGCCACTGAAGATATTTGCCTGGCGTTCAGGAGGGCAACAGAAGGTGGAAATGTAAAGCCTTTCACAACTACAGACTCAATAAGAAATCAATGCATTAGGAGATTGCCTCCCAAACCTCCCCAAAGAGAACTCAGCCAACACAAACCTGAGAGGGAAATGATGTTGAGGTTATTGTAAGTTTTATAATAATAATACTAGTGATGATCGTGAAAGCCCCCATTATCTCTGAGGGTATGTTGTACCCCACAGCACTTAACCACAGTGATTAGTAAATCTGGGTGTATGTTTGGCCCATTCTCTGCCTCCACTCACAATGTTAATTATCCCTTGAGGGCACACACTCCTTTTTGGTACTTACATCCTTTGCCATCATTCTCTTGCTGAGCGCTATTACTTAATGTGATTGACTCATTCTTGTCTTTCTACTCCTCTACAAGAAAATCTCCACCCCCTCAAATAAAGAAGCAGGGGGAGGGGAGTGGGAGACCTAAGAAACTTCATCTCAGATCTGTGACTAGCATAAAACAAATGTGGTTTTGCCTCAGAGCTTTGACACCAAGTGAACAAATTTCTTTCACAGGAAGGCCACTTCTTCCCACTGCGAGTGTTACCCCACTCACCTTGCCTTGATGTCCTCTACTGGCCCCCATCTCTGTGGCACAACCTCCTCTCACCAGAAAACCCAGAGGCCTGATGGAATGAATCTCTCAAAGTCAGGTGCTAAATTGTCCTAGGCAAGGGTACAAGAGTCAAATTTTCTCTGCGATGGCCCTCCTGTCCTAGAATGGTTGCATTTGCCTTAGGCTCTTCTCTGTACCACTGATCCATCAATGGTACACATACCCCCAACTATCCTCTCTAAAACAGCATCCCCCCCGAAAAAAAAACTAAAACCAATACCCACTATTGACTCCAGAAAAAAGAATTCTTAGGCATAGCTCTGACAGAGTTCATTATGCTGACAGTATTTTTTTTTCTCCTCCTTTTCAGAAATATCTGGTTCTTCTTGGATTAATGCTTAGGATCTTATACTCCAGATCCAATGCATCAATCTTGCCTTGGAGTATGTGTGCCGACAGAAATGTAGGTACCCACGTGGTTTTCCCATACAGTGGTGGTCACCCTGATGTGTAATCAATCAACAGGAAAGGTGTGCCTTTTTCCAAAGTGCCTTGAAGAGGTCAGTTTCTTAGGTGTGATCAATCTTTTCTCCTGCTGATCATGTTACAGCGATTATCCCATGATGTTTTAACAGCTTCTTCTCAGGGGAAGAACCAGTCTGTGGCTGTGAACGTTTAGGACTGGTGTATCTTGTCAGGTTGTGTTATCTTGTAACATAACTCATCATGATTCCCCCTCATAAGTAAAAAGCAGGTGGAGGCTTCAATGTAGCCGAGCATTTAAGGGTCTGATTATATTGCAGCCATTGAACCGTGGCAGTGGCCTAGATCGGCAGCAAGGGAATCCGCCGTTCTTCAGCTCAGCACTGCAAGCAAGGAATCCCATGTACATACTTGCCCCCTCACCTGTGGCCCCTACCCCCACCCCCACCCCAGATCTACCTCCAGAACACCAGGTGACCTAGAAAGGCCATGATGGAGGAACTGTGGCAGCTCTTGTGACTTTTCAAAATGGAAGCAGGGTATTTGATAGTCCATTCAAAAAGAGTCTAAAGACCAGGGGACAAATCTCATATCTAAACTTTTACTAGCCATGGGCCTCTGGGAAAATCTCAAGGACCTGAGCTTCAGTCTCCTCACTAGGAAAATATTGATGATGATACCTGGCTTATGTACCTGGCATGGATAATTTAAGAAAAGAATTTTGTAAACTTCAAAGTACTGTGTAGAGGAAAAAAGAGTAGGTATCTAGAGTCAGACAACAGAGATCCAAAACTTCTCTTTAATTCTTTTTGTTGTTGTTATTTTTTTCTTTTTTGACAAGGCACCTGGGGTTAAGTGACTTGGCCAGGGTCACACAGCTAGTATGTGTCAAATGTCTGAAACCACATTTGAATTCAGATCCTCCTGACTCCAGCCAGGGTCAGTGCTCTATCCACTCAACCATGTGGCTGCCCTCTTTAATTCTTACTGCCTTCATGACTTCAGGAAATTCATTAGTCTCTTTAGACTAATTTTCCTAGCTAAAAAATGAAGGTGTTGTTGAGGTCCCTTACAGTTTTAGGTCTATGATCCTAGATTACCTAAATGTAAGCTGTTATCATCATCATCATCACCATCACCATCATCATCATCATCATTTTCATCATTAATTTGAAGAAAATTAAATATAAATGTTACAGCAACAAGTTGCTATCTTACTATTATTGTTTTGTGATTAAAATGCAGTAGATTATGTGGGAGTGAAGCTCATCTCTATAAGGTCACTGAAAGTCTTTCAGGAAAAATCCAGTAGCAGACAAGATTATGGGAATGACATGTTTCATCTCATTTCCACATGCTTGGGACCTTATACTTTTGATTTCTCTCTTTAGGTTTCTATTTTTGGCAGCTTTTCATTATCTTACTTTGGATTCTGCATACTGGTAAATTTTTCACAACTGGCTCTCTGGGGGAAAATGTGCACACAAAACTTTCTTAAGTTTCATCTAAAATATTAACATTTTATTCATGACTTTCTTAAGTCTAGATAATCAAGAAAACAATAAATCAAGCCCTGACAGGTAGTGTCGCTGATTTACAATATATTAATGCTCACACTAAAAATTTAACACTCTGCTCAAGAGAGCTGTTTTGAGCTGGCTCCTGCATAACCCTGTTTGGAAGCCATGAGCATTTGGTATGGTGATAGCTATTAAAAACATTGCTCTTCAGTTATAAAAACTTAAGGGATTAATTTTATGTCCAGACTTTGATCAGTAATAATATTCTACTTCTAATACAGCTTATATGTTGGATTCTCAAGAATATTGGAGAAAGGGGCACTTTAAGAATGAGTTTCGGGGCGGCTAGGTGGCGCAGTGAATAGAGCGCCGGCCCTGGAATCAGAAGGACCTGAGTTCGGAGCCGGCCTCCGACACCTAATTCGCACAGACAAAAACCTAGCCGTGTAACCTTGGGCAAGTTACTTAACCCCAATTGCCCTAAAGGGGCGGCTAGGAGGAGCAGTGAGTAAGAGCGCCGGCCTCGGAGTTTGGATGACCCGAGATCAGATCCGGCCTCAGAAAATGAGCACCCACGAATAGATAATGACTAGCCGTGTAACCTTGAGCAAGTTACTTAACCCCAATTGCTTTAAAAAAAAAAAAAAAAGAATGAGTTTCTATGATCTCTGTGTATAAAGAAGACAGGAACTAATGCTAGCCCACCAGCCATCTCTAAGCATCAAAGTACAGGCTACGGTTTTGCACCACATGTGCTAGATACTACATCGTTTCTACTATTTCCCTGCTGCCGTCCATATTAGTATTATTGCTGTCATTCGTGTTGATAATGCTATTGTTTTACTGTTCTCTTTTTTCTCTTCTCCTTTGATGATGCTCAGACAGAAATGGTCTAAGAACAAATTACCATCATCCCATTATTCTTTTCTATTTGAAGTTCTGCAGATGATTGGGCAGGTGATAAAAATAGAACTTTTCATAATAGAATCAGCATATTGAGATGCCTGCTTTT